>VCMQ01000010.1:0-600000 GCA_007113905.1 Teratosphaeria zuluensis
CCCCCCCCCCCCCCACGCTTGATGACCTCTTTCTCGGCTTCATCATGTTTCTCATCCCTCACCCTTCGAACCAGTCTCGGAGCCGCGTTGCGTTCGGCGTCTTCCTTTGACGACAAGTCTCGGAACCGCGTCCATTTTGCCGTGGCAGTGGCAGTGCTGAGCTTAGGATCTCTCTGGGGGGTAGCTTTCTGGTGCTTTGGGCCGGGTTATCCCGCTTTCCTGAGTGGGAGTAGGCCCGCGAGACTTCGCAAAATGGGGGGAGAGGCACGGATGTAACGTTGCCATGGTTGTTTGCGTGCTTGCCACGAGGCCGTTGCAAGGAATGCTCTCTTCGAGGAGGAGGAGGAGCTGAACTCCTGCTCGCTCACGTGAGTTATGTTGTTTCGGTCCGGCGTTTGGATGTCTGTCTGGGCTGGTGAATGAACCGGACGGAAGGAAGAGGTTCCGAGTGGAATGATCCTGCTGGGTTATGTATTGCTGCAGAGTCCAATGTTGCATAGAGGAGCGACCGGAATCCTCAGAGGTAAGAACGGCAGGTCGAACACTCTAGAATCCTGTTATGAGCGAGATATTCTCGCCAAGGGCTGATGTATGCTGGGGTTTGTCTGCGAGAGAAGTTGCCGGGCATGATTCAGCCTGATGTAAGTAACCTACACGTCCGTACATACGCATATATCCGTACGTTACAAGGACTTCCAGGATTCTGTCTCTACTTTCCACTTACAGCATGAGCCTCTCTTCACAGGCATTAAGCTATTGGCTAGAATCTGATCTGCGGAGGTGGCCCAGGATGCCACACCTGGATGCGCTGCCTCATCGATGTGCGTGCTGACTGTATTCAGGTAAGCGTGCAACGTCTGATCGAAGGGATCCTGTCTCGCAAGGAGTACCCGTTCGCTCGCAACCCACATCCTCCCTGCCCTGCTGCCACGTGGGCGACATCTGCACAAAATCAATGGACCCTGATATCAAACACCAGGAGGCAGAAAGGGTCCGCAAAAAGCCAAAAGAAAAAAAGAACCACGAAGTTTCACAGAAGCCCATACATATTACCATGTCAGTTGCCAAGGCTGCAGAAACTAGCTTCACTATTTCATGTGCTTACTTTGAGAGCCTGGGATTGCGCATGTCGACTAATATATTATGTTGGGCAACATCAAAAGACGGTGTAAAGTACCACAGTAGAAATGAGGTGTTGTGCCGAGGTGGTCCCAGTGGTCTGCACCTGGGAGGAAGCCAGAGTGAAGGGCGATGGTGTTGTCTTGAAGGGAGGGAGAGGTTGGGCAGATTGGAGGTCCGGATGTTGGCGGAGAGGATGTGCAGGAGAAGAGCACGTTATGACATTGTGGCCCATGCGCTTGTCAGAGGCACGAGGAAGACGTGTGGTGCGCTTCGGAGCGAGCAGTTTGATCAGGATCCTTGATAGCGTATGTGAACAGTTTCCAAGCTTGACGCTCCCTGCGTTTTGTTTGACCTTACAGTCACTCTGCGATCGAGGTTCAGTGAGACTTGTACCACAATTTCACGTCATGCGCACAGTATCCGCGCCAGTCCCACACAGTTTGCAGATGTTGGTGGCGTCTGGATCCTCGGACATGACTGGCCACGGCATTCTTTGCCGCTTCCGAGCCAACAGATTGGGGTGCAATTTTCTAATGCAGTGCATACTGGTGGGTGGAACATAGAGCGAGATCATGACACGAGAAGTCAGGTCTGTCGGAGCTTGAGAGGTACGTCAGGAGTCTGTCGACTCCTCAGCAAGCAGAAGCAAATAGCTCGCCGTGAGTGACCGGAGCCGTTTCTCTTTTCCCTGGTGCTCTGGGTTTGCAGTCCACATGAGACTCTGAACGAAATCTTCTGAGAGCTTGCTGAGAAAGTAACGCATGCTGTCGGTGCAGAAGAGGATAAAATCCGACCCACTTCCATTTACTGGTGACACCGGGCAGCAGCAGCGATCTAAGCAGCGGTTGGCTGTGTACAGTACTTGGTGAGATACTCGTGCATCGAGGCTGTTGTTGATCGGCCTCAGCTTGCGACTGAGGCAGTGTTTGATATGTTGCTGAAAATAGCAGAGTCACAAACGCTGATCGGAGTTGAGACTTTACCTTAGGCATGTTCAGCGCAAACTCAGTGCATCGAATTTGTGGAGTACTGCTAGTCATCTGGAGACACCGTCGCGCTCGAACTGCGTTGCTTCGCTCGACTCTCCTGGAATGTGTTCAGCGCATTATAGCGAATGCTAAGACTGGAGTGCATGGGCAACTACCAAATGCACTTCCAACCTCTGCAGATCATCACGACGTGACCTTTGGGGATCTGCGTGGCATGCAGATAGATAACGGCCGTCCTCACCACGAGGTCTGGCGTGGTGGTATTAAGCATCCATAAGCATCTGCACCTCTGCATTAGCTGGATGACTGCGAAGAGATCTTCGATTTGCGAATTCGCCTGAGTAGCATTGAAGTCGCTGTATAAGCAGGACGAAGGCTGTACTGCTGAGCCAAAAAGCTGGCGCACGAAGTCATGTGGCTTCGAGTAGACGTCTGCCAGTCCTCAAGTATTACTAGCTGCCAGCGCCGCGAATTCATAGAGCCGGAACGGTGTATCTCGAGTCGCAGGCAAGGGGATTACCTGAAAGGGAGGCCATGTAGCGATATCAGCAGCGACAAGAAGAGAGGGCGATCTACCTTCCCTTGACAAACATGCTGAACGCTCCGCCTTACACCTTCCTGAATGGTAGGCCAGATGTTTTGGTTCACGGCCGACTTAGCATCATCTGACATCAAGTGTGCGTGACGATCTTCTTTCTCGAGAGCTTAATAGCAGCGGTAGTCAATGTGCTCCAGCAACCAAGCATCGGTCCCAGTCGCTGACATAACGCATCAGCATATATGGGATGCGGTGCGCAGCTGCAATTCCAGACTGGCAATGCGGCTTGCAGCTCAGGTGATCCAATCCAGGTGCGTCCCGGTGCTGTGTCACGGGGAGACGCCTTCGCCATGTCCTCGGCGGTCGGTATGAGTGTTAGCTAAGCAAAATTTGCGTTAAGGCGGTGCGTGAGGATCTCCAGGCTTTGAACACATGCTCGACACATGGCTGGACAGGGCAGAAGGTGGAGAGCGCTCGCTTCACAGCCTTTCAGATCGACATCTTAGCGGAATGCTTGGGTCAAAGCCCTCCGAGGGTCGAATCGGATTGCGAAGCTGGCGCCAGTATGCGCTATCTGGGTTGTGCGGCTGACCACTACGCTTTGCTGTACCGCACGTTTCCTGTACTACCAAACGAAGGGTCCGAACTCTACCTTGAGATGGGGACGGGAGGATAGAAAAGGTGTGGAAAGATGCCGATCTCGCTATTGGCCCCGCCAGAGCAGTCCTCTGAATCCTCATTCGTCCGAAATGGCTGGCTGCCCCAAGATGTTCATGCAGGCGGAAGCGACAGTATCAACGATGTCCTTGCTCGCGCTTGAGTACAAAGCTGGAGTCAGAAATAGCGCGATTTTCATTTACTTGATCGAGTTAATTGACCATTGGGTAGGAGTTCTAAGAAAAGTACAAGCTTAAGGCACTGTGGAGGCGCATGCCCCCCCCCAGGATTGCTGTTTGTGCCAGGTGAGATGACGCACTGTCAAACTTTCTTGGAAGAGAATAATCAGGATGATAACCACGCCGCAGAGGGGGATGAAACACGCGTGGCTACAGAAAATCACGGACCAATTATGCGGGTTTCTGATCTCGGTCCATCGCTTCGATTGCTGGTCTGTGCGCCATCATTTCAGGCCGTTGATGTGGCTCCACCTGAGGGCTGACTTTGACCTGCGCGCAATGGTGGGCAGAAATAGAAAGCTCGCCCACTTAGTCGCCAATGAATCGGTGACGAGCTGTGAGGAGCGGCTGATCATGACTTTGCACTCATAGCGATTTGGCGCAGCAAAGCTCACCGGTCCTTGAAGGCGGTTGTGTTGCAGAGCGCACACCGCGAGATTGATGGTTCCTCCACGCCCAGCTGGCGGCTTGTCGGCGAATGGCCCAACGAGGAGGGTGTCATGGCACCTTTCAAGGAAAGACGCTTCTGCCTGTGAGCGGCGAGGACCCGTAAATTCCGTGCCGCGCACTGTGAGGTGCGAGAACCAGGGTGTGATCCTTCAGAACTCTAGCCAAACGCACTAGCACATTCGTGGATGGCGTTCTGTTGGTTCTCAAGGTTGACCTTTATAACGTATCGACCAGCCCCAGGGCGCAGACTGGGTGCTAAAAGCGATCAGACTCTCTAATGCGGGTCCTAGCGATGGTTATTTGGTCTGCATTGCCGTGTATATCATAGTGCTCATCCCGTGAAAGCAGGGTGATTGCTGAAGTAAGGAATTCCTTTGCATCTGGCTTGACTATAACCGTCAGGAATCTCGACCATGGACTCACCTCTCTTCCAGTCGTCTGTTGACCCATCACGGATCCGTACAGACAGCACCTTCTCCTTACATCGTGTCGACAGTCACGGCGCCATCCGAAAGCGGACCGTTGAACGGGCACGATCAATATCAGCCTCACGCGTCGACCGCCTGCATGAACTGGCACTTGGTCAGGCTGCAGACATCGAAACGCGGTCCATTGTACCATCAGCCGGCATACATTGGATCACTCCTCAACACTCACCGGAACCACAAGCTGTATATTCTGAAGCGTCAATCGACTCATTTCCCGCCTGGACAGCGCCGACTCCACCTCGCTCAGACTCGGGCATCCCGAGTGTGTCCATTGAGATCAACGACGAATCAATAACGACGATCGGTACCTCCGCGCAAGACTTCAGTTACAATCAGCCGACTTCGTCGGCGGAAATGAGGTCAGACTCTTCGCGCGGCCATAGCAAGCGTTAGGCTAACAACACGACAGCTCTTTAGGATACTTGCTTCCCTCCCAATACGGTTCAGGCTACGACGAGTCCAACAGTACGTAAGATGTAGACTGAGCCCAGTCCTCGTTCTGACTCCATATTAGATTACGGCATGGATCAGAACTATATTCCGCCTATGCGCATGTCGCAGCCAACATCGACTAGTGCGACGTCAGCGTATTCGCAAGCCGTGTCCTCAAGTCCATCGTTGTACCAGAGTAGAACGGTCCCAGAGGCATCTTCTATCAATCGACGGCAAGGAGAATTATCTTCCGTCAGCAGCACAGAAACAGCGTATGATCAAAGCTATCGAAGGCCGACAAGTCTCTTTGAGTCGCCGCAGAGTTCGCCATACTCAATGGCTACAGGACAGACGATTCCATCGATCAGTGGCATCACACAGAGCCCATTACCATCACCGCACATCGGTGGCTCTCCTAACCCCAGCTCGCTATCGCAATATAACACGAGTGCAGTAAGGTCAGTATTCTCCAGGGAGACGGATCGCCGTCGTTCTGCTAACCAGCAAGCAGGCTCCCTTCTGTGTACGATTCTGGATCATTTCCGTCTCCATACTCAGTAGCAAACCCTGCCCAATCTCAAGTCTATGGCACTACACAACAAAGTATGAGCTATCCACCACCGTTTGTTGGCAGCAACGCCAACGAGGTGTTGGCGAAGCCTCTCGGGAGCGATTCATCAATACGTGTGCTCAACCAACGACCAAAACCACAATGTTGGGAGCACGGTTGCAATGGTCGACAGTTCTCGACATTCAGCAACCTTTTACGGCATCAAAGAGAAAAGTCTGGCTCAGCAGCGAAGTCGTACTGCCCCAAATGTGGTGCAGAATTTACCAGAACGACAGCTCGGAACGGACATTTGGCACACGACAAGTGCTCGAAGCAGCGAAGACAATCCGAGGAGAAGCAGTAGTTGCGCAAGTGCCTGGGTCATTGTCGCTCAGGTTTGCTTCAATCATGATCCCCTGGCTGTTGCAGCAGCGCAGGGCAACTCGGTGTGCGCAATCTAGGGTGGAAATCAGAATTGGAGGGGGGAAGAATAGCCCACGTTTTGAGAGCACAACGCGTGATCAGACTCCTGGACGAGATCAGAGCCACGCGGTTGCGTTGAGCAATAGACGAGCGGTACAGCTCTTCACCGGTCGATGCTCGTAGAGCACATGCGGCCACCCGAATGAAATCACCATTCCGGGCCCGTTCAACGACTGCCTCGCCTATTCGCGGCTTGCCAGAAGCGCGCTTCAGCAACATGGAGTCAAATTTGAGGCTTCGAGGGCTGAGAGGGACACTGTAGATCAGATACCATTGCGAGTAAAGCGCGGACTGACAGAGTTTCGCGGCTAGGCAACTAGCACAACCAAAATTGACAGTCAGCAATCGCCCTGCTTGGACTCGTCGTGCCACATGGAGTATAGTTCGGAGTGTCTTGATCCCGCTGCCTATGTAAGCGGCGCTTAGGTTGTCTCCTTGTGCTGTCTCAGGCGTACAGCTCGGCGACACATCGAAAGGGTATAGTAGCGGAGAGTGACGGTCTCGACGGTCGACCAGACTGTCTCACCGGTCACTCGGTGAGACTGCATGCCGATGTTGATAGAACGAATCATGCATGTCCCTGGACAGCAACGCGCGGAGACGCAGTCTCGACCTGACTGGGATCTTCAGCCGCAGGTTCGCACGTCCTTTCGCTTTCGGAAGTGCTTGCGAGACGATCAGATCATCACCAACAAGCGGCGCGTGGGGCTTAGCTCTGGCACCAATGAGCTGTGCCGCATATGCATGCAGCTCTTGGTATTGCTTGTGCGCATCGCGCTCGGTCGCTGAGACACATTGGCGAAGCTCTAGAAGTAATATACAGATCCTTGGATCTGCAGGATTGAGGATGGACGTTGAAAAGTACCGCGGCGAAAGGATTCTTGCCGAAATCCTCGCAATCCATGGCCGTGGTTAAAGCTGGGGTGCCACGGGGTGGGAATGCATCATGCCTGCCGGCCATGTGCGCTTGGCGCGGCTTGGGTGCCGACGGTGCGTGACCAGGATCGTGGCTGTTCGCACATCGCCGCCGCACATCTAACCTAAAAGCGAGAACGAGCTGAGCGAATAAAGCTGCACACAGCTCGATTAGACGATGTCACTCAATCTCTTGGCGAGCTACTCACATCCATGGAATGTTGATACGAAGCAGAAGCTCCGAGCAAGTGACCGATGTCTTGCTTCTGTCCGTCGACGTGGCTGCTTGTGTTTCACGGTAGCCGGCTAGACGGGGAAACATTCAAGTTGCTGAGCCACTGAGTCATGACTCGGGCCTAGTATTTCGCCGACCTCTGAACCATGAGGTGACTGGAAGCAGCTGCGGCTTAAGTCGCTTGTGAGACATCGTCGGTAGGTGCATCAACGACAGGAACGCATGCCACAGCCACCATGACTTCCTTCAACCAGTAAGACAGCTCCTCGAGACTCTCATTCTTCAATCCTGTTATCCCGTCAACCGCGCTCAAAAATGCTCCTATCCATGTCCGAACGATTTAGAATCCATCACGCGCATACCAACACACGATCTTTACGGAAGCCCAAGGCAATAAAAGGCATATATTGAGAGAATGTCAAGATAAACGCCGCCAACCATCGGCACTGCGATCAAAGACCACGCTGGGCTATACTGGGGCCCTCCAGCTGTCTCTGTATGCTGTGTAACCATGGCGATGGCATCGATCTTCACATACGAGCCTGAAACACCTCGGGTCTCTTCGCCATGGTTGCACGCACAGCCAGAGGCTGGCGCCGAAGCATCCACTAGCCCGCGCACTGGAACTCCGGAGTTCTTGTCCCTGAAAGAGAATAGTGACGGCGGGCGAAGGGTGACTAGGCTTCAAGCAGAACCCCAGCAGGGACCGGTTGAATACAAGCTCCATCTCCTCCTTCGTCCACGCCGCAAGTTCCGATCGACGAGCACAGGTGGCCACATATCCGGTTCCAAGCACTCTACGGTTGCTCTGCCATCAGGCACTCGTAGTGTATCTGAGTCATTGATTCACTCAGGTGCAAGTTCAGGAGTAAGCACGCCGTTGAGTCCAACTGTGCAGCAGACTCGGCAGCACAGACTTGAACAGTTGACTACTCAGATGTTATGGAGATTGCAGCAATCATCGCCCCATCACACCTCATCGGCGACAAATATCGTGTTACCGTCTCTGCCAGAAGCATTGCCGGAGCTGCAAGCACCACTGCAACCTGCCAAACTCCTTCATGGTCTTGAAGAAAGTGAAGGAGCCCTGTATGAGGTTGGTGTCTCAGATGACGGCACCCTTGTCGGTCTTGCTGAGGATGAGCTCCAAGAAAGTCTTAACAATCTGAGAGCCATGGCAGCTTGCTTAGGATGCACTGTTGAAGTCTTGCGCAAGGAGACTGTCGGTGAGTGCGAGTGGGTAGATGATGTGATCATCAGCGGGAAAGAGCGCAAGATACACCGCTCAGGCAAGCTGGTAGTGGCTGAAGCACTGATCAAGCCATGCTTACAACCACCAAGTCCATCCCTGCCGCCTGCTGAAAGCGACCATAATGGGAAAGGCTCGATAGCCAGCCTGCCAGAAACGGAAACACGCGCTCAAGCGACCGAACAGTTGCGCGTCACGCTAACAGGGCCTACGATGAGCGGCAAGTCATCATTACTTGGCACTTTAACGACATCTACTCTCGACAACGGGCGCGGCAAGAGCAGATTGAGCATGCTCAAGCATAGGCACGAGATCACATCCGGCGTAACAAGCTCTGTGACGCAAGAGTTATTAGGCTACCGAGACGCAGACTCGGGCTCGATGGAAGTTGTCAACTACGCTACAGAGAACATTGCATCGTGGATTGACATCCATGCTGCATCTAACGACAACCGGATAGTCTTCATCTCTGACTCTGCTGGCCACCCTAGGTACCGTCGTACAACGGTCAGAGGTCTTGTTGGCTGGGCGCCGCACTGGACGCTTCTCTGTGTTCCTGCTGACGACATGGAAGGTACTGCTGGTAGAAGTGGCAGGACCCCAAGCTTCCATCAAGCTCTTGGCTCTTCAGTAGCCGAGATCGATCTCTCCGGTGCGCAACTAGAACTCTGCCTCAAGCTTGGACTTCCCCTAGTCGTCGTTATTACCAAGTTGGACCTCGGTTCGCGCACTGGCTTGAGAGAGTCTCTGACGAAAGTCCTGGACTCATTGAAGGCTGCTGGTCGCAAACCAGTAATCCTCTCGAGCAAGCATGGGACTACCTCGGAAGACGAGCTTCATGCTATCGGTGTGGAGGAGATCGGGAGCGCCTACGACGCGTGCATCCCCCTCCTTAATAATCCTGCCCAGTCCGTTCCCATCGTCCTGACTAGCGCTGTACAGGGCACAGGCATCGCCCAGCTGCACGCTCTTTTGCACGAATTGCCCATTCCTGCGCCACCCTGCGACGCGAATGAGACAGCCACAAGCTCTGTAAGCTTTCACGTGGAAGATGTGTACTCCAAGCCGGCTGAATTCAAAGGCCGGATTGTCTCAGGTAGGCTTCGGAGTGGCCGAATTTCTGTCGGAGACGCATTAATGTTAGGTCCCTTTTCGGGCCAAGAGCATCTGGAGGATTCGGAGGATTCTGACGAGCGTGCGCCGCGACGCAGACCAAGCTCGCATGTACCTGCCTCGCGCTCCTTCCCTGGCGCATTAAAGGAATCTCACTTTTCCAATCATTTCACGTTTCCTGGCCAAGAATGGCGACGAGTGACAGTCACAAGCATCAGAAACTTGAGATTGCCCGTGCACTCATTGCACAGCGATCAGGTCGGCACGATAGCTATCGTCCCTGAAAATGCAAAGCAGAGCGGTGTGGCTTTGGATCGCACGCGAAAAGGGATGATATTGGCCGCAGTAGCACCGGTTTCGACCAGGACGTTTGTTGCTAGATTCAAGCGTGAGGACCTTGACGCTCTAGCTGTAGGCAATCACGTCGTGGTCTACATCGCCAGTGTACGGGCATCGGCGAGGGTGGTGTCAGCAAGAGCTCCGGACTCACCTGACTTACAGCGGCAGCAGACTGCCAATGAACGCCAGTCAATCAGCGATGATCCTTTCGCGTTTGACGACATGACGGAGGCGTTGCATGGGTCAGCGGAGAAAGTGGCAGGCACAGTCACTGCATCGAGTTTGCTCGTTACCTTCAGCTTTGATGCTTCCAAGGAGTTCGTGAGCGTTGATGATCAGATCTTGGTCATGCCGGGCGGAGGTCCGGGGTTGTATGGAGGACAGGAGCGTGGGGAGAAAGGTATTGCGGGATTGGACGGGTTCGTGGGACAGGTCGTGGAAGTACATGGCTGAGGGCTGTGCAAGGAAGACTGGATGCCACCAAGCATGGAAGGAGCACGTAGAACAAAAGCAGCAGTATCAAGATACTTGGGTGGGGAATGTAGCAACGCAAGCCCTTATCTCACCACTGCGACAGTAAGTAAGTTCCTCTCCAGAAAGGACACGGTGGTACATTGAAGGCGAGCGCGATGCCAGCCCTCCCCCTCGCACTGCAACCTCACTCAACACGACGTGTGAGTCGGGAAACTGGCGAGTGTCTATGACAGACTGGAGAGTGCATTGATGTCCCGCGTGGAATACTGAGCAAATCTCATTGACCTCGAGAAGACGCTCCACCTTGCCACGCGGGTCTTGTGATGGGTGTGTTATAGGTAAAAAAATTCTGCCCAAGCAGAATACGAGAGGGGGATATGAAGATTGCAAGGGTGTCAAAGCCGCGATCAGGATGCTCTACGCTCGACCGGTAGTGCAGATGCTTCACATACTGTCAACGCTGTTCATAATGTCAATGCGCTCAATGCTCGCTGTGTCTTCGCTGCAAACGCTACCAATGTTATGGTGCTTCTCAGAACACGCTCAATGCGCGAAGCCAACTTTCCGTGGCCTGACAACATCCGGGTCCATACGATCGAGCATGCGGTTAATCTCACCCAAGCCAGCTTCACCTGAATCCAGCATGTGTTGATCGCGCGACAATGGCTCTTGCGGAGCGGATGCTTGCTGGAACAGCGACCTGCTCGGTGTCGGTGGCCTGATGCTCTGCAAAATGACGAAGCGATGTTCGGCAGACACGAGCAGGTCACGCTGAGTGTTCATCTGCCCAAATGCATTGGTAGATGTTGCTGGAGCGAATTGTGATATTGAGGTGATGTTCTCATTGACGAGATTGATGTCGGTAATGTGTGCTAGGCCGTGGGAGCGAAGGGAGCCCAGGTTGGTTGTGTTGTTCGTGGATCGTTGCCAAAAGGTCTGCATGCTTGGTATGGAGTAGATGTCGCCGTTGTACCACATCAGGACGCTTTCGTCTTGTGAGCCAATGCGGCTGTGGCTGGTGGCGACCGAGATTCCACCACGAGCTGCTGCACCTGGTATTTTGGGAGTGCCAGTGAACAGCACCTCCGCTTTGGCTTTGCGTGTATTTGGCGTCATGGGCGCCAACCGTGTGCTTTTCTTGGTCTGCGCAGGTGCTCCAGTCTCTGCCGCTGCCGAGCTGCCTAGATAGCCGCGGAGCGCGAGCTCGCCGACGGACTTGCTGGAGCCGCTCACGTCCCAGATTCCCCATTCGCCATCATCGACGAGAACAAGCACTGCTTTGCCAGAGAGCACCCACCTGGCGTCAAGAAGGCGCTTGCGCTTGGCCATGCCGCCACTGTTGACCGCAAAAGAAGTATGCAGCGCGATTGTCCATCTACCTCGAGTCTGCGCAGGCGCTACGTTCAAAGATCCAGAGCCTGATGAAGAGGGCCGTTGGGTCGTCGTCGCTATAGCATATGGCTCGTAGAGGCGAACGGTACCAGATATGTCGGTGATGAGCAACTGTGTGGCTTTTGAAGACGGATGGAATGCCACTTGAGTAACTTGATGAGGCACCGTGACGACTCTACTAGAAGCGTCTTGCTCAAGCGCCGTGAGCTCATCAAAGATAGAGAATTGGTAGATGCGTAGACTGTCAGAGACAGCTGCCACGAGTAAGAAGTCGCTTGCCAGCGACTCTTCTCCAGGCGCTAAAACATCTGCAGCGACTATTTTGGCAGCGAGGGCGTGGCATACCACGCCATTTCCGGGGAAGATCACCTGTGTATTTCGCAACATGTCGGCGTACTCGTTTTCTTTCGGTTTCGTGGCCTCTGGTGGGGCTAACGGGAACGTGAGAACTCGCTGGGTACCGTCGGAGCAAGCCACTGCCACTACTCCATGCGCCTTGAGCATCTGAGTCGTCCGAGGTGGCGATTGTGTAGGTAATAATGGTATTGCCAGCTGTAGAACGTCGGCTCCCAGGTCCACCTCTATATCTCCAATGATACTGGGATAGGGGCAGTCCGGGTCTTCTTCCTCTTCTTGATCTTCGTACTCATGCTGAAGGTGTTGCGAGTGCTGCGCATCCTCATCGTCACCATCGTCCAGGTCTATCACTTCATGGCCACTGTTGCTTGTGCCGTTTGGCTGTGCTTGTGATGCTCCATGCCGTTGTGCCCTCCGCCTTCTTCCACCTCGCCACAGTATCCGCAATCCTTTGTCATAACCGTACACGATTAGCGTGGAGCCGTTTGGCGCGGCGATGGGATATATTGAGCTGCAGTGAATGCGGTGCTCAAGCTCATAACTGTGCCATGGTCAGTCTCGCTCGTGGGTCCACTCGAACATCTAGTGATACCTTAGGTGAAGCTTACGCTCTCTTTTGGCTACTCGCGGCTCCATAATCGACCTATATAAACAGCAGAACAGGGCTGTTGACGGGATGATGTAGGACTTAGAAAGCTTCCATTGGCTAGACGCGTGCAGACGCGCGAGAAACAAGCCCCACACTTGCACTTTCACCTTGGCAACTTCCCAAGCGTGATCAGTGTCAACCAAATTGAACAACACTCCCGCAGCCAACCTGACGAAGGCCGGCGAAGATGCTGAGAACATCTGGACAATGGCCAAGGTCGAGTCACTTGGTTTGCATACGCCCGTCGCCCTGCCTTACCTGATTCGCGAGGGTTTCCTGCCCAAGGACCCAAAAAGGGATCTTTACCAATGGGAGACGTATGTCTTTGATGACGGCAATGGTGACTTCGAGGAGGAATTACTAGCCACGAAGAAATGCGTTGTCTGGTCACAAGGAAAATTTATTCGGAATGTTTATCGATTCGAACTGGACGGCGAGGACGTGGCACATGCTCTTCTTACACGATTTGCCGGGGCAGGCGCGTCTTCCGTGGCCTCTGATGATCTCGCAAGATTGGTAGCGAGCGGCTACGGCAAGACCAGCAGGTCAAGACAGTCGCTGACTCTGCTCCCACCGAGCGGAACATCACAACCACTGAATCCAGATGGACCAGGCACAGCCAAGACTGGACGAGCGCTAGTCATCTTTCTCAAGTCCAAAGTGCATGTCTACTTCCAATCCGGAGCGACGCAAATCCTGAACTTGCCCTTCGAAGTAGAGCGAGTGTTGCCAGCACCGCAAGGATGCATAGTTCAACGAAAGTTCTCCCCGTCTTGGCTTCCGCCCACGCCGCAAGTACCAGCAGCGCCGCCAAATTCTTTCTTCTCCAGTCAACTACATCCAACACAGTCATTCCAGCTGTCGCCGACGCTGACTCGGAGCTTACGAGCGTCTCAGCCCGTGCGGCCCAGTCCGCTTAGTGGTCACAATGGGCAACTGCAATCTCTCGTGGAGAGCGCATTCGGTGCGCCAGGCGATGAAACTGAGAAGGACTTGCCTTCGCTCTGGACGCTCACGAGGCCTCTAGCAGGGTTCGGCGTTCTGTCGTGTCCATTGCAACGCCCAAAGCCACGATTATCTGGCAAGCAGCCGCAAGGACTGGATCTGGATTTCGAGCCGCTTGATGCATCCGAAGAGCTGATTTACGTGTCGCCTGCAGACGAGCAGATGGCCCGAGACCGAAGTCAAGTAATACTGATCGTTACCGTCAATGACGACATGCAGACCTTGACGGTGTGGCATGCCTGGTACATCGAAGAGAAATCGTTGCGAGATCTCCTGAAGCAGCGTGAGGCGCACAAAGCGGCGAAGTCTAGGCGGCGAAGCTCGTTCTTGAGTGCTAATGTTGCTACGGGTGCAACGACCCCAGCACATCGGCCACGTGATCACGGCCGTGAGAGCCTGGCCGCTCCTGGTCTACATCTTCCAGGTGAGCTTGCTGCGAGTCATGGGCACACCATCACCCGCAAAAAGACACGACAAGAGGAAGAGGCTGCAATGGCATCTCAAATGGACCCGGACTATCAACCAGAAGCTCCAGTACAAGCCCGCGAGAGCAGAAGAATCAGTTCGCTGAATGCTGATCTGCGTGGCAGTCAAACGACTGGAGCAGGGAGCTTTGGTGCTGCTGGTAGTCGCCGCAACGCATCGTTTGGAGGCCCGAACGAGCGCAAAAGCTTCGGACATCGCAAGAGTCGTGGCTCGACTCCTGGTAGTGTCTTCAGTCGCAGCATCGGACCAGATGACGACTACATGGAGCTCGATGATGATCAGGATTACCATGATGATAGCACGGAAAGTCTCTCAGGCATCATTCGCCATATGCGAGCCACGAGTGAGGCTGCTGGCATCGACAATGTGCTCGGAAGCCCCGGAGAAGGACCCTCGCACGAAATGGTCATACGTAAGATTCACTCGTTCTCCATTGGCAGTCAAACATCTTCAGAACTTGCCAGTAAGAATTTCAGAGTTGTCACGATTCGTGATCGGGCTCCAGATATGGAGACAGATAAAGAAAAGCTCAACATCTATATTCATGATCGAATCAGGAAAAATCTGCAATGCTTGAAGCTTGCAGTCAGACAACGGATTCTCTGGCCGGAGCTGACCAGTTCGCCGTCAGTTGCAGTGCCGATCGTTGTTGGCGAAACCAGGACATCTCAATGCGTGGACATCATTGGTTTGCGCGACGGGATGATGCAGGCTGTGCTACTGTCAGGACAAGGGCTGATACTCTCCACTGACGACGTCACGCCATGTCCATTACCGTCTTCAGAGGCAGTCTACCGCGTATACAGCCCGTACGAGGTGATCGCCGTGAGCGCACTTGACAAGGAGATCGGAAGGAATCGGACCATGGCTCCTACTGGTCCGGTGACGCTTGCAAATTCAGGGGCCAGAGGTAACTTTGACGAGTTGGACAGGAATGGTCTGCACCACTGCCGCCGGCTGCAGCTACGGCCGCGGAATTCTTTGATCGACTCATTGCTACGTGTCTGCCAGGCTGTGCTGCCAACAAAGGAGGCTTCGAATGTGCGCAGGCTCTGGTGCATGGCTTATGCATCACTAGCGAGAGACGCAAACGATTCATTGGACATTTCAAATGATCTTGAGTGGACGTCATTCGTGGCGACAGTCCTTGCATTCGCTGTCAAGCTTCTGGATGTTAAAGCTCGCGCAACCCTGAATCTGTGGCGGGTTGCAGCTGGCAAACAAAAGGTCGCTGATACCACGGCAGTGCAACTTCAACGTAGGACTCATAACGGGCATGCCTTCAGTCGGCCTGCATGGTCATGGATGGCTCCGCGAACTCCTTCCCCTTCGCCAGACACTGCTGCCTCTCCAAATACGACGGCGCAGCTGGACCGGCGGAAGAATCATTATCTCGTCATGTCCATGGTCCTGGCTGAAGAGTTGGTGCAGTCAAACGCAATAATCTCGGAGACATCAATCGATTCGGCGACGTCCAGCACTGTCAAACTAATGCTTGCGCTGCATGTTTATCGCGAAGAACAGAAGTTGTGCATTGTGAATGGCGCTCGCAGCGAGAAGAGCAACCTTGCTCCATTGATCGCCCAGCTTGGTTGCCTGCTCGGCTCTCAAGCATGGGGCTTCGCACAAGGGAGCTATTATGCTCTCGAGGGAGCAGCTGAAGACGATTTTGCTTTTGTGAAGTCATCAGCCCCTCCGCCGCCCAGACTATCGTTAATGACCGAGCCAATTGGTGTGTTCCGGTGGTTTGAGCACTCTCTTCGGGAACAATCTGTCGAGCGATACCCGTCAATAGACGTGATTGCCAGCTTGGACACTGCACGGTCGTCAATTATTTCTGCAGACGATGCTCTCAAGCTCACCCCAAGAACATCCATTTTATCGAGTGTACTGCTCGATACTGCTGCACTCACGACGACATCTGCGAGAATCGTTGAGTCGATGGCTGAGCACCACATGGGAGGAGATATTTTCGAGAGTCTACCCGAGGCATTTGCAGCACCGCTCAAAGAGGCTGTCGCACGTTGCGAACGCCAGCCTCCGACTACATGGTCGGCCAGTCTTCTGCAATTGACTGGAAGGGAAGACCTGGAGCTTAATGTCGCAGACATGATACCAGTACATACGAAAGCTCAAAGCAGCAGCACAATGGCTCCTCGAGATCTACTAAGCATCTCGCACGCATTGGAACAACACGTACATCTAGCCAAGACTCGCGCAGCAGGTCGACACGCCGTTTCACAGCTCATTTTCAATGAAGACAGAAGACTGGTTGAGGCCGTCGGACTGATGCATTACAGCAGCACACAGGTGGGCGAGTGCCCTAAAGAGCCAGAATGGGATGACGCATACCACTTCGAGCAGCAGCGCCGGATCATGCACTTCATGACATTGCGAATGATGGCACTACCAGCAGGCGATGGCATGATCCACTTTGACTGTGTCACACCACTACTCACTGAGAAGTATATTCTCTCTGGCTTCACAACCAATGTCTTAATGCAGCCGATGGGACACAACCTGACTATCGATCGCCAGTGGCTTACAGAGGAAAAGTGTGGCTGGGCTTACTTTCATGCCGGCGTTTCAGCTGGCATGCGCATTTCTCGCGGAGTGAAAGGAATCGACACGTCTTGGATTGCATTCAACAAGCCAAGTGAGCTTACCAACCGGCACGCTGGCTTGCTCCTAGCACTTGGTCTGGGTGGACACCTTCGCGCATTAGCAAAATGGCTATCCTTCAAGTACCTGACACCAAAGCACTCTATGACTTCGGTCGGCCTTCTGCTGGGTCTATCGGCATCATACATGGGCAGTATGGACAGTTTGATCACGCGCATGCTCTCCGTGCATATCACACGCATGTTGCCGGCCGGCGCAGCGGAGCTAAATGTCGCAACGGTCGTTCAAACTGCCGGCCTGATGGGCGTTGGGCTGCTGTACTACAACACACAGCACAGACGCATGAGCGAGGTCATGATGTCCGAGATCGAGTACATGGAGGTTGAGGATCCTGACAGTGGTCCCGATCCCTTGCGGGACGAATCTTACAGGCTTGCAGCTGGGTTTGCTTTAGGCCTGATCAACCTTGGTAAAGGCAAGAACTTGAAGGGTTTGCATGGCATGTATCTGCCTGAAAGACTTCTTGCTATGGCTGTTGGGCCTAGGCCAGTCCGTGCGGTGCACGTATTTGACAGAGCGACCGCTGGAGCTATCATGGCCATTGCGCTGATCTACATGAAGTCTGGCGATCGGGTTGTTGCCAGCAAGGTCAACATACCTGACACTGAAGCACAATTCGACCATGTACGGCCGGACATGTTAATGCTACGCGCGATGGCAAGACATGTCATCATGTGGGACCACATCAGAGCTGGGCCGGAAGGATCGTCTACGAGCTGGATCGAAGCGAATCTGCCGACTTGCTATACAGGCAGGCTCGAGGCAATGCGGAGTCTGTCCGGCAAACAGCCACTGCGTATCGCAGACGTGCCATTTTATAACATCGTCACTGGTCTCGCATGGGCTCTGTCGCTCAAGTATGCCGGCAGCGGCGACACTAGTGCTCGCGACGAGATCCTTAGGATCGTCGAAACCTTCTACAATATCGCCGGCGATACGTATTTCTACGACGCAAAGCTGGCTCGATCTACGGTCCGCCGTTGCATCGACGTTCTCGTCCTCTGTGCCGCGACCGTGATGGCAGGTACTGGCGACTTGGTCACTTTTCGGTATCTACGCCGCTTGCATGGGCGTACAGACGCAGAGACACCCTACGGCTCACACCTTGCAGTTCACCTTGCCATTGGCGCGCTGTTCATGGCCGGCGGTACCAAGACTTTCAGCACCTCTGATTTGGCAATTGCGGCTTTGATCATTGCGTTTTATCCGCTGTTGCCGACCGAAGTATCTGATAATCGAGTCCATTTGCAAGCTCTGAGACATTTCTGGGTCTTTGCCGCCGACGCCAGATGCCTCGTCATTGAAGACATCGACACGCACAGACCAATCAGTATGCCTATCAGCGTTTCTATGCGAGATGGCTCAATCAGACGGCTCACAGCACCGTGTCTCTTACCAGAGCTCGATACAGTCGCTACAGTACATACAATCGATCCAGCGTATTGGCGCGTGACGTTAGATTTCGCTGGCAACCCTCGGCACCTAGAGGCCTTCAGGAAGCGTCAAACGGTCTACGTGAGAAGGTGCCCAGCGTCCGAAGCTCACGGGTCGCCGTTTTGCGCAGCCTTGGCGGCACTGAACTCTGCACAGGCCTCGAGGACCGAGGGAGATGTGTGGCAGTCTATCTTCAAGCTGTCGGCTCTGAGTGAGCTGAATAAAGCGGACGTTGAGCTGGTGCTGCCTCCCGACGTGATAAGCTCCGTGCGGACCGATGAGAGAGGTACAGTTGTAGACTCCAAGTTGGTCGTGCGGAAGGCCTCGAGCAGTTATGACCCAGATGAATTGTGGAATTTGAGAGTGCTGTTCGCTTGGGCCGAGAAAGTAAGAGCTGAGGGTAGTGAACATCTGAGATGGTTGGGGATGAGTGCTATAGATGCCTTGAGAGCGAGGATTGAGGAGAGGCAGAGAAGCATCGGAGGCGCATGATGTCGACGCCGAGGGTGAAGTAGTTGCGGTCGTCCTTCCGTTCATCGCACGCTGTGTAGCGCGTTTTGCGACACGGTGCATGCACCCACACGAGCTCATGGAAGCAAAGACGACGGAATGCAAAATAGTTGACGGAATACGGATTGTTCAATGCCATCAGGCGAGTTGATCTGCTGGCTTTTGAGCCCACACCCTACGAGACCAATGCCACAAGTGCAACTTCCGGTCCTGCAGCTCGTTTTTGACCTTCGCAACGTAAACCTTGACCTGTTGTCAATGTCAGTGGTCTCGCAATCACATATAATAGCCTGAAGCTGTCATGACGCCACGAGATCATACCTCATCTGCTGTCCAAGGTGTCGGTGCTCCAAAATGAGTCAAGAGGAGCTTATGATAGCGGCGATCAGCATTATAAACCAGGAGAAAAAATTTTTAGGTCCAAGAGTCAAGATAAACACTTACCATGGCGGAGCCTTCCAAATCATAGGACCAGTGATGGAAGTTGCTGCGTCCCACCTCCTTGAGGATCTTATCCTTGGGCCAAGACCCGATGGGAGTCTTGAAAAGGTGCTCCCGCACGTTGGTGAAGCCTGCTTTTTCGATCTTGGCCTTCATGGTCGCCTGGACGTCGAGAGGTCGGCCGGCTCGTTCTCCGCAGGCGATACCGGTATTGCCCTGTCAAGGGAGAGGGATGTTAGTAGGTATCCACGAGGCTTTCACGGGGTCATTATAATTTACTTACCCATTCGGCAAGCAGCGAGTCAGGCGCAAGACTCACATCATCAGAGCGCGCATGGATGTCGGGTTCCAAATGCTCGATCCAGCCACCAGGTTTCAGGTTGCTGCGTAGGTAGGTAGGTTAGTGGAATCAGTATATATCTGCTGATTGCAGCCAGAGTGTGTGTGAAGAAAAACTCACAAAAAAAGAAAAAAAAACATACTCATAGCACTGCTGATAGACGTCGTCCCACTCGTTGTCGGTGAAAGCTCCCAGCAACTGACGCATGTGCTAGAATTCGCAACAGCGGTAAGGTGTTAGTTCAAATCAGGGCCAATTCATTCATTGTATTTGTTTTGTCCTTCTTTTTTTTTGCAAATGTTCGCATGCATCGGGCTCAAAAACATACAATGAGGTCGAAGTGCTCTTTGAAGGTCCATTCTTTCGTCGCGTCGTCTACCTCTAGGAAGCAATTGGGCGGCACGAAGGGCGCCGGAGGCGGATGCAAGTCCACGCCGTGAACGGTCGCTTCGGGGAACTTGTCGGCGCAGTCGATGGCCCATGTGCCTGCCCCGGTGCCGATGTCGAGGATGCGTTTCGGGTTCTTGAGTGGTGCGCGGAAGAGCAGGTTGGTTGGGCAAACGATGCTGTTCATCAGGAGGTAGAGGTAGTGGCCTTCGTCCATGGCTGCGAACTGCTGTTCATCGACTGGAGCCCTAGATACGTACACACGCGAAGTCAGAGAGTTATTAGAGTGATTTATTGACTTGCGGAGCAACGGGCCGCGTCAATATCGCTCTCGTACCAGTAGTTGTCTGCCAATGCTGCATACCTAGAAAAAGAAAAAAGCATTTGTCAGTTTTTCCTGCTTGTTATATCAAGCCTTCATACGCACTTTCGTCCGTTCTCGACATGGCCGCGCATCACGTTTGAGGCTACAGAAGTCGTGTCGCTGGATGGATTTGCGGCGGTCAGGTCTTCTTCTGCCTCGCGTAGCCAGAAAACAATCCGTTGAACTCACGAGACAGTGTCGTCGGCAGCGTACGCCGAATCGTGGTCGTCGACGTCGACCTCCTAGGTACTCGCATCCATCAGTCACAAATGCCGTTGCAATCAACTAGTAGTCATGTCATTTTTGCTTACGACTGCCGCTGGTGAGGCCGCTTGTTGGCCATCGTTGTTGGTCTGACTTGTGGCCTGTTCTGATGCTGCAGGCAGGTGTTCAGCTGCAGTTTCCGCCATTTCACTGATTTGTTCGTTGACCTAAAGACCATCCGTTGGCAAACATACAAGTTATATAATCGAAACATTGCTCGATACAGATTGCGTGTAAAGATGCAATCATGTCCTCAAACCAGGCGCGCAGCTGGTCTGCTCGGCCGACTCTTGCTCTCTCTCTCTGCTGATCGACAACGCTATGATGCAGGCGAAGCATCGCTTATCTGGTTTATCGAGAGCTCCGCCAATAGCGTTTCCCTATGGATTGTGAAGTCTTGAGATGAATCCGCACTAAAGTGACTGCAATGTATACGTGAAGCACGCGAGGTGCATAAATGCACAAAAGTGTTTCTCTCTCTGGAAACATCCGTCATGAGTCCGCCGACGTGATTGCAGTAACACTCTCGTTCTTTCCCAGCCGAGACATGGTGCTTGTTGGGTCGACGGGACTCGAAGTGCGTCGACGCGGATCAATCCGATCCTCCATGGATCCATCGATGATGACGCCTCTGATCGGACCTATTTCAAGGCTTGGTTTCAACAATTCCTGAGTCGGAGAGGGGTCCCATGGCAGAGTCGGGTAAATATGCTGACGGGAATGACGAGCAGCCAACGTAAAGACGCAAACCGTGCAGCAAAGCTCGGAAAAGGGAGCTCTGCCCAGCCCAAGGGCATACAGTACGTAGCATGGCATACTCATTACCCTCTTCCCTCTACCCTGCACCCTCAAACGCCCCTTGTTCTCTCCACTGCCCATGACTCGCATCCCCCTTCCCCGCGCCCCCCACGCCCGCAACCCCCGCCGGTAATCCCTGCCCGCCCACACTCGCGCCCCCCGCCACCGTCACCGCCCCCAAATGACTACCACTGCTCTCGATATCCGCACTCCCCATCCAGTACAACATGATGAAAACCAACAAATGCAATCCTAGACAATAAATCGCAAAAAGGTTCCGACTCGTGCGTGTCGCCAAAACCATCCGCGTGATCTGGAAGACCGCGCGTTCGGGTAGGGACATGCGTTTGAGTGCGCGCGCGGACTCGCGGCCGCGAAAGGCGGCGAAGGGGGAGATGGTGGCTTCGTAGGCGGATTTGTAGCGATCGGATGGCGCGTTGTGGGTGTCGGAGATGGAGATGGAGGAAGGGTTCGGGTTGCTTCCGTAACTCGCGCCGGAGGTTGCAGAGCGGGAATAGGTGCTTACGTAGCGAGTCTTTTCGTAAAGATTTAGGTTGTCCTTTTGGAGACTTGCGACTTCGGTGCGCAGGGAGGAGACGAGGTGGTACTGCTTCTGCAGTTCTGTTTCGAGTTCTGAGATTTTCTTCTTGAAGCGGTCGCGTTGGGCTGTGACCATGGGGAGGATTCCGGACCCGGCGCCTACAGGTTCACCGGCACGGAGGGAGTCGAGAGTGCTGCGGGGGGAGTTGGAGCCGGCGGGGTCGAAGCCGCCGATGATGGAGGATGTGGGGGATGTGCCGCCACCTCTCCGGCTACCGTAGGAGGATTTGGGATAGCGGGAGGTGTAGGTGCCTGCTACGGACATTGTTTCGAAGACGTTGCTGGCTTCTTGTTGGGTTTTTTCGAGGTCGTTTTCGAGGGTCGCGTTGAGGTTGCGGGATTTTTCGAGTTCCATGTTTGTGCTTGAGAGGTCTTCTGATAGGGTTTCTAGTCGCTGTTGGAGCTCGTTGTGCGAGACTCGGAGCTCGGTGAGTTCGTTGCTGAGCTTTTTGTTGCGGGCGAGGAGGAGTTGCTCGAGGCTCTCGCTGGTGGAGTTTTCTGCTGTGCCGTTGGTGTGTTCAGCGTCGTCTTCGTCGTCTACTGCAGAGAATTCAATGGCACGCAACATGTCTAGCTCGCGCTTGACCTCGTCGTAGTCATTCCATTTCTGCACTTTACTTCGCAGTGCGTCCCTGTCGGCCTGTAGCGAGCTGATCTCACGTTCCAGACCACGCAGCTTGCCCTCGATCGACTTCTTCTCCGACTCTTTGTCATACCTCGCTGAGTCGAGCTTGCGCATCAATGATTGGTTCTCCGTCCGCAGTCTCAGATACGCCGGATCATCCTCAACGGCGGTGCTTCTGCCTGAACTGTGTGCCTGACCCGCAGACTGCGCCAACTCCAGCCGCAACTGCTCGTTTCGTGATTCCAACTCTGCCAAGCGTATGTTCGCTCTTTCCAATTCAGAGTTCACAATGTCCAGCTCAGCCTGTGATGCCGTACTTCTGCCTGTGTCTTCCTCACCGCTCTTCTCTAATCTCTGCGACACCTCATAGCTCGCCTTCAGCTCCTTCAGCAGTCGCTCTTGCCCCTCCACCTTCTCCTCCAAACTCCGCTCCTTCGCCGCCCAGTTATCCTCCTTCTCCTTCAACACGGCTGACCACGACTCTTCCACCTCCTTGATCTTGCTGTCTTGTGATCCTTCAAATGACTGTCTCTTGCCCCTCTCCTCCTGCAGCTGCTTCTCCGACTCTTCGAGCTGGCCTGTGAGAGTTATGACCTGCTTCTGTAAATGCTCGTTCTCCTTCTCCAGCTTCGGCACCACCTCGTCTGCCGTCACCAACGCATCAATGGATGCCTCTAACAGCGGGTACGGATCCGGTGCCTCCGATAGCGGCGAATAAGCTTGCATAAACGCCGCCTGCACCGACTTGGAGTGGTTGGTAATCACGTCTATGTACGTCTGATACGCCTTGAGCATGTCCTTGATCTCGCCCAGCTTGCCTGCGTCGTCCAGCTTGCGGAACTCCTTCGTCTTCTGCGCCAAGTCCTTCCGCTGCACCAGCGAGTCCTTCTGGTGTGCCACCAGCTCTGACGCAGCCACATCGAGGCTGGAGACCAAAGTGGTCAAGTCGAGGGAGCGCCATGCTGCCACCGCCTGCTGGAACTTGTTGCCCGCCTCCGCTCCTTCCTTTGCTTCTTTAATCCCTTCCGCGTGCTCTGACGTGATGCCCAGCCCATTGACCTCGGTCGCGCCTGACTTGCTCTGCTCTTCCATCGTGTCGGCCATCGTCTCGTCTATTGCTCCTGCTGCATTGGGAAGTAACGCGTGGCCCATTCGCCGACTCACGCAGTTCACTCTTCAGGCGCGATTGATGAGAATTGATTGAGCAATTACAGGGAGGTCCTCAAGCCAGATGTAGACGCCAGCAATCCTATATGAGGTTTACTGAGTATGTAGGATCACGTATGTGGACAGGTTGCGGCGTTGGCGGAGGTGAAGCTTGGGGTGCATGAACGCATGTGGAGGTCGATCATCTCGACTTCCTACGACCACAGACAACTCAACAACAACACAGTCGCATAGCAGTCAGACCTTGCGATTGCCTCAGATATGATCCCGCGACTGCGATGACATTTATGTTATGGCTGCCCTGGACGCCCATGATGGCTCCCTCGAAGCAGCCCAGCAGGACGATAGCTCGGGAGCCTATGTCTTGCGCAACCTGATCTCAGACATCCCGTTAAATGAGCAAGAGGATGGATTCCGATCACATATCACCTGTGTAGATGCCTGGAACGGCAACTTGTACATTGGCACTTCAGCTGGGGAGGTGCTGCATTATGTCTCAATCCCGCCCGACCCCACCGACACCTCCGGCCAACCTTCATACATCTTTGCGACCAAGCTTGAACCACCTTACACAACCAAGCAGGAGGGACCTGACGCTGGAGTCAAGCAGATCTTGTTGCTGCCCCAGGCTGGAAAGGCCTGCATTCTGTGCAATGGAACCCTCACCTTCTATACTCTGCCTGAACTAAGTCCTGCATTTGGAGGCAAGATCCAGCAGCAGGCTTGTCTGTGGGTGGGTGGTGTCGACCATGATGAGGGCACGAACGGGAGCAATGCTGCATACGGCAGCGTCATCACGATATGTCTGAGACAGCGATTGAGGTTAATCAGGATTGGCGAGGAGGCACGGAAGATTCGAGTCATTGAGTTAGGTGGCGTCAATGCCATACAGAGACGCCAAGATCTGGCTTGTGTGGCAGACGGTCAGAGCTATTCTCTGCTAGATGTGGGGAATCAGAGGAAGATTGACCTGTTTCCGATCTCCTCCTTGAGCATCCCCGAACCAGCGCCGATTCCAGAACCAGAGCCAGAGATGCGGCCGCCACCCAAGAATCGGGAAGCATCAAGGAGTTTCTCATCTCGAAGTCCAGTCAGGCAGTCACGAGGACATGAGCGAAATATTAGCCTGGGAAACAGAACAGGCGACAACGCGCGACTACGGCCGGACAGCAGCTCGCCGTGGCCTGCCAGAGCTTCTTCGCGGCAGGCTGATTCGCCGGCTCAACCGTCTAGCAGAGAGGAGAGTCCGACGAAACCTGCTTCTGGCGACAATTCGACGCGGGTGAGTAGCGAGCTGCCACCACCACCTCCTGCCCCTACTCTGCCGCCGAATATTGTCAGCCCGACGCCGAATGAGTTTCTGCTCACTACAGGCACGAAGATGAGTGAGCCTGGTGTTGGCATGTTCGTCAATCTAGAAGGAGATGTGGTAAGGGGCACGATTGAATTCAGCAGTTATCCACAATCGCTCGTCCTAGACGGTTCAGGTCTGAATGCGGATGTGCCTTCTGATCCATCGGGCAGTGAAGGCTATGTACTTGCGATTGTCAATAGGAAAGTGGGCGGAAAGAACGTCAAGGCTATCGAGGCGCAAAGATGGGATGTTGATCCCGGCGAAGCGCAAGATACGAAGCAGTGGGTCACGATCGGGCCCCCAGCAGATGCAGAGAGCGAGGCCGAGAGGCAACTGGGGATTGGACTGCGATTGGCATCAGAACCCGCCGAGCTCGCAGCGACCGAGATCGGCCATACTTTACGACTACGTCGACTGCATCTGAAGGACGAGACCGCAGGTCCAACCGAAGCCGAGACGAAACGCAACGATGAAGAGGATCAATTTGCATCGCGGTTTTCACAAGCGAAAGCTAACGTGCTGTTCTACCATCAGGAAAAAGTCTCATGGGTCATGCGCAACGCCATGATCACACAGCTGGAACGACAGCTCGAGCAGGCTGTCACGCGCAGTAAAGCCGGGGGATTTGCCATCGACGTGGGAGCGGCGCAACGAGTATTCAACAGCGTCCGTGGTCAGGATGCCAGCAACGAGCTTGATTTCCTGACTTTGACCTATATACGCCAGAAGGCATCGATGATACTTTTTGCTAACCTGGTACTGCAAACGATCAACGGCATTATCACGTATGAGCACGACAAACGCCGGGCCGAAGATGCTTTGGTGGCAGGCGAGATCGACCCACGCATCATTCTAAGCCTTGTCCCACCGTTCGACGCAGAAGTTGATGAAGGCACGCATGGAATCTGGGTCTCGCAGGGCTTGAGAGACACCGCATACATCCTTCGCCGGAATCTGAGTCGTTCCGAGCTAAAGCAAGATCCCAAGGGCGCTTATGGTGACAACTTGCTTCAGCTCATCAAGAGATATCTCCTGACGTGGCGCAAGAAGAAAGGCTTTGGCAGTGTCGCGGATGAAGCGCATGTGTTCCACACCGTCGACGCAGCCCTGGTGCATGTCCTCCTCATGCTCGATGCAAGCTCCCCACGAGGTCCAGCCGTGCCAGGCAGCACACGAGCAGAACTCAACGACGTGGTCGACAAAGGCGTAGACTGCTTCGACCGAGCCAAAGAGCTCTGCGAGCAATACAACCGCCTCTACATCCTCAGCCGCCTTTACCAGAGCCGCAAAATGACCTCCCAAGTCCTCGCAACCTGGAAACGCATCATCGAAGGCTCCCCCGACGCCGGCGGCGAGCTCATCGAAGGCGAACAAGACGTCCGCAAATACCTCACCAAGCTCCGCGACCCAACCCTCGTCCAGGAATACGGCGCCTGGCTCGCGAATAGGAATCCCCGCCTCGGCGTCCAGATCTTCGCGGACGAAACCGCAAGAGTCAAATTCCAGCCTCAAGAAGCTGTATCCATCCTCAAGAAAAACGCACCAGGAGCCGTGAAAGATTACCTCGAGTACCTCGTCTTTGCAAAAAACCACACCCAATACATCAACGACCTCATAGATTTCTACCTCGATACCGTGCTCTCTGCCCTCTCGACCACCTCAGCAACAACACCCTCCTCCGCAGCCGAAACTCTCCTCCACTCCTACTCAAGATACCGCGCCCTCCGCCCGCCCAAACCTACATACCGCCAATTCATCACTGATAACGCAATTCCAGACGAATGGTTCCATAACCGCCTCCGTCTCCTCCAACTCATCGGCGGTGGCGGGTCTTCGCGCGGCGCAGCAACCGGGGGTGGAAGAGGGGGAGGGACGTACGACGTCCCTGCCCTGCGCGAGCGATTAGAACCGTATAGCGATGTCCTCGTCCCCGAAATGATCATCTTGAACGCGAGGGAGGGCAAGCACGAGGAGGCGCTGCGGTTGCTGGTGCACGGGTTGGGGGATTACGACACTGCGATCCGCTACTGCTTACTCGGCGGAAGTCAAATTTTCCACCCCAGCTCCCCCTCCACAACCCCTACGCAAGCACTACCCTCGAAATCCGAACAATCCCATCTCTTCAACACCCTCCTCCGCCATTTCTTCAACATCCCGGACTTCTCTGAGCGACTCGAGCGGACGGCGGAGTTACTGGAGCGGTTCGGGGCTTGGTTCGATCTATCAGAGGTTTTGGAGATGATTCCGGGGGAGTGGAGCGTGGAGTTGTTTAGTGCGTTTCTCGTACATGGACTCAGGAGGCTAGTGGTTGAGAGACATGAGAGTGAGGTTGTTAAGGCGTTGAGTGGAGCGCAGAATTTGAGGAGGGCGGGGGAGTGGGTGGAGAAGGTGGAGGGGGTGGGGCCTACGGTTGTTGGGTTTGGGGGCGTGGGTGGGGAGGGTCAGGTATAGGGAGGGGAAAGTGTACCGAGGGGGAGGGTTTTTCGGTTCGGGGCGTGGGGATGATGGGAGATTTGGGAGTTTATCTGGGGAATTGGAAGGAGGAGGAGGAAGGAAGGACGCTGAGGTGGCTGGCTGGCGGTGTCTACGCTATGCTGAGGTGAGGTGAGGTGGGATTTGCATGGCCCATGTCCTGAGGGACGATCCGCCGGAAGACGGACAGCGGTTCTTGTCTTGTCTTAAATGAGAGCTGATCTGATCTGATCCTGCTGTTGGAGGATCGGCGGCGGAGGTCTGGAGAGTGTGTGCTTTGTGCTGTATGGAAAGCCATCATATTCTTTGCTTCCCTGAGAACCACGAATCGCACGAAATCCATCCATACCGACGTGGACACAGAGACGGGGAATTGCTCATCCTTTCCTTTGCTCGTGCTCATGAAATTTGATCACTTCCCGGTGCTGGATGGCGCAGCCCTCCCTCGTATCGGACGTCCTCTGGCGAATGGAGTGACGGACTGGAGCGATGGCGGTGGACATGCAGCATCTTCGGTAAGGTAGGGAGGGATGGAGGGTTCTGTAACTGCCCCGGCCTGGCTACGTGAGGCGAGGCGAGGGTGGAGCGTGAGGTAGAGGCTTTCTTGGGAGGCATGACACTTGTGGGAGATTTGTACTTGTACTTGTTTCTCTACGGTGCGACGGTGCGGAATTGGCATCGTCGTTTTGGTCAGGGTGGGTGGGAGGGAGGAGCATGGGACTCTCGCCAATGCCCTGAGCGGGGGTGTGGGTGTAGGTGTGGGTGCGGTACTTGTGTGGAGGAGGAGGAGGAGGAACTGCCGTTTGTGGTGCTCACTGCGCGGTCGTGGATTGCAGATGGGGTGGGTGTGTTAGGAGTGCTTGCTGCGATGGCTGTGCATTCCTCGATAAGTCTTCCTGTGGCCATAAGCTGAGAGGTTGGTAGGGGTTTGGTAGCTGCAGGGACATCTGAGAAGGGGGAAGGGAGAAGTACGACGGCGTTGCTGCATCTGTGCTTTCAAACGAAGAGTGAAAACCTGCGGCGGGAGTAAACAAGGTACTTCGCCACCTCGATGCAGCACACGAATACGGTATGTTGTTACACAACTGTCTCGCATTCTTATGGCGATAGTACCGGTAGACAATATGATGTCCGGAGTGTGTAGGGAATACTGAGTGTCCAATGCTTTTGACAGCATGGCCGAGGTTCGTATGGGGTCCGCGTCTCAAATATGCTGAACAGGATGATTATTATGGCATCAGACGAATTTGAGTTCTGGGAGGGGGATAGAAGCTTCTTTGAAGCATGGAGCAGCAAGCACGCGAGCCACGGCGCCGACTATGACAGTTTGATGACTTAGCACCTAGCAATGGCAGAGACGCAGGTTTTCAAGATCAGTCAGCCTCCGCGCACGTATTTCACGGCGTCCGTCAGCGAAGGATGGCGGAATAGAGCTAGGAGGCCCGGACGAGATGTGCGAGGGAGTATGGTTGGCGGGATAGGAGTGGAGACGGACTTGCAACTCAGCCGGGTAAGGTAGGATGGTTGATGGGCTCGGACAGCGATTTGTCGACCATTCTCCCTGAAAGCCTTTCGGCCTGGTGCCCACTTTTGGTATTTCGAGCCTTTGACCGCCTGCACTGCACGACACTCCTCTTGTGAGTCCGATGTGCGTGGTGGCGGTACACACAAAGGGCACCATGCCTACCGTCGTCCCAAGAAGAGATTCGGAAGCCCGTGAGGAATGGGAGCGAGATGAATCTCGCGCGTATGACAGAGCGGTGCGAGACTTGGTGCAATCTTTTTGCTTTCTGTGAGGCATGGCAATGGCTGGCTGGGAAGCTGCTGAAGTACGGCTCGAGCGGTGGCTTTGGGCCATGAGGATCGGTGTGGCTGTGTTGTTTGGTGTATGGTTCTGCCATTGCGTACAGGGGTTTTGCTTGGAAGGAAGGAAGAGTGTTGCGTAGGGCGTCTGGCATGAGCCAAATGGACGGCAATGCGGATGTTGGGGTGTGTTCCTTTGGGTCACTGAGCGCATTACCCTCGATGCCAACTTGGCTCATATTTTGCAAGTGCGGATGCTGTCCTAGGTCAGAAGAGCGATCTGCAGAGCGTTAAAAAGACTTTGTCGAAGCTACCGCCGGCGAATTGAGATGCACAGGCGCATGCGCAGCAGCAGCTGGCAGTCAAGAAGGCAGCGAAGAAGAGGCGGGCATTAAAGGCGGAGGGTGGGCTGCAGGCGGAGGGGCCAGCAAATAACAGCAATCAGTAGCAGAAGCGAGATTTTGACGTTCGCTCCAACGTATTCAATCGTAGGATGAGCAGGAGTGTTCTACTTGCTGAGGGTGTTGGATGTTAGATGGCGCTCAACATCACTCGGCCGCATCTAGGCTCATGTATGAGGCTTACTGATAACACCCCGAGCGAGCCTCCGAGCATCCAGCAAACTGGCCAGATCACTCGATGGCCCGCAGCATACCGACACACCTCTGGTGCACAAAGAGGTGTCTCGATGCCTACGGACTATACATCACGTCAGCGCACATTTCCTTCTAAGACCCGCCGAACACAGTTGAATCCCCACGAGGATACACTTTAGGCTGCAAACTATGCGCGGTAAAGATCACATCCCTAGCCGATGCCCCACCCAGACAGATTCGACCCATGGGTAAGTACGACTGCCGCATCGTGCGCGGTAATGACCACACCCCCGACGCGGCGCCGTTAGACAACGTGTTCGAAGGAGGGGGGGACTTCCGTTTTCTGCGAAGTGGAGAGATATTGATTGGAAGGTTTGTTCGGCCGCTGATGATGATCAAGTACGTTGTTGCAGAGTTTCATTGAAAGGCTTGCGCAGGTATTCAATTGTGCTAGTAGAAGTACGAGCGCATGTTCTGATCAGCGGGCAGTGAATGACATACCAATGGTAGCAACTCGGCTTTCTAGAAATACTGGAGCATGTGCTTGGCGATTGAAGTCGGCGAACTTCTGCGTCTGAGGAGGCGAAGTCGGCCAACGTTCGGCATATCATACTTCTGGCGGCCCTTCAACGGCTTATAGATATTGCTATGGATGACAATGCTGGTCGAGAGTCTCCAGGACTCGGCTCTGCCGCGTTCCTGATGACCCGCAGTGTAACGGCACCTCTGTCGGCGAAGACGGAGAGATGCCGATCCACTACGGGCTGAAAATGTTAGCGCATCTTCATGAGCAGTAGGATGCCTCCCGAGAATTCTCTCTAAGGATCGGACCAAACAAGCTGCAAACCGTAGGTGGCTAAAGAGCTACCTCTCCGGCTGATGCCACACTCTAGGGACCCTTAGAGAGCCAAGGATGTCTACCGGCCGTGCACTGCTAAAGAGCTATGCCCTGCTGCACCGGTGACGCCAGAGTCTTGATTAAGGGGGAGGACGTGTGCTTATCTTCGGGGTTGGCTGAGTAGAGGAGGTTCAAAACACGGAGCTCAGCTAGCCATTTCTGCGAAGTTGTAGATGTCTTCAATGGAGGTAGGCTGGCTGGAGTCTCCAGGACTTGGCACTCTGCCATGTTTCTGATGACCCGCAGCGTATCGGCACCTCTGTCGACAGAGAGATGCCGACACACCACGGGCCGTAGACTGTTAGCGCATGCGCTTGAAGTGCCATGCCCCCCGAGAATTCTCCCAAGGCCTCGGACCAGGAGCTGCAAACCGTAGACGGCTAATGAGTCATCTTCCCGGCTGATGCCACACTCCTGGGACACCTAGGGATCCAAGGACGTCTGCCGGAACGCGCACCGCTAATGAACTATGCTCTCGTGCCGACGACGCCAGACTCTTTTGAAGGGGACCAGCGACAGCTTACCTGTGAGGAAGGATTGAGAACCGTGTTGCGACACAGTGCTCGTGAGTCGTATCGATCGGCGAAGCTGCGTAGCTTTCGAATCTGAGCGATCATATTGTTGTACGTTCGTAGTTGAGGTGCGTCGAAGTATTTCAGAAAGTTGAAGCCAAAAAGTTCGATGACTTAAATATTTGTCTGGGAGTGAAAGCAGGAAAGTTCGAAAGCGGGAGGCCGGGACGCACAGGCCATGTTCACATGAAATGTGAATACGCGCAAGCGAGTATTTGCCGCTTCACAACTCTCATGGAACATGACTTGTGCGCAGATACTTTCGGTCTTACAAAAACCGCAGCTTGACACCACAACCATTAGCCTGCCGTGCGCGCAGCGACGCTTCTTCGCCAGGCACCAAGAGCGTAAGATCACTCTGCTTACATCTTGGCTGGATCAATTTCGAGACTCAACTACTTAAGTAGTCCGCACTGGGAGCAACAAATCAATCGACAGCACGTTGACGAAGCTTAGCGTTACGTCAGTCTTTGCGACAGTCAGTCTGATCGACCGACTGATTGTCCGACTGATTGTCCGACTCAGGCACCTAGTCCCTCGCCTAGAGTCTCGGACTTAGCTTGATCTGTCTATTGACACGCCATTCAGATCGAAAGTGCTTGATTGTGCTGAGGGTGTTATCAGCATTTGGCATAAAGTCGCCGCTGAGGCACCATCAGCGATGACTCGCCTCAAACGTTATCGGGACGACGGCAAGGCGGATGTGGACCAGCAGGCGCCTCAAAGGGCCAACGAGCATGAAGATGGCAATGCAGGTGCTGAGGCACAAGCGCCTATTCACCGTGAGATCTCGCGGCTCGCCAAACACCATGGCGGCAAGCATCCCTACCAAGTGCGGCTCCCCGGAAATGCCAATCAGAAGAAGAAGGCCAGTTCCGACACACTTATAGAGGTGCCCAATACACTCGATCTGCAACTCATGCGCAACGCGATTGATTTGGAAGACGGCCGACTGGACGGCGAAATTATTGATTACCTCTCATCCGGCCGAATACTCTCACTGCTGTCTTTTGAAGCCAAGTTGCTGCCGCGTGAGGACCGTACGAACCGCCAGGGGAAGAACAAACTCTTTGACGCACCGTGGATGATGAACGAACTGGAGGCTTTCGTAGCGGAGTCCCAAGATAAGGGCGAGGACGCTGTTGATCGCTTGGCGGCTCTAGCGACTTTCTCACCCAAGGACTTGGAGCAGCAGGCTGGTCTCTCTGTCACTGAAAAGAATTGCGCTCGCATTGTCCGCAAGATCTGCAATGCGTGCCCATTCGAAGTCCCTGCACCGTCGGCATGTCAACCACTGTCCGCTGAGCAGGTGGTGCGTGCGGCCGCTGCTACACTCATCACGGCGTTTCTGGATGTGAGACATCAGCCAGTGGGATTCTATCACATCCTTCTGACCGGAGACCTTGCGAAGCCGATGCGTAGCGCGGTTCGAGTCAAGTACGAAAGCCTCTACCGTTTCCCCTCGCGCCGCAACGATGCAGTGAAGGGCACGAACAAGTTCACCAATTCGGACAGCCGAGCACTTCCATGGCCAAACAAGCCGGTAGACAACTTCGAGGAGTTTCCTGCCTCCGAGCCTGAACTGCTCGCGTTTTTCAAGGTCTTGCGCGAGGCTGTCAGACACTTCAAGATCAAAAGCGCTCCGCAAGACGAGTTTGAAGCAAGAATAGACTGGAACGACGTCGCTGCCATTCTTCCTGGACGTAACGCCGAAGACTGCTTGTATCTCTACCGTCTCCACCTTGACGTATGTCAGTTCGAGGCAGCTACGGACTCGGAGCTTGAGGATGTTGAGAATCGTATCGAGCCATCACCCAAGCGTGTTCGTCATACTGAGGACGATGAAGCTGCATTGGCAGAAGAACCTGCAATTCCCCAGATCTCACGGAAGTCCAATCCCAAGTCGATGACACGTGGCTTGGCAGCACTACGCCAGAACGATGAGTACGATATGGAGAACGAAGACCTTACAGAAGACCAGCCGACCTATGACGATGAATCCGACGACCGCCAGATACCCGCACACCTGTGCCACAGCCTGCATCGCCTGGTCTCTTCGTCTCGCCACAGATAGGGACAGAGCCTCCACATCTCGATCTCGACAGACAAGTCGACTCGCCAGGTGATGTCTCACCGCACCCAGACCAGGTAGCCTCCTCTCCGCTGAGGCAGTCACCTCCGCCGCCGCACTCACCTGCGCCATTGGACGCGCCTTCACCAACACACTCGGCTGAGGCTGTTGAAGATGCTGTACCGCCTCCAGCGTATGATCAGAGCGACGAAAACCGAGCGTCTTCGCATCTAGCTCAGCCAGGTATTCACGAGGGCTTCGATAGTGCAGATGCACCACCGAGGTCCGTCAGCAAGAGCAACTTGTTGGTCAACATGTCTGATGACGGCGCTGAGAGCTTCAACCTGCAGCCAAAGCTAGTGCTTCAGCTTCGGCAAGATCAAGAGGTGATTTCATCACTGCGTGCGCAGCTGGCCGAACAGAAAGCGCACTCGGCCGCGAAGGACGAGCAACTGGCCAAGAGTAAGAAGCAGCTGGCTGAGAAAGCCACGCAGCTGACTGAGAAGGACAAGCAGCTGGTTAAGAAGGACATGCAGCTGGTTGAGAAGGACACGCAATTGGCCGAGAAAGACATGCAGCTGGCTGAGAAAGATGAGTTCTTTGCTTTACTCGAAAAAGACTGCACCAACGTGGAGAGAGCTTGCAAGAAGATTAAGCAGGACTTCAGAGTCGCACAGTGGAGGCTCAAGACCCTCCAAGATGAAGGTCAGCGTGATTATGTTAAGAATGCTGTGGTCCCGGGTGGTCCCAACCGCAAGCGGGCATGGGAGAAATAAGCGCGACCGCCCGGAGTTACCAGTATCACAGCGAGGCTGGATACCAAGAATGTGTGGAAGAGAGAGAGACATGGGCGGAGAAGCGCGGTTTTGATGGACATATGGGTATGGTTTGGGAAGGCTGCACTTAGCAGCCCCGAATCTCGTGCGGGTTTCAGCAAGGCGTTAGCTTCATGATGTACGAACAATGAAGAAGGTCATGGCAATAGCTGAATGCAGCGTGTAAAGTAGATGATAGTGAGATTCTCTTCGGGCTTGCGGATCAAAATGTCAATTGCGAGCAACTCGATCAATCATCTGACTATACCAATCATCGAGACCAGATTTCGCGGATGGACTGCTCGGACAGATCGATCAGCCAACCACGAATCGACTGGTTCCTCGACTATTGCGTCAAATAGTCAGGCCACACCTCCGAAAGATCAAGTCGAGCAAATACGGGACATTTCCTCGCCGGTCAATGAATTTATCTTGAGATGGAAGATCAACCGACAAATCGACGAGACCATCGCTAACACCACTTTCGGATGTATGCCATTGGCTTTGCTCGATTCACTGTCATGGTGGCAGACAGAGCAGCGCCAAATGACTAATGATAGTCAGGCTGAGCGAGATCTAATGATGTCTCAGACAAATGGCCATCTATCAGTCGGGCACGGAGGGCGCCGTTTGACAGCAATGAAGCATTGCGAACAGTAAGATTCCTTTCGTCTCTGCCGTCAACAGCAGCCTCAGCCTCGAAGATTTGACGTGGGCCAGCGTGACCGTCGCCCTGCTCAATCTCAGACTCCGCACGATTGGGCGTTCGTAGATGTCGCCGCCACTCGGGGTCCGAAGGGGTATTACCACTGCCTAGATTGAGCCACTTCGTAGTAAGAAGCTTCAAGTAGGGTCCCTTACGCTCGACTGACACAGTGAAGTCCATTGCACATCCGCGGCAATGTAGCAATGGAAAGCATGTCGGGCAAGCTTTGACCTGATCCGCATGCTGCAGCTTACACGTCAACAGATCTGAGAGCTTGCTCCCGCTGACACGATTGATGTGTGTACAGATACTCGGGCCGCGAGTGTCTTTCGGATTAATTATGCTGTCGTTTGCGACCAGAACGACATGTTGCACTCGAAAGTGAAGCCTGTCTGATATTACCCTCGGCTCCACCGACAGGAGTGATGTTGAGCCATAGTAATTGGATTTGCTAATCTCCCTCATGAACAACCATTGAAGAGGAATGCCATAGTCAGGACCGCGGCGATGTCCTCGTAAAGCCAGCTGTACATGTTGGAAGGCCAGAAAATATGATGACGGCCCTCCGTGAGTCTCGAAACAATCCAGAGGCAATTCTGCTGTCTTCTCTTCCTCGATGCAGTGCAGAGCAAAACAGGAAGCCTCAAAACGTGGCGGACGCACGCATTCGGTCGGATGCATGTGAGAACAGGTGTAACAGTAGAAATGGCCAGGAAGATCTATAGTGAGACGGAGGAGGAAATCTCTCCGCTGATCTTCACGGCCTTGCCCAAGTCTCAATAGAGCGAACCGATTCGTGCCAAGCTTGTGAAGCAGAGTTCGATTACATATTGAAAGACATATTGCGTCGCTGGTTTCCAAGCAGTCGATGACAAGCTCGAGAATCTCCTGCGGGATGCTTATGAGATTCGGCCGCTGATACTGAGTCTCCTGTGCTTCAGCAGATATGCGATGCAGGAAAAAGAGCCTTCGAGCCAAAGATAGCATGCTGGAGGCGCAGAGATGTTCGAAGCAGATCCGCCATCTGTGCAGGTGAATCGACGGTGACTACGTAGACTGAAGGTTATGTCCCTAGGGTCAGCTCAATCTTCTGCCGCACCGGCTCTGCCCAATTGGCACTAAGCAATTGAATCTTAGTAAGGCAGGGCCGGAAGCTCATTGAGAGGAGCGGGAGTGACAAGACCAACCAAGACATTGATGACAAAGGTCACGAGGGCGCTGAGGCAGAAGCCATGAGAACCAAGGCTTGATGAAGGTGGCCAGCGTGGCTGCGATGAATGTCGATTGATGGCGGTCTGCCCGCTCTGGCGCAACGACCCCGTTAAGCACACGAATGAATAGACGGATAGACATCCACCGGCAAGTGCTTTGAAAAAAAGAAAGTGATGTTGGATCAAGTCTCGTCGCGACCAAGCACCGCCTTCATTGCTCCACCAGTCGTCATTTCAGCTTCGGACATGCACGCAAGTGTCCTAAGGCGTGCTACCTCATTCAGAAAGCGTCGCAAATTGTAAGTAGTCGATCGTTAGAAGGAATCAAAGGCCACCTCAAGGCTTGATTGAAAGGCTTGTGGATTATACATTGTTGCCTCTCGTAGCTCTCTACACTCGTGGAATTAATACGGTTGCCATTCTCCTGCTGTGTGCTGATATGGCGCAAATTGATGCGCAGTTGCAACTTCGGAAATTTACTTCGGTGCATGTTTGTAAGTTTGACCAGTCGTGAGCCTGCTACACAGCGTTTGGAAGGAAGCGGCGAAGTGTCGCACCCTGAAGGATGTCAGAGCAGGCGGACGCGTCGCTGAAATCAACTCATATCCTTGCTAACGAGTTCTTGGACCGCAGTTGAAGCATTGGGCAACAGTAGGAATTCGTATGAAAAGCGACTTGAATTGTTTTTGCAGAGGCCACAGGTCCTTTGATCCTTGAGCTCTGTCAAAGTAGAGGAGCCTTGTCTGTGCTCTCAACGGTAGACTAGCACTGGCATGCATGATTGTGGAGCCCTGTTGGAACCACGTCGAAGGATTGTGAGTTGTGAGTGGGACGCCAATGATGATGTACAAGGCTCGCTCGCCGCCAAGCCTGCCTTGTGTGACGCTATTCTTGGTGTTTAGGATGATTTGGGGCTGAAGGAGTTGAGCTCCGCGGACGGCAGCCATGTTGCTCAGCCGTGAGACGGGAAGCAAACATGAATGGATGCTGTGAATCGTCATCGCTTGCGGGCGCGGTTAGCAGCGCTGGACAGACAGATTGCGAGGCGGCACAGCACTCGAAGCGCTTCACATGCGTGGACAACGGTTGATGTTACCTGGACCTCTCCATCTCTTTCTTGCTGCGACATGCGCGAACATATGATAAATTGCGTATAATGGAGGAGGGTACGTTCAGCTGGCGAGGTGGCAGTAAAGAGAAAGGGTGGAGTCTAAAACGGGCTCGAGTCCGATTGGTTCTTGGCTGCCTTACAGCATTTCTACTCTTCGCAGCATTCCTGCTGTATCGCAATAATATCGACCTCACTTCTCTTCGAGAAACAGACGCTGTTGCAGATGAGGTGCCACCTGAGCTCGACGACCATGACGGTCTCGAGTACTACCCGTGGCACACCCGCTCGCAATTTAGGCCGGTGAAGCAGGACGTGGAGAACAAGACCATCCAGGACCTTTGCGATGCCTTTCCGAAACACCTTCTCCGCGATATACAGCCGGTCCTGAAGACAGGTCATGCGCTGCTGGAGTCAAGAGTGAACCCGCAACTCAACAGCGTTTCTGCATGCCTGGACGACTACCTGCTGATATTTTCCGATCTGGATGAGGAGTTCTCTGGCTATCAGATCATTGATGTCGTCTCCGATCTTCGCAATGGCTTCGTAAAAGACAACGAACAGCTCCACGAGTATGTGATTCAGAGAGAACTGGCATCCAATGGTTCACTGCTGCCTGGACACCTGGCGCAGACTAAAGGATGGGAGATTGACAAGTTCAAATTCCTGCCTCAAGTTTCGCGAGCGTGGCGGATGAGGCCAGAGAAGAGATGGTACGTCTTTTACGAAGGCGACACCTACATCGTGTGGGATAATGTGTTCCGTCTCCTTACCAATTTCAACCCTGACATGCCTTGGTATTTTGGATCTCCTTCGCCAGGGGCTAGAGAGACTTGGTTTGGTAATGGCGGCCCCGGCTATATTCTCTCGCGTGAAGCTGTACGGAGGCTTGTTAGAAATGACTTCGACATCACGGGTGCATTTACCGGTTCGATGTTGAGCGTGCGCTGGGAGGAGGAGAGCATGCTCAATTGCTGTGGCGACTCAATACTGGGCCTAGCAGTTCATGAAGATGCCAAGACGAACTTGAGTGGACTGTGGCCTATGTTCCAGCCACATCCGCTGCACGGGATACCGTTCAGTGATGAGTACTGGTGTCAACCCGTCATATCGATGCACAAGACAACGCAGGAGGATATGGCGAGGCTGAGGCTGTGGGAGGAGTCTCGGCGGGAGACGAGAAGACCTCTGCTGTATGCCGATCTTCCCGAGTTCCTCAACCTGACTCAAGTTGCAGTGCGCGAGGACTGGATCAATAGCGATTTTGGAGGCTACTCGGCGCCCCCTGATAGCGCCGGACACGATTCTTTTGAGGCGTGCGGGCAGGCTTGCAGGGAGGATGAGTCTTGTTTGCAGTGGACATATCATCTGCAATCTTGCACGTTTGTGTCTTCCTTTCGTCTGGGGCAAGCGAGGTCCGCTGAGAGCGACAGCAAGGGTGAGGACGATGTTGGAGACGATGGTGGCGATGAGAGCGGAGATGAGCTCTTAATCGAACACAGGCCGCATCAATGGACTCAAGAAGAGATGAGGTTCAGATCAGGTTGGGATCTCGAAGGAATTAAGCATTGGATGAGCGACGAAAGCAGGAGGTGCAATGTGATTCAATGGGTCAAGCCAAGTCTGGGCAGGATATTCTAAGCAGATCACAATATGATTGAGAATCTTGCAGCACTACATCTGGCTGTCGGTTGGGCAAGCCCATCGGCTACTCTAACGTGACCTCAAACTTGACCTGCTTGCCCTTGCGTCTCCGCAGTCCGTTTTGAAAGCACGCTTGGATCTCTCTGAATATCGGCAAGGCTATATCCGCGCAGTCCGAGCCCGCTTCAAATCTGAACGTGTTGGTACCCAGCATCAAGCTCACGGACTCAAGATTCTGCAGCTGTGAAAAAGCCTCTAATCTGAGCTCAGCCCACAGGCATCGCACAGCTTTGACATGCATCTTCTGGCGCCGCTTTCTTGCCACATTGCCGGGTGCAAAGAGCTTGATTTGTAGATCGCGCAGATACTGGAATCTGCTGGCGAGCTCCGCCCCACGATGCGGATTATTGATTACGAGATATGGTACAAAGTCGTTCAACGAGTAGTTCAGCTTGCAGCGCTTGACAGCATCGAAGCCAGTTCTGTAGTTCGTGTCTCCCTCTATGGGCGTGAAGTCAATGCTGCTGAGGTAGGTGTCAAGTTTCTCGCGCATCATATCGTTCCAGGTTTCGAGCTTGGTCTTAGAGAGGCTGACCAGTATCGTCTCTAGTCTGAGTCGCCTGTCGCCCACCCGTACGAGCTGGCGAGCGTCTTCGCGGACGATGTGAAGTGGTTTTCCGAAAGCAAAGCAGCCTGCAGGGAGCTTGATATCCGGCGAGGCAGACGTGACAATGTCAATAATCATCGTGCGCAGCTCGTATGGCAATGCCATTAGCTCGAACTTCTCCATCATCCGTGCCAGTAGCGACTGCCAATGATGGAAATCCTGGCAAGGGAGGCCATCTATGCACATCTTAAGTCATATGAGAGGCGACCAAATCGGTCAACGTTGACTCGTGGACTTAGGCTAGTATCCTATCGAACAGACGAGAGAGGAAGAGGCAGAGTCACAAGGACAAACAAACTTGAGAGCAAAGAGCTTAGTTTTTTCAGCGAACTATGATATGCCACGCGCTTCCACGTGGCATCACAGGCCTTGAGCCAGCAAACATTGGCGACTAGCACTCCCAAGAACTCCTTAGAAACACTTCACCTTCCACCAAACGGACCCTGATAACCAGTCTTGGTGACTGCGTCTGCAGAACCTCTCACGAACAGCTTGCAGGTCCTCCCTCACCAATGGTGCAGGTGTTACCATTGCGGGTGCATGGGAAAGCCTATCGTAGTGTCAATACTGCAGCTTGTCAACTCTGCAAACGGCAAGAACTTACTGCCAAGCAGGCGACCGAACCATCATTACCTGAGCAATACCCATGTGAGCCGCCCACTTTGCATGTCTACAGCAGCAGCCGTTAGCTCAATGCACTTGTGTATAGCGAGCGTGAGATCAGGAGCAGGCACTGACATCCGCGAAGGCCGTGGACGCGAGTGCCAGAAGCAATGTGGTGATGGCGATCTTCATGATTGTGGAGCATCTAGACGTGAAAAGCGTTTTCGGAGATGTTGTATGATTGCGCGAGAGAAGAGGGCAGAGTCGCTGCTTTGTAGTTGCGTCTTGCAGGGATCAGGGGGCGTCTGGCTGGAACTACAGGAGCACCCTGGACAAGGCACACTATCACGGAGACCGAGCAGTTGAGGCGTGGCTGAACTTGGGACGATAGTCGATCTATAGGCATACCCTAGATCGACACAGGATCGAGGGATACCTCGAGGCAATGCTGTACTTCTTGTATCGCCGCACGGCCTGACCGCAGGCTTGGACGATGAATTTGTCGCTAATGACTAGAAGTTTGTCACGGATGGACTTGATTTCCAATAGCGGTAGTGGTCAGCCATAGAATCGTTGACGAATGATCAGATTTGCGACATGGTGTCCCGTCTTGCGATGAGGGCAGGGACGTACACAACCTTGACCATCTGCTCTTGCCACTCTGCATCTGTACATCTACTGCAGAGCCCTCACGAATCGAGAAGCCCTTGACCAGCCCTTCCATTCCAGCCATCCTAGCGTGCCTGACAGCTAGGAACTTATTTGGAAGATTTGAGCTCGTCGTAGAGGCATCGTTGACGTTTCCGGTCCTGACAATCCTATGCTTTTTGGATAAAACCTGCATTTCGCCACTGATACTACTGCTCTGCTCGACGTCACTTTTCGTCACATTGACTTGGTGTCTGAAATGCGCCACTCTGGCTGTTGCATTGGCTCATCAAGCCTAGTTGCGGATTCACGGCGCTTTACGGGCTGTAGAAGAGAGCGAAATGCTTGGCATACTCGGGCTGGGTCAAGGCCATGCTCTGCACGGAAGCAGGTCGATCGTTTCAGAGTCCAGAAAGGCTGCAATCTGATCGTTGAGCTGATCGCTACGATGCGGCGAGGAGCTGAGGTTCCCATAACAATCGTGCTTTGTGCTTGGACTCAAAGGACCTTCAAATCCACATCCGGACACTCGACCAACGCCTGGATTCTCTTTGTCTCAAGCCGCTGCGTGGTTAAGAACAATGTCGCCACTCCTATCTCCAGACCACACACTCGGTAGACAAACACAAAATGCCGCCTAAGAAAGCTCCCACATCAATCTTCAGGGTGTTCGACCAGGACCGCCGGAATCAGCATGAAATAGATGCCAAAGACGCGATCAAGATCAGCGAGCATCGCCTAGCCATCACGGAAGGATGGGTCAGGAAAGGTACAAGTCCTGCTAAGCCATCTGGCGTTGCTGAAAGGAAGAAGAGTCCAAGGAATAGCATAAGCCCAAAAAGTCCCAGCATAATTCCGAGCAAGTCCGCTACCAAGACCTGGAAGAAAGAGCCGAAGACTATCTCGGATGTTGTCGACGAAGACGAAGCGAGCGAAGAGTGCTTGTACTGTCGCCTCAATGATCGAGAACCTGGAGGTGAAGAGGTAAGTCTGTTGTTCAGCCCGACTCAATCCATGCCTGACCTCCATTATTGACACATCTCTCCTCCTTCCAGTGCGGCCAATAATGCTACACCGCCTTCCACGCCGAACATCTCCTCGGTGAATCCGCCATCGACATCAGAACTCTCTCCACTAAGGCCTTAGGTTACGGCGCCTTCACCAAGCCCCGCGTCACCATTCTCGCAGGCGACTGGCTCGACGAGTACCTCGGAGACCTCACACCATATACCTTGCCTGTCGACTCCTCTTATGTACACAACCTGAAAGGGACCTGCAACATCGACTCCGGCCAAGCGGGTAACTGGACGAGGTTTATCAACTCGAGCTGCGACCCCAATCTCGAATGCGAGATCGAGTGGGTTGGGAAGAGGAAGGGCCTGTTCTTCCAAGCGAAAAGGGACATTGGGCCAGAAGAGGAGTTGACATTCTTCTACGGCGCCGCATATTTCGAGCGAAACGGGATGAAGTGTCGGTGCGGCGTGAGCAGAAAGGCTCATAAGCCTGAGCTGAGGCCAAGTGGGTCAACAGCGACCAGCATGGTTGCGAGGACAACAAAGCCGAAGGCGAAGGGCAGAGCAAAGGGTCGTCCACTGAAGCCTATATTGCCACCGCCAGCAAGAGTTTCAAAGGCATCGAGTGGCAGGAAAAGGCTGAGTATCCTCTTCACGCCTCCTTCAACGCCCTCGGCGCCCGCGAAAGCAGCTAGCGCGACCAGAAGTCGCAAGTAACGCAGCTAGTCACGACCATGACCGGGTGTTCAGTTGTTTCAGGCAGGCGCTGGATGCAAAACCGTCCCCCTCCCCTCCCTCTCCCTCCTCCTCACCTCCTCCCACCTCTCCCTCTCCTCCCTCTGCCTCCTATACGCCTCCCTAACCAACCCCGGAATCGCCTCCTCTGCCACCGGAAACCTCCCCGCATCCCTATACCGCCCAATCCTCCCCACAATAGCCTCGCAATCGCTCCAGATCCTCGCGCGATTCTTGAGTCCCTTCAACTCATCCTTTTTAAGGTGACGCGTCAAGAGCGTATAAAGGATGTAATAATTCGTCCGCTGTGGTGGGAGGAAGAATGGTTTTCGCTTCAGAGATGCTTCAAGCCGGTCGTGGTGGTGCTGGAGGTTTAGCGCTTCGGTGTATTCTTTCTTGAGAATCTCCATATCGGGTTTGAGCTCGGGCATTTCTTCGGATACGATGGTGGTGTAGTCATTGATGGATTTTTGAGCGAGGTACCATTTCCGATCATTGAGCTTCAGCTCCTCAGCTGTGCTCGTGGCCCAGATGGAGTAAGGCTTCGTGTCCCAGATCTCCCATAGCCAAGGTTTCTCGCGCATCAGCAGGTCTCTGAAGAGCGTGTTGGGCGACTGGCGGAATGCTCGGGATGACAGGCGCAGAGCTGCGATATCCCGGGAGTCAAGGTGCGCCAAAATCAGCATGAGCAGCTCATGCGGCAACGTACCAAAACCATCTCGCGCCTCTGAAGGACCACCGTTAGGCACATCGAAAGCTCCGTTTCTCACATCGAAGCTCTCATCCTCGACCACAGCCTGCGCCAGTATCCTTGCCAACCCAGGAACAAAAGCCGGATTCGCAACCAAATACTCTGTCCCGTCCCTGTGATTCCAATCCTGCTCCGCGCACTTCCCAACATTCGGGTCCCTGACCTCCGTCTTGAACTGCCGAAAAGATTCATAATCGCCTTCGAGCACCCACCAATCCGCCAGACCCTCTATATCCTCGCCTCCCGTCCTCAGTCTGGAAACTCGTCTGAAAGTCTCGAGGCACGTCGGATGAAAAGGCATAGCGTACGATTGATTCTCTTGCCAGAACGTATTTTCGGCGTCTGGGCTTTCGCAGCCGTGGCGTGCAGGGTAGACGTGTGGATTGTCGTAATCGCGGGAGGGCATATGATCTGTGAGGCCAGAGAGGAAGAATCGCCCTTCCTTCTCAAAGTCTTCGTCGTATACGGCTGGCTCGTAGGCTAGCATCGCATTACTTGGAGGTTTGCGTACCAAGCATTGTGCCGTTAAGCATCCTTTCATTTCTTCCGCAGTAATTTTGTGGCCATTGTAGCCATCTCGCGTCTGGCAGCCTGGTCCAGCGATGTGCTCAACAAGATTAGAGTCACCAGCCCAGTAGCCTAAATCGGGTTGCCGTTCGAGACCTTGAATGTCGTGCCGCATGATCCGTCGCCCGAGGTGACCGCGCGAGTAATTCTGTGGTATGGACAGCGGATGGTCGGGTAGCCCATAAGATTTCCGGATAGCAATAATCTCAGGGTCGAGTGATCTGTCCACGGCAGCCTTAGATAAAGCCTCATTACCGTTCCCGTCCAGTATCATCTTATCCGAAGCGTTGCCGATCTCGTTCAAATTGTCTGCTTGGAACATTGAGAACATTTGATCCCGCTCCTCGGGCATAGAAGAAGCTTGGTCGCTGGTTTCGTGAAGGTCTTCCACGGCGCCACGATGCCACGCTTTGAACCCGCTCAGACCAGGCTCACCATCTTCTTGCTCGTGAATGCTGTTATACTCGAGCCTGTAAGCACTCCTGTCATAATGAGTTTTAGCAAATTTGTCCTTGGTAAACATGTCGAGCCAGAAGTGTCGAAAGCTTGGATCCATGTAATCGTCTGCCTCAACCTCAACAGACTCGTCTTGGTCGGCGTCCTCCATCTCAACGTCACTCTCCCATTCCTCCAGTACGTCGTCCTCGGCCGTTACTGCCTCCTCATAGGTTTCGTCCGATTCATCGTCGAATGTCGCCTCCAGATGTGCCTGGTATTCTCTGTCCCAGGCCGTTAAGCTCTCCTCTCTATTGGGTGGCGGACTCCGGCTTGCTGGTCTTGGATTCAGTTGTCGCCTACCAAGGGTATCTACAGTGACCTCAATATCTAGGTCTTTGGCTCTACGAAATGTGAATTGGCATCCAGATTCACGGCAACATTTCGAACGGTAGTGCTCGCCGCGAAGATAGTCAGATTTGCCGTAGCGGGACCAGGCTGCGCTGCGAGGCTCTGATGGCGTGCGGACGCGACCTATGTTGAAAGAAACGCCGCAGATGTGGCAGAGGATCTGAGGCACCGTCAGTCGAGCTATGAAGAGAGCAAAATATGAGGTACACGTACCTCAGAGTAGCCCATATCTCTCGATTTGGCGAGATGGGTTGAAGGCACGCAGGGGAGGAACGTGATTTTACAAAGAGACACTGTGAAAGGTGCAAGATGAGCCACGGAGGGGAGAGATGAAGAGGAAAGGACAGGGACGTGGAGTTTTTCATGCAGACATCCAACGGTTGCCTGCTGTGTAGCCTAGAGAGTTCTTCAAGCAGATGTTGCCGCTACTGCCTGATCCTGATGTCCCACGACGCGAAATCGTGCGCGTAAGTTTTCATGAGACTGGCCTCCACCAATTATGGAAGAGGACGAAGCAGTGATGGGTGCCTTCTGACTGTATCAAGTACAAAAACCCCGTGTCGAGACCAAGCACCTCGGCTCGTGACAGCCATACCATAGAACCACCTCAATAAACACCATCAAGCTCCCCAACGACATTGGCTCCTCGCGGAGCAGAGTCCCTTAGAAAACAGAATGTCCACAATAGCTTCCCCCCGCCCTTCCATCGCCCTCTCCTCCCGCCGCACCTCAACCTCCACCGACCGCTCCACCTCCACCACCCGCGCCGGCAACCCCCAACCCAGCTCCCTCCGCCGCGGCAATCGCGATCGCGCAGCCCTCCGCGATTACTACAATCTCCCCAAACCACCCACCTCCCCCACCACTACCACCACCATCACAACCGCCCACGAACCCGAAAAAGAAAGCGAACTCGATCTCCCCAACTTCAATGCCGAAACCTACGTCAAAAACCTCCTCGATAAAGAAGGCCTCGAAGGCGTGCTGAAAGTCGAAAGCCGCCTCGTAAGCGAGATCCGGAGTCTCGATGGCGAGAAGAAGGCACTAGTCTACGATAATTACAGCAAGTTGATCACGGCGACGGATACGATTCGCTCGATGCGGGAGAAGATGGATCCAGGGGCGCAGACGAAGACATTGGTGGCGGATATTGAGAGGATTGGGGTAGCGGCTGCGGGGTTGCAGAGGGAGTTGAGGGGGTCTGGGGTGGTGAATGGGGCGGATGCGGGGAGGGAGAGGCAGAGGCAGACGGTGAGGTGGGTGCTTGGTGCGCCGGAGAGGTTGGGGAGGTTGGTTAGAGAGGGAAGGAGGGGGGAGGCGGAGGAGGAGTGGGGGGTTGTGGAGCGGTTGTTGGGGAAGTGGGAGGGTGTAAAGGGGGTGGAGGAGGTTCGGGAGGGGTGTCTGGAGGCGTTGAAGGGAGAAGAAGGGTGAGAATGGCGATGTTGATGTGACTCTCACACACATCTCAACAGCCTGGGTCGTTGACGCACGCAAGAATGTCACGCACGGCGAGGTATCCGCAGAAGAAGCAAGACCTCAGCAAGACCTAATCCTGGCAGCTAATGGATTCTGGAGTACGCGCTCTCCTGAAGCCCAACGTCAAGCCATGGTGCACACGCACCGACTGCCATGTGAGCCAATGAAAGCACGCGCCGCTACGGCTTCGAAATCACGGCAGATCATTTATCAGCTTCGTGAGGACCTCCACCAAATCCGTGCATCTGAAAGGACCCTGGGCTTTGTCACGTCACTTTCTGCACGCAGGAGCAAAGACGCCGCGACCATGGACGAGCCCAACAGACATCGCCTCTGAAACACCTTCCAGGCCGTGCTATCAGCGCTTAGCGCCGAGTCCAAATACTCGGCACATTGGCAATTTTTTGATCAGTCCAAAATTATAGCCTTTGTGGCTCGGAAGTTCTCTAGATCCGTGAAATCGGGCCTTGCCATCATGCATGCCAGGACTAGTCCATAGATCAGTAATCATTGCTGAGCACGACTACTGCTTCAAAAAACTCCTTCCGTACTTGGGATGTGCTGCCAAGTGTGCTTCCACTGCCTCAAAGAGTGGTCATAGATTCTGTGTCCAAGATACAAGTACATCAGATAGAATGTCATTATATGTATAACATAGCTCATGCTCGCATAATCATAAATTCCCAACCTCATCCATCGTCATCCAACCGTATCCGCCCAAATCCGCGTCTCACACGGACCCCTCAAATCTCACACACCTCCTAACCCCGGGGCTCTTCCGCTCCGCCGCCCCCCGACTCCCGCCCCTTCGCCTCTCGATCCTCCTCTGCCTTGCCTCCCTCGCCTCCCTCGCCCTCCACTCATTGACCTGCTGCTTGCGCTTCTGACTCCTGGCATACGCAATCGCAGGCGTAGGCCTGAAGCCGATTCCATTAATGCCCAACCCATCATCGTCAGGAGACGAAGTGTCAATGTCCTGGCCTGTGATCTCGTGGTCTTGCCACGTCAAGGCTGCTTGATCGGGGGATGGGTCGTCGCCATCTGTGGTTGCTGATGAGGAGCCGAAGATGAAGGGGATGGTTAGACTTGATGGGAAGATATCCATGTTTGTAGGTGGTGGCGGAGACAACATTTGTTGGTTTGCTTGACGTTCACTGGTCCCATCCACGTCATTGCTTTCTTGAGGCACTGGCAAGCCATCCAGCGACCTTATCCGCTCCGGCGAGACAGGCGGTGAAGAAGGCAGCCGCGGCGGCCTACAATCAGGCGTCTCTCCTATCTCAGCGGGGCTTGGACTTCTACTAAAGAAAGCGCGCGTCTGACTCCTTGACTGCTCGTGATTCTCATCCTCGGACTCGTCGCCGCCTTCAACAGGTCGCAAATGCTCATCCCGCTTCACTCGTTTGCGTTGAGCTCCACTCACAGCATCGCCACTTTGAGCCGGAGGAGTCCGAAGTCCCTGGATCTGCAATCCTCTCAACTTCTCAGCGACCTTACTCCTCGGACTCTCAACTCCAGAACTTGGAGCAAAGTCTCGCGCTGATGTGTTGATCTGAAGCAGTAAGTCTCCCGCTGAGGCCTCAGAATCTGATCGCTTCCGCTTGGGAGATTCCGTATGTGATGGTGGCGGGCTGACGGAGCTCTTGGGGGTAGGCGTTCGGTATGGCGGATTTCGATATGGCGTCAGTATCAATGCCGACGCTTCCATTGTATGCGCTTGGTTCCTGTTGGTCAGGTTGCAGCTGGTGAGTTGTTGTCGAGTTGGAAGTGAGGTTTGGCAGCATGAGGTGTGGGGTCTAGGTTAGAACTAAGGCAGGAGTGGGGCATTGAATGAGGAAGCCACGTGAGAGGCAGTCTAGTTCCTGATAGCACATGGTCTCATCTGAAGAGGTATCTTGTCTGCTTCAACCATGAAATGTTTGTTCTGTGCTTGCACGAGTGGCGAGGAAGCTGCGGAAGTGTGTCCTAGCAAACGAGGCCGTACAGTCAAGGCAACCACGCTAACGACGGTGACCAGTCCACACCACATGTACCACAGTGAGACATACATTCACTGCAAATGGACGCATCCCGCGAGATCACAAGCCACATCAAGGAACAGCGTGTCACACGTTCTCATATACAATCTCTGTTCCCACTGCATATAAATATACCAACCCCTCTTTCGCATATTCCTTTTCACAATCAAGCCCAAAAAAGAAGAACCATTCCCATTCCGAATGCTGCCGCTGAATCAGGGGTATAGACAGACTCATAACACCCTTCCGCCCGTCATCCAAGAACTCTCCCATTAGTAGATACTGAACAAACTCCGTCGTATCGTAGCAGGTATCGTCGAATGCAGACTGTGCAACTCCGGCGCCTGTGTGCTGGGCTGATACAGCTCTCCATATATTTCCGTCATGCTGATATCTTGAAAAATAACATCGCGCCGCCCGTATGCTTCGTTCCATCTCCTTTCTTTGGGTCTTCATCCACAAATCTCCAGACCTCTGAACCACATCCCTGGCCAATTGAGAGCCGACCTCATCGAGGTGTCCACGGCTACCTTAATGGGTTCCCGTCCATCGAATCGCGAGCTATTGGTTGTGCGCTTGGTGCCCCGCGTGCGTAAGAGGCGCAACTAGTCCATCGGTCATGCAGTACGCCCGCGCCAACATCCGAAAGAACTGAGTCTCGCCGCCTCAAATTGCGTCCGCGCTGCGGCGAACTTGTCGCTGCGTTGACCATTTCAGGGTGAGGCAGGGGTCTGAACGGCTGACTGCGATCGAGAGGATTGGCAAAGACTGGTGCAGTCGTGTCCGTCACTCGGACGACCACCTTGCAGTCAATTCCCAACTTCACACAGCGCGCGCAATCTAGCGCAGGTCCAGCAGCGATGCATTCCTTTTTGTCACGATGACACTGAATGCACTTGGTCGATCGCAGCAGGTGCCTAGGGATGTCGTTAGTCACCATTGTTGTCTGGTGCGACTGGAAGCTCCAGCGCACAGAGCTCGTGGTAGGTTGCTCCGCTTCCGTTTGCCATTGCGATGCTGTAATGCGAGTGCTTCTGAACAGAACACCCAACCCATACTGCGGAATCCGGCTGCCTCCCACTGGCCGTCTCGTGAACATGCTGCTTCCACCTAAGTGTGCACAATTCCGCATTAGCTTAGTTACCAGCAATGCTCTCAGGACTTATCATGGCACCGTTGGCTTCAGCATCCTTCTCCGGGTCAACGCTAATGTCCTGCGGCTCAGGCATCTGAAGTTTAAGCTTGCCAATCGGCCTTTCAAGCCTAGCCTTTTCCTCGCTCTCCTCGAGCTTCCGCTTCTTCTTCGCCGCCTGTTGCTGCTCGCGTATAGGTCGTTTCCTTGGCGAGCTGATCTTGCCAGTCGGCGGCAGGCGAGGTTTCGGAAAGCGCTGCTTCTGAGGCAAGTCCTCGTCCTCAACCAATGCCTCGTCATGGTTGGTGCGAAGCTTGTTGCGGAAGAAGTCATGAACAAGACCAATCTGCTGCGGCAAGACCTCGGATGAGAGTGGCTCGTACTGCGTGGGCGGTTCGAACGTGAAACCAGAGCTGACAACAGGGCCTTGGTGCTGCGCTTGATAGGCACTGTGCATACGATTTTGCAGCAGATGCAAGGGCACGCTGAGCGACTCGAGGCCGAGCTCAGCAGCAAGACCGAGTTCTTTGAAGCCGAAAAAGTCTTCACCAAAGTCGTCGGCAAAATCTCCTTGCACAAATTGTTCGCTGCCATCTTGGAAGGCTCCGACGCCGTCGGCGCCTGCATGCTCGCTCAAGGCGGGTCGCTGGAACACCGTCAGTATTACCTTGCTTTCCAAAAAGGAGTCGCCGACTTACCAACAGATCCGCCAAGTGCGCCTTCATCCGTTCATGCATGACGCTCAGCTTCGAGCTGACCCTCTCAATGTCGTCCTTGACGTAGCTTTCAAGGGCTTCGATATCCATGCCACTTGTGTGCAGGGCATGGAGTGCTTGTTCCTCGAAAGTGAAACTTGGTGTCTTTGCATCCCGTTTGGGCTGTTCGCGGTAATTCTTGAACCCTTCGACCAGCTTACCCATAAATTCGTGCGCAAGCTCAGTCATTGTATCCATGGCAGATGGCTGAAAGTCTTCGAAGCCAGTATGATAGAAAATCTTGCCGATGGACCTCTGCAAAGCCGCACGGTTGACCCAAGGTGCTGCTAGTGGCCCGTCCTCAGACACTACGACTGGGCCGACATCCTGCTCCACGAAAGGCTGCGGGTCGTACTTCTGAAATTGGTTCTGATAGGTCTGTCCCTGCAGCTGCATCTGCTTGACAAGCCCAATCTTCGAGCACACTTTGCGCGTCTCCTGCATCTGTCGCATATTGGCTTCCATCTTCTTGGTAATGTGGCTTTCTGAAGACTTGTAGCGTTCTTTCGGATAAAAGCGCATCCACTCTTCGCTCGACGGTACCACATAGCCCTCTGAGTCTGTCGACCACCGCCAATGCTGAGGTAGGTCCGGTATAGCAGACAATGGATTATAGTAATCGGGCAGAGTAGAATCTTCGTCACCCTCAATGCCTTCCGCCAGCGTCTCGCCCTGGCCCTGAGCTTCTTCCTGCTCTGCTCCTTCCGCAGCATCAATGTCAGCTGCCGCTGCTTCAGACAGCATCTTCTGCTGACGCATCCATCTGCGCATTGCCGCTTTACTTCGCAGCAAAGCTGGTTCATCTGAATTGAGATGATCGCCACGAAAAAGTCGATGTCGCTCGGCTGCAGCAGCAGCTCTATCCTTCTTAGTCACCTGTTTCCAAGTCTTGTAGTCAGGATCGTCTTCATCAGGGTCGACCTGCGCGTTGATGGCAGACTGTCCCAGGCTATCAACCTCCATCAAATCAGCTTGGCTTCCAGGTGCGTCATGTCCAGCCACACCATTGATCTTGGGTGTAATAATCCCGGGTGGAGGTGTTGAGAAGCCAGCTGAGCTTGCATCATGTGCTTCGGACTCGGCGCGCAAGAACTCATTTCGCAAATTCGAAGTCGAGGTGTGCAGTGCAGGCTTGACGTCTCGATCAGGAGTGCCGGTTGTGTCATCTACATTGACAGATGGTGCCTTTCGTGCGGAGGAGGGTGCTCCCTTGCCACCCTTCTTTGGCGCCTTTCGCCCTCGCGAAGCCATTATCGGTGCGTCATCATCGTCGCTCTCATCGGCATCGAGAGAATGATGCCTGCGTTCTTCAGCTTCGACCTCAGCTCTATCTCGGACCACTATGTCTGGGATAAGTGGTGTAAGCTTGTCCGTCTCTTTGCGCATGTGTAGTGCCTTCTTTCGATATGGATGCGCGGGATCAGCGTTATACTTCAAGCAATTCGACCAGATCAGGTGGAGATCGTCCACGAACTCCTTCTTCGAACGGTAGGAGAACTGTCTCAGCTTCTTGATCATGGTGCCAATGTCCATCGGGTTCTTGATGATGGTGAAATAGTCCTGGGCCTCGCGCTTGGAGACTCGTGTCAAGAATGGCTGCACGTATTCCGTCATGGCTTTGAGCTCCAGAAGAACCTTGTCCGCAGCCTCGTAAAGCTCCTCTTGACCGACCTTGTCCTCGGAGGCCCATTTGCTTCGCCCTCTTCGCACTTCTGAAATAAGAGTGCGCAGCTGATTGTCTGAAGCTTTGACCATGTCGCGCTTTGCGTCTATTCGTGCAATCAGATGTTTCAGCGTCAGACTCGATGCGCCCAGGTCAGAGCTGCCCAGAGTGCCGTGCTCAACAGCTGCTGCGACACTCTCCGATGAAGGCTGTTGCCCATTCGTTGCTGCGCCCGAACTTCCAGATATCTCATTTTCTACTTCGCGATCCAATTCGTCAATCTTCTGCTGCTCCAGCATCGCGTCTCGGTCATTCTCGAGGGTGTAGAACATGGCCTGGAAGCTCCGCTTGGCAGCTTCCGCCGCTGCAGTCTTGTCCTCATCCAGCTGCTTGCGTGCATCTTCCGAGCTCTTTGCCTGATCTGCAGATGATGTTGTACTGGTGCGAACTACGCCGACCTTGACCGATGGCGCCGGCGACCGCACCGCCTGTGGGGACAAGCCATTCGGGAGAGCCGCCTTGCCCTTAGCTTTCAGCGGGCTCTCCTTCTCCACTGCCTCTCCTCCTCGTCTTCATCGTCGTCGTCGCCGTAGTCATCATCGATCTGCCGCGCAGCCTTTTTGGGCGGAGCGGGAGTCTTGGCACTCTCTGCGACACCGGACTTGGCTCCAGCATCCTGTGACGGTCCTGGCTTGCTGGAAGCGCGCCTTCCCAACTGTGTATCACCACCGAATAGCGCAGCGATGCTTTCCTCCACGCGCGCATATCTCTGCTTGAATTCCAGCTGCAATGGGTCTTCCTCCCGCTCCTCGTCATCCTGGGCGGAAGTCGCGCCAAGACCGGATGCGGAAGGACCATCTCTCATCGTGCTCGTGCTCGCACTGCGCCGCGCGCTGCCAGGGATGCCATTGGGGGTGCGGTGGAAGCCGTTGGTGAGTGGTTGCCGTGGACCTGGCGTCATGTCCCCTACCCCTCCTTCTTCACGACCTCACGCGCAGCACATGGGCCTGCAGCGCCGGTCTCAGTCGATCTCGACGTGGGGCGGGAGTTTCGCGGCGCTGGTTGGACCATCAGAATCGTCGCTGCGCGCTGGTGATGGGACTGCGGTTTGTTTGATGCGGCCGGGTGTTGTGCGCGAGCGCTCGATGTCGGTAGCTTTGGTGAGGTGATGGGTCGTCGGGGTTGGTGTCAGTCAGCCGAGTGTGGAGAGAGCGAGTCGTGAGCGTCGACCCAGCTCTGCAATTAACTTCACATGCGACAACCGCGACAGGACAATAGTGTCGATGGTCGCATAACAATAGTCACACTCGACATACGCAGACAATGTATAGCTGATCGCCAATGAATTCAATAAGGATCCGCCAGCCTTTCGCGGGTTTGTATACCAGTGTCGCGACTGCAGTGAGTGCAGCTAACCAACCACCTCAGCTTCGTTCGCCGGTCTGCTACTACTTGCAGCCTATTTGGGCCTGTCAACACAGAAGATCCCGCAATATGGTCAGAGCGACAAAGGTCTTCACTTCGTCACCTTCTTCCTCCTTACGGTAAGCGCAATCCTGAAAGAGGCAGGAGCGATCGGGCTGCCAGTTGTTCAGGCGCCGAATTATTCTCATCGGCTGCATAGAACTAGCTTTACCTTTGGACCATCTCTGATATATGCATCCAGTTAACATTCTACTGGATCCTCGAGACCTCGCGCCGCCGAGTCATCAACCTGACCTTAATTGTCTGCACAGCCGGTCTGTCAATCGGCTCCGAACTCGTGCAAGCCTTCCTGCCCAATGGCCGTGACTTCGACCCCTTCGACGTCCTCGCCAATGTTGTCGGTTCAGCGCTAGCCCTCGGTCTAAGCAGCTGGTACCATAAGCGCATGCTGGAACGGAGACGAAAGAACAAGCATTACGATATTGTGCCCGGCGATGAAGGAGGCGAAGAAGATGATGCGGAGAGGGATGTTGAGCTGGGAGAAGGTGTGGGCGGGCATAGTCTGAGTGATCAGGAGACTGGAAAGGTGGATGCGAAGGCAGATGGGCAGGCAGATGGAGGAGCGAAGCCGAATGTCACTGAGGAGTTGGATAATTGGGATGAGAATGAGGAAGACAACTGGGATGAGGACCCGAGTCAGGAGACGCCGGGCAGTAGTGAGGCCGGCGGCGAACCGAAAAAGCGGGTTGACTGATTGAGGTCATGGTCAGGGGTACGTTACGAGACATGACCCGTATGTCAGGGTGATGTAATTATCATGAACGTATTTTCCCTCCATCAAGCCCCACAGCCCGTGGCAAGTCCTGCGCAGCAATGCAGTAATGCCTCGTGGAAGATATCGTTTGCAGGCGTGGAGATCAGATATGCTGGTGTGCTGGAAGAGGTTGACATTCCATACGTTGACATTTCTCAGTGCAGCTTCTTGGTATGTACTGCTACACGCAGCAATCCAGCTCTCCGGCTCGGTCAGGCTCAGCAGCATTCCTGCCTTCACGGCCTGCCTCCCTCATTCAGAGCCGCCACCCTCAAAGTCTGCTCGCTCATAGCAACCAATGCATGCCGTGTCCTCATCCATCAAACGCCAGACGACCCATGCGCATCTATGCCTGAGCACCCGGGATCTTGCCAGCCTGAGCTGGGTTCACCTTCTTGCCGTCCTTGTTGTACCTGACCCTTGGCGGCGGGGCGCGGTTGCGGCGGCCCTCGCGCGAGCGGACACTGTATGGTTATTAGTATTCAGTCCGCCCATTTGTAGTGTCTTTGATGTGCGTACCGAACAATCTTGCCGTGAATGGCGCAAGAAACGCAGTACTGGAGCTTCAAGTACATCTTGGGTACAGTGTACTCGGCGAAGACGGAGGCATCAGAGATATCACCTGTAACAGCATTCTGTCAGAGAATTGTCCCAAGTCATTCGTTGACTCCAGCGTCTTTTGTATCCCATATTGCCCACTTTGCATGTTCCCGGGCAGAACGTACGGATAGCAGCGGACTCGACCATGTTGCGGATGGTGAATCTCTTGATTGCCTTGTCCTTGGGTGTGCATCGCGAGCAGTTGCTGCATCTGATCGGCTTAACGTGGCCACGGCCCTTCTTGTTACGTCCGCTGTAATCGCATCGTTAGTACGTTGTCCGGTCTCGTGCCTGCGTTCCCCTCGATATCGCGGAAGGATGGGAATTCGTACTTGGACGCCCTCTTCTTGACCATTTTCGCGGTAGTGAGATCTGGTCAGCAAGTTCTTTCGACTTGCTGAAGGTGTCTCGCGGGTTGTCGTCGTGCGTTGGTGGCGGGGTGCTAACAGCTTCGATGTCGAAGTGTTCGGTCGTTGCGATCAAATTGATGTGCTGTGCTTGGCATTACGGAAAGCGCGCTAACGCTCGGCAGAGTTCGGCCGCCGGACGTGGCCGCTCCCGTCTGTTTACCTGTCGGCTGTACATGTAGCTTTCTCCCTGCATCACGTTCACGGCAATTGCTTGTAATTCAGCTTGTGTCCAACACAAATAATCGATCGCCTTTTTGGAAGGCTCGAGAGTACATACCATCATGTCGCACACCGGCACCATGCGGGGGACGCCCAAGCCTCACCGTCCCACCGCTGCCAGTGTGGTCTCCGATAGTCCATCAAACATACCACGGCCCAAGCTCGAGTCCCACCCAAGCGAGGCCGCATCCTCATTCAGCGCAAGCAGGGTGAAGACCTCGAAGCGAGACGAGGTAGGTCAAGTTTTGCTCTACATTCGTATGCAACGAGCATTGGCTAAGAAGCTCTGTCCCACCAGGCCATCAGGATGAAGATCGAGAAAGACCTGAGCAAGAAGCGGGCGGGCGCAGGGCGCGCTCGACAGACGCGCAAAGCTCCGCCAGGCACTGTATTGTCCCTGAGGCCGAACCAAGCTCTCCAGATCAAGCCAAACACCACTGTCACAGAGGCTGCCCAGTTGATGGCCGCAAAGCGAGAGGATTGCGTACTTGTGACGGACGACGATGATAGAATCGCGGGTATCTTCACGGCAAAGGATCTTGCGTTTAGAGTGGTCGGAGCAGGGTTGAAGGCCAGCAGCGTCACCATTGCAGAGATCATGACCAAGAATCCATTGTGTGCGAAGACGGATACGAGCGCTACGGATGCACTGGACCTGATGGTGCGGAAGGGTTTCAGACATTTGCCAGTCATGGACGAGAATCATGACATCTCTGGTATTCTGGACATCACGAAGTGCTTTTACGATGCGATGGAGAAATTGGAGCGTGCATACAGCTCGTCCAAAAAGCTGTACGACGCACTAGAGGGTGTGCAGGCAGAGCTGGGGACAAGCCAGCCGCAACAAATCATCCAATATGTAGAGGCGGTCAGGCAACGCATGTCTGGTCCAACTTTGGAGTCCGTCTTGACTGGCCTGCCACCTACCACTGTTTCCGTACGAACAACCGTGCAAGAAGCAGCCCAGCTGATGAAGGAGAACCACACCACGGCTTTGTTGGTGCAAGACCAAGGCCAAATCACCGGCATTTTCACATCCAAGGATGTTGTGCTACGAGTCATTGCAGCTGGTCTTGACCCTAAGACGTGCAGCGTTGTCCGTGTAATGACGCCTCATCCAGACTTTGCACCTGTCGACATGAGCATCCAACAGGCGCTGAGGAAGATGCACGATGGTCACTACCTCAATCTGCCTGTCATGAACAAGGAGAACGACGAGATTGTAGGAATGGTCGACGTTCTGAAGCTGACCTACGCTACCCTCGACCAAATCAACAACATGTCCACTGGTGACAACGAGGGCCCGGCATGGAGCAAATTCTGGATGTCGATGGACCACGGCGACACCGAGTCAATGATGTCTGGCGAGGGCAGCAGCCATGTACCACATTCAGAAGTTCGTTCGCACATGATGTCGCCCGATGCCCATGGACGTCCGGACATTTCTCGACTGGACAGCGTGCTGCCAGGGGACTCAGCTTCACACCATGGCGGGGCCGAGATGGACGAGCACTCGGCTTTGGGTGGCGCGAACGAGGACAGCCCATTTACCTTCAAGTTCAAGGCGCCTGGTGGCCGTGTGCATCGATTGCAAGTGGTGGGCTCATCTGGCCTGCATGAGCTTATCAACGTTGTCGCGGAGAAGCTTGGTGGCGAAGCTGAGGGTTTAGGTGGTGTGCCAACATTTGACGAGGGCAAGCTAAGTCACACAGGCTTCGCGCTCAGCTATATGGACAATGAGGGCGATACTGTGTCCCTGACGACAGATGCCGACCTCCTTGAAGCTATCATGCTAGCGAGAATGGCGGGTAAGGACAAGGTAGATCTCTTCGTCCACCACCCAGAGAAGGCTGCGATTCCTTTGACTACCGATCCACAACCCGCCATCATCCCGCCTACTCCACCAGAGTCATCTGTGCGGAGACGGAGGGCCTACGATGGTCCTGCTGAAGACGACGAAGAGGAGGAGGAGCCATTGCCGAATGTTACTGAACGCAGGGGTCGCAAGTCTGCCGGTCAGTCGCAGAGCAAGCAGCAGGAGCAAGTTATTCCAGGTGTACCGAATGAGCTGCTGCTGCCAGGTGCCATCGTGGTGCTTGGAGCGGTTGTTGTCATCACTTTTGCGATCGGCAGGGCATCAAGCCGGTAGAAGTGGAAGTGAACTGAGTTGGCTGATTTCTTTGCATGGCGAGACCGGTTGTTCTGCATTCATACTCGTGATACCATTTTGTAGTGTTTAGACTCGAGCATGCATGAATTCGTTTGTGGTTTCATGATTGTCGCAAACATGTGAAAACGCGATTCGGCCGCTGCCGCTGGACCCTTGCTTTCTCTCTGGAGCTGGTGATTTTTCCAAAACTTGCCTTCAAAGAGCCACAGACTTTCTGCATGCAGCGTTTGAGCCTTGAGACGCGATCGCCTTCGTGAATACAATTTCCCTTCATTACGAGCCCCCAGCGAGTCCCACATTCCAACGTCACCACGGCTGCATGAACACCGCCAAAATTTCGTCCTGCCTTTGTTGACTCTCACCCCACAAACAAGCGCGATCCAGGGTGTAGCAGGTCAACCTGGAGGAAGATGTCGGTGCTCGCGCCTGAAGTGCATACAGCACTGCAGCAGCTGTTGCAGGCGCTGCAGTCAACGGACAACACTCTACGAACACAGGCCGAGACGCAGCTCAACGAAGAATGGGTGGCACAGCGACCGGACATGCTCCTCATGGGGCTGGCCGAGCAGATGCAGGCGCAAGACGAGGCTGTGAGCATACCGCAACCAATGCGTGATTGTTTCTCGACTGATCTGGTGATAGATACGCCAATTTGCACCCGTCATCTTCCGCCGAATCGCAACGCGCACATCGAAAGATCCGACCGACAACACGCAGAAGGAGACATTCCTTCGGCTGAACAATGGACAGAAGACCGAGATCCGGTCCAAACTGCTGCAGAGCTATGCGAACGAGACAGTCAAAGGCATCCGGAACAAGGTGTCAGATGCGATTGCCGAGATCGCGAGGCAATACGTGGACGAGGAGATTCTGCTGCCGGATGGCTCGCGAGATACCTGGCCCGAGCTGCTTAACGCGCTGTTCCAGGCCAGCCAGAGCCCGGACGCTGCGATGCGGGAGACAGCGTTCAGGATATTGGAAGTCACACCAGGTATCATTGAGAAGCAGCACGAGGACGTGGTGTTGGGTGTGTTCCAGCGAGGCATCAAGGACGACAACGCTGAGGTGCGCTTGGCGACGATGGCTGCATTCTCTAGCTTCTTCCAGAGCCTACAAAAGAAGAGCCAGCAGAAATACTACGTGCTGATACCGGACATCCTCAACACACTCATTCCGTTGAAGGAGGCTCAGGACTCGGAGCAGCTCACGAAGGCGCTGATGGCGATTATTGAGCTTGCTGAGGTGGCTAGTAAGATGTTCAAGAATGTGTTCCACGACTTGGTGCAGCTATGTATCAGCATGATCCAGGACAAGGATCTGGATGACAGCGCGAGGCAGAATGCTTTGGAGCTTATGGCGACTTTTGCGGATTACAACCCCACGATGTGTAAAAAAGACCCGATCTACACCGAGCAGATGGTCACGCAGTGTCTGTCACTGATGACGGACGTGGGCCTCGAAGACGATGATGCAGAGGAGTGGAATGGACAGGAAGACAGCGACTTCGACGAGAGCGACTCAAATCATGTGGCGGGAGAGCAGACCATGGACCGTCTGGCGAACAAGCTTGGCGGTCAAATCATATTACCACCGACTTTCAACTGGCTACCGAGGATGATTGCTTCTGCTTCCTGGAGAGACCGCCATGCAGCGCTCATGGCTATATCTGCAATCTCGGAGGGTTGTCGAGAACTCATGGAAGGCGAGCTCGACAAAGTGCTAGATCTTGTTGTGCCGGCTTTGAAGGATCCGCATTCCCGTGTGCGATGGGCCGGCTGCAATGCTCTTGGACAAATGAGCACGGACTTCAAGGGCACAATGCAGGAAAAGTACCATCAGGTTGTGCTTCCAGCGCTGATCCCTGTTTTGGCTGCACCAGAGCCGCGGGTCCAGGCTCACGCTGCGGCTGCGCTTGTCAACTTTTGCGAGGAAGCCGAGAAGGAGGTGCTCGTGCCTTATCTGGATCTTCTGCTCGAGCGTCTGATGGCTCTCCTCCAGAGCCCGAAACGCTTCGTTCAGGAGCAGGCCCTCTCTACCATCGCTACTGTTGCCGACTCAGCAGAAGAGACCTTCTATAAGTGGTATGCCAACCTCATGCCTCTCTTGTTCAACGTCTTACAGCAGCCGAACGAGCGCGAGCTTCGTCTCCTGCGCGCCAAGGCGATGGAATGTGCAACTCTGATCGCACTAGCTGTTGGCAAGGAGCGCATGGGTCAGGACGCGATCACACTTGTAAACCTCCTCGGCAATATTCAAGGCAGCATTGTCGACGAAGACGACCCTCAGGAGAGCTATTTGCTGCACTGCTGGGGCCGCATGTGTAGAGTGCTCGGACAAGACTTTGTGCCGTACCTACAGGCCGTCATGCCACCGCTTATGAAGCTGGCGCAAGCCAAGGCAGACATTCAATTGCTGGACGACGAGGAGAATGTGGCACAAATTGAGCAAGAAGAGGGCTGGGAATTGGTGCCACTCAAAGGCAAGTACATTGGCATCAAGACAAGCACTCTGGATGACAAGTTCATGGCTGTTGAGCTCATCACTGTCTACGCGTCACACCTCGAGGCCGGCTTCGCGCCGTATGTTCTGGAGATCATGGAGAAGGTCGCTATCCCTGGTCTGGCGTTCTTCTTCCATGACCCAGTGCGCGTCGCTTCTGCAAAGGCTATCCCGCAACTGCTTAGCTCATACCAGAAAGCCTACGGGCGCGAGTCACCCGAGTATGTGCAGCTCTGGAAGACCACGATTGAGAAGGTGCTTGAAGTTCTCGAGACGGAGCCAGCGATTGAGACTCTTGCAGAGATGTATCAGTGCTTCTACGAGTCGGTAGAGGTCAGCGGGAAGAACTGCTTGACACCCGACCACATGGCAATCTTCATCACCTCTGCCGAGAGCGTGCTCAAGGACTTCCAGACCCGCGTCAAGCAGAGGCAAGACGAGGCCAACGAGCGTGAGGATGGTGAGGAGCTTGATGAGGATGCGCAGTTCGCCATCGAAGACGACCAGACTCTGCTGTCGGATATGAACAAGGCTTTCCACACCATCTTTAAGAACCAGGGACAGAGCTTCTTGCCGCACTGGGAGAAGCTACTCGAGTACTACGACCTGTTTGTTCACAATGCGGATGACACGCAGCGACAGTGGGCGCTATGTATTCTGGATGACGTGCTGGAGTTCTGCGGACCCCAATCCTGGAATTATCATGCTCACATTGTTCAGCCTCTTATTACTGGTATGCGCGACAATGCTCCGGCCAACAGACAAGCAGCATGCTACGGTGTCGGCGTTGCTGCGCAGAAGGGCGGTGATGCATGGGCTGAATTTGTGGCTGGAAGCCTGCCTATTCTGTTTGAGGTCACACAGAGGCAGAATGCTAGGAGTGACGATGATGCATTCGCGACCGAGAATGCTTGCGCAAGTATTGCAAAGATACTGCATTTCAACAACAGCAAGGTGTCGAATCCGACGGAAGTTGTGCAGCACTGGATCGATACGCTGCCTGTGGTCAATGATGAAGAGGCCGCGCCGTATGCTTACTCCTTCTTGGCGGAGCTTATTGACCAGTAAGTCACATTCACCAATGGGATGGTTGAAGTATTGCTAACGGCCCAACAGGAACAACCAGTCAGTGATGCAAAACGCTGCTCGCTGTTTCACCTACATCGCACAAGCATTAGAAGCAGAGACGTTGCAGGGCAAGGTGGCGGAAGCTATTGTGAGCGCGGCTAAGAAGCTCGTTACAACGGCTGGACTCGATGCGAATCAGCTGCTGGCGAGTCTGCCTCCCGAGACGCAGAATGTTGTTCGCACGATCTTTGCATGAAAAGGGTATAATGCGGTTGTGTTGGTTGCATAGGATATCCAGATGAGCGGCATTATGGGGCGCGACTGAGTTGCATCTAGCCGTATACACAAACTATGATGAGCATCGATACTTGTCCTGGTCCTGCATTCGGCCCTCGATATGCCTCTGCAGCATCTACATATCAATAACGATTGTATTCCATGTGCATGGACCCAAACACTAACCCTAGTGTAGGCGAAACGTCATTCCGCGGCTGAAGCTTCCTCGCAACCAACATAGAGCTCCTCTTCGAAAGCAACATGACACGGCAGGCTGACCAGCGCGTCTTATCTCGAAGGATTCTGAAACCCTGCCGCCCGTGCTTGTCGCTGCACCTCTTCGTTTTCTGGATCACAGTGTGGCACGCGATCCTCTGTATGCCGTAAGAGATCGGCGGTCTTTGGCTTCCCCAAAAGGCTATTGCATAACAACAAGGTATGTAGAGACTATGACGATTGAGCACATACGCGGTAGGTCTGCTGGTTGTTCTCTACTTCCTGTTGCCTCTATTGTCCTATAGCATGCTGGGCCACGTCACTTTACTGTGAGAGGCGATAGTCGGTCTCGTGATTGTCGCAGCACTGTCTGGTTCGACTGTGGAAGAGGTGGCTTGCTCGTACCTCGCCTGAGCGCCAGTACCGACACAAGCACGAAGAGGCCGGGCTTGTCGCACTTTGAAGAGACGACAACGATCGACTCAAGGTTGGGAGACCTTTGGACCTGGAGTGCATTACGATGGAGGAAGACTACAAGAGCTCCATTACAGATGGCCGCGGGTCCAGGATGGACAACGCGGTGGGCGCGCAAAACGATTTGGAGAAGCAAAAGACCGAAGACGGCTCATACCAGAGTGGACGTAGGCAGAGCAAACACGAGGGCAGGGTAGACCCGTTTGGCGACGAGGAGGGAGCAGAGGTACAGTACCGTACCATGACCTGGTGGCAGGCCGCCATGATCATGGTAGCAGAGACCATCAGTCTTGGTATCCTGTCCCTACCTTCCGTTCTGGCCTCTATCGGCATGGTTCCTGGAGTCATCCTCATTGCTGGGTTAGGCATCATCGCGACTTACACCGGTTACGTTTTCTTTCAATTCAAGCTGAAATACCCGTTCGTCCATAACATGGCAGATGTGGGAGAAGTGTTGCTGGGACCCTGGGGACGAGAGATCTTTGGCGCTGCGCAGACGATCTTTCTGATCTTTACAATGGGCAGCCATGTCCTTACGTTTACAATTGCGCTCAATGCGATCTCGCAGCATGCGACATGTACGATTGTGTGGTCAGTGGTCGGGCTTGTGCTGTTCCTCATCTTCTCGATGCCTAGGACGCTGAAGAAAGTATCTTATTTGAGCATTGCATGTAAGTCATAGCAGTATTCCCATTGGCGCTGTGGCAAGGCGCGGCTGATCTCTTGTAGCTTTCATCTCGATTTTCGCTGCGGTCATGATCACGATGATTGGCGTTGGTATCGAACAGCCAGATCCAGTCGTCAACGCGACTGTCACTGTGGACTTTGCGTCGGCCTTCGCGAGCGTCACCAATATCATTTTCGCCTACGCAGGGCATGTTGCCTTCTTCAGCTTCATCAGCGAACTGCGAGACCCGAGAGACTTTCCGAAGGCACTCTTCTTCCTCCAGACTTGCGACATCATCCTTTACATCGTTGTTGCGATTGTGGTGTATCGCTACACAGGCCCCGATGTGGCATCGCCGGCACTTGGCTCGACTGGAACCACTGTGAAGAGGGTGGCATACGGTATTGCCTTGCCAACCGTGAGTAATTGGAAATCCCTTCACGAGACAGCTTGACTGACGGCAGACCAGATCATCATTGCTGGCATCATTTATGCGCACGTCGCGGCGAAGTACATTTATGTCCGCATTTTCAGAGGCACCAGGCACATGTCGAAGAAGACATTCCTGTCTGTTGGCTCATGGCTTGGTATAGTCTTGACACTCTGGATTATTGCATGGGTGATTGCAGAGAGTATTCCCGTCTTCAATGACCTGCTGGGACTAATCTCTTCACTCTTCGCGTCGTGGTTCACATATGGCCTTGCTGGCATATTGTGGCTATTCCTGAACTATGGGCAATGGTTCAAAGACGGACGGAAAAGCGCACTCACAATCATCAATTTCCTCATCTTTGCCATGGGAGCTGCGATCTGTGGCATTGGGTTGTATGCCACCGGGACCGCGATTCATGATGATTCTGGTAGCGGTGCAAGTTGGTCTTGTGCAGACAATCAGTCTTCCGGATAGTTCAAATGATATCGACAGTTTCCTTGTTCTGATGTTAGCCTGTCTCTCATGCCGTCGGAGCTTCCGAGCATTCATTGAGCTAAGCTGTCCCAAGCTTCTACTGCACTGCTGCTTGGCTGACGTGTGTGGGGCAAGCGACCCATTGTTTGGGCTCGATCCGGGTCCAGAAACTGCCCGTGTTGGTCGTTCCAAGTTTTGCTTGCAGTATTGCAAGACATTGGAACCGTGTAACGTTAACGCAATCGCCAGAGCTTGCTCCGTGTAAGGTATAAGAAGTGATACCTAGCCTGATCCTGTCTTCCTCTCCCATCCCACGCAATTCACAGTACTACAGATCCAATTAAACTCTACCACCCACAACACAGCAAACATGAGCGCTCAAGGTCAAGCAGGCAGTGCCGGTCAAGAGGACTACGTGGACAAGGGTAGATCGCACTTCAGCGCCAAATTCGCATCCACCTGGCACTTTGCTGACTCTCGTCTTAGGCCTTGACTCTGTCGAGAAGAAGTTCGGACAGTCTACCGGTCATAACATGGACCCTGAGAAGATGAGGTCGACGAACGAGAAGATCACCGACAAGGCTCGGGGTATGTTCGAGAAGGCGACGGGCAAGAACGTTCCCGACAAGGTATCCAACTAGACAACAAGCTAGAAGGCGGGCGAGACGATGAGATACCAAGATATGAGCCCAATGACATTGCCATCTGAATAGATGCACAATCAATCAACAAATACTATTTCCAAAGACGTCCCCTCCTGGTTGCATGGCCTATCAGATGCGTTAGGTAGGCGTGGTGCGTATGACAGGTGGCTGTGCAAAACGTGAACTGTTACCTGAGGTAGTACGGCCGACAGTCGACGCCCTCGGCCGAGGGTAATAACCATAAGCAATGCCGCTGACTAGAGATACTGCCGCATCCAAAGATGCACGTCCAGCCAACACAAGCGTCTCGTTCTAGTACAACCCACTGATTTTGACAACATTAGTTCCGGAAAGTCCGCCATGGCTCTCGTTGTGACGCATCAATCCTTCTCGGACTTTAGGCTCTCACATTTCGGATGCTCCGCGGATCCTGCACCGGTAGCAGTAGTAACACCGTAGGTCCGCTTGGTTGCCTAGATAAGTCTTATAAGATGCTGTGGCCGTCAATAGTGAGATGACATGCTTCTCCAAAAGTGCATACAAGCGTAGCCATACTGACACCATAATCTCATCACAACCGACTTGAGACGGCCCTACGCAGCCAGAAGCACAGAAGCATCATCGACCTATTCCGCAGTCAGTCACCAACATGTCCCACGCGTTGTATCAACGATCCGAACAGGAAGGCAAGGAAGCACCAGCAGTCGAAAAGCTCATCAACATGAAAGTCATTGAGGCACTACCGACGATAGGCTCGATCAGCCTCGTGGATCTCTCAGCGATCACATCCATGCAACCAGTTACGCTCCAGCGGCTCCTTCGAGTCGCAGTGGTGACAGGCTTCCTCAATCAGACGCCAACAGGCGAGTACGCACACACGGTCAGCTCCATACAGCATACCAGCGGTTGCTCGGCATTGATGGAGATCTTTGACGATGGAGACTTTCTTTCAGTAGGCCGGGCCCCCAAACGAGAAAAACGAGGCGGCTTCGCGAATTCGATGGCCGTCATTGATGGGGCGGTACCGAGGCAAGACGGTGTCCGGGAGCCGAGAGGGAAGGTGCTCTTCGTCAACTAGGACTGGTTGGAATGGATCTATAACATACTGTCTTCACTGAGCGTCGGCGTTGGGGTTATAGGTGCAGCATATTGCTGCAGAAGTGCATTACTTGAGTCTTGTTTCCCGTCCTCAGCTCAATATGTACCCAGTGTTAAACATACAAGACCATTTTTCATCTCCAGACCGTACCATGCCCCAATCTCCTTGCCGGGTCACCACCCTTTCCGACACCAGTATATTACAAATTCGAGCAATCTATGTTGCTCAGACGCCTGCGTCCTCTGGAGCAATATCGAGATTCCAGTCGATGATATCGTCCTTGCCATAACGCGTCTCTAGCCATTCATTCGCCTTCTTGAAGTGGCCGCAGTCGAAGAAGCCTCGTGCAGCCGAAAGCGGGCTCGGGTGGACAGACTTAAGCACCAAGTGCTTCTGTCCATTGATCTTGCTGCATCGCTCCTGAGCTGGTTTGCCCCAAGCCAAGAAAACCACTCCGTTGGTGCGCTTCCGAGCTACTGTGTCAATGACCTTCTGCGTGAACTTCTCCCAGCCTTTCTTGCTGTGCGAATTGGCTTCATGGGCGCGTACGGTCAAGCATGTGTTGAGCATGAGAACGCCACGATCGGCCCATGGTGTCAGTAGACCACCATTTTTTGGTGGCTTCTTAAAGTCTGGGTAGTCCTTTTGGAGAGCCTTGTAGATGTTGACAAGAGACGGTGGAGCTGGTGTTGGCGGACGGACCGAGAAGCAGAGACCATGCGCTTGGTTGATGTTGTGATAGGGATCCTGGCCTAGGATGACTGCTTTAACATTGGGCAGTGGCGTATGACGCGACCTGCACATATGTCAGTGTCACGAGAGGTAGACATGGTAACGATGCCGACATACCAGCTGTAGATGTCGTCGCTAGGTGGAAAGACCTTCGCGCCGGACTCAAGCTCCTTCTTGAGGAAACGTTTGAGATCGAGAAAGTCCTTGCTCACTACTTCATCTTTCAGTGCTCCAAGCCAGCTTTCGTGTAACGTCTCGATCTCAAGCTTGAGGAGATCTTTTTGCTCTGCGTTCAGATTTGCGACCCAAGCATCTTTGTCGAACTTGACTGGCTCTGTTGCAGGAGCGGTCGACGAGGAGGCTGGCTTTGCTGGATTCGTGGATGATGTTGATGGATTAGGTTTGGGCTGCCCAAAGAAGGCTGTGATGGATCCATTGGCCTTTGGCTTCTTCGCGGCATCTGTGGCCAAATCCACCGCTTTTCGCTTCAGAGACATGTTGCTGTTTTGGTGGTATGTTGTCTGATATCCTCAGGACTGAGTCGAGTGGGAGCGCGTCAAGCACGCGTCGCGGTCGTGCTCGATGACGTCGGTCATGACTCATGAGAAAGCGTGGAGGGATCGCAGTACCTATTCCTCCTCGAGTCTTTCGACATAGACTGGGTGGCCCATAGAAGCAGAATACACAGAGCGTAGCGCTGACGTGGTGAAAACAATATCAAATAGGCGCCAGGCTTGACAAGTCGAACAAGATCCGACCTTGGGACGTCAAAAACTTGGACTCGATGAAGTCTATCAGAGCTTCAACAACCAGTCAGCTAGTCACCTTGTCATCGGCAGCGAGCAGTCAACGGTGCATAGCATGAGCATGATCAGCCAGTGCGTTGACTGATAACATGACTGGGCTCTCAGTGTAGCAAGCATTGGCTCAAACCGACAGGTCCATTCGTATCTGTGTTCGACTGCTATAGGATGGACATATTGCGGCAGAGGTATGTGCTGTCCCTTCTTATGGCATATGACGTGCTCTAGTCGATGCCAAAGCAGTTCGCATAATACGTGACGACCGCCGCCCAATCAGCAAACATCTTCGTGACATTGACCTGCTGAAACATGACATCGATCACAGTATACTCGTCCCCATCATTGTTGATCAGGTTGGCAACAGACTGGTAGTAGTAACCACCACCACCAATCTCGAGCGGACCAGATCGATCGAAGGACCAAGTGATGATCTCCAGCCCCGCCTCGTTTGCGGCAATAGCGTATGAAGACGGCACGATCTTGCCCGTGGCGTTGTCTGCGGTAATGAGCTGCCAGATTGGGGGCGAGATGATCTTCACACCGCGATCAGCCAGGCCGGGAAGAGAAGCGACCGCTGCGTCGTAGGCATCTGTGCCGTTGTCTCCCCGCTCGTCGAGGTAGATCGCCTGCTTGCCAAAGTCTGGAGACGTTTGCAGCCAGTAGAAGATATCGTCTGGCAAGAAAGACTGACAGGTCGTCAGCATATCTCAGAAACACTGTAGCGTACTACCGGGGAGATTTACCTGCAGCCACACGCGGTCCGCCGATATGCTCCTCTGCCTGAACGTGTCGACGATCTGCTGAGCAAAATCCTGCTGAGTGTAGTTGCCCTCGAAAGGCAGTGCAACTTGGGGAGTCTTGGCCTCTGCCGTGAAATTCAGGCCGTATCCCTCAACAACGTCGATCTGGTCCTCCAACGACATAGGCTCTGCGCAGGAGTACGCATACATATTAGTCCGCCAATCTGGAGTGATAGCAATGCGACCAAAGTATGGATCGCTGGCATTGATGCTCATTGCATTAAATGTCGTGCCCTCCATCTCGGCGCAAAGAGACTTGAACTCTTCGAGCGTAATATCTGAAGTACAACACGTTGCGCTCGCTGCCTTACCAGTGGTCGCATTGTAGGGCACGAATGGCGCTGTGCACTTTTTGGCAAGCTCCGGACGGGACAGGATGTCGGTAGTGTATTGGAGATCGCAGTTAGAGTGACGGCAGACCAGCTGGCGGTCGGAGGTGAATGTCACATCACACTCGATGATAGAGGCGCCCATGCGTGCTGCTGCGTGGTACCCTTCACGGCTATGCTCCGGAAACATGAGTGGGGCGCCACGATGAGAGATTGAGGCTCTGGAGGTGCTGAACGGGCCCTCCTTGCAGGACTCGAGACTATCTTTCAGAGGACCAGCATCCATATTGTCAACCAGATAGTAAGGGCGTGGCCCCAGCTGGACGTTGATGCCGGTTTGAGGTTTCTGGTAACTGTTCGGGCCATTGTGCGGTCCTCCAGACCAGCCGTTTGAGCCGATCCATGGCGGTGGTGCTGCTGTCGCGAGGCGGAGGAAGCACACAATGCTGGCCAGAATGAGGAGAGTCATGATTGTGACCTACAGAGCTGGTCAGCTGCTTGAGAGGCCGACCATATGTGGCTATGCACAGCTTCTTGTACAATGGCGGTATTCTTTGATCGCGTTGATAGGACGCTTGTTCCTGCAGCCATCCCGCAGAGGCTAACATGGCGCCAAGAACGTGTTGGAATCGCAATGCTTGAATGGGCTGATTTCTTGAGGTTCAACAAGCTTAAGTTTGGCTTTTGAGGTACATGACGGGTGCCCAGCCCTTGGCAATGCAGCGATTTTTGAACGATCATAACAAAACGGCGATACCACTTTCCGAAGTGCGTCTGAAGCCCAGAGCTGGATTAGCCGAAGGCGATTCCATTATTCATTGTGAGATTGCGAGGTGAAAGACGTGGTAGTAACCAGGTCCTCAGATCACTTCCACTCGCATACGGGCTGCAGCTGCCAAGACATGTACATTGCTGAAGTCTGTTGTGCATAGAGCTGCAGCCGTCCGCTAGTGGTACTTGAGCGCATACTGAACACGGGCCGCGGGCTGTATGGGCTGTTGCATCGACATCATTCACCACAAGTGCCTTGCGACAAGACAGATCCTGCCACATGCCACAGTGATCCTCAAGCCACCTTGATGCAGACCTACCCGTGCTCCATCGAGCTTGACGCCCAATCCAGAACGTTAAACCCGTCGAACGCCGGAGACAGTCGACGTATCACAGCCTCTGCCTAGCTTGTGCCAATCATCCCTCCTGCGCACGCTCGAAATGGCTTGCTGCACGACTCTCTGGCATTTCCTGTGAAAGCATTGATCGTTGCTCAGCCCGGAGCAGGGACAGCAGAACATTTGCGTTTGACTAGCTGATTAGCCTCATCACCAGCTCTACAGTTGCAAAGGTTCCCGCGCTGACAGGCATGGCCCTCAGCAAGGTCGGGCCAATACCTCGCCAGAATCCCATGGCACCTTCCTGTCTCCAAGTCTGCGCAAAGGTGTCTCTCATATTCTTATACCTCTGCTTCTCGCCAAGTCCATCTGACTGCATCTTCGACTTGATCACGTCGAACGGGTAAGATGCAATCCATAGCATCTCACCGGCAATGCCACCGTAAGCCGCGATCTTCCATGTCGGAATGTCTTTTCGTGCGATGTTGTTGTGCTTGGCATCGTTCTGCATGAGATATTCGAATGTAAGGAACCAGAAACCATAAGCCTGAGCTTCACGTAGCCAGGTGACGGATGTGCCGCGATAAAGTCCAAGGGGCACATTTGGAGATTTTGATAGCTTCGAGATGCAGTCCAAAGGTCCATTGTAGAGGCGACCGGCACCATGTGGTTGGGTCTGAAGGCGAATGCGAATGTGCTCGATGGGACTGCTGAGGAGCGTGTTGGCGATACCTGCAAATGCACCAGCAGCATAGTACTGGCCGTAAGACAGTGGCTGTGGTGACGACTCTATTTGGTCGATGGTTTTGTGCTGTTTTGCAGCATTCTGCGCCTCAAAGGCGCGTCGAGCATAATTGAATGCACCAAACTGAACGGAGACGCAGGCGCCAATCCCGATCAATGGAGTCAAAGTCCCCTTGTAAAATGCCGCGGCACCCTCATTCTTCAAGATCTGAGAGGCGCAATCTAATGCTCCGGAGTAGTTGCTCGTCGTCTGAAGACGGACTTTGACGATGTCTTGGACGGGTTAGTTCTCGTCAAAATCATAAGTTCGTCGGATTCGTACCAAACGGTTGACCTGTCGTTATGGTCAGTAAATGTCGTTTCAAGCATACGACTGAAAAGCCCGTGGGCTGGATGGAGATGTCAAATCGGGCGTGAGACCACCAATTTAGCCTCTTGATAGCAGCGCCGAAGACACCAGCTTTCGGACCACATAGCGGCCGACAGCCAGCTCACAAAGTGATCTTCCCAGACTTACCGATGAGCACTTGCGCCACACCACCGACGGCGCCAGAGAACAAATCTTTCAGCGTCCTGGTGAGGCCAGAGTTGGCTTCCTCAAGCGCCTCCGCCATTGCGTGCTATGCAGGCACTGATACCTGTCGCCTGCCGACACTAGTGATCTTGACGTCGTAAATCTCGCTGCTTTGGCGCGTGTCCTGGGAGGTTATTTATTGCTCTGCAGCCCAGTCACTGCTGCAAGATTGAGAGCAGATTTAAGCGCATACCATTGATTGGCACAGAGGGCACGGAAGCTAGCGGAAGAACCTGCCGAGAGCTCGGCTCACGGTGCTCACGAGTCGTCCGGTATTCAACTTTGATCCTGTACTTAACGTGTGAACCGCTATATGAGTATTGCGGTGGTTGATCTCTTGTGAACCTCCACTGCTGAACATTCAGCTTCGTGCTCTTGCTTGCAGATTACTCTGAGAGCGGCGAATCAACTGTGTAAGGTCGCACGACTGCTGCCTTTAGACTTGAAATCGGCCGTTCTAACAATCCTCATCACCTTGGCACACATATTGTAGCGGCAGAAGGAGAGTCACGTTGAGATATTCTGGATGTAAAGACGTTGCGCAAGTTGAATGTGAGATCTGCTTTGGGATTACGTTGCTACATTCGACGTACAAGCTCCAAGCTGATACTCCTAATCCTTGTTCATTCCGAACTTGATTGATGGAAATCAAGCATGCGCTTCCTTCCGACTACTGCCAAGGAGCTCTGGATCACTCTTCGTTCATACCATTAGATCATCGATCGATCAGTCACTCTAGCAGCTGCTTGGGTGACACGATCAACTGCCAGTTGACAGGTCTGACTGATCGATGATATATATGGTGGATCGACTGATGTTGCGGATTTGACTGCTCGGATTCGATGCTACAACTGCGCCGTGCATTGACCCAGACCCAACCGAATAATCGGCTGCCCGAGCAGATCGACCATGTCAGCAAAGTCAACAAGGGTATGCATCAAGCGGAGAATATCAAGATCGAATTCGAGGGACAGAGTACGAGGACCTCAAACAAGCCTAGTGGGTCGAAAGATGTCCTCGACTGGGCAGACTTCAAGAGTGAGGTAGAGCACGTCACTTACCGGTGGACAAAATCGACAAGTCGGCCTGCACGACAACAAATCTAGTCTCTCCGCATCGCTGCGCTTGATACTCTACGCCACAGTAGGTATCTTGTTGCTTCGTACAAGTTTCGAAATGCTATCAGTTTGCGGATGCAGCATTATTCAACGAATACGTCCTTAAATCCAGCAAAAGTTCGCCACGTACGGACGAAGGTCCCGAAGGCCAGGTGGTCCCAGAGAAAAGGTGGTCCCGTCCGTGTCACGCGAAAGTGGCTTGGCTGGTCGAAGGAAGGCTCTTAGGCGTCTGCACGGCTGCAGTGCTGCGAGGCTGCGATCCATTATCGGCAACAATTCCTGATTAACGGTCAAATATATGGAGACCACTTGATTAGTGCGAGAACCTGAAGTCCAATCTCTTAGCACCCTCGTCCTTGGTCTCGCGGACATAGGTGACCTTTTCCTCCCCAGTAAGTTTCGACCAAGCTTCCTCTCGCCTCTTGTTGCGGGTGATGTAGTAGTACTTGACAAACAAGCACAAAACGATGTTGAAGCAACAAATACCCAGCAATATCCTGTTGCCTCGGATATAGTACGGTCTGTCATTCTCTCGATAGATATTGACGCCAATGATGTTTCCGCTCTGCACGAACCTGCTTGGCGTCAGTAATACATCCAACGACGTGCAGGACAAGTGACTTACATATTATACAGTGCTGCTGATACTGCTCGCGTCCGAACAGAATTGGAATTTCGACTGTTCCAAGATACGAGAATGGCGTGGCAGTAGGGATATGACAGCAGGCCGGTCAGCAAGGCGTAGCGCACCCAAGGAGATGCTGAGCCGCCCAGTGCGACAAGAGCTGCTAGCCAAGGGAAGATCCAGATATTCGAGACCGAAGAGATGAGTGCTCGTTCGTTGACCCGTTCGGATATCCAGGAAAGGATGACCAAGTTGACGCCAAACATGAACTGCGATGGAATGGTGAGCAAATTGGCCTCGAAAGTGCTGAAGCCCATTTGTCGGAGAATGAAGGACAAATAGTTTTGCGGTGGGCTAGGAGGGATGTATGTCGTGAGGCCGATCAGATAGAGCGGCCAGAGGTCGTAGTCCTTGATGCACTTCCAGAGCCTATCGAGAGTGACAGCTTGTCTGTTGTTCATATCACCCTTCGACGGGTCATCCCTCAGCAAGCGGTTGACGAGGATGGCTTCCTCTCGTTCAGTAAACCATCCGTTCTTGCCACGGACCCAGCCCTTCGTCTGACTGATGGACGCTGGCATGAGACCCCACGATGCAATGCCGACCGCGGCAGTGAGAACACCTTCGATCAAGAACAGCCACTGCCATCCGCTCCAGCCATGGATGCCTCTCATCTGTAGGACACCAGCAGCGACGAGGGATCCTAGAATGTTGCATGTGCTCAGGACGGTCCAGAACCATGAGAGCCGGATGGGGAGCTCTTTGGTCTTGTACCAGTAGGTGATGTAAAGCACTGTATCGGGGATGAAACCGCCCATGAGGAGTCCCAGAATGCATCGGCAAGCATAATAGCCAGCCTTGTTCTGCAGGCCGGCTTGCGCCGCTGAGGTGACAGACCAAGCAAAGATGATGAACGGTATCCAGAGATCTGGTCCGAGCTTCTTCGAGATCAGGCCAGAGGGAAGCTCAGCAGCCAAGAACGAGACTAAAAAGATTGTTTGGCCAGTGTTGTAGTCGTTCGTGTCCATGCCCAGCTCCGCTAGCATGTCGTCGGAGATGGCTGCGAGTACTTTAGACCGTGTACTCAAGCTGCAACGCGGGCGTCCAAGAGCTGCATACCTCTGTTGATGTTCCTCCTGTTCAGGTCAAGTGCCAGGAACATTATCCAGCACCAGGTCATTATACGCCAGTCGACTCTTCTCTTCAGCTTCTTCTCCTCGTCGGCGGACCAAGTCATGGCTGGATCAAATCGGTGACGTCCCTCGTAGCCTGCCTTTTCGTATACACCTCGCCAGTAGTCGGCGACCTTTGGGTCTGAGAACACATGGTTGCTGTCGCTCCCATAGTCGCCTACTACGAGTTCGTCTGATCGCAAAGCAGGCAACGTACCTTCCAGCCGCTCTGTAACAATGCGTACGTCTTTTGGTTTGAGATCCTCTGTTCGTGCAATCTGCTCAGGGATTATCTCTGCTTGCGGCGCCATATTCGCTGCGGTTAAGAGCACAGAGGCACAGCTTGGACTTAGCTTGTGAACAGGGCTTAGCCATTACTTATGAAGATCAGCAAAGTGCCGTTCCAACGCAAGAGTCTGAATCTAAGCCTCTCAGACCCCCTCATCTTGCGCAATAACCACCAAGCATGACGGCACAGTGTTTTGGAAGCCGAGCGAGCATAGTGCTGTTGCGATGAGGCCTTTGACGAATACGGATACAGACCATAAGCTGCCATAGGATGGGGTGGACCTTATCGCCTGGGCATAGTCTTGGAACCTAAGACTTTGACGACGACCTGCTCGTTCAGAGTCCTACAGCGGTGCTAAGTCCGAGCAAGCAGGAGCTCATGCAGTTCGCAGGTAGAGGGACGATGGTGTGATCCTTGGCAAGATGTTGTTAGTAAGCGATAAGATAAAAGTTCGGTCTCGCTCAAGTAGGTGCTTCGCTTGTGCTTAGAGCAGTGACGGCACTTGCTATATTCTGAAGAAGCTCGAGTTACACAGTGCGGATTGAATTGTACCGACTTGACGGAAGAGAGTGCCGCAGGAAGCACCAATGACTTATTGCTGCCGTATGTTCTGCACTTTGCTTTGCCTTTTACTTGCAATAATGTGTTTAGAGCCTCACGAGGTGGCATGACTTGGTGGCCATTCTCATTTGAGAAATACCCTAATGTCCACCCAGACCTCGTTGTGTCGTAGCAGGTAGCGGTTGAAGGTCATTCTGATGCCAGTCTGAAAGTGAAGGCATTGCGCATATCCGGTCGTGCGCTGCCAAGAGCTCTTATCATATCTTGAGCCGCACCTGACCCAAATATCATCTCCAACCCGTGCCTCCTTTCCCTCATGTGCACTATGCCGAGCACAATGTACGGCAACAAGTTAACAACGACTCTCGCGGTACCCCGAGCCGCAAATTCCACATTCCAACGCGCTTCGCACACGAGATTCGGCATGCCGGCACGTTGCTATTTACCTCCGCCAACATTTTGTCTTCCGTCAAAGTGATGCACCATCTCCATCCGCATGACTGGATCTCAACTGCCATATATGCCCTGCCAACCTTCCAGATCGCGTCAGAAATGGAGCCCCTCCTCTACCCAATCTCCTCGCATAACACGGCTCACTCGTTACGGCCGCTTCACTGATTATTCCATCTCGAGCTCGGCTGGCCGCGTACGCGCGAGCGCGAGATTCGTTCGGACAGTCATAGAAAGCAGCGATCATGCAGCGATCAGCGCTTCTGCTCGCAAGTACCTGCCTCGCAGCCATCGCGTACAGTAGTCCGGTCTTGTCCCAGCTGCAACCTGAGATCCAGAAATTCCTAGCAGATCCCGTCCGCTACTACCCGCCCAGATACCATCGACCCACAACCCTCGGCAATCACCAGAATATTGGACCGAATTCGGTCGGGCTGATGTTGACGAGCGAGGATGCAGAATATGTGTACACGCATGTGTGGTTGCCAATCGGGAGGCAAGCGTACACTCGTTCGTCTCTCCCGAACCACTAGCCGATTGGCGATCGCAAACGCTTTGCTGACTGACGCAATGCAACAGGAGATTCCCCAGAACTGCCTCTCAAGCCTATCACAGCCCGTATCACGACCATGATCCGGTCCTCACCTCAGAAAGCCAAGCCTGAGCTCCTCGCCAAGGTGGTGTGCCTAATATATCCAAAATACAATGTCACTGCCGAGATACCTGATCCGGAAGCGCTGGCGATCGAGGTAACGACGGAAATGGATGTCGTGAGGTTGGACGTGGCGGCGAAGAAGCCGTGGCGGGAGATCGAGAGCTATCTGTGCTTTTGACACAAGGTCTGCGCCGCCAGCAGTCGTTCTTTGCTTCCTTGCGTGGTTGAGTGGGCTTGAATAGATGGCTTGCGGTGTGAGCGGCATAAAGCTAGTCCTGGGAATCCATAATGTCTCTTGAAACCTTCCTGTCTCTCACCCACCATCTCTGTTCTCCATGCCGACCATCTCGTAGGTTCCAGCTCCATCCCGTCCCCTGCCTCTGCCACTACCCATCTCAAATCCTTCTCCTTCTTCCACAGCAGCTCCATTCGCCTGTGAGGCTTTCGAGCTCTGCTGCTTGTCACTGTTTCCACCGAACAGCATTGGTTGCAGCTCCCTCCACTGGCAGGCCCACATGCCAAGACCCGTCATAAGGCCAGCGGAGCAGATTTGGATCAGCCACCAGTAGATGGTCGTGGGAATCGCGCGTGTATAAAGGGAGGTAACGAGGAGGTGGATGCCATGGATCGTGATCGCGAAGTCAGGAACCAATTTGCTGCGGGCAATCAGGAGGAGGATTGGTATCACACTAAGACACATATGTGGTCAGTATACTACGTGTACGTTCGTAGGTGCCAAAGCAGCGGCATATGCATACGTGATCAAACTGTCAAGCATCCAGCACAAGCCTAGTGTCCAGCCTGTTGTGACATCTCCTCTCAAGGCGTGCCAGTTGAAGAACAGATCCGGGTTTGGATGCTGACCAGCGACTATGGTGGTGAAGACTATGAGGATGACGGCGACCATGTAGTAGCAGAGCTGCAGGGTGAGGATCTGGGTCAGGATGCGCAAAGGTGCCAGATCAGCCAAAGCTCCAGGCCGTGGAGGACGACGTCGACGTGCCATGATGCGGTCGATTATCGCTATCGTCGAGTAATTCTGCGTATCATCTTGCCCTGATTGTATGAGGTTACAAGGTAGTACCTATTGACAAAGATGCCTACGTAGTACCTTCGCGTACGCGAGCGTGATGCGCGTTCCCAAAGCAGCAGGTCTGCCGAAAGCACCTCCAGCTCTCGAAGTCAATCCCATACCCAAGCAGCAACGATACCATCTCCCCTCGGCATCTCCCCTCTGCTGTCCGCCGCCATGGCAGACCACACCGCCGACCAGTCCTCAATCGAGGAAGTCTACCAGCCCAAAGATGCCGTCGCCGGCGCCATTAAAGCCACCGCAGTGACGGGAGCCGCCGGTCTCTTCGTCGCTACCATTCAGAATACCCTTACCAGACAAAACTATGGCGCATTCGGCACATTCAGCAGATTTGGAGGCACATTTGGCGTGTTTGGTAAGACATTGGACATACATCGAGGGGGTTGAGGAGGGAGGGTGTGTGTGGAAGAGGTGTGCTAACGGGGCATGTAGCTGCGATGGGCGGCTCATACGAGTTCTTCAAGTGCGCGAGCGCGAACCTGAGGCAAAAGGACGATGCTTATAACCCGGCTATTGGTGGCTTTGTTGCGGGAAATATGTTGGGGCTGAGGTGTATGTCTATGTCTAAGAGATGCACTCGAGACCTATGCTAATGGGGGTTTCCAGTCCGCTCAGCGCCCGCCTGCCTAGGCTACGGCGCCGGCCTCGCCGCGCTCCTCTACGCCTTCTCATACACTGGTGGCAGACTTTCAGGCTACAAGCGGGATCCAAACGTTGACGAGGTTGCGCGGAAAGAGTATATGAGGAAGAACCGGAGACGGCCTGTCGAGGAGATTGTCAATGAGTTGGGAGAGGGCAGGGGTGAGTTTTGCTGGAATTGAGGTACGATGAAATGGGACATGCTAATTTTGTGATGCAGGTATCTACGGTCCAGGCTACGAGGAGAGGAGAGCACAGAGGATCAAGGAGGCGTACGGTATTGACGTGCCTCGCTCTGGCAGCATTGCTGTCTCGCCTTCGTAAGCTATCGGCGGACCTGTACATTGTAGTGAATGACAACACTTCCAGCAGTCCAGAGCCAGCGCATTGTCGTTCCAGGTTGCAATCTCTTCCCAGTGCCATCTCTCGGCATCTGCTCCGCCAGTCCCCAACTGCCGCCATAGCTGATCCGAAAGCAATGCCGCGCCCCCAAGGATTGACCAAATTATGTGCTGATCTGTCACGGACCACAAGCCAGCCCAGCCACAAGCGAAAGATCACAATGCAACAGATCTAGGCCTCTGTTCTCTGTGACTGCCGGCCGTCCGTACCAGCAAGACTGCCACATCACCGCACGGTTTCGGCTTCCTGAGAATTTGGGGCCTGGAAGCTGCTCCAATCTAGTGATTGCCTGATCGCCATCTCCATCCGATCCATTGCACCCTCCTCTTCGTCAGTGCGACTTCCGACGCTGATGCTAGAAAACGCTGGAAGCTTGTGGTATTGGGTGTGAAGACGGGTCGTTAGGAGACGCAGGTGCTGGTGTTGTTTGAAATTGTTCAGCCCTTGAGCTATTTCGAGGTGTTACACGCTCCTTGCAGGTGACGGGCGTGAGGAGCCCGGCGATTGGCAGATCACACTCACCCTGTCCAAGACCCCTCGTATTCACAAGAGCCATTTTCATGCTGACACGAATTGGGAGGGTTGCACTAATAAGAGCGGCCGCGGCGAACCGGCTGGCAAGCAGATAGAGTTCAAGAGGATTCGACAACATCTTTAGTCTGAAAGGTTCCACTTCAGCCCCGCAAGTGCGGTCTCAATTTTAACACCACTCCTCACCAATAGCCCTGCAACGTTCTGCAACGACCCTCTCTCGTCCTGAGCATTACAGACACTACCAACGCACTTCTGCTCTTACTCACATCGCGAACCAGTCCAGATCACTCCGAGACAATGTCGTCCACGGCATACTGTTCCGGACACCCGTCATCCTGGTACGACGAACGACAACATCCTACATTCTGTCTCGGAGGCGTTTTCGCAATCCCAAGCATGATCCTGCCGCTCACCTACTGCATCATCTTCCTGATCTACGCCTTCTCATCGCGACGCTACACCCACCGGGATCTCCCCAACGCGGACATTGCTCACAGCAACGATAGCAAACAACATCATTACCACAGCGGTAGTCAGCGAGAGGCCTACGTACGCGCAGCCTTCCGCGAGATTCTTCGCATCGTCGCCTTCTTCTCGCCTTTCCTTGCGGCATTCTTCATATCCAACTACCTAACCACTTGCATTGGCTGGCGCGCGCTGTTAGGGCAACCTGTTACTCCCCCTTCGTTCACTGGGGCGGCTTTCTTGGGCGGGATGGTCTTTGCAGGGCTGTGGTGCGCGAGAAGCGCCCCGGCTGTCTTTAGGCAGGACCACAGGCGAGCAAACAAGGATGCGTGGGCGACGTTGAGAGATGAGTGTAAGTTCAGTGCTGAGGTCGTGGGATGGACGATGGTCGTGGAAATTGCGGCATGGAGTTGCGCGAAGGCTTTGATGTGAGGGAGTGTGTGTTAGGGACAGGTGACATCTGATTAACATAGAGGATCTTTATATCTCTCGAACATCCATTCCAACCTTTGCTGTCCAGCCAGCTCTGCCCAGTGAACCGATCTTCCTGTGATCGCCCTCAATATACGGCACAGGCGAGTGAATTACACCTGCAGCACTAGACTTGCTCTCCAGCACGAAGATCTAGCATGCATCGCAGAACCAGATGGAGTGGACATTTGCCATGCAATCGAGACAAATTGTGGCTTAAACCCATCTGAAAACCCGCAACATAGAGGCTCTCCGCGTCGCTGGGCCGTGATGCTATGTAGTAGAACTACATATCTTTGCTGACTTATGTCCTGTTAGAACTATTGGCTGAGTCAGCGGGTGCGCTAGTTCCCGGCTCGAGCCTTCCATTCGACCTCATTTGGGAAAGTACATATATGTAGGCTGACCGACGCCTGCACAGTGGAGTCTAATCTTCACACTTGTAGGTGTTGACATGCGAGCGCGCTCCAACGAAATAGCAATGATAGTGTAGATACGGCTGGCCTCTCGGCTGGCGATTCACAAGCCTACCATATCATTACTGACAGACGGACAACTGCGATCAACTTCGCAGCTGAAGCGAAGATCTTGTCCAGCACGAATTGTCGCACGACGGCACCGAAGAAAGCGGCAACGGGAAGGCCTCGCGACCCAAGCGCGATCACCGCATCCGCGAGCTCCGCCGCCAAGAAGTCCACCACAATTATCAAGAACGAGCCCTTTGCGCCGGAGGAAGATTCCAACGCAAATGTCTATGATGATGATGCCGACAGCGACGACGAGGACTTCGTCGACTGGGATGGCTTCGAAGTGTCAAGAGCCCTGCCACGCTTTGACGAACGCAGGTACACGCTGCGCGAGCTTATGATGCTGCTTGACACACCGGACGGAATTGATCTAGAACCGGTGTACCAGCGTGGCTTTGTCTGGAACGAGGACCGCCAAATTGGTCTAGTCGACTCAATATTCCAAGGTGAGATCTCGCCTTTCGCTTCCCAAGTCATGGCTGACATTCCGCGAAGGCTACTACATTCCCGGTCTCATCTTCAACAAGCAGCGACGGCAAATTGGCGGTATCCAGAAAGACATTATGGTTTGCATTGACGGCAAACAGCGTCTGACATCGGTCAAGCGCTTCACTGAAGGGCATTCACCATGCCACGATGGGTACGGTAATAAATGGTATTTTTGCCGCCCTCTGGACGCGGAAAAACAACCCCACGGCCGTAGATACCTGCCGGCAAAGGCGAAAGCTGCTTTTTGGCAGAAGACCTTTCTTTGCTATGAATATGTGGGCATGACAGACGATCAGGAACACGAGTTGTTCGAGCGCGTGCAACGTGGCAATCCCCTTACGCCGGCCGAAAAATCTCAAGCAAAGAAAGGCCCCTGGCAAGAGCTTGCCCGTCAGTTCGAGCAAGATTTCCTTCGGGTCATGAAATGTAAGTTACCAGAAAGGAACCTAAGATTGGACAGCCGACTGACCTGCCTACTTTACAGTGGGCGGCAATGCACGAGGCGCAGGACATAGCAAAATCATCTCATCCTTCGTCCAAATACTAGAGCGTGACAGGGCAGCCACCGATCCTCTACGGCCTGAACAGTTTAGGGGCACAAATTACTGGATTCACAGGTGGTTCGTCCAGGATATGCACCAGCATCCGTGTACGCCCGAGCTCCAGGATCGTATGAAGAGAGTCTTTGATCGATTTGAGCAAGTTGCGCGATCGAAACGAGCCTTCCTCAACGACGGCCTCCCAAACGAAAGAGCCACCTTAGCTCCGATAGAATTCGTAGCTATTGCTTGCATGATCGACAAGTATCCGCACAAGACGAACTCAGAATTCGAGGACACTCTCCGCTTCATGCGGCGCGAAGTCCGAAAGATTCACAACAACGACGTGCAGCGCAAGCCGGCGGTGTGGAGAACTTTGTGTGCCGCAATAGAGAACTCTTTGGAAGGCACAGAGAAGACGCAGGCTGGAGCTGATGTTGACGAGGTCGATGAGGACGTGATTCAATACGAAGTGCCAGTATCAACGATTCCGGACAGAACAGCATCCCAAGAAGGCGGAGACTACATCCGTGGCGGTAATGATATTGACGATGAGGGTGGCGGGCTTGCAGACAAGGTTTTGGACTATTGGCATAAATTTGCAAACAACGATTCAGGGGTCAAAAAGTCGCCCGCATTGAAACGCTCGTCCAAGGCAGATGAAGTAGGAAGGAACAAGCGACAGCGGTCCTCGTAGCAACAACGACTTGCAATCGTATTGACAGTCAGTCAAGCTGTGTACGGCTGACCAGTGGATGACCGGGTGATTGCTGAAGACTCTTATGCCAAGGGCTGACACCACCGTCAGTCACGTCAATCGGGCATTGTTCATCTGACTGGCGTGATGGCAGATGGGCCAAGATCAACTGTTGACGAGAGTCATACCCACAGCGACAGAACCGCAGGCGTCAGTGAGTTGGTCCACAGTAGGTCGACTGATCGTTGATCGATGATTATAACGTGCGATCATCAAATGTCGCATCTTGGACCAGATACTGAGCCAATGCTACCCCATGTAGATCCCCTGGTCAGGGCCCGTCGCGGTCTGCCCGGGCGTTATACCAGATGGATATGTATATTGGTGTGTTCAGTATGCTGCCCACTCGTCTCATTGGCTGTAACGACCGGAAACGGTAAAGCGTCAGAGCTTAGGTTACGCACCTTCCCGATTCTAGATCAATCCGTTCGCGGCACATCATCCTGCGTCTTCGACGCGGGGCTGATCATGAGACAGCATCAGATACATATATGCGCTGTAGAGAACAACCTCTCCTGCTTCATTCTACTGCCAGCTGCTTTGATCGGGTCGGCATCTCATTGCTGTTCTGAAAGGATCGACTGAGTGACCCAACGAGTAACCTGGCTCCAGCATAATTTTTAAGAGGCTGAAGAGGGCTCTCATGTCAATGTCGATTGCGCCAGCTTCAACAAATCTCAATGCTGCACAACAAGATGGATCAGAGCTTACACGAGAGATCACCAATGCTGAAAAATTCTTTCAGTACTTTCAGCAGGAGGTCGCAGGTACTAAACATCTCATGTCCTTCGATATTATAGCAGAGACTAACAATTGGCAACAGCTCTGCAGGACCAGATGAGCAGACTGCAGACACAGTCCATATCCGGTGGCGAACGGACAGATGCCGCAGAACATTGCCAGGCTGGTATTGCTCGGCTCTCCGACACCGTAAAAGACGCCTCCTCCATCATTCCAGCGTACGACCAAAGGACTTATGGCGAAGCAATCAAGGCTTTGACAGCCAAGCTCCAGGAAATAAGGACGACCTTTGCCCCTAAGCCCAAGTTCTCGTTCAGAAAAGGAAGCACATTCACGGCAAAAAAGAATGCTTCTGCAATCAGTCTGAATGATGCCGCAGAGATGGCAAATCAACAACGTAGATTAATACCTGGCTTCAAGGACGCCAACGCAAGCTCCACCGAGTCCAGTATGGCTACAACACCTGCCCACCTGCAATCTCCAGCCCCGGAGAGAGCAGACGAAGGAAGCGCCACATTCGGCGACTCTGCCACCGTGACAGGACTCGCGGAGCCTTCTATGGTGGCCTCAGGGACGCAAAGGTTGCGTCAACCTTCCTTCTCGCAAAGCGATTCGGTAAAAATCGCCGGACACGCGAACCTGCACATCATCCTCCCGCCCTCAGCTTCGCATGCCACGTCCTCCGGCACATTGGCGAATCTAGAACACTGCATTGTTGATCTTTCCTCGCCGACAGGAGATCAACCATTCGCGAGTCTGACCGTGAAGCACGTGAAAGACTCACTCGTAATCTGCGGAAAAGTTTCGGGGCCGATACACTTGACTAGCGTTACGAACTCTATCATTGTGGTGGCAAGCCGGCAGTTCAGAATGCACGAGAGCCACAACACGCACGTATACCTTCGGACATCCAGTCGCCCGATCATTGAGGACTGCACGGGGATTGCGTTCGCGCATTTGCCAGAGCAGTATCTTGCAGAAGGTGAAGGCGAGGGATCGGAGGAGGAGTGGAAGAAGGTGGATGACTTCAAATGGCTCAGAAGTGAGCCCAGCCCGAATTGGAGGATCTTACAGCCAGATTCGAGGGTTAAAGAGGATGTATGGCGGGACGTGGTGAGAGGCGGCCCTGAGATAGGCTTGGAGGATGTCTTGAGGGCTGTCAACCTGCCTTAGTGAGCACTCTGAGATAAGCCCTGAACCATAGGCGCCTCGCTCGCCGTCTCGTATTGGTCGGTACCAAGATCATCGGCTGATCGCTGGCGACACAAATTGCCTAGTCACTCGCCAAGCTAACAGTATTAGTCGAGCTTCAGCCCAAGACATTAGTGCCAGCACTTGTTCCACTATCCTAACATAAATACACTTTGTAGCTGCCACCCTAGCGAAAAGCTGCAATTGTCGTCGTCGACCACAAGCGAAACGGCAAGATGAAGCCATCCGCGCTCCTCACCACACTGTTCGCCCCGTCCGCTCTCGCATGGGTACGTCCCGCTCTCACAATGCCAGGAATCACAACTCTCTAACCTAATACTGCCCGCGACAATGGAGCTGCGGTTTCACCGCTGGAGGCGACGGCCAATGTATACCAGGTCCAGAAGAAGGAGACAAGCTCTCCCAGCTCTGCGCTCCTGTAAGTGAACGTTTGCCCCCCCTGATGCTCAACAGAGGTCACATTTCTGATGTTTTCGATCATCGTGTACCATAGACTAGCGCCTGCAAGACGGAAGGCAACGGATGCATAATCAATTCTCAGTCGGTCTATGTTGATGCTTTGCAGGTGTGGGAGTTGCGCGCGAACTGCGGTGGTTAGATCAGAGTCCTGAGGGCTGGCATCGGGCTGCGGTGGAGGCGTTGGTCAGCGGATCATTTGTGGAATTGATGGTGGAAAAGTCAGTCGTCAACGTTGGCAGAATGCAATTACAAGAAGGTACTTCTACATTTCCCAAGTTATGCTATCTAATGTACAAACGTCGAGCACAGCTCAGCCAAATTTGGCAAGTGACGCCATGGGTATCATAAGCGACGCCGCGTATGCAAGAGAGAATAGCTTGAACGCTACCTCGATCAATCCTGCAAACCTGATCCTGCCTGCGTGCAGATCATTCCGCACTTCAGACCATGATACCATCCTCGTCTTCACCACCAGAATCATCATCGTCAGCCTCGTCGTCTCCCGAGAGATCATAGTCTTCGTCGAACGGCAAGTTCTGGGCTCCTTTCGTATCAGTCACCTCCTAGAAGTGATCCTCTTTCGGTCTGAGTGCCAGCTTCATCTTCTTGGCACCAACACCTTCTTTCAAGCTCTGCCCGCTGTCACATTCCTTAGCCTCAAACGAAGCTACTCGCTTGGGAGGACTTCTGACCCGGACTGGTCCAGTCGTCGGCGTCGCTGCTGCCAATCGGCTATCTCCAGTAAGTAGGATGCCGTCTGTTCTACACTTCACATCATGCAATTAGCTGAGAAGTCGTTTGATATAAGAATGTTCATCGAACGTGTAGTTGAGGCGCAGTGCAAGTGCTAGCGATGCTACCAGCTAACATCTGCAACTTGCCTCGGGGCATCCCAGCTGGTATTGTCGCCCTCTTGTACGAGCTTGCTAGGATCGGCACTGTTGGTCGGCTGCAACTGTGGAACCAGCATCAGCAAAGATATCTCAAGTCTATACGAGAGGACGTCTCCTGCAGTGAAGCCTCGACATAGATCATAACGCGTTACGTACTTTGGCAGCGTCGTTCCAGTCACTCCCGTTGCCCATCTCGATAGCCTCATCCTCCCTCGCGGGTGGCGTCGGCAGAGCTTCCGGCTGCCGGCAGACCGGCTGCACATACTCCAGCTTGTCGCTCGACACATACACAGCATAAGTCGGAGTCGCAGCTTCGGCCGTCCAGCCATCATGCTTCTCGCCCTTGGCCTCAAAGATGTTGTCCAGCAAATCGCTCGCAGGAACCTCTGTGACCCTCTCGTCATTATACTTGCGCCACATGTCGTTCTCGAAGTCGTGGATGAAGATCCAGTAGTGCCCGCCGCCAGCCTCGCCACGATGCATGAAAACCGCAGCCAGATGGTACTTCTTAGTCTTGAAGTCTGAGACGTCAAACTCTGCCCGCAGCTTGCCCTCCAGCTCTTCAATCTCCGTCTTCAGTGATGGCAATCGCTCCTGCATTCGAGCCGACTCAGCAGTCAAAGCCTCCGACAGACCATCATCAACAACGTCCAGGCCATCAATGTCTAGATCTTGGATCTCGCCATTGATGTCCTTGACGATGTTGACGTAGTCTGCAGCAGCCGATACAGCTTTTGGACCGTCCAGACTCTCGGCGCCAGCTGAAATCCGCTTCTGCTCCTGCTTCAGAGTCTTCAGCTGTGTGCGCCACTCCCAGCATCTTTGCCTCTTCGGCAAAGTATTCGGGTCATTGAAGTAGCGATCTAGATAGATCTCATCCTCAAATCGCATCATGTTCTTCGACTTGAACATGCCTTTCTCTGTGCTAAAGTTGTTACGAGGCATGCTCAGCTGGAGAAGGTCTGGGGCTGTGACTAGGCTTTTGAAGGTGTTCTGCGCAGCGCCCGGGCTATCGCCTCGTGGCTCTAGGGCAAAACAGTCGTCGAGCGCCGTGTATATGTTCGTGTCCTCTGTTGGGACATTGAGCGTTATGGCGGTTTCCCAGGAAACTGTTGGCTTCGACTGCATGCCGTGCTTGTCGACCACGACTTCAGAGACGCGACAGGCGACCAACTCGCGAAGTGGGTCTATTTGCTCGCCGCGCTCGTCCGTGCCCGCTGCTTTCATACCAGTACGCAGACGCTGTGTGATGCCATCGTGTACTTCCGAAACGTCCTGCTGCAGTGTTGCATTTCTCTGTGCCAGGTCCAGAAGCTCTTGCTTGGTCTTGCGCCTGGGTGGGAGAGGTGGTCTCTTGTCAGCGTCATCAGCACCCGTGCTGATGGGCTTGTCATTTGATTGTGACTTCGCCAGTTCAACAAGCGGATCGCCATCGGCCATCTTCGTGTCTGGGCTTTGGTCGTCGCCTTGCAATGTCTGGCTACTTGCAGTAGAATTTTGGCCTGCTTCAGTTGTATTGGCGGTGTCGTTCTGCTGGGTCGTGTTCGGGACGGCATCAGTGTCCGTACCATCGCGAATGTCGGCAGCTTCGTCGGTCACCGGTGCATCTGTGGCTAGCAACTCATGATCTCTGGGATCCAGGAATGCCCGGCACACGAGGTCCGCACCCGGCTGAACCTCACTTGTGGGCTCTTTAACCATACGATCGAACAGGCTCTGCAGCTCTTTCGCGAAGCCCTGGCTCCCAACAAGCTCGACGTGCGTGATAGGAACCAAGCCAACAGTTTCCTTCTTCTTCGTGCCGGGTGTGATGGGTAGCTTGTATTTGTCATAGTTGAGGACTAACTCGCGGATTGGCTTGACGGCGAAATAGTATTGCAGAAGGCTGTTGAGATAGCAGGTGTTGCCACGACTCTTAAGTCCGACCGGCCAAGTCGCTGGGTCAAGCTGCTTGCTGCCCTTGCTTGCAAAGTGCTCGCGGATGGTTCTGATTGCCTTTTCGGTCTGATCACCAGGCCTCTGGCTTCGCGCCTCGTTGAAGAAGTATTCCAACATTGACTGGTCCACCTCATCAGGGTTCTCCACTGGATTGCCCAGCTGCACGAACGCCTCCTTCACATTCATGGTGGTCTCCTCACCGTGACCAGCCACAAAATTGTTGAGTTTCTCACTCTTGCGCTCGCGGGCAATCACGGAGAGTGCCTTCTGGGCAAGCACCTCGTCATCCTTGTTGTCAGCTACCTTGCTCCCGTAGATTGCGATGAGCCCATCGTCGTCTGTCTCTCTGGAAGCGCCTGAGCCAAGAAAATTGAGCGCATCGTCCACGGTCTCAACATTCTGCTGGGCAACGTTCCAAAGCATCCTGCTGTCGCGGGCAGTTCCCAGCTTGTACAACGCTTGCCGTAGTTCTTCTTTGTGAGAAGACCCGCTGTCTTGTAGCCGGACCTGGAACAGGTTGATAAGGCGTTGGTCGTCTGCTTTGGCGCCTTCTTCAGCCGAATTGATACCCAATGCCCGATATGCTGCTCGAATGTCTCTGCAGCTGACCACTGATTGCGATTCTAAGACTGCCACTTTCATCGAAAGCGACTCGGAACTAGGCCTATTCTCTGCGATGACCTGTAGGCATTCGAAGTAGTATGATGCTCGTTCGGGATCGCAGATAGTCTGTCGCTCGTATGCAAATTCGACGAGAGAGTCTGCGAAATCCGGAAGGATGCCCAAGCCGGAGAAGAAACTGCGTTTACGTCAAAGCTCGGTTAGCCCACTTTCCCTGTGAAGTGATGTCTTGAACGGCAGGTGCAATTTGCCAACACTTACGGAAGCAGCTCACTGGCGTTGTTTGAGCGCAAACCAGGAGTTACGTAGCGGTGATCTGCAACAAACGCGTTAGCTGCACGCACATGCACGTTATAGTTTGGCTGGCTACTCCGAGACATACAGCCCTGCGCAGCAAGCATCCGTTCAAGATCGCGATTTGCGGACGGCCAACCACCTCCAGTGTCCATCAACGCCGGGTTTGGCAGGCCAGTCTCGGCGGCGATCTTGTAAAACCACGCTGTCAGCTCCATCACGACATCCTCCAGCAACTCTTGCTGGCTGCTGCCATCCGCGTCTAGCCGATTCGTTACTGGAGGCGGAGTTGGCAGATACCAAAGTCCTTCGTCGCCCTACGGCTCCGTCAGTATATCTCCACCAGCTCGAGCTCTTCCTCAACATACTGCGTATCTGAAGCCGTATCTTTCCAACAACTCTTTACATTCCTCCCCTCTTACACCAAAAACCTCCATGAAACGCTTATTATCCGCCGGAAAGGCATTCCGCTTACGATCTGGGTCCTGAGCATCCGATATATAGCGCCTCAATCTTGCCAGTGCCTCCATGGGATTTGCCTGCCGAACACCTTCTCTTGACGGATCATCTGCCACCACAGCCTCGTATCTCCTCTTGAGATTCTCCGTGTTCGTCAACAGATCCTTTTGTGCGTTGCTTATCCGTGCGGGTCGGAAGGATATCTGCAGGTGCGCTCGACACTGTGACGCCGAGCACTGCCAGTGATATGTGAGGCGATCTGGTGTTGCCTCATCTTGTTCGAGATGCTGGAAATGGTGGAGTGGGTATTCTGATGTTGGACACGGATTTGTCGCGCGCGCATAATCGATCTTCACATCGGCATGGATCCTGCACTTCTTGCATATCACAGCGAGCTTGTACTTAGTCGAATCATCAGGTCTCAGATCTAGCGGCGGCGGCACACTCTGTTTGCTCTTGATGCTATAGTCATGCTGGCAGCTCCCTGTACCTGGGATTGGTCCCTCAACGTCAGGTTGTGTGCAATCTGTGAGAACATTGCCTCCTCTGTCCTTCTTGAGCGGGTCAAACTTGAGTAGATCTTGATGAAGCTTAGGCGCTGTTTTGCCGGGCCTCGGAGGCGGGAGGTTCATTGCTACAGGAGAAAGAGAGTAACCTGGTAGGTATTATTGAATAGGAAGCTGTCGCTACGTAAGATGAGAACAAGAGCTGCGCCGAGCCCACCCAGGCAGCGGCATAAGACGAATGGGTTGCAGATTGGTCGATCACTTTCAGATGTCAAGCCGACGCCAAACGCCAAGCTTCGTGATCCACTGATCGCCGCTGCCACGCGAGGACCGGCGCGTGCACCGCATGCTCCACTTTGTTCACCTTTGCTTGCTTCTCTTTCTACGTGGCTTGGCTGCCAGGGCACATCTTGCGCCATGCCGAAGCACTGGCTTCACGCAGACTATCGAAGCAGGTCACAGTTATCGTCGTCCTTGCGTGTCAAAGCATTTCGTGAGGTCTCTGGCAAGGAGAATGATAGGTCTGCATGCGCTTCCTCGAGACCGGCTCAGAGTATGTACAACATTACAGCTCTCAGGTGGTTAACGAATTAACAGGGTATCGTCGCTCTCGTCATGATGCATCGTAGAAAACTTGCCAACGCCTCCCATCGCAATGCCATGTCTGTCCCATTCTACAAGATAAACATCACCACCATAGGAGCCGCCACCACCAACCACGTTGCAGTTCTGTCGATCTGTAGCCATCCCCTTTTGCCGCTCGAAGAACCACTGTGATGGATCTGATCAGTGCCTTTGCTGCCGATGATGTTGGTCGACCTTCCGCCGGGACAGAAGATGACTTGATATCCGCCTCCAGTCGGGTTGATGAAGGTCGAGGTCTGGTCGTCGTAGGCGTAAGAATAAGCATCTGGGCACACGTCCTTGGCGGCTTTAGAATAGTAATTCGTGGAGCATGAACTGCTGCTGTCGTACTGTCCAGTGCAACAGTACTCTGGCTTGTTGTATTTGGCGCAGGCCGAGTAGCATGGGTTAAATACTGGTCGGGCGACATCTGTATCGGGGTAGGGATACGTCCCATTGCCTGGCGCCTGAGGAGGGTTGACTTGAAGGTCCCAGGGGCACCATGACGATACGTCTGAGGCGCTGTTGTTCTGCTCAAAGGGGAGAGGATCACTGCTCGACGTTCCAAGAAACATGTGGCCGCTGCTGTAAGGATTGAAGCCTTGGGCGGCTAAGTCGCCGACGGAAGCTACACAAGATGGATTCGTTGTGGATTGGTCAAGTGCTTCGAGGTCTGAGTTGCCATTGGGTAACAGGACGATTGCTACTGGTAGGTTGTAGCCGTCCACCAAGCTGATGTCGTAGAAGGTTTGTGAACTACTACCGTTCATTGTAAACTCTGCGAGCGTCGCCGGCGGATTGCCAGCCGATTTGCAATCTTCAGTGCCGCAGTCGCCAGTAGTGCATGAGGCGCCGCCGCCGCTTTCAGTGTTGTTATTGAATGTGCAATTGGTCCGGGCCCAAATGCGACCCTGCCAGTCCGAGGAAACCGAGAAAGACTGATTGGTGTTCGGTGACATGGTAGACTGCACACTGCTTCCAGTGCCACCTTGCGTGTCGAGTGCCGGCCATATTGTTTCCTCACATTGATTGGTGATGATCATCGGAAGTCCACCTCCGCTGCCATTACTTTGCCGCTGGTTTAGCTGGAGGGCTTGCGGCTGGCGCAGGTGGTGCAGTGCTAGCGTCCTCAGCGGCAAGATCAGACATATGCTTGCGACCAAGACGGAAAAGCGACAATTCATGCTCGTGAGCTTTCTTGAGGACATTTTCCCTGCCAAATTGTCAGGAGAACAAATTGGCAGCTTAGACTCATCCAAGGTCTTACTTATGTTTGAGGTACTTGGTCTTGCTGGAGATCTTCTAGAGCTCGTACTTGGCGATGATGCGTTCAATGAGACCACGGTGCTTGCTGGCGGTCGACGGGGCGATTGATGGCGCTGCAATCGAAGGCGGTGCGATGGCCGGTGGTGCGGCTGCAAGCGGTGCGGCTGGTGGTGGTGAGACTGCAGGCGGTGCGACTATCGGAGGTGCTGCTGAGGGCGCTGCGGCCGGCGCAGGCATATCTCGAGTGGAGCAGCTTTGGTGAACTGACTGGAGAGTAGAGTGCGGGATAAATAAAAAGTAGCTCTGCAAACCTGGAATGCTCGAATGCTGGATGGCTGTGCTATGAGACGTTGATGTATGAAACACACATGGCCCAAAGATCAAGAATCAACAAACCTCATACCATGCACGTCGCTTCTGCATCTGTGCATCATTGCCGTCAGTGGCGGAAGGAGATCTTGGAAGGGATAAATTGGGCAGCCGCCAGCCTTAATTGACTGCAGCTTCCTGCGTGCTGTGTTTCACGCGAACAGGATGCCAAACAACCTGGAATGGTTCGCATTTGCTAGGTCGCGACAGCAGTGCCTGCGAACCACGACGCCCTGTCGATCTCGTCCTCGCTGCTCTGAGACTCTGTCAGCAAACCGTTCGCTTGACGGCCAGCAGAGATGAAAAAATCGTGCATGCAGCGATAGTGACACGCGCCTGATGAAACGCGAAAAGCAGGAACGTGCGTGGCTACGTCAGAATGTCTCGGCTATGGCCCGCAGGCGCGACCGTTGCTTCCCCATTGAGAGATATATGTGGGCACGATTAGATATGGCAATGCCAACAGTGCTCAGGAGATACAAGCAATAGATTCTCGGGCACGACGTCCAGTGTATAACACCTGGGGCATTACATCGGATCCATCAGCATGCATCCTGACGATGACCGCACTTTGGAGCCCATCCTACTACCCATGCTCCCTGAATCAAGATCTCCAAAAAGCAGTTCACCCTGCAGCAGCAATGAGTTTGATAAGCAGTCCTTGACTTTTCCATGGTCAGCCATGAACCTGCGTGCTCATGGCTGCAATATCGACAAGTATCCAGCAAAGTCTCACGCTCGTCGTATCGCGGAAAAGCTGAAGGCCAGCGACGGCACGATTGCCATTGCAGCCAGTCCTTCCCAATTGTATCCCGGCTCAGACCAAGAGGTACCTTTCAGACAAGACCGAGACTTCTACTATCTCACTGGATCGAACGAGCCTGGCCAGTACGTTACCTACGATATTAGAAAGGACAGCCTGAAATTATGGCTTCCAGCGATTGACGAGAGTCGAGTCGTCTGGACTGGACGCGGGAGCACAGTTGATGAAGCGTTGGAGAAGTACGACATCGACGAAGCGGAGTATATTGATCGGCCGGAAAGCCCTAATGATGCCTATGTCCACCCACTAGAAAACCTGATCCGGTGGTTTCAATCGAGGCATCCTGCCGGATGCGATGGGCCTTGTGCAGCGGACAGACGTCCGCTGTTCCTCCTGGACTACTCAGCAACAACACTGAGACGTTGGGCTATTCCGAACGCCTCGGATTATATTTTCATCCCAGATTCTCAGAGAAAGTTGCGATACGCACTCGATGCCTGCAGAGTCATCAAAGACGAACACGAAATAGGCCTGATCAGAAAGGCGAATGAGATCACGACGGAGGCGCATCTAGCCGCCCTCAAAGGTCTACATAGCTTCAAGACAGAAGCCGAGGTCGACGCAGCCTACACTGCGACTTGCATCGCACGTAATGCCAAAGAACAAGCCTACGCGCCAATAGTCGGCTCGGGACCGAACGCCAGCGTGCTCCACTACGACGCCAACAACGAAGCCTTTGGTGATAGACAAGTGTGCGTAATGGATGCCGGCTGCGAAGTACATTGCTACGCATCGGACGTCACTCGGTCGTTCCCTCTCAACAAGTCACATCCTGGACACTGGCCTTCGAAGGAAGCTAAGGAGATCTATCAGCTTGTGGAGAAGGTACAACAGGCTTGCATCGAAGCTCTCGGGCCTGGTAGAGACTTCATCCAAATCGTGCTGTTGTCGCGGAGGCTGACATTGGAGGGTCTGATGAAGTTGGGATTGCTGAAAGGTACATTCGAGGACATCTGGAAAGCTGGAACAGTAATGGGATTCTTCCCACATGGACTAGGTCATCACGTTGGCCTCGAAGTCCACGACGTTAGCCCGCTTCCGCATCCGCCACTGCCAGAAGCGATAGCATATGATGCTGAGGACTTCCCATTCGAGCCGGCTTTCGAATTACCAAAGCGCTTCGACTTCGCCAACCCACGTATATTGAATTTCGACGACCTAGGTATAGAAGGAAGTCAACAATCAGTATTGCTGCCTACTTCGAGACTCGAGCCAGGTATGGTCGTCACGATCGAGCCGGGGTGCTATTTCAACAGATTTCTGCTGGAGCAATATTTCTTGAACAATCCTGTGCACAGCAAATACATCGACAAGGACGTGCTGGAGCGGTATTGGAAGGTCGGTGGTGTGAGGATTGAGGATGACATTCTGATCACGAGGCACGGATATGAGAACCTGACGACCACGCCGAAAGGTGAGAAGATGCTCAAAGTCATCCGGAATGGTGCGAAAACGCAGTGAGAGCTCACGCCTTGAGCTGTTGTCATAACCAAGGTACGAAATATCGACGTACCATATCCACTGCCGTCATGCCCGCCCAGCGCCAGACTCCAAGCAATGCAACTGCGGGTATCATGTCCCTCGTCATAGCATCCGCCTAAAACTGATCCAAGGTCATACTCATGCTCACATCCGTGTTCTCCACCATCCGCTGGAACTCCTCAAAACTGATCTTCCCATCCCCATCCTGATCGGCCTCCATGATTGTCTTGTCCACAATCTGCTGCAACTGCTGGTCCTTCAGGTTGCTCCCAACCATCATCTTCAGCACGATAAAGAGCTCGCCGTTGCTTATGTAGCCGTCGCGGTCGATGTCGTAGACTTTGAAGGCGAAGCGTAGTTTCTCTTCCTTGTTGCCTTTGGAGGAGAAGGCGGAGAGGCCAGAGACAAATTCTTGGAAGTCGACGTCGCCGCCGCCGTCTTCGTCGAAGATGGCTATCATGCGGGTTGCCAGAGGATTGGAGGAGACTTGGGGAAGGGACAGGAATTCATCGCGTTCGATTGTGCCGGAGTTATCCTGTTCGAAGTATGAGCACATGTGGTCATATGGTGGGACAGTATGCCTGCGCACCTTGTCCAATTTCATGAACCGTTTTCGTAGTCTGTCCACTTCTTCTCTGTCGACTGTATACCCACTGTCGAGTCAGCGCATGCCCATCTATCATCTTCATACCACACATTCGTCTGCATCTCCCATTGCCATTATGAGCATTATGACTGACAATTTGAGGTCTGGACAATGTTCTCCAGCATGGCACTGTTTGCGTTCCCCATCTCGACGTCTCGTTGGCTGCTGGTGCCACCGTAATCCTTTGTTTCTTTCTGTCGCTGACTATTGTGTGATTGAGACTGGTCTGCCATCGCTCTCGCGTGCTTGATGAAACCGCCGCCCTGGACCCGCGGGAGAGGCGGGGCGGGCTAAGGGACCCGCGAGGGCGGGAAGCGCCAGTGAAGAAGCTTATTTGCTTACTTGGGAAGGTAGCGCGAACGCAGCTGGCCCATGCTTCCTTCCATGACTGGAGTCTGGAGATCAATCGTGGTTCCATTCACGGTCAAATTCAAGTTCAACAGCGACAGAATCATCGGTAGAGGCACCGAGACGATACTCAAGATGGAGGACGCAGCAATGCAAGCCGCAGAGACTTTCCAGACCGCGCACATCCAACATCAGCCCTCAGCACAACACGACATCAACCCGTCGACATCTGCATCTCTCAAAGAACCAGTGAATCTTGATGATGACCCCGATGCCGCTTCCGAGGTTGACGAGGACGAGATCCCGGTCTCCATCTTACGGCCGACCCCACGACGTCCGCAGATGCCGCCATTGCCTGACTTGCGATTTGAGCAGAGCTATCTCGCCAGTATCAAGGACGCAAAGGGATGGCAGGGCGTGACCTTCATCACTATCAGAGATCAAGTATTGATGCCATTGGTTCAGGGCATGGCATGGACGTTGATTGTGGCTGGATGGCGGTATGCGAATCGCGATACCAAGCTCGCTGGGCAGTCTGTCGGTGCGAGGCTAAGAAGGTGGTGGTGGGGCGTGAATAACTGGTATGCAGAGGATGGGGTCGTTGGAAGCAAGGCTTACTGACGTACCCATGCAGGAACATCCCGGAGGACAAATGGCAGAGGACCGTAAGGAACAACTCGTAAACGCATGAAGGAACTTGGAGACCTACACCGGTTCCGTGCGGCATCATCACTCGGCTCATTCGGTATACATTGAAGCAGCATAGCCATGCGATCGGGTCATGCAGGCCGCAATGTACTATTCAGCGTCTGAGATCGCAGGAATTCCGGCAAGCTCGGCCACGTTTGCGACTCGAGCACTGAAAGACAAAAAGCCCGCCGGGACTTTCTCCTCAGGCTTTAGCCATGAGGAAGACCTCATCACACTGCTGCTGCTTCGATGTCAAGCCCTGGAAACATTCAGCTCATAGCTCAAGCAACGGACATCTGATAACTCGGGTTGCCGAACACGTCTGCTCAGGCGAACCACTAAGTCTCCAAGTGGGACTATAGATATCGAAAGCATCGGGACCTCAGCAGCGCCGCAGACGCCTGTGACAACATGCTCACTGCTGACATGCAGTTTCATCACGTCACGGGAAGCTGGCATCACAACATTACTCAGGGCGGCAGGGCGGCCATCACGACCAGTCTAATTTCGACCCTCATGGATGTCGTAAGCTGACTGTGCACTTGCGTCATTTTACGTAGCGATATGGGTATAATAGTTAATGTTCGCGGCAATTGTCGGACATAGGGCAAGAGAGGTATGATGAGGCATGTTGTGATTCTGGGCTGAGTACAATGGACTTGCCTCTGCCTGCACCTGTTGTGCGCCCGCACACTCGATGTAGCTTCAGGTACATAGACTCCTGCATGCCGCACGTTCCAGTGCGAGGGTTCATTGCAGGTTGTCATCGATGATACTGTTTTCCGATCCGAACGACGCTGTAAGGCTCCCAGATGCGACAAGACCAGGCCAGCACGGACCCTTCTGTTCATCGACCCTGTGCGACCACATGTACCATGCGGTGCATACACAGAGATAACAGATGCATGAGCTCTTGATGTGAAGTTCCAGCGCTTCGATCGGCTATCAATAAACATCGGTATACACCCACAGGATCTCGCAATGCAACCTCAGGCATCAACCATACCAGTTTCGCGCTGGCTTCGATCACGCAATCGCATGGCGCGCACGAGCAGGCCTTGAACAACCAATTACACGTTCGGCTCGAATCCCAAGCGCACATAACGCTTAACTTGACGACTTCACATGCTTTACATGTCTTAGACCTTACGTACCTTGCTACAAGCCCTACATACCAGCTATCTGCTCTCGGCGTCGAGGGGCTGTGAGGAACTCGAAGAACCTGACGACGTGGGCGTCGCAGACTACCCTTCTTCTCCTGTTACCCGATCCCGGAGCTTCTGCGGGGCCCAGATGGAACCTCGAAACGCTGCCACTCCCACCGAGGATGTGGATGAGCGCGGTTTTCCGCGCTGCCCTGAAGCCATACAAACTCAATGCAGTTCTGCACGCGATGATCGTGGTATACAGGACCCGCTTCACTGGTCAACGTACTGCGCTCTGGCATGGCCTGGAGGACCCGAGACGTCGCATGGCATTAATATTTTGTGGCCTCGCGTGGGTGCTGCGTCGTTGGGCCCGTGTTGTGCACATCGCAACGTCAAAGGTGTCCTCGGTCGAGACTCCGGGTGTGGAGCGCGCCTAATTCGACGCAAAATGATTCGTCAATCCCCGACGGGCTTTTACGCGCATTCGGAGTAACTGCCAAAACGCTACGTCGTTACCTCACATGCCGCCCTTGGCTCATCGCTTTGCAGAGCCTTCCTGACTGGGAACACTAGTGAACAGGTACTTAAGGATCACAAAGTTAAGAGCAAATATTTGCTTGACACATTCTTACTACATCAATCACTGCGAAGCATTCTGATTGCGAGTGACCAAGCGCAAATCCACATTCTTGGATACTAAAACCGGCGATCGCGTCAAGGAACCTGAAACAGACGTTCCCAACACACTGCCGGCTCTCATACGGGCACAACGACATACACAGCGGAAGCGAGATGTCGTCGAAACCCATCTTCGTAGCGACCCATCCACGGGCATGCTCGACAGCGTTCGAGAGGGTAGGTATCCTTCATTCCGCTCCATCACTAAACAATTCGTTGTCCGCGACTGTCGACGATGACATCATATCTCGCTCTTGCCAATACCAAGCGTTGGTAATGCTGATATTGTGACAGGTCTTCATGACCCGCAGAGATACTCTGCAAACTATCCATGAGCCATTTGGCGATGCTTATTACTATGGCCCAGAACGAATGGGTCGAAGATTTGAGGACGACGAGGAGGCGAGACAGAAGTCTGGATTTGCGGATTCGACATATCGCACTATTCTGGATCGGATCGAGAAGGAATCGTCAGAGGTGAGTCGTTAATCTCTGCTTACGCCAACTGAAGGCAATGGAGATACACTGCGTTGAAGCAATTGCACCGAATCAGTTTTCGCCAAGCCAAGAAGGCTTGTCAGGAGATCATCCTGCGTTTGAGCTGAAACATGCTGCATTGCAAACGCTCAATCGATTGGCAGCCGAAGTCTCTGAGCATCTTTGGCTTTTGCTAACAGCGCACTAGGGCAAGCGTGTACTGATCAAAGACATGGCCCAATATCTCGTGCCACCCTTTAACCAGCAAGCCCACCTCGCCCCTAGTCTTATGAAGGTCAAGCGTGGTGTTGGCACCGAGGAGGAGCTCAACAGCAAGGGCGGTCTTGGCCTCAAGACTGTGCCATCGGCTCGTGATTCGGCAGTCTCTATCAGCGCTGCCAGCAACGAGACGGCGGTCAAGAAGCCACCGTTCCCTTTCGACACTCCGACTGAGCCTGGGAACCCAACCGTGGTGCCGAAGGAGATTCTGGAGAGATTTCACTTTACCTTTTTGATTCGCCACCCAAGCCACTCGATTCCCAGCTACTACCGATGCTGCATTGAGCCGCTGCTGGATCGCACGGGCTTTGCACCGTTCATGCCGGAAGAAGCTGGATACCGTGAGCTCCGCCAGATGTTCGACTTCCTGAAAAGCAGTGGATACGTTGGACCAAAGGTTTGCAGCAACGACACCAAGGTTGACGGTCCGGAGAGCGGCATTGAAATCTGCCTGATCGATGCTGACGATCTTTTGGACGACCCGGAAGGCATCATGAGGCGCTACTGCAAGTCGGTCGGTATCGACTTCGAGCCAGAGATGTTGATCTGGGACGACGAGAAAGCGCATGAGTTTGCCAGGAGCCAGTTCTCCAAATGGGACGGGTTCCACGACGATGCCATCAATTCCAAAGATCTCAAGCCCAGGCAACATGTGAGTTTTCCCGATGGCAGATTGTAATCTTCGTTTCCTGACTTTGTGCAGAAACGCTCGAAGAGTCCAGAGCAAATGTACTCGGAATGGGTAGAGAAGTACGGCCAGGAGGCTGCCGACATGATTCAGAAGACTGTTGACGAGAACGTCGCGGACTACGAGTATCTCAAGCAGTTTGCAATCAAGGTCTGAATGTGAGCACTTGTTGCAGGCCTGGCAACCAGTCCAGTACGGCCAATTCGTTTCCTTGCATAGCGGTTTTCATAATGTAACATCTTGATGAATGATGAAAGGAAATTGGAAATGCTCTTCTTTGGAATGTCAAAGCCAATGGCACTGCGGGAAACTTTCACTACTTGTATTTTCGATTCGTGTGCGATGTTCCCGTCCTTCAAAGCACGCCTTGCGGTTCATGCAATTGCGTGATTCGCATTGTGCCTCAGTCACGTGTGGTTCATGCAAAGAACAGCGCGATGTTTTTCTAGAAGAACGCGGAGTGGGGGCGATTTCAGAGTGATGTGATTGCTTGGACGACGTCAGACTAGACGATCAATGGCTTACACAATTGAATTAAGTCCACATTACGCAAGGTAGGATCAAGGCATCGCGTGAGAAGTTCCCACAAACATCATGGCAGCCAACACCCTCATCTTCGGCGGCAGCGGCAAAGTCGCTCGTCACATCACCCGCCTCCTAGCAGCCGAAGGCCACAACGTCTACAGCATCATTCGCAACCCGGACCAAAAATCCGACATCGAGAGCCTAGGCGGCAAGCCCATCGTCCAATCCATCGAGGAAAGCTCAGTGGATGACTTCGCCAAAACCATCAAAGACAACAATGTCAACGCCGTCATCTGGTCCGCGGGAGCCGGCGGCGGCAACCCGGAAAGAACCAAGACTGTCGACAACGAAGGCGCGATCAAATCTTTCGACGCGACAGCTAAAGCTGGGGTGAAACGCTTCATCATGGTCTCTGCCCTCGACATCCGGGACCGCAAAAACAAGCCAGAACCGGAATGGTATAACGATGAGGACCGCTCACGCAGCGACAGGGTGTGGAGTGCCATCGGGCCGTACATGGAGGCGAAGTATACTGCTGATCGGAATCTGGTTACGGAGAATGGGAGGAGGGGGCTGGAGTATACGATTGTGAGACCGGGGGGTTTGAGTTTGGAGCCGGGGACGGGGAAGGTGGCGGCGGGGAAGGTACATTTGAATCGGATGGTGCCGAGGGAGGATGTGGCGAGGGTGGTGGTGGAGTGTTTGAGGAATGAGGGGACGAAGGGGTTGGCGTTTGATGTGGTGGGTGGGGAGACGCCGGTTAAGGAGGCGGTGGAGGAGGTAGCGAGGGGAAGGGTGGATACGTTTGAGGGGAGGTATTGAGATTTGCCAGCTTTTACGTTATGCAGTCTGCATGCTGGGGTTAGGAGAAGTGTAGTTCGATAAGCTACGTCGCCGTCTTCTCCCAATGCTAAACAATGAATCTGGACGCCCCAGGCGCTTCGCTACCGCAAAGCTGAAGCATAGCAAAAATACATCTACTTTTCAGCAGAGCCAGATCCCGAAATCAGATGATCTGCCCAGCCTCCCGCTCTTGCATTATTCGAAAACGAAAGCTAAGACGTCGCCAGTGCCTCGGAACCTGGAAACGCCCGCGTGACTGTTCGTGTCTAGCCGTGAGTCTGGAGATGCGTCAGTCAGATCCTCCTGGTGCTCGGACTTTTGCATACCACAAACCTCTTCAAAGCTCACTTCGCATTCGTCGAGTCTTCAGCGTTGTTGCAACCCGGGAAAGCTGTGGTCGCCAGATAATGACTTCTAGCCCACCATCTCCGAGGGTGCGTAGTCATCGTCACACTCGTCTTCCTCCTCAAGCTCGCCCTCGACAAAACCAATCTGCCGTCCAAAGCCGTGAGACATAGTGTTCTGCGTGCCACTGGCCTCGAGGCCGCGGGAGTTTCCAATGCTCCAGGAGGCAGCACTTGACATGTTTCCCGACACCATAGCCATGGTCGTGCGGATGTCATCAACCCGCGCCCCCATGTCTACCTCCTTCGCCGCCCGAATCCACCTCCTCATCACCCTGCCTGCTTGCGTCCGATGTCCCAGCCTTGCTTGCTTGCAGCAGACCCCCTCTGCAACCATACGTAGGATGCGCTCATTAGCAACACTATCAGCACCGAGAAGATTGACCAATTTCGTGGCCTCAGTGAAGGAGCGGTCTGTAATGTCCCTGCCGCAGCGGTAGCCCTGGAGAGTCGTGGCAACGCAATGCGTTGAGCTGGCTTCATCGAGAATGACCGACCTCAGGTGGGCAAGATAGGACGTGTGCCGCGGCTTGGTACCGTGATCGAGGCGGACGGCGGTGGGAGCGTAGGAAAGATCAGGACGCTCATACCTCTTGGCCAAGGCGCGGCTGTTGTTGTACTTGCCCATCTTGGCTCCCTGGGGTGTTGATGCGGAAGAGTCAAATGTCCTTAGTGTGAGGTAGGTCGTGAAGCTCGGAAGTCCTGAGGGTTCCTGTTCGAAAGACTGGTGATTGTGATGTTGATGGTTCGCAGGTGGAAGTTCGAGTATTCATGGACAAGGACGCTGCAGATGGATACCGCAAGTTGCAAGCACATGCACTCATCTTGACTTGGTCGACTGGCAGTGAGGGTAAGACTGTCACATGTGCTTCACTAAAGGGCTGCCGCCCTCAAAAGGGTCGTCATATGCAAATCTGGGCGGCGAGACCATGTCTCAGTACTGCAAGCACATGCTACAGAAGTGAACTTGCATGTTGCTGACCATTGATGCCATTACTGCAACAAACATTACGCAAGATAAGCTCATTCTCAAGCTGACCGCAGGACTCCGCGTAGCCCAAAGGACCGACAAACACCTCTCTATCCTGAATTAGTGTTGCCGTCGATCTGTGTGCACCTATAACCGATTGAGCACATTCGAGCGTTCCCGGCTGAGCCCAGCGAAGACCTCCAGTAGACGACCTTGATCGAGGAGCGGCGTTTTCTGCCCAGCTCGGGTCGCAGTGCCTAGTTATTGATCAGTGGCAGTCTTGAATGAAAGACAACGAGCGAAATCACATACCTTTCTTCGGAATTGGAGACCTATTGTAGCTCGCCGCAATGCTCCGCGCCGGCGTCCGTACCTCCTCCTTCACATAATCCGGCTCCTCATCATCCTCATCGACCCCATAACAGCCGCTTCCCTTCGAGACAGCCTTCCCATACGCCCCCTGCCCGCTATGCTTTCCTCTCGCCTTAACCCTCGCCTTCTCGACCACCTTCACCGGCTTCACGACCAAGTCAATGTCCTCATCCTCCTCGTCCTCCTCGTCCTCATCCTCCTCATCCTCCTGATCCTCCTCCTCATCCTCAATCTCCTCAACTCTACTCTCCTCCCCCGAATACCTCTCCCTTCGCCTCCCCACCTCCCTCACCACCCTAACCTTCGCCCTCAACGCCTCAGCATCCGCCCTCTGCGCCTCCTCCCTCCACCTCACCACCGTAATCGACGCCTGCCGCTGATGATCCACCCTACTCTGCCTACAAGAAACCATCTGCGCAATCGCAAGCAAAGTATGCTCGTTGTCCACCGCGTCAGACCCCAACTCATTAGTCATTTTCATAGCTTCTGTGAACGAGCGGGCCGTGATGCCTTTGTGGCACCGGATACCGTAGAGGGTCGTAGCGACGCAGCGAGTTGAGCTGGCTTCGACGAGGATGATTTTGGTGAGTTTGTCGAGGTAGGTTGTGTGCTCTGCTCGAGTGGCGGAAGGGTAAAGGCGTTGGAGGAGGGGTCTGTTGAGGTCGTGGCGGATGCGCATTTTTTCTGCGCGACCACTTGGGTCGTAGACGGCTTTGCGTTTCGACATGGCTACCGAGGCCACTCCCTGAGCAAAAGCGCTGGTCGATGTCAACGTCGATGTCGATGTCGCCAGTCTCGTAAGCTTGAAAAAACTAGCAGCAGACTCTACAAAAGCCATCACATGCATGCCGGCAAGCTCCGATCCCGCCGTCGCAAGTCCTTATTGGACGAGTCTCGCGCCGCTCTTTGGCGAAGTACGTAATAATTCCAAGATGAGAATCGCCTGCGGCGCATGTTGCATTCCGAGGATCTCTATCGAAATGTCGCTTGTGGCCCGCATATCGCATCTTGTAAATCTTCCTTGCAGCTAAGGTGAGGGACGACGCTATGCAGTAGGCAGCCATCAGCATTGCGGACTGTGGATGTCAACAGCTCCATCGGACGACTGTCCAAAGTCCCGGCATAAGCCAGAAAATCCCCGGAGGAATGTGTAGCTCGCTCAATCACATACCAGGAATAACGCAAGTCGAAGGACAGTCGTAAGAGATGCCGGCAGCCGGTCACAATGTCTTGAAAAGGAATAGCATCCAGCTTCCGAGGATCGAGCGCGCTCGCTTCCCACGACTCAATCGAGTACAAGAGCGATCAGCATACTATCAGTCCCAAGAAACCCAGCGATCCAGGAACCATGAAAAGCGGACAAGGGGTATCTCATACGCACTCACTCACACCTACATACACACACATCACCACCAAATCCCAACCAACCTCACTCTCTCACTACACCGCCTCCTCCTCCTCAACAAACCCAATCCTCTCGCCCACCCTCAACTTCTGCCCCTTCTCAATACACCACCTCCACCCGCCCTTCCTCCCTCTCCCCTCCTCCCCCTCCCCATCCCTACCAACCCCCCACCCCTCATCAAAGCTCGGCCTCCGTCCCTTCGGCGCCTCAAAAACCATCACAATCGTACTCCCCAACTGAAACCCCCCCATCTCCTCCCCTTTCCTCAACGGATGCCCGCCCAAAACGGGAGAGGAAGAAGTATACGTCGCCTCCGCGTACCCGGAATACGGCTCCCCTCTTTCTTTTGCCAATTCCGCTGCGCGGTCCGCGAGGGTGTCCGTAAGGAGGGAATTGGTGCGGAGTTCGCGGTCGAAGTTTACGACGATGGAGCCGACGTTCGTGGCGCCTACGGGGGTGTAGGAGAAGAAGCCGTATTTCCATCTTCCGAGCAGGACGACGCGCTCGTTGAGGGTGAAGAGGCCGGGGAGGTTGCGGACGAGGAAGGGCGAGACGCTGTAGAGTTCTCCTGCGAAGTGGCGGCGGGATTCGACGACCCAGGAGACGGGGGAGTGGAAGCGGTGGTAGTCGCCTGGTGCGAGGTAGACGACGCAGTAGTAGAGGGCGGTGGGGATTTTGCCCTGGTCGGAGCGGGTGGCGGCGGGGTAGTACCAGGGTTTTTCGGCGTTGGGGCCGGAGGAGAGGTCGGCGCGACGGCGGCTTCGGAGGTGGTGGTTGAGTGGGTGGATTGGTCGGTGGTGGAGAGGGAGGAGGAGGTGGGTTGGGAGGTGGGTTTGCCGCCTTCGCGGTGTTTGCTGGATTTCGAGGAGGAGGAGGCGGGGTTGGGGCCGCCGGAGAAGAGGTTGGGGAGGGTGTAGGAGATGCCGTTTACGCGGGCGAATTCTTCGTCGGCTTTGATGGCTTCTTCGTTGCCTTCTTTTCTTCTTTCTGCGGATGGTGCCGGAGAGTCGGGCGATCGTGCGATGTTGCTGCTGGAGCCGTTCGTGCCGGCAGCTTGTTTGCCGAGGAGGGCGTCAAGGTGGTATGTTACGCCCTTGACTTGCTCGACTTCGCCGTGTTCGATAAAGCCGAATTGGACCACTTTTCCATCGGCGGGCGAGACAACACTATTTGGATCTGGGTCGATGGGTCGGACACCGGGCTTGAGGGTGCGGTAGAAGAATTCAGAGAGGTTGCGGTAGGTTCGTAGATCCGGCTCCGAAACTTCGTCAAAGTTAACTCCGAAGACGTAGCCGTATAGCTTGAAGCCGGGCACTCGTAATGGTTCTGGAATAGTGAGACTGTTGAACCAGCCCCACCATCTGCTCAGCGCTTTGAGCGGGATTGTGCTCATGATCTGTACGCTCCATGGTCCTGACGGCCGTATTCGCTCTCGCCGCTTGGGTCTCTACATCATCCACATATACATTAGCCAGTGCCTTCATTCTTGACATGTCGTAGTAGTGATGGCATACAAGACTGCCCTCCTCATACTCCTCGGGATGTTCGCTCCTTCTCCGCCAATCTGCCTCCTCTTGCCGTAGTGTTCGCTCTCGCACTCGATAGAACTGCCATACGCCCAGAAAGGTGATGCCAAGTGTGATGGGAATGGGACGCCAGACGATCTTTGTGCTGCGCCATGCTGTACTTGCCCGTGATGCGAACGACTCTTTGCGGTGTCTCTGCGACTGGTGGAAGGGTCGAGTGTTGTATCGTGTTCGTAGTAGTGTTCTTCGGGTGAATGGAGAGGCGGAAGAAAAGATGCGATGGCTGTATGGTGAGGCCATGGTGGGCCAAGTTGTGTATATACAACAAAATGAAAAAATGTATCGTGTCTAGATGACCATAGTTCTGTGGTCCCTTGTGGGTCTTTGCGAACGAGTAAAGTGGTAGAAGATGCTCGTTCTCTTTCTCGCAGGAAAGTGACGTCTGCCGGCGCGATCTGAGACCACGCGAGCGAGCGAGGCTTACAACGCGTACGGACAGCTGTTCACCATTAATCACTTTGCACTACTCACTATTGCTCGACACAGCATGAGATAACATTTGCTTCAGCCAGATCGGCTTCTTGAATCTTGGTGAAGTGCAATACTATTGGAAAACGTCGACCATGCCTCCCACCGACCCTCCAAAGACCATCGTCCTCCGTTTGAAGGTGCCACCAGGCTATCTCGATAGTAGTGATGAATTCACTCTAGGCTCCATAGATACCAGTACCAGCATTGGGGCACTTCGAGAGCAAATTCAGCGAGACGTTTCGACCCACCCAGCGCCTCCCTCACAGCGCTTACTATACGCTGGAAGAGCATTGGTCGACAATGAACAAACACTCGCCGATGCATTGAACACGAGAAGAGACACGAGTCAGACAGAATATGTGGTGCACTTGCTCGTCAAGGATCCAGCACACAACGGAGCGCCCGTTGGAGGGCAGTCGCACAGGAGAGTGGTTAGCACGCCAGCGACACAAGTCCAGCAGCCAAACACCACAACTCCCCCACCACCGCCGCACCCAGCGCATCCCAACGCCCACCAGCATCATGCGGCGCACCAGCAAGAGGTCCAGCGGCAGATGCAGGCGATGCAGGCCATGGCTCAGGCGCAGAGGATGATGGTGCCTCCTATTGCGGGTAACCTGATCCAGCAGACTCTGGGTGCAGCGATGCCTCAGCCGGGAGCAAACATGCCAGGCTTCGGTCAGGCGGTGGCTCAGGGCCAGCAACAGAGAGCAGCGGCGGGAATGCATGGGATCGGAGGTCAGACGGATGGAGCAGGGCAGCAGCAGGCTCCAGGCCAGGCAAATGCTACTCCGAATGCAGCACAAGGTCAAGCCAATGCGCAACAAAATGCTCCACAAGAAGGTCAGACGGCAGGCACACAGACTTCCAACGGGCAGCAGCAAGCCCCCCCAGCTCCAGCTGTAGATCCGAATGGGCAGTACATCACTTTCCCGGATGGCAGGCGAGTGCAAGTGAGCTCAGGATCTGGCATCAACATCCCACAGCTCGGCATTAACATTCCGATCACCAATTTGATACCTCAAATCAATCAACTTCTCCAGCAACGGGCGGCAGCTGCTGCTGGCGGTGCTGCGCCTCAACCACAGCGTTCGCAATCGCAGCCTGCACAGCCAGCTCAGCAGCAAGCTACACCGGCACCACAGCAGCCTGCGATCCCGCCGCAGACTGCAATGCCTACGTCTGCATTAGATCGTGCTCGTGACAACATGGCTGAGATGCGTCGGATGCTGGACGAGATGCGGAACTCGACTGCCACCACTGACGAACAGAGATCGAGGATCGAGAACTTGCAGGAGCGGACTAGGAGTCTGAATGACTACATTGACCCCATGCACCTTCATGCCGCTAATAGACCTCCCGGTGACAACGGCAGACGATCAGCGCCGCCTCACATGCAAGCTCATCTACCTCAGCCAGTGCCCCCCATGCCAGCCCAGCGTATGCCGCTGGCAAGTCCGTTCGGACCGGGCCCTGGACCAATGGCCTTTGGTGGACCTCCTGGAATACCTCCAATGCCGTCGTTCAGCAACCCAGTGCGCACCACATACACACACCAGATGATCCATGCCATGCCAGTCGCACGCTCGCAGCCGCAGCTCCAGTCCGCACCAAGCACTTCGGACGCCACATGCTTTCTGCTATCTAGTCCACAAGGGCCTCAAGCAATACTGTTGTCTCCGCAGCACGGAACATACACATCCCATTTCGCACGCTCAACCCCTCTTACGCCCACTTCCACCATCCCACAGCAGTCAGGCAGCCCGCAAGCTCAACCACCACGTAACGCTGACCCAAATGCACAACAGCTTGCCCAAAATCCTGACGCAGCGCAACCGCCGCAACAGCAGCAGCAACAAGTACCAGCAGCGGTGAACCCAGATGCTCCAATGGGTGCACTTCAACCATTCTTCAATCACTTCTGGCTCCTCCTCCGCGTCCTCATCTTCGCCTACTTCTTCCTCGGCTCTAACATGGGCTGGAAACGGCCTGCCGCACTCCTCCTCATCGGTCTGGGCTTCTGGCTCGTCCGTGCAGGCCTCTTTGGGGAAGGCGGTGTCGCGCGACGCTGGTGGGACGGTATCATGCATCCGAATGGCGTGCCTCCGCGGGAAGGGCAGCAGCAGCCGGATGCACAAAATCAGCAGCAGCAAGGTCAAGGCCAGGGTGCTAGACAAGCAATGCCGACTCCTGAGCAGGTCGCGCAGAGGTTGCTCAACGAGAGGAATCAAGTTAGAGATGAGAGGCTGAGGCGTTTGAGGGATCTAGTAAGGCCGGTAGAGAGGGTCGTGGCGTTGTTTGTGGCGAGTTTGTGGCCGGGTGTTGGAGAGGCGGCGGTCAGGGCGAGGGAAGAGGAAGAGAGGAGACGGAATGAGGAGGAAGTTGCGAGGAGAAGGCGGGAAGAGGAGGAGAAGGCTAAGAAGGAGGAAGGGGAGAAGGCGAAGGCGGAGGGTGCGAGTGAGGGCAGCACTGGTGAGAAGGGAAAGGTTGAGGGGAGTGAGGGGATTGAGGGGAAGGCGGCGGAGGAGGTCGAGGAGAAGAAGGAGGAGGTTGCTGGGCGTGCTGGGGAGAGCAGTGCAGCGTAGATCCCGTCCGGACGGTATGTACATTATTATCAAGGAAACCCATTGACGTGATACAGTCTCATTCTGCTCTCGATGTCGACTCCAACACTAATGATAGCAGCCACCACCAAACCTGCCGCAATGGGTCTGTAGAAGGTACCCCGGTCATTCCCGGTGTCAAAATCGCCTCAGACGCCGATTACCCCCCTTCGCTACAGACTAATCCTGCATTTCTCCTTCCTTCCTTCCCCACCGGTGCTCGAAAGGGGCTAGAAATACCTGCCTGCCTGCCTGCCCGCCTAAACCCCCGCCAAGTCGGCGCATCCACTTACTTCGCCCCCTGAACTTGGACTTTGGTGGCGAGGGCGAGGCGCTGCCGAGTGACCGCCCAGGGATACTGCGTGTTTCTTTGATCGACCATGAAGCTTATGAAGTAGAAGGGTCCTGGGGCGGGGACGGTCTTCCAGACAACCTTGGTACGCCGCGGGCGATGCTTCCCCGGCGGCGGTGGCGGCGCTTTGGTGTTCTCGGTCTTCTTGGTGTTCTTCTCGTCGGCGTCAGGGTGGGGCGAGGAGTCGTCAGCGGTAGTGACGGTGGTAGATTTCTTCCCGTTGGAGCCGGGCTTCTTCTTGGTGGAAGCGAAGATGGAGGCCGCGGCTTTATTCTGCTTATTTTCGCTCTCGTTAGTCTGGGATCAATATCGCTCGCTGGTGGGGAGAATGGGGAGGGAGAGGGCGGAGAGGGTGGGAAGGGTGACGGACGGACCTTGGTGGGTTTCTTGCTGCGGGGTCCGGTGCGGACGAGGGCGCGGGTGGAGGTTTTGATGCGCGAGGCTTGCATTGGAGTTAGGGCGGTTTCTGTGTCTGTGGGGGTTGCATTGGAGGCGGCGGCGGTGGTGGTGCGTGGGTTGGAGGTGCGGCGGATGGATGGAGGCATTGTGGTGGTTGTTGCGGTGGTTTTGGGGGTTTGGGAGGTTGCGGCGGTTGTTGGGGGGTGGGTGGAGGGTGGTACGGGTCATTGGTCGGATGTCGGCCTGAGATCGGGTTGTGGGCTAGAGATTGCAGGTGATGCGAAGCGGAGTTGTTGGAGGTGTTTGTGGATGGATGAGATTTTGTTGATCTGCAGCGCATTTTGGATGCGCGGGTCGTGAAGGTGGAGAGGTGGCGAGTGGTTGGCTGGGGCTTGCATTCACGGATCGCGGCTTTCACGTGTGCTTCCGTTGCGACGCGGTGCGGTGTGTTGGCAGGGCAGCAAGTGTAGGGGCTGCGAATAGGCGAGGTTGGCGAGCGACTGAGGGAAAGTTCATTGGTTGAGAGCATCATGGGACACTTCGGGCTGGAGTCAGTCGAGCACAGCTTTGGCCTCACCATTTTTGAAAGTATGGTTAATGAGATTTGCCGCTAGAAGGTCGACACTTGCTAGTGGTCGCTCATCCTCCCGGCGCTACATTGAGGCCTCCAGTACACAGCGACGTATCGCTGCATAGCTGATGGCCTAGAACACATAGTCAGCAGCAAAAGGCGGGCGGTGACCCCAAAGCACTATGCAATAATGGCATTGGTCACCGCCCGCCAGCAACCCACAACGCACCATTCTACTCACCTTGACAACCACTCTCTCCAGACCAACCAGCCCATCAACGCAAACGCTCGTAGAGGACGGGACACGAGACCGCACGGAAAAGCCGGGTGAGGAGTCCTGCGCAGGCAGATGAGCACAAGAGTACTGGCTTAGGCGGTCCCCATACGGCACTCGGAACCACTTCCCGCTCGGCTAGTCACTCATCGCTGATTTTGCCCCGGACGGTGACAAGCCCCTTGTATAGCGAGCTACCGTTGTAGCATTAGTCGCAGGCCCAGGCTTTTGTGTGCGCTTCTTTTGTGTGTCTGGTCATGCCGGCTGATGCTTGGGTGGCGCAACGGCGTGCTCGTTGATAGTGACTCGGCGTGGAGGCATCAGCATCATGACCATGTCATTGTCACCATCTTCATGCGCGAGAAAGGGCGAGTTCTTGGTACGGGAAGTGATGAGCCTGCTTTTACGATTGTGCTGTCCTTCAGGTGTGCTGGATCCAGGCCTCCAGCTACGTAACAAGTCGCTACGTAGCTGATGGCCTGTTATACATGATCAGCAGCAACAGGTGGGCAGTGACCCATGCTCGGGAGACACAGCACATACAGGTCACCGCCCACTAAAAATGAACAAGTTGCGGGTATACTTACCATCCTCCCGCCAGACCAGTCGATATGCGCAATCGCTCGTAGAGGATAGGACAAGAAGACGGACGGAAGAGCGCAGGTGAGGAGTTCTCGCAGGCAGGCGGCTCTGAAAGGTACTTTGTGCTTGACACGTTTCTCAAACTCGGACTCAGCACCATACCCACTGGTCCTCGACTCATCGCTTGCCCCGGATGGTAGCAAGCCCCCGTATAACGAGCCATGTGATGGCTTTAGTCGCGACGCCCGCGCTCTTGTGGCCGCCCTCTTGGATTCCAGTCATGCCGGCGATGCTGGGGATGTCGGAGAAATGCATGCTCGGAGAGGGCAGGGCAGATGCAGGCGGAAAAGCTGGGTGAGGAGTCCCGCACGAGTGGATGAGTGCGGAGAGTAACGTTGACCGTGAGGCCTTTTGCTCGATCCACAGTCGGAACCCACCACGCCGGGCAAATCACTCATCAGTTGCTCCGGATGGTAGCAAGCTCCCGTATAGCGAGCCATTTGATGGCTTTAGTCGCAGTGCCCAAGCTATTGTGTCTGCATGTGCGAAGTCCTGTCGTGCCGGCGATACAGAATCTATGTGGGCTGATTGTTCTGGAAAAGAAGGAGAGGTGGATGTGGAAGCAGAAGTTCGTCGAAGTTTGCGACGTCGCATCAAAGGCGGGGCTTAGGTAAGCACAGCCGAATCCCAAGCGGGAAGGAGCGGCTTTGCACGTGCGCTTCTCGGCATTTTGTCTACGCCGAGCCCTGACTTTCACCAGATCCGACATAGACATCTCGAACTTTCAGATTGATTGACACGCGCTCAACACCAACTTCAAACAAGCCGCCACAATGGCGAAAGATGGTCTGGAAAGCAGCGCCAAGCACAAGCACAGCGCGGGAGGTGGGTTCAACAGGAAGAGAGTTCCCGGGAAGGGATACAAGTCTAGCATCGAGACGAAGGCGCCCCACGCAGATGCACTCGAGGATCAGAGATCGAGCTCGAGTTCGAAGCAGGCGCGCAACGCGGACACTGTCCGTACTCGTGACAGGGACCCGCCTAAAGGTGTTCCCAATGCGAGCACTTCTCATTCAGGTGGTGATGTCGATATGGATGCGGATGCTGCTCCACATCTGGCAGACGTGAGTGATGCCCGGGATGATTGTCACAAACCTCCTTTTCTTACCGCATACTGATACGAAAAGCAGGCGGCATTGACCTTCCCGGTCAATGTTCCTGACGCGCTCACAGAGAGCGAGACTCCGCGCTCTCGCAAGCGCAAGCGCAGTGCTGGCGACGTAGCCCCCACTGCGACCAAATTAGAGAAGGTACGTGTTCCTCGGAGCACCGGTATTAGACGCTGCGAATCTATGTCAGTCAACGACTCGGTGTTGATCGGCACTGACAAGTCTACATAGTCGACCCCAACCGCTGCTTCAACCCCCTCGAGGTCTACCGATAGTCCGGGCGTATCAATTTCCGACCCAATTGGGAAGGAACGTACGGAAAATGCCGACGACCCAGAGAAACTCTGGTGCTATTGCGCTAAGCCGTACGGAGGGCATCTCATGATTGAGTGCTCCAACGGAGGTGCTTGCCCTAATCGTTGGGTGCATGCTGCATGCGAGCCTCTGAGCGAAGATGACATCAATGCTCTGGAGCACAAGGATTGGTACTGTCGTGACTGCGTTCTGTTTGGTATGACAAGCAACGCAGTCGATGGATCGCAGGTCGGTCGGCCCTCCGGAAAGCTCAAGGATGTTTACGGAGCCAATGATGATGAAGAGCAGGAGATGGGTGTTCAGGCATCCGATGCAAGCAGAATTGGTGCACAGAAGAAGACGGATATGGCAGCCGCCAGACATGGCGCTATCAGCATGGCAAGGCCCGGAGAGGATATTGGAGAGGTGATTGCTGTGAAAATCAGGGTCCCTTTACCGAGAGCAACTCGAAACTCCACTCCGGCTGTCTATCGTGGACCAAGAACACACACTGCTGGCATTGCGCCGTCTGATTCTGCCAAGGAAGCTGGTAAATCTATGCTGTTCGGACGACGGCCGCATCCTGTGGCACAAGAAAAGGAAGTGGGCATCGTTGAAGCGATCACTGGGCCGAGGAAGACGAAATCCAGCAATGGCAAGGCGCCGTCTGTCTTCAAGGAGCTGAACTACCTGAAGAAGGAGGAAGAGAAGCAAGCGAGGGAAAAGGAGAAGCGGACGGCAAATGAGAAGAAGGAAGCCCATGCCCTGTTCGATGCCGACTTCGCGGGCCTCCTCAAACCAAACGTGAATGCTAGTCGTCCAGCCAAGGGCACTGTCCGTCACGGCAAGCTGGCCCCAGATGTACAGACAGTGGCTGCTCACAACACCAGCGATCATCAGGACGAAGAGCAGGAGCACAGGAATCCTGGCGAGAACTACAATTACTACAGCACACGCTCGGGTTGGGACGACCGCATCATCATCGAGGAATCGTTCGAACGTGGTCGGCCGATGAACAATGCGCCGGCGCTTACCCGTCAAGATGCTGCTGCATTCATCGAGGCTGGTCAAGACGACAGCTCTTTCACTGGTCTCGATGCTCCCCCTTCTCCAACTGGTACCATCTTGAATGAGGATGCCGGGAAGGTAGACATCTCAGGCGCTGGCATTAACCCGAAAGAGAGACTTGGGCAGCAAAGGATGCTTCGGCTGCTGCGTGGCTTTGATGCAGCTGCCGTTGAGTACGGGCGTGAGTCCAGTGATGATGATGACATTGAGATCACTGGCGTCAACGTGTAGGGCAAGCCGCCACGAGATGCAGCCTGTGGCCTGCCAGGAAGACTTGCTCGACGACGAAATTTATTTTGATGGGAACGATGAATTTGGAAACGATGATGAATGACTCTGCGTGAAATGTGTTCGTCTTGGTAAGCTCAATCTTCACTGGAAAGATTGTGGCATTGAGAATATCGTGGCATTGAAAAGATGGTGGTATTGAAGGGTAGAGCACACCTGCAGTCTGTGTAGTCTAACCCTGGTCGATCGAAATGTCATCAGTCCTTGCAACATCTTGATCTTCAGAGAGACGCATCCTGCGCCATGGTCTAGATTTCAGAGTATGCGCTCGCCCGACTTCATAATGCCAGGATCTCTCACTCCGGCATAATGCGATAATATTGGGGTGATTCCAGCTCAAGCGTAAGTTGCGTTGCCTCACTTAACTGCACATGGATATAAAACCAGGGGTCTTTAGTGGTCTCCACGATAACGTAGCCCATTGTTCCGCACAATATCTATGCTCAGTCGCGGTGGGATGAAGTTCAGGAGCAAGGACGGGCTGTGCCGCATCATCGTTCTACATTCCTTCCAGGTTCCTGCCTTTCATTTGAGGCAAGAAATCTAACCCAGCGGATCAGCGATTCGTCACTTGCATCGACAAACTCAAAGTGTGCCGCATCAGCAATCATGACCTCTGTCTCAAGGCCGTCCACGCCGTCCTCAGAGGAGCCGAAAGATCGCAAAGACTGGCGATTCCAGCCTTTGTCTGCACCCACGGAATGGGTGGAATCATATCGTCCAGGAGGCTTTCATCCAATCCATCCTGGAGACCTGCTGGGCGAAGGTCGATATAAGGTCGTCTGCAAACTCGGTCACGGAGCCTACTCTACTGTATGGCTAGCTCAACAAAATGAGTACGGAAGTCGTCAAGCCTCATAGTACTCAGAGTGAACGCTGATACTTGAAGGCAGTCGAGAGTCGAGATTAGTAGCCATCAAGGTAGCGCGTGCAAATGCGCGTCAGTCAATAGACGAGCTGCGCTTGTATAAACTTCTGGCTGAGTCAAGATGCGCGAATCACCCGTCGAAGCACATTGTAATGCCGCTGGATGAGTTCAACCAGGCCGGACCAAATGGTGAGCACCAGTGTCTTGTGTTCGAGCCTATGGGTCCAAGCGCGGGCTATGTGTTGGATGTCATGCCTGAGCCTTTCAATGACCCCCATGGGCTGGATGAACCAAGCCTTACGGATATGGCACAACTGCCCGACATGAATCTCGATCTGCCGCCTTCGCCTCTAGCCATACAGTTGGCTACTTCGCTTCCGCCTCCGAACACAGGATCAGACTGTCCTTTTGGAGACGCAGACGAGTCCCCAGCTCTCCTCACGTTATCTCAGAGGAAATCACTCCTGAAACAGCTGCTCCTGGGTCTTGACTGCTTACATAGCTGCAGGATTGCTCATGGCGATGTCAACCCTGGCAATCTTCTGTTGTGCATTCAGCCCTTTTCGGACCAGGACATTGATCAATTGCTCAATTCAAGCAAGGAGAACGGCGGATTTGCACCAGTTCGGAGGATTGACGGCAAGCAAGACCCTTGGGCACCACAATACCTATGCATCGAGCAGCCGCTGAAAGACTGGTTGAATTTGGATCGAGACCTGCTTGCAAAGATCTCAGATCTTGGAGCAGGTACGTAGCATGCTCTGCGATCTGTGCATTCTCGTCAATTTGAACCAACTGACACATGTCCAGCTTTTTCCTTCGACAATCCACCCTCAGCCGACAAGTGCGCCACGCCAGCAGCACTTCGGGCACCTGAGATTATCCTCAACAGCACCATCACCCACAAGATTGATATCTGGAGCTTCGGCTGCCTCGTATACGAGTTTCTCACTGGACGCTTGCTCTTCGAGATCTCCGGCCTCAGCTTCATTCCACAAGAACACAACGATGACAATCATCTGCTGCAAATGGTCGATACGCTGGGTCACATGCCTCCGGACATCTTCTCGATGTGGTCTCGGCGTAGTAGATACTTCAACGAGGATCTGGAGCTAATCCGCTCCGACGTGGGCCCATCTGACGTTCCAGAGGGTGAGCTATTTCGGGGTCCAAGTCTTGAGGAGGCATTCAGAGAGTCGATGCCGGAGGGCATGGGAGAAGACGAGGCTGGCCAGGTGCTGGATCTACTGCGGAAGATTCTGCAGTACGAGCCCAGTCTGCGACCATCCACCTCGGAGCTCTTGGATGATCCTTGGTTCCAATCAATAGACAGATGAATAGGAGAATTTGGAAGAAGACTTGTCGCGATGCTTCACCTGCAGTGAGTCTTCATGGTGCTACTACTCGTACAAGAATGCTTATGCTGCCCACGAAGTCATCTGCCGTCACCGTCACCGCCGTACTCCCAAAACGCCGCGCTGTCATCATCGTCATCGTCGTCACCGCCGTCAAAAAACAACAATCTACTCCTCCTCATCCTCACCGTCAACGCCAAAGTCATCGAGCTCGCTGCGCTTCTTGCGCGTCAGCGGCTCTTCCTCTTCCTCCTCCTTCTCCGCCCTCACCGCCGTCACTGGGACGTACGGCGGACGTACATCCTGACGGCGCCGTTACCGTCAACCCTGTACCCCCTGCCCGTCCCCTGACAGAAGGTCGGGCGTGACAGGTTGACGCCGCGCGCCACCACGACGTCACCGTCATCGCCCTCACCCCCCGAATTCACCCTCCTCTCGCCAACATAGATGACGTCGTCGTCATCTTCCTCCTCCTCTTTCTCCCCCTCCCCCTCCCCCTCCCCCTCATTGTCATATGCGGCCTCCGCTGCCGCAAACAGGCGCGCCCCAAGCACGGCGTCGCTCTCCTCCTCCCCCTCTCCTTCCCCCTCCCCCTCCTCCTCACCGTCACCGGTCAAGTCGATGACAGTGGTGACTTTGGCGTCACCGGCCGGAGTATTCTCTTGGGCCCCATTGGCGGCGGCTTCACTGTCAGCGGTGCTGACTTTGCTGACGGCTATTCTCCTGTACTTCGTAGCCGCTTTTTTGGCATGTGATCTTTTCACTCTGCCCTCACTCGCGTACTCCTTGCTGATGGCGCTGTCATTGGCCATGATGTACGTCTTTTTTAATTCAATTTTTATTGCAGGTGTCGCAAAGTACTGATGGTGACTTGACTTTGCCTACTTTATTGTCAAAATCAGGTGTCAACAAAGTACCCCTGAATGTCAACATGCCAAGACCTGCGTGCCTTCCCGCTATGGCATCACTCTCGAGTCTCTGTGTAACAATGCTTACATCAGCCCCACCATCCTCACAAATTGCAGGATTTCCTTCTCTCACTTTCTCTCACCTTCACCAACACAACAACAATCTCACACCTCTTCGCCATCGTTCACAACGAGCATCGCCGGCATGATAGGACTCGAAGGAGCGGATACAAGAGCTCGGGCTCACGACTAAAGCCATACGCGTGGCTCGCTATACGGGGGCTTGCTACCATCCAGGGGCAACGCCATGGGTCGAATCGTCCAGGGGTATGGTTCCGATTCAAAGTGAGGGAAACAAGTACCTTTCCGCGATCGCCTGCTCTATGTTGAACTCCCCACCTGGGCTCTTCCGTTCGCCTCCTTCCCTATCCTCTACGAGCATGCTCACTTTACTCGGACGACCTTTCCAGCATCTGCCGGCATGGTAGGGCTCGAAGGAGCGGATACAAGAGCGTCGGGCGCTGCGACTAAAGCCATCACATGGCTCGCTATACGGGAGCTTGCTACCATCTAGGGGCAAGCGATGAGTTGAATTGTCCAGTGAGCAGATTCCGATGCAAAGTGAGGGAAACGCACATGTGCAAAGTACCTTTCTGAGCTAGTCTGCTTGCGAGAACTCCTCACCCGCGCTCTTCCGTTCGCTCCTGCCTATCCTCTACGAGCTTTGCATTTCTTCTGGCCGGCCAATTCAGCATCTGCCGGCATGACAGGACTCAGCAGATGCCTGGTACAAGAGATTCGGGCGCCGCGGCTAATGCCACACTGTGGTACCGCTTTACGGGGGCTCGTCACCGTCCGGGACGAGCGATGAGTCTGAATCGTCCATTGGGCTGGTTCCGATTCAAAGTGAGGGAAAATTCCAAGTACCTTTCTGCGATCGCCACTCCTTTGCGAACTCCTCACCTGAACTTTTCCGCCTGGCACCTGCCCTGTCCTCTACGAGTGATGCAGCCAGCGCCCGACTCGACCACAGACTGTCAGCCAGTTCCTGACAGTCAAGGTAAGTCCTCTTGAACCCCGTTATGCTAACCTCGCTGTGTAGGCCATCAGCTATGCAGCAAGCTGCTGCATACTGGAGGCCAAAACTATCACGTGCGCGAGTGTCGTACCTTCCCGCTGCGGCAGCTCCACCACGCGTAGCGCTTAGCTAAGCCACGCGACGAAATCGAAAACAATCTCAGATCCTCGACCTCGCTTCTAACGAAAACATCTTCACCAACCAGCAACTCGCCGGCATGACAGGATACAGCAGTCGCAGACACAAGAGCTAGGGCGCTGCGGTTAAAGCCATACTTGTGGCCCGTTATATAGGGGCCTTGTCACCGTTCGGGACATTGGATAGGTGACTCGCCCGTTAGATGCGGCTCCGACTCAAAGCTCGGGAAACATCAAGTACCTTTCCGCGATCGCCTGCCTATCGTTAGGGACTCTCTACCCAGCTCTTCCGTCTGCGACTGCCCTGTCCTCTACGAGCTGTTGCTGCGCCGACTCGCCAGACGAGTGTTCAACACGTCCATGACCCACAGGTAAATCTTCCTAGACATTAACGCCTTTTGACGGGCAGTGATCTGGACCGCTGCGCGCGGGACAGTTCACTCCCCGCCTTTGCACGCTGATATCTTGGTGCAGGCCATCAGCTATGCGGCCACTCGCTGCATCCTGGAGGCCTACTATAGAGCATGTTCGACATCAGAGCTCGCGAATGCCCCATGACAGAACACCAAAGGGCTTTTCGCGACCACAGTTTCCTTTCGCTCAGCATTTCAACACGAATTTCGACCAACATCAGCATGGCACTCTGCTCACGGCAAGCTCTGCACAAACAGTCCAACTATCAATGCGACACACTCGACGCAAAAGCCCGCACATCAATGTGATGTATTGATCGCAACTATGCTCTCGCGCTTTCCTGGAAGGCCAACATGCAGCCCAATCTCAAATCACTCGACTATCAGGGAACCATTGCAAGTGCCAGTACCGTCCTCCGTTGCCCTGCCGAATCTGGAGCTTCGCGACCCTCCAATCGCTGATGGCTGTACTTCTGTGCGTCGCGGCCGCTCTCCTGTCATGCAATCTCTTCACTCTGCCCGTGATCTTGTGCTTCTCCTTTGCGGACTGGTGCTCAGAACGCCGCCATCGGCCATGATGGTGTACGTATTTGCGATCGCGCCCTGCGAGTGTGCATTGTCTCGGCCTACACCGCTGCGCCTCCAGCCAACCAACCTAGATGACGAACGCAGAGCGATGACGAGGGCAGAGGTGACCAGGGACGAATACGCAGAATCAGAAGAACGCGAAGCCAGTGAGGCGGAGTCGGATAACGCGGGCGAGTCGTCCAGCACGGGTAACAGTGCTGCCCCCGTCCGACGCCTGGGTAGCTCTGCTGGGCAGGACAAGGCGACGCAAAGACAAGAAATGGATTTGAACACTCTCGGCGCCTGCTCAACCTACACCACGAGCTCGGGTCAGCTCACGAGGCAGACAGAGAGTGAGATGAAGCTCGTGTGAGTGACCAGAATCACAACTGGATACTTTGACGGCATTGACAGACTGACAAGACTGTCATGCATGACAAGCTGATATCAGTCAACTTGACAGTGATCGCGATGATAGGCGCAATCACGCGCGTCATCAGCTAACATGGTTGATCCCTAACACTTCAAGCATCAAGCGTGTCAACCAGTCAGCCTAAGAAGTCACCATGAAACCGGCCAGACGAAAGGTTGATCTGTCGATGTTATGACGGTGATATCAGGCCCTCACCTTTTGACAGCCACGTCAGCGAAGTGATAGGTGACAGCTCGATCACCAAATTTGATATTCAAAGTCGAATGCGTCTGTCGCCTCCCAGAAATTCACTGCCTCCGGCTTCTCGGGTTCAATGCATCTTCCCGCCTGAAGTCCCGTTGCTCCTTCGTCCCCAAACTACCACCACCACCTTCACCTCTCCTCTCCCAGCCTCCCAGTCTAACGACCAAACACGTAGCATTATCCGCACTTTCCGGCGCCACTTCCACAGCAAACTTCGTCACATCATCGCTCGCCTGCGCCGGCGTCTTGGCGTCTTTGACGATATCCACGATTTCCTGATCCGTGAGATGGCCGGAGATACCATCGCTCATCAGCACGAGGAACGAGTACTCTGCCGGTGTGACCTGAGTGGTAGTGATTTGCGGCTCTGCACTGACACCTACGCGTTTGGAGGAGACGTCGCCGAACGCACGAGTGTTGGCTAGACCGCCCATGCGTGCTTCGCCGAAGGAGTCGGTGACGAAGGTCGCTGCATACCTCCTTAATCTGGTCTCCTCGATCGGAGCGTCGGGATGGTGGTTCGTGGTCAATGGCACAGCTTTGCCGTCGCTAGTACGACAGAGGAGGATGCGCGTATCGCCTACGTGGGCTGCAATAAGTGTTGAAGGAGAGGCAGGATGCCAGAAGGGCATAGCGGTGGGTGTGCTGATCATGGCTATCGAGGCTGTGCTGCCGCCTTGGAAGCGTTTGCTGCCACCGATCGGGGCCTTGAGGTCAGGAGAGGCGCTTGGGCGTTTGCGGCGGAGGTTTTGAGAAGCCGGTCGGTCGGGATGAAAGAGCATGTCGTCGGCGTTGAGCGGCCTGTCGCTGAGGACGGGGTCGTCTACTGAGGACATTTGGGCGTGGTTTTGGCCTTCTTTATGCTTGGCGGCTTGGGCGATGGTGAAATCCAGGTCTGCTTTCAAGAAGGCGTATGTGAGCACAGCCTCGATCGAACTATGGTTCTTCGTGGACTGCGCTTCTGAGTCTCGACTCGCAATAGCAGGAAAGTGCTCTGGCTTGAAGCGTTTGAAGTAGCCACCGACGGTCTCCTTCCACATATCCACTAAACTCCTCTGGAGGTCTTCTGCATCCTGCTCACCCATCACGCCACCCTCTGAGTCTGACTCTTCTGCATCAGACGTACTCTCTTTCTTCAAGCTACTCTCCATCCCAAACAGCAACGCTGCTTCTTCCACATAGCCATGCAGCCTTTCCCTCAAGAACTCCGAGCATTCGCTCCCACCATGTCCATCAAATACACCAAAGTAAAAGACCTGTGGGTCACCACTTTCGCTCTTCGCGCCTGTGACACCATTTGCCGCAATCGTCTTTGCTTTGGCTCTATGGCTACGGGGCTGCCGTTGGGCAAACGCCGGAATCTCGATCGTGCCTGCCTGATACGTATCCTCTTGATACGGCCTGCTTCCTCGACTCACTGAAGCACCAAAATGATGCTTCGCACCTCGAATCGGTATTCGCACGATAGTAGTGTCTCGACTCGCGGCTTGTTGGCCTTGAGGGCTGATCTGTGCCGCACTTCTTGTTGGGCCTGAATGGGGCTGGGACTCATTTCGTGGATAGTTGTGCTGGCTCGGTCTGTCTGGTGCCAAGGACGAAGAAGGCAGGTGTGTGACGAAGTAATCATGGAATGCTCGGCGCTGCTGTATCGTTGAGGATCGACTTGCGGCTGCTGTTTCTTCAAAGAGAGCTTGCAGGGCAGCTCGGACGCTGAATGGTCGGCCGATGTGTGGCATGATTACTAGATGACAGGAAATGGCCAGCGCACAAGGCGCAAGTAGGTGCGGCTATAGCATTGTGAATGGGGCGGAGGAGCAGGATTATGGCTACCTGAGTGACGTTGGTGAAGCACGTGGTAACGGACGGCAGCCTTCACATCGCCGAGGTCAAGCTTTTTGCGCACTCCGTCTTCTCCATTCGTCCATCACCATTTGCTGAAGTACAAAATGTCGAGAGAATGCTCAGCCATGGAGGAACGGCGATGGCATGCACTCCACGATAGCATCCATGCCTGCATGCATGAAGGACGAGTACCTGGGTGCGCCAGTACGAGAAGACGCCCATCCAGCCAATCATCGCCGAGACATTACGGTCAGACACCACATAGGAGACCTTCTAATCCATACGAATGCAGTATCGATACAAGCATCTAGGACGTCAAGTACATGCTTTGTCGCGCCCGTCGGGCTGCAGACACCGCGATGGAATGGCCACTCGGGAGGCCGCTCGCCTGTACGACACTCGACATCCTGAAACACTCGCATTCCAGACTCACTTCAGTCGCAAGTGTGAGTGCTGTCTTCATCCGTCACGGTAGCGAAGCCTTCAAATACTACTGTCACCTTAACGTGAATAAGGCAAGTGGCTTTTCGTTCTTCTGAATTGGAACTTATTCATTGAGGTACTGGCATCCTCGTGAACTTGACGCGCTCAAATTGGCATATTCTTTCTGTTCTGCATGCATGCAACTCTCGCTATTCAGTACTATCATCATCGCCGTTCATTCTGCTTTTGCGCCAAACATCTATCACTGCACCTTTTGAAAAGCATAGTTTGACAATCAGTACCGCGTGCGACCACAAATCCACATCACCAATATGAAAGCTACCAGCGCCTTTTCTTCCGCAATACTCTTCACCACTGCTGCAGCTCATATGCAGCTTACCTCGCCAGCACCCTTCAACGCCTCAAACAATCCTCACCGCACAACTCCGGCAGACCCTTACCTCCAATACCCTTACGACTGCTGTGGCCCAAATGACCGTTGGACTTATCCCTGCCGCGGCTACACCTCCCTACTCAACACCTCTGAAGGCGCTCCGACCGCCACCTGGCAAGCCGGTACGACTCAGTCCTGGAGCATCGCGGGTATTGGCAACCACTACGGCGGCAGCTGCCAAGTTGGGTTCAGTGTAGATGGTGGTAAGACATTCCGGGTGGCGACGAGCTATGAGGGCGATTGTCCGCATAGGTTGAATGGAAATGGACCTGCAGGACAGGAGTTCAATTTCACTGTGCCTGCTGATTTGGAGGGTGGTGTGCAGGTGTTCGCGTGGATATGGTATAACCGGGAGCAGGAGTTCAACATGAATTGTGCGGCGGTGAATATCACTGCGCCTGGATCAACCGCCGGCTCACTTACAGTCAAAGAGGGCATCAACGCGACTGCGACAGCATCTTCGAGCTCTGTGGCCTTCGCCGACCGACCGCTCATGCTCATTGCAGACGACGGTAGTGGATGCTTGACACCGAAGACTACAGCGGAGGTCAAGTATCCGCATCCTGGGCCAGATGTGGTGACTGGTGATGGAGTGTATCCTTTGGAGTTGCCGAGTGGGAATTGCAGTGGTGTGCCTGGGGTACAAGCTTATGATGGGAGTACGGGTGAGGATGGGCATTGATGGGGCTTGAGAGTTGCTTAGGGTGACGGAAAGGTCGATGGTGACAGTGAGACCAAGCGGTAACTGGCAGCGATGGCTGTTTTTAACAGTGAGGGATCAATAGGCAATGATGGTTGGTTGACAGTGAGCTTGAGGATTTGATGACAACGAGAGTACGTTGACAGCGAGGGTGCATTGACAATCTCTCCGTATGCAACTGATCCAGCTTTCAACAAGGCTTATGATTTACCAAGGCTACTGTTGCAGGGCATTCGAGCAATAAGATGCATGTCAACCACGGCTCATTCCGGCAGCGACGATGGTCCTGACTAAGCATACAGCACCTCAACATACTTTCCAGAGCACTTCAATCATTCGCAACCCTCCGACTTCTTGCTTCTCAACAGATCAGCAACAGATCCCTATGGTGCAGTCCCCACTACTAGCCCTACACATGCCGCAGGGTTCGCAGCTAATTCTACAATTCATGTGGAATGCTACACAGGCTGCGCTCTCCCATCTAGGAAGCGCAAAAACAGGCACCGGGCAGCGGAGTGATGCAGAGTCCCAATTGATGATAATTCATCACTTGTATCACTGTCGGGTCTTCGACGACCACCGGCGGATGGACAGGAGGCAAGTGAAGGCATCAGGTCCTCTCACACGCTTTCGACTCCTCCCTGGGTGTCTTGTGGGGCTGGGGAGTTGTATCCTCTGGGAACCTATTGCGTTGCGTGAGCTTACCTTAAGAGTGGGGTGCGAGGATGATCTCTTTGTTTGCTGACTTGTAATATAGGCCATCAGTCTACCTGGCAGAGGCTCTATTGCCGGGTGCTGGAGGCTGATATTGAGCACCTTCACGGTGCGGGATTGGACTACATCACTGTCTCCCGTTGAGCTGGAAAGTGCGGTATGCCTTTGTTGGAAGTTGCCAATTCCGGCATTCAAGGCTTTACAGCCCATCAAGCGATGCGGGCTCGATCTCGAACAAAGGCTTCTCTGCGGCAGCAAGCACATACATCACGAAACGCCTTCGAGCGCTCTACGCATGATGGACACACGCTCGCAGCCATGGATGCCCTAATCTCACCCACCTCCCCGAAATCGCCATTCTGGCCGACGTCGCCAACTTCTCCACTCTCGCCCACATCGCCATTATCACCCACCTCCGCCGGTCTGCCACGATACAGAAAGGACGCACCATTCCTATGCGGTATCTGCGATGAAGACCTGCCGAGGGGCGCTCCTCATGTATTTCTCACGACCGATCGAGTGTGCAAAGAATGTTTCGTGAACAAAATCAAGCCCAAGTTCCAGGCCGCTATCGACAGCGAGGACGCATACCCCGTTTCCTGGGGCAATGCGAGCTTGACGCCAGATGACTTGCCCGACTTTGACGAGAGTTTCAGGAAGGCCTGGAAAGCTAAGGTGCAAGAGTATGAGACGCCGAAGTCAAAGCGGTTGTATTGTCGGCACTTTTACCATTTGAAGGCTTTGAGAGCGGTGGCGATACCGAGAGAGACGTATGAGCAGCTGAAGCGGCAAGGGAAGCACGCCGGTGTCTGCCAGAAGTTCCTTGGCGAGGCCGAGCGGGCTGCTCCTACAGATGCAAAAGCTGAAGATGGCTTCTTTGACTGCTCAAAGTGCAAGGGATTGACATGCAAGACCTGTGGGATGCCAAGACTGAAGGAGCAAGGTTTAGACCATGACTGCAATCCTGAGGCAATGGCAGAGTCGCTGGCTAACGCTATCGATGAGACCCTGGTCAGAGGTATCGACTACCAGATATGTCCTAATGAGAAGTGCATGAGGATTCGAAATCTGGCCGAAGGTTGCAATGCTATGATCTGCGAGTGTCGGACGCACTACTGTGAGTCGGTAGAAGGACCAGTCAAACACAGGTGTAGTGACGCCTCTACCTAGGTTACATCTGCGGCAAGCCTGCCCACCACGACAGCGCACACTGGAAGCCAGGAGGGTGTCCTAGATGGTAAGTCGCAAATACTTCCCAACTACCTCCCGCTCTTGACCACATCTGACCTCCCTCACAGGAACCAACCAGGAACAGAAGCAGTGAGGAATGACGCTCCGCAATCGCCACCTCTCCCCTTCGACCCCGTCGTCGCCGCAGGAATCGCTAACACCAGAACCCAAATTCGCCATCACAAAGGCATTGGATGCCAGACCCTGATCGACTGGTGCGATGTCATGGAGCAGCAACACCACTGCATGGCTCACGTCAAACGCACCAAAGATCACCTCGAGCGCGACGGCATCGCTTACTGGGACTGGAGCTGGGAGGAACCAGTCAGGGATCTCCTCAATTCCATGCGCGAATGCGTTGAGTATGAGCACTATCCTGGCAACAGACTCACGCCTAGAGACTTAGGTGATACAACGGAAGCGAGGGATCTGGAGTTGCAGAAGTGCTATTTTGAGTACAGGTGGCAGGTGTATAGGCACGGGAAGATTGAGGAGCATTTGAGGGAACGGCATCCAGCTATCTTTGGGCTGTTCACGGGACTGGAGGGGTTGATGGGGAGGGTCATGGGGACAGTGAGGTCGGCTAAGAGTGCGTTGGAGGAGAAGCATGAGGTTGTGAGGAGGTGGAGGGATGTACCGGACGAGGAATTTCAGGGGTTGGGGTGGAGGCTGCCGGATTTGGCGACGCCTGAGGCGGAGGATGGAGGGGAGGTTCATGATGCTAGGCCTGAGAATTAGGCGCTTGTGGTATGCCGGTACTTCGCGTATTCAAAGATGCTAGATATTCGGCAGTATACTTTTATGGGAATGCATTGCTCAACGCTAGAACACCATACTTCCCAAACGAAACGCTGCATGCTCAATCCTCATCCGAGCCAATCGTAAGCAAAAGACAGCCTCTGGGATCGCTGAATACATATGCGCCACCCCAAGTCAAGCCGTCTCCCTCCGTGCACTCCGAAGTACTAAGTATAGTATCATAGTTCGCGTAACAAACATTGTACGCAGTGCAATCACCATCCGCACTACCATCGCCGCAACCAGCCCAGTCAATGCCAGCTTGGTTGCTACATCCGTCCTGGTCTTCAGCCCAAGACACCCCGACCGTGATAGCCACAAAGTCGGCTGTATAGGTGGCCGCATACGTGGTTGTAGTTGACGGCGGGACGCTGATGTCAGATCTGCAGAACTGACTGATGGCGCTGGCGCCGTCGCTGCTGCTGAAGATGCCGCGGCCTGTTTCGTAGGCATAGCAGTATGCCGATGCTCCTCCGGTGGTGTAGACGGTGGGATATGGTGTGACGGAAATCGAAGGTGATATGGTGGATCCCAGGTCCGTAGTAGCTGTCGGCTGCGTCGTGTAGCCACATGGCGTGGAGACCGGAGATGTCGCTGGAGAGGTCGGGTACAGGCTGCCGTCGGGACATTCGCAATATCCGCCGCTCGCAGTGTAGACGTCCGGATCGGCACCGTACGTGCACACAAATGGGTTGCTAGTCGTGGTCGCAGTGAGCGAGGCTGGAGTCGTTGAGCCACAATCCGAGGAGCCGTAGGTTGTCGAGGAGACAGTTATATTGGGACCTTCGAGGTACCAATTCATGCAGTCCCGATAGAACGTGCCACCTTGCTTCCAAAGCTCGACATACTGGCCATTGTTCATCGGGTCTTCAAGATCACAGTTGTTCAAAATATCTGTCAGTCTCTCGACACACGTACTGTTGAGATTCGAGTCGAAGACTGTCGTGGGACAGCCATTGTCGCCTGGCACCCATTGCATCGCCACGTGGATGTAGCCTGCCATACCGTCGGACTGCGGATAGTCCTGGTAGTACTGGTTGCAGAATCCTGGCCCGAAGACCATGGGTGGGTCCTCGGCTACGAGCTTGCTGCAGAAGTTGTTGATTGCTAGTGTCGCTTGCGCAGGACTGAACCAGTACCATTGGTTGTCGGAGTCTAGACGTCTATTACACACCAAGTTGCCCTGATCGACATTCGCGGTTGTGAGAGGCTGGAGACTTGAGCTTGTCGAAGTCGTTGGAGCTGACGTGATCATGCTGGATATGTTCATGCTCGATGTCGTGGTAGCCGACGCAGAAGCGGGACCTGTGAACATGCAATAGCCGGACGAGTATCCTGTGATCGTCTCATTGTAGGCATTGGTGATTGCCGACAGACCCGCAGCGGTAAGGTTGGTGATGCAGGTCAGTGATTCACCAGACGAGGAAGTACCAATCGTTGGGAGTGCATCCGTGACATTGGCTAATATGGAGGTCAGTGAGATCGCTCCGAAGCTGGGCATGTTTCCGAAGTTACACGAACCATTATTGACAATGGTGCTTGTGGTCGTCGGCTGGATGCAGGTTCCCGTCACGGTCATTGAGCTGCTTGTGAAGCAGGTCGTTGATGGACCACTGACAGTGCCAGATGTGACATTGAAGGTCGAGCACAAGCTCACGATATCTGTTACGGTAGTCGTGGCAGTGTTGGCGCAGGTACTCGTGGATATGCCGTCCTCTCCTTGATCATCATCCGGAGAGACTGTGATGCCAATCGGACAGCTCCCGCCTGTCAAGGTAGTGATCGACATAGTAGTGGTCGGGTACCCGCTGCAAGTTGTGACTAGACTGCACGTTTGTGAACTCGTTGTACTAAAACCGCTAGTCGTGGTCCCTGATGTCGTTTCGTTATAAGGTGAGACGGTCACAGCATCGAAACATTTGGTGATTGTTTGCGGAGTTGGACAGCTCTGCGTGCTCATAGTAGTCGTTGACATCGACGTCTTGGGAATACCAGTGCAAGTGGTGATTTTGCTGCAGGTTTGCGCACTCGTAGTACTGTACCCAATAGTGCTCGTCCCTTTGGGCGGATAGACTGTGACGGCATCAAAGCAATTGGTGATCGTCAGCGGGTCCTCGCACTCTTCGCTGGTGGTCGATGTTGGCGAAGGAGATGCCGTAGGAGGGTGTTCCGGCGGGTCGACCACCTTTGGCTTCGGGCAGTCTCCAAGATGTATGAAGAATATTTTGATGCATGGCAGCTTTGGGAACTGAATCTTAGGAAAGTCGGGCAGATTCAGAAGCCATTTGACAGGTATAGGAAATGGAAACTTGATGAACTCGACCACCGGAGACGGATGCTTCGCGCAGCCATCCTTGTGACAAGGCGTCGGGGTCACCTCAACTTCAATCTCATCGTCTCCGATGGTCTTTACGCCTTTGATGGTCGTGGATGCGTCAAAGCTCGTCACAATGCCTGTAGGTGTGGTGGTAAGCGTAGAAGTGGGTGTGCCATAGAAGTCGAATCCGGCAGGAGTGGTAAACTGAACTTGCCCTTCACCAGCCAGGAAGTACGAGGTACCATCAATGAAAGTGAGGCTCGCGTAGCAAGAAGTACCGATGCTTGAGCTTGTTGGCATCAGGCCCAAAGCCAGTTCCTGGCCATTGATAGTAGTGACACCAACAGCCAGGTCAAAGCCCAATGGACAGGCTGTTCCACTCACACTGTATGGCTGACTGAAAGATGCTAGGACTGGATATGCGCAGACCAGCAGATCATTGCCTGCAGATGTCGCCGTCCAACAGGTTACGCAAGAGGTTGGAGCAGGCGCACCGGGAGTCAGGTAATAGATCCCAAGGCTGGATCCATCAGACGTATATGTCGTGAGCGGTCCGCTGTACGAAGGTACCGTGGCAAACGAAATCGAAGCAGGCACGCTAAAGTTGGATGGAGCTCCACTGAGCGATGTCGGAATTATGCTGGACGTCGTCGAGTTCGGGAAGTAGCCTGAAGTAGACCCCGGAGCAGAGCCAGGCTTAGCGGAGATTATCGGTGAGCCAGACGTTGCTGAGATCGTTGTTGAGTTGCTGAACGACGTGAAGGCTCGCGATGAGACGGACGACGAGCTTGAATTCGTGCCTGGTACTTCCGACGGCATAGTGAATCCTGATACGGCTGTGGTGGCAAATGTATCTGAAGAGTTGGTTGACGGCGTGCTCGAGCTTTCGCTTGAGCTCTGAGGTGGGAAGCTGAAGCCAGAGACCGTCGTGGTTGCAAAGGTTTCTGAGGCGGAGTCGAGACCTGTTGTGGACTCAGAGCTCGAAGCCGTCGCATCGACAACGACTGTCGATGTCATAGTTATGACAAACGAAATGCCGCCAGCTGTTGAGGTAAGGGTGTAAGTAATGGGGGACGTGCCCTGATTTACCACACTTGACGAGCTGACACCAGTGCCCGGAACAGATGCAGTGCTTGTGTTCGACGATGGCGAAAAGGGAAAGAATGTTGAGGTATAGCCGGAGCTACTCGACGCAGAGCTACTGAGGTCGATGGAGCTCGTGTTAGCCTCGGACGAAGAAGCACTCTCAGAGCTCTCTTGCAAGGGCCTGTCAGAAGCGCTCTGAGAGACACTGATGATGCTCGAACTTGCGCTGGTCGTCGTGGGCAGCACAGCAGTCCCGTTAGCTGAGGTGGAGAAGGATGAAGTGGGCTGCAGCGAGGTGTATGACTCGGTGCTTGTGCCCGCCTGAGATTCTGAGCTACTCGTCGAAGAGCTCGACAAAGCGGACGCACTAGATGCCGAAGAGCTCTCTGAGTAGGAAGAGTTCGCGAGTGACCCCGCCACTGATGGCTGCCCAGTGGCGAAGCTCGAAGAGGCTGTCCCAGCAGATGCCACAGAGCTTAGGAAAAATGCAGACGAAGTAGTTGGCTCCATTGCCTCCAACTGGCTCTGTGTTGACGTCAGCACCGACGCATTCAGATAAGACGACGAAGATCCAACAACGGAAGACGTCGATGTCGCCGCTAGCTCTGTCGAAGAGCTGGTCGAGTCTTCGCTTGTAGATGGCAAAGAGCTTGAAGTCGAGTCCAGGGTCAAGGCCGCTGCTGAAGACATAGATGTCGCTAACGAGCTTGTCAGAGATGATTGGTACTGTGACGCCGTAGTGCTAGATGTTGACGATACAATCGACGCTGTATAGGGCGGAGCAGATGAGGTCGTCGATGAGTATTCATAGCTGCTCGTTGTTGCAGCTGTACTGGCCGGAGTGCTCTCACTTGTGCTACACGCCTCGACCCAGGTGACCGTAGCTGTGCTTGGCAGGGCACCTGAGACCCAGCTATCGGTAACGGCGGTATAGGTACCGCATCCCATCGGTGCACAGGTCGAAGCATCGCTTCCATTCTCTGTCCACGATACGGTTGCTCCATTGATGGTTGCCGTTATAACAGCCCCGGCACATGGTGTCTGTGCAGCCGCCATCAAAGGCCCGACGGCTCCACTCAGAAGGGCCAGACGCCAACGCCTGGCCATATTCCTTGGCGAGCACTGATGAGCCGTGTTACTTTGACGGGTATGTCGACATATGATCGACGTGAAAGACCCAAGAGGTAGTCGAGACCAACCAAGGTGATGGGGAGAAGATGTTGATGGAGAGGATCAAGTCGACGACCAAAGGACTTTTATAGATACTGGCCAAAGGCTTGTGCCTCTCGCGAAGGCTGAGACCTTTCAGCTGATCGCAAAGAAGCTGTCTTCTGGAAGCCATGCTTTCAACAGTGCTGGCCTGTGATCAGCAGCTGACCGCCGTTGAATGCTCGAGGTTAGACCGTTCGGCAGCAATTGTAGACCCGTTGAATAGAGACGCCAATCTACAATCTCTCTATTCGCTTGCGAGATCGCGTGTCATGCGTAAACAGCTGGAAAGCCCGAGTATGTATGAGATGGGGCTGACATCGAGATGCCGTAGAGCGGAACGGCAGTATTGTATGGATAGAAAAGAGAACCAAATCCCCAGCATTAGCAGACTATCGTTACAGATGGGACGGTGGCTTACGGTACCTGTGATGAGCCTCAACGCACGAAGCGTGGCGGGCTAGAGCCTGCATGGCTGCCGATTAAGAGGTAGTATGCAGACATATGCAGGCATACAATGCAGATATGGACTGAGATAGCACTCGAGAGAACACTCTAGAGCCATGGAGACTATCAAAGGTCAGCAAATGCAGAACAAAGCGGCACACAGCTTGTAGACCTACATAGATCGTGGTAGAGACAGCTGAGTGAGTGGACATGCTCATTGCCTGAATGTCTAGCAGCTCGATCCACATAGTAAAGCCAGTGTGTGCTTATTTTCGAAGACGCACGCTAATTGTAAGCTCACGAGAACACACCACTCGCTTATCGCGAAGCAGTCCATGAACGGCACGCCGGTGTGGCTGTAACGACACGCTGCCTGCGCCCAATAGAAAAGCCAGTCTCCGATACGCTCTGAGGAGGCGGCCAAAACCCATCAAAACCGCAAAATAGCCCCTGGAACAAGAACCCGCAACCCCACGACCCATGGATTTCGACAGCACAATCCCGCTCAACCATCAACCTCAATCGCATTCCCCTTCTCCATACCCTCCACCATCGTAAACTCCTTCATCACCTTCTTAGCCAGCTTAGCCAACTTCCCAAGCTTCTCAAGCTTCGCCTGCTTCTCCTTCACCTCACTATTCAGCTTCGCATTCTTCGCCCTCAAGTCATTCAGAGTCTTCTGATGCGTTTCCTTCCACCTCGCCAACTTCTCGTCTCGCTCCCTCAACTTGTCTTGGAACTCGGCTTTGAGGATACCGATCCTCTCGGTGTAGTCCGTGTGCAGGTGTGCAACGATCTCGTCATGCTCGGCGGCCTGCTGCTGCTCGTTGGATCCGAGCTGCAGCATGTAGTCATCGAAATCGTTGCCGTCGACCAAGACTTCAGCTCTGCCTCTGGACTCATGGAGCCCGCCTTGCGGTCCGCCGGTCTCACCAGCCATTGTCTCTGGGGCATGCGAGGTCCGTCTGCCGGTCATTATTGGCGAGACACTGAGGCGCTCACGCTTGACTGGCAGGTTGTAGGGCGCGTCCGCTATTGGTCGCTTGCCAGACATTAGAAGCTGCAGGGCCAAGAGCGGGCTTTCGCTGCAGTGACGAATTGGTGAGGGTTGTGAGAGAAAAGTCTCTGTACCCAGGCCAGCAATCTGGTGTGATTTGGGTAGGAATTATTTTGGTCCTTTTCACAACTCGTATATTGGTGACTGTTCCAGAAGTAGTGTCAAGACTGTTGACACTCGTCGTCCACGTCTTCTGGAGTAGGTCATGTATCAGCTCACTCACCGTCACATGCCATTCATGGCAGTCACGCGCCGTCATACCTTCCTCGGCCACAGAATCGGGTCCATATGAACTTGGGAAAGCCACGTGCAATCTTCTGACAACCCAATGTCTAGACCCCTGTGATCATATGCACGTTTATGAGTAGAGATACATAGCTCCAAGACTACTGCCAAGATACCATCAATCGCGAACGCCGCTCAACGCTTCCAAGATTGCTTCTCTACGCTGCACGCCGCCCTTGACCAAGCATTCCATTAATGAGGAGAGCACTCGGGCTGCATCCCAAACTTCTGTCGCGTCATCATCTGTCATCTCAGAGCGCACCTAGAGCTCCTTCTTCGTAAAGTGCTCCGGGGCATGACTCGTCTCGTAGTCCACATGCACGTACGCCCTTTCGACGTCCGGCAACGACTCAAGCTTCATCTGCAGCTCCTCGGCGACATCATGTGTCTCCTTCAAGCCCAATCCTTCATCCATGACGACATCGACCTCAACAATCAGCCTTGGACCGGAATGCCAGGCGCGGACGGTGTCAAGTTCTGTAATGAGTGGTGAGTGCGTCATGGAGATGTAGGTGATGTGTTGGAGGAAGGAGGTGTCAGCTGAGACGCCAATGAGGAGTTGGAACTCAGAGTATGAAGTGCGGAGCCAGAGGAATGAGATGAGCACGGAGAGGATAATGGCGCCCATCGGGTCGATCCACCACTTCAGCTTCGAACCAAGAATAGAAGTCATCAGACCAAAGCCGTTGATGAAGAGATCGTTTCGGTGGTCTTCCCAGAGGATGCGGATCTGGCTGTACTTGTTCCTCAGCGCCCAGCAGTAGAGGAACAAGCCCAGCTTGGTGGAGAAGGCAATTGCCACGGCGATAACAGAGGGAAGGTGGAAATCCTCGTGCTCTTTGCCGCCATTGCCTCTAGTAATCTCGAGCGCTGAGACGACGATCAGGATGAAGGATACTGAGGTCATCAAGAAGCAGAACGCAATGTTGCCCGCTGTCTCGATTCTCGCCTTACCAGACGGGAACTTCCTGGGATCCACACGCGATACCGCGCGATTGGCAAGTATAAGTGTCAAATTCGAGCACGGATCAAAGATCGCGTCAGCCATAGTCGTGAACAGCGATAGCGAGCCAGAAGACACAGCGCCATAGATCTGGAGGATGGCAAGGAGGACGTTCGCAACGAATGAGCCAGTAACCGCAATCTTGTACTGCAAGGCATCGGCGCCCTGCTCCTCCTTCGCCTCCCTCACGTGCTCGTCCACGGGCTTTAGCAAGCGCTCGATGTTCTCATTTTGTTGCTCGTAGAAGCCTTGCAACTTCTTCGCTCTCCACATCTGCTTCGGGTTCTTGCTGATGCCACATATCGGTGTCCTTTTCCTGCCCACATTTGCTCTGATCGTCTGCAACTCTTCATCGGTCTTGAGCGCACTGCGTAGACTATACGGGTCATTCAGGGACTGGTAATCTGGCAGAGAGTTGCCGCGCTCGATGTCGCCCTCATCGCTGCTGTTGCGCTGAAACGTAGGGCGGTGTCGCGCGACCTCCTCGGTATTGGTTTCAACCGCGCTCGCTGAGCCGAGTTGTTTTGCGTCTGGTCTCGGTGACTCGGTCATCGGTATGTGATTTGGCTGGACTCTGTCCGGGTGCGTGTGGAAAGGGTGTGGTCTGAGTGTGATCGCATGATGAAGGTCGGGGTCGCGCGGGGAGTGGGTCATAATGCTTTGTCTGTGAATTAATGTCTTCTGTGTATTTGCTCTAGCGACAATGTGATCGCTCCGTCATCGAATTTGGGGTTATGAGATGTGTCTTGTCGTGAATGATGGATGCTGAGATCTTCTTCGTCACTGCCGGTTGAGCGGCGCGCCGAGCGATCAAGATTCAGCCGTCGCGAACCGCTGCTCTGTGCTTCTCATTCCCAGAAACCTACCTTTCTTCTCGATCAATCAACCAAGCTGCTCGCTCGAACCTGCAGTCATGCGAGACGCGGGCAGAAGGCTCAAAGCTCTGCAGAAGCATGTTGGAAGTGAAGACGAGCCAGGCGGGGCTGGCAAGAGAAACATTGATGTTCGGCATGCATCCGATTCCACCCGATGAACCTAGTATGCCGCGCGAAAGGGTAAGCATTTGCCATGGAATAATAGGCCCAACAGCAAGCACGATCTTTGATTCCGAGATTACAGCACAGTAATAGAGCTCGTGAGATCATTGGTGCAGCAGCTCTTAATGCTGGCCGCTTCTGGCTTGTTGGTATTGGACATCTCTGTTACATCGTCCTGTCGAATGCTTCAACAGCGCCTCTAGAGTCTTCATCTAACCTGCACATCCCCATGCAAGAACTCTCATTCAGGCTTCCTCGGCATCTTGTCCACCAACGTGGTGCCGTACAGCGCCATGGCAGTCATGTTGACCTCAGCCGGCATCGGCTTGCCCTCCTCTCCAAGCGTACTTAATAGCTTGAAGTAGTTGATGTAAAAGGATGGGGTCGTCGTAAAGAAGATCCGGCCTTCCTCATCAAACGGGTTGCTGAAAGTGTGAGGCGAGCGAATCGGTACGACCATGTAATCTCCAGCCTTGGCATCCACAACTTTCTTGTCATTGCCTGGATTGTGCGGGTCCGGGACATGGAAGCGAATGGTGCCCTGTGTGACAAAGAAGGTCTCATCGTGCATTTCATGCCAATGTGGTGGTGGGCCAGGAGTCTTTGGCGGAAGGATGAGTTCTGCCACGCCTATGCGGTTGTCTATGCTTCCACATTAGCAGTGCTTGTGAGACGGCAGGTGAGAGAGTTACCTGTGTTAGATCCGTCCTCCAGAATTCGGCATTTGAGCGGTCCAAGGGAAATAGTCTCCCCTGCTTTGACTGGCACAAAGCTGAGAGGAACCTCTGGGATTGGGATGCCGCTTGGCAGCGTTGCTTGACCTGGCTTGGCTGCCATCTTTGGAGCTAGCTGCTTTATTGAGGAAGGGGAGGAAAGGAGATACGTTAGCGGACAGATCTGGTAAGAGGGAACAGCGGAATATCTGAATCATCAACAGAGTCGCACAAGCTGGATGAGGTCGGGTAGTGGGGCTGGCGATGCACGTCCGGCTTCATCATGGAACCCTATTTCATGCGGTCATCATGGCTTTTGATGTTGAGAAACAGTTCCCTTTTTACACCGGACGTATTTTACCAGACACCAGATCAATCCATCAGGATCACGATGACTTCTTCTCTTCTCGTCAGGAGTTGATAGGACCGGCGCTCTCGCTGAAGTGGCCCTTTGTAGTACCGGTGTCCGATCTGAGATAAACAAGCAAGGTGGCCGCTACAAGAGACAGGACATCGTCCAGACGACAATTTCGTCTTCTTCACATTATACATCATCGTAGTGAAAGCACGATGAACAAGGAAGCAGCAATGCAAAGTGTTCTCGCGCAACTTTCGTGCCGCCGAGGAAATTCCGGAACGACGCGCCTTCCATAAACGCGTCCGCCACCTGCAGACATTCGTCTTGCCTTGATGTACACTACCCGGCGCCACAGCACGGGCGTGCATATATTACGCTCATCATGAAGCCCTTCAAGGCTCCCACCATTGTGGCGAGGACACCGTCTAATGGCCTGCGTCCTTCAACGCAGCTTGGGGAACCACCAGCCAAGAAGAGGCGCATTAGCAGCAATGACTCCATGGACGACAGCGTTGAGACGATCGCAGCTGCTGCCAATGTCCTGAAAAGCAGCCAGCCAAAGTCATCAGCGAAGAAGTTCCAGGCGCCAGCGCCGCGAAAGCCGTTGGCCGTGGTCGAGAACCCATCCAGTTCTGCGAGTGGCGTTTCATCTGAAGGTGGCTATGAGGGCTACTACACCGTCCTCTGGCGAAAGTACACCATGAAGAAGAACAAGACATGGGACGGTGATGGTGTCTTGTCTGTCACTGGCGGCTATGCAAACTTACAGAATGTGGACGGAAGGGAACTCGGGCGGACTCCCTGCAGAGGGCCGCTACTCGTCGGCTCTGAGCTGTCGTTTAGTGGCAGAGAAATTGAAGTCGAATCAATGATATCGAAGCAAGACTTTCTAGCTGGCCGACCATTCTTGGGCGGTAGCAAGGCGCCGCCGCCGCCTCCCTCTCTCAAAGAGATTGACCAGGTCTCACGCGTCACCAACAAGGCTCAGGCCAAGCATGAGAAGCTTGGCGAAAAGCAAAAGGACAGGCTCAGTGTTGAAATACCTTCGTCGAAAGGCACCAGTGCTGGCTTCAAGGCGCCTACCATCGGCGGCACGACGGTACAGGCTCCAAAGAAGGATAGTGTAAAGCCAATACCACGACACAACCCAGATGCCGAAGGTGCCTTGATCATGCGGAGACCGGCCAATGTACCAAAAGGCAAACAGATCGTGGATGTTGTCGTTGACCCATTAATTGGCAGTAAGCTTCGTGAGCATCAGCGCGAAGGCGTCTCCTTCTTGTACGAATGCGTTATGGGCATGAAAGTATATGAGGGTGACGGTGCAATTCTTGCAGATGAGATGGGCCTGGGCAAGACGCTTCAAACCATCGCCCTGCTATGGACCCTGATGAAGCAGAACCCGGTCTACGGTAGTCCACCAGTAGTCAGGAAGGCTCTCATTGTCTGCCCAGTCACACTTATCAACAACTGGCGAAAGGAGTTCTACAAATGGCTTGGCAAGGAACGGATAGGTGTCTTTACTCCTGAGGATCGCAAGTCCCGCATTTCGGACTTTACCAAGGGCAAGATCTACAATGTCATGATCATTGGCTACGAGAGACTTCAACGAGTCCAGGCTGAGCTGCAACAGACTGATGGCATTGACATCGTCATTGCTGATGAGGGTCACCGTATGAAGAAAGCGCAAAACAAGGCAGCCCAAGCAATCAAGTCACTCAGCACTTCGCGCCGTGTCATTCTCAGTGGTACGCCAATCCAGAATGATCTCGCTGAGTTCCACACCATGGTCGACTTCGTCAATCCTGGTCTGCTTAGCAAGTACGCCACGTTCAGGAAGGAGTTCGAGGCACCCATCATGAAGAGCCAGCAACCAGGCGCAAGCGCGAAAGACGTTGAGAAGGGTGAGGCTCGCAGTACAGAACTTGCCGAGATCACCTCCATGTTCATTCTGCGCCGCACAGCAGAGATTCTATCGAGGTACTTGCCACAGAAGACTGAATACGTTGTCTTTTGCAGACCGACTAGCGCACAAGCTTCGGCGTATCGCGGTATCATTGGATCGTCGACGTTCAATGCCGCTATGGGGTCACATGCCATGGCTCTTGAGCTCATCATGGTGTTAAAGAAAGTCTGCAACGACCCGAGACTGTTGCTCAAAAAAGGCGATAAAGGCGAAGACACCACCCGACTCGAGCTGCTGGAGGGTGTGTCGCGCAATCTGCTTAAGACGCCAGGTGCAAGCGGCAAGCTCCAGGTACTTGACTCGCTGCTTCATACGATTCGTACAACGACCGATGATAAGGTAGTGCTCGTCAGCAACTACACTTCCACGATGGACATCTTGGCTGGCCTGCTGAATTCGTTATCATACAAGTACCTCCGGCTCGATGGCTCGACACCACCGAACAAGCGCCAAGAGCTCGTCGACCGCTTCAATCGGTCACCGCCCAGCAACTCATTTGTATTCCTACTCTCCGCTAAGGCAGGCGGTGTGGGTCTCAACCTCATCGGGGCCTCACGTTTGATACTTTTTGACTTGGACTGGAACCCAGCAACTGACCTCCAAGCTATGGCACGCGTGCACAGGGATGGCCAGAAGAAGCCCTGTTTCATCTATCGTCTGCTCACGCAGGGCGCGATCGACGAAAAGATCTTCCAACGGCAAGTCATGAAGACTGGACTCGCAGATACGATCGTCGATGGCAAAAATGGTGCCAGCAGCTTTACGCGTGATGAGCTGCGCGACCTCTTCACCTTGGATGAGGACGAAGGATGTCAAACCCACAAGCTATTGGGCTGCAACTGTGGAGGTCAGGGGGCCATTGCACCTTTGCCTAATGCTGATCTGCTCGAACGTAATGATCTTGCGGCTCTCAGCGCTCCAGACAAGGACGGGTTTGTCGAGCTCGAATCGGATATTGAGACAGTAGACCTGCTTGGGTACGACTCGGATGGTGGTGCGATCACCAAGGAAAAGTCTAAGTTCAAGACCGGCAACGAAGTTGACTGGAAGACTCAAGAAGCTGAGATTGAGCGCAAGAAGCGGGAATGTATTGACTCGGCTGGCAAAGCAAAGATGTTAAGCTTGATGCAATACGCCCACTTCGATACGTCCTTGATTAAGCGGAAGCCGAAGGTGGCTCAGAGCATGGCAGAGGAGAGTGAAAATGTGGTAGAAGATCTCGACAGTGATGAGCCTTTGCAAGGCGATCTTCTGGATTCAAGCGATGTTGATCCGCTGGAGACTGCGATCGAAGATGACGCACTGAAGTCGGTGCTGCGTGAAGACGGGAAGAGGGTGGGCTTCGTCTTTTCGAAATCGAGCACCTGATCTTGCCGGAAAGACGACGGGACGGCTTTTGCTGGAGCTTTTGATCGCTGTTTATGACTATATGATTCCCATCGCTTTCGCTGACGTCGCATAGATACCTTATAGAAATGTACGTACAGCAACATGGATTGAAGGACCTGGCTTGGCACGCACGATCCAGCTTTGCAAGCCTGCCGCTTTTCAAAACCATTCTTTTACGTTGAGCCTCCTCTGTGGCAGACTACATACATCAATGCCATCAGAATACTATCAGGCACGGCATCTTCAGCGATACACCATGTGGTCAAGATACTTTCCACAATCATGCTATGCCACGTGACGCCCACGCGACAGCCGAGGCATCTTCTAGCTTGGTAACCTCGCTTCATCAATGTCAACCGCATCGCGGACATCTTGTAGTAGAACCATCGTGTTGAGTAGGTCTTAGTCCTTTTCTTTGCTTTCCCATACTATTGCTACAGATCATCTATCAGAATGTCGGCAAAGGCAGACGTTGATCTCAAGGACTTCGGTGGTCTCTTCCGCCTCGATGGCAAGGTCGCAGTCGTGACCGGCGGTAGCAGAGGATTGGGTCTTCATGCCGCGTCCGGGTAAGCTAGATTCCTCTATTTCACCAATGGGAAATGATTGCTGATCTTTTGTGTCCAGCCTCCTCCAGGCCGGCTGCAGCACCGTCTTCATCACCTCTCGCAAAGCCAAGGCCTGCGAAGAAGCCGTCGAAGCCCTCAATGCCCTCCCCAATATTCGCGGCAAGGCCATCTCGATCCCCGCCGACCTCGCGAAGTCTGGTGAAGTTGAACGGTTGGTGAAGGAGGTGGAGAAGCATACCGATCATGTGGACATTTTGTTGGCGAATGCGGGAGCTACATGGGGAGCGGCGTTTGATGAGCACCCGGAGAGTGCGTTCCAGAAGGTTATGGATTTGAATGTTAAAAGTGTGTTTGTTTGCACGCAGAAGTGAGTGACACATTGATAGGAGATTGGAATTGTGGCAGAACTGGAGCATAGTTCGCTGACAGATGTGGCAGGTTTGCGCCTATGTTGAGGAAGAGGGCAACCCTGGAGGACCCTTCGAGGATTGTCATCACCGCATCGATCGCTGGTATCGGCATCGGCTCTCTGGGCGCCAACGCTACCTTCGGATACTCCGCCTCGAAGGCCGCGGCCATCCACCTGGGCCGTAACCTGGCCGCTGAGCTTGGCCCACAACACATCCTGACCACCTCTATCTGCCCCGGCTTCTTCCCAACCAAGATGGCGAACGGCCTCATGGAACTCACAGGTGGTGTCGAGGAGCTAGCAAAGGCAAACCCGAACGGTCGTCTGGGCGTGCCAGAGGACATTGCAGGCACGATCGTGTACCTGTGTAGTCGGGCGGGTAGCCACGTCAATGGTGGACATATTGTCTTGGATGGTGGTGCATTGACTGGGCGGTCGAGGCTGTAGATGTGTCTGGGTTGAGATCCATGTGTACATAATGTTATGAATGGACATGTTCATGCTCAGAAGCCTCCAAGGTCCGGCTGGAGCCAGATTCTTGATGGCCTGTGTTGCACGTCAGCATACAAATGAAGAGACTTACCTTGTGTCCAGGCTGCCAATCGGTACCGAGCTGGCTCTTGCCAGACATCGGGATGAGCCCTGGGCAAACGTCCTGAAAACTGTTCCGCACCGTCACCGAGTGTCTCCAGACACCATTGAAATGTGAGGACGAACTTCTCTGGCGAGTCGCAGATACTGAGGGCGCCGTGCAGCAGAGGGTTGAGGAAGGAATGGTGCTCGGGCCTGTCTGGTTGAGTCCCGCCTCGACCGAGTGCCCTTTCGATTCCAGGCCTCTTCATGCGCAACGCTGGTGGCGGTGACCTAAATTGTCATCTGCAGAGGTACTGTTCCGCAACATAGAAAGCACTTACTGGTTTTGGTGGTTCCGCTGTACCGCAAGTTCCGAGCAGTCGAATGGTGCTGGATGTCGATGCTCACAATGCGATGTAAGCTTGGGCAACCACGAGGTAGAAGGGACGTTATAAGTCTACTTCGTCAAAGCAAGAACACAGCGAGAGACATCTCACAAATGCGTGTCTTACACGTGTGGTTCAGACATCGCTACAAGCTCCAGCATGTCGATAGCACAGCTCCGACGGTCTCAGACACTTTCAATAAGTCAACCGGCGACAAAGACATCTACTTTGAGACAAGCAGGCTCTTAGACATTCCTCATGAGTCCCTGCCGCGAGTGTCTCGATCGCTCATTCTCGGAGAAGGAAGCGCCAGTCCAAGCCCGAGCCATCAGCTTCATCCTTCGCCATCTCGACGACCTGCCGGATCTCTTGAGAGTTCGTCGCTGCGCGATCCTGGACTTCCTCTTGCCCAGCCACAAGCACGGTGTTGGCCAGAAAGCAGAGCGCAAGGCCACTGACATTATATCAGACGTGCCTGGCCTTAGTGCTCCACCACTTGACATCAGGCGACTTACAGTGGAAGCAACAAGCTCGTCCATGTGAGGCTAGTTGCCGGCGCGGCGCTGCTAGGGATGTAAGGCGAGAAGAAATAAAAAGGCATGACAGGCATCTTTGCGCTTCTTCGGCTTTGTGCACCTTCGCAGATTGGAGGAGATACGGTCGGATGAGGGATGGTGCTGACTCGTTGCTGCCAGTCGACGGAGTTGCAGAGGATGGATGTTGGCTAGGTGTCACCGCAGTGATTGGAGGTCGGCGATAGTCTGATAAAGAGCTTGCCTTGCTCCAGAGATCGTATTGTGCTGCAGTCGTAGAATCGGAGAGGGTAAGCAGTATTGCCAAGACGGCATTGAGTTCGCACATGACCTTATACCACAACGATGAGATATCTCTTTTTTGGACCGAAGCCGGCTGCCAATCGGGTAGCGTCTCTATGGTCACAACGACGAGATGATCCGTGACGAGGGCAGCATCTCGAGGAACGAGTCGATTGTTTAATATTCTACCAGGCATGCCGCTGCGTGGCAACATTCGTGCTACTCAAATATCTGGCGCTTCGCCGTGCTGAGCCCCTCTCCTCCGTAATTCATCCTCAAGGTCTCCCCTCATGACTTGTACTTCGGTTACGCCCCGCTCACGAGCTCGATTCCGCGTGGTAGCTTCACGTGCCGAAGCCCTTGCTTCCTGAACACATCCATAATTTGGAGCAGCGTCGCCATAGATAGAGTATAGAGGCAGAGGCCAGTCATTCTCGTCACTCTCTTCGTCGTCTCCAGCATGCACTTTTTCTCTCTCCACGCGCCTGAGTCTGTTATTAGCTCGCGATTTCTTGCGCGAAGCTCCCGCGCGCGGGCCAGCTCGCTTTCTCTTTTTGCGCTTCTGCTGTTCATCAGTGACAGAAGTGTCAGAGCTTTTCTGAGCAGCCTGCTGTACTTCGGCATCCTTCCACGAGATCACCGGGGAGCCACCAAGCTTTGTAGCGAAGTAACCATTGACTGGATGCTCTTGCAAGTCTTTGAGCACGGTAAGCAGGAGGCGACCAGCGGTGCGAAGAAGATAGCGGTTCTGAGCTAGAGCGATACCCACGTCTTCGGTCGACTGACTCGCCGTGGGTTTTCTCGCTACAGCACTGTAGCCGGGCATCCCACCAATATTGGCGATAGCCTGTGCAAAACCAAGAAATGTCGTCAAGGCATCGTTGACTGCGTCGGTCTCGTTGATGTCCATTGAGGATTCAATCAAGAAGTCAAGCATGTCTTCTAGAATTTGGGGCCTACGAGCTAGCATTAGTTTGAGTACAACGCCACTCAAAGTGACCTCTGTGATGCGCGTACCAATTTTCATAATCAAGGCCGAGGTGACTGCAAAGGAATGCGTTGATGCGTTTGGGGTCCACCATCTCCTTCTTAAACCGGCGCAGGGTCTTGTATACCGGCTTCTGTTGCGCCCATGCTAGAGTCTGCTTTCCGGCGATCGAGCCAGAAGTGTTCGTCGCCAGAAACTTGTCGTCAAACGGTAGATCGAACAGCTGCCCTGATCTCTGCGCTGGACGGTCAAGCACGACAGCGCCTGTTGTGGGCGCTTCTGATGACATGGCTACCGGTTGAGGAAGCGCTTATGCGGTCCTGTTTTTAACAATATGTGACGGACCGCAACTCTTACGGATCTGCGGCAAGGTCTGGTCTTAATGATTATGTATGATCTCGGACTGCGTTGGAAAGAGGCGCTGCAAATTCTGCAAGACTGTAATTTGATAGTGCAGGGAAGTGACGCGCTCGTAAATCGCCGTTTCACATGATTAAATGCCTTACTGCCTGGCGCGGCAACAGCCGTTGGCCCAAGCTCACGCTAAGCCAGCGTCCATAAAGCTCGCTCGCCAGCTCCAACTCTTTCATCCATTTTGCGATACCCAAATTTCGACAACAGATCAGACTGGCTGGCAGGACCTGTGGTTGCTTCTTGGACGCCGTGACCGGGATGGGTGATAATGCGCTCGAGTGCACCAGCTTTAGTATTGACGCTTGGCCCTGTCGCTTCGGCGGCTTGTCCCTGGTCATGGTGCAAATGGTGGCCGTTGACAACCTTACTACCGCTCCTGATTGCGCACCCCGTCCCGCTCACGCTGGGCGCATCCAATCACTTGCACTGTTGCCAGTCTGATCTTGAAGGACGACTTCGCGAGCGACCGCGCCCACAACGTTCTCCGGCACGGTAAGCTGGTATTTCTGCGACTGACGTGCGCGAGCTTCTGTTGAAGCTCGCGCTTTGTTTGCTGATGTCTTTGTGTAGGCCATCAGATGCTGAGCGAGACTCGCTCTGCACTGGAGGCCGACCGCACTGTGCTACAAAATCATGAGTCAACCGCAGAGCGGCAATTCTCCGACCTAGGTGACATCTCCAACCTACGTGACATCTCAGACCGCCATGGGCTCGATGAATGAGCTCTATTTATACCGCCCGCTGTGTTTCCATGGCTGCACGATACACGATGCACGGTTGATCATGGAGCCGCCGCCCATAATCCTGCAGTCATGCATGTACAGTGCGCTGAAAATGACACGAGTGCCTCTAAATACTCAGCGCCGTACCACACTACATGAAAGGAGCGTATCATCCGAGGGCCAATATGGCCACAGGCGTGCTGACAATGATTTCAGAGCCTGGCAATACTCTGGGCAATGATGCTCTACAACGGTACATGCACGGCCGACGACGTCAAGGCTGCAAGTGCATTTGAATTCTTCAGGCAGCTGTAGATAGACGCCTGTCGAGTGCGAAAACTCCGGTGTTGTGCCCTCGTCATGATGGCTGGGGCGCCAGCTTCAACTCGAGAGTATGCGACTTGCAGAGTGAATCTGTTGCGTGAAAGCTTCTTAGTGAGGCGGTAACAGCCGTTGGCCTGAGCGCACGCTAAGCCGACGTCCTTTTAAACTTGCAACTCCCTCCCCGACTTTCTCTGGCCTTCAACATCACAATCTCGACAACAACATGATTGGGCGGGCGGGCAGTATCTGGAGTGGCATCTTGGACGCCGCTCGTCGTGCGTGATAATGCGCTCGAGTGCACTGCTTTAAGTATTGACGCCTGGCCCTGTCGCTTCTGCGGCTTGTCCATGGTCATGGTGCAAGCGGTGGTGTCACTAAATTGGTCTGACTGCCCCTCTTGATTGCGCACCCCGTTGCTTGTGTCTTGGGCGCATCCCGTTCTTTACACTGCTGCCGGCTCGGTCTCAACAGAAGGCAATACCGACTATTGACCTGCCAAAGGGAAGCCAACATGTTTGCATGGTATACCGCGCGAGCCTCTCAAGGGGCTCGCGTGGTCAGCTAACTGTTTTGTGTAGGCCATCAGATGCCGAGCAAATTATGCTCGGCACTGGAGGCCAACCGCCGGAGTTCCCGAAGAGGAATCTGGCTTTTGAAGTTCGGCCTTGCTCGCTAACATAGTAAAGGAGCGTGCGTGGCTTCTTGTATTTTGTAGTTATGCTGACTTTTGGCGGCACCCTCGCTCTACACTTCTTCCACAAAATCGCGTTGATGCCGAGGAATAGCTTGATTTGAATGCTGCGAGGACCAGCCAAGCACAATACAGAAAGTGAAGAACATGGTAACCTAAAGTAGCCATAAGCATCTCTGAAGCCCCATCATTGGCGGTAAGATGCATCTCGATCCGAGCACTTCGTGAGAGCAGCCGGTAGAAATAGCTAAGCGGCGTACTGCTTGCAGCCCGTGTCAGTGGAGAGGGAGTGTCGTGATCGTCCTGCTTCGAGCGCTTGACCGCCACCTCGGAATCGCGGGCGCTAGGGAGCTTGGACGTCGGCGCCTGTTGCGTTCACAGCAACCTCTTGAATTTCAGTCAATCTTGTCCTTGACAACATTGCATAGAATACAAGGAAAAGCCCTTCTCACGATCCGTGAACACCAAGATGGCTCCGAAGGTCGCTGCTGCGAAGTCATCGACGCCGGCTGCCTCTTCCACATATGATACGAGGTACCTTCAGAATGCCATCGAACGAGAGAATTCGGCAGCAATAGACAGGTAAGAGCAGCATCTGTCACGGCCATGCCTCCAAGCCACCTTGATGCGTAGGATCGACTGACAGACCATCCGCAGATTCATGAAGCATGATGCAATTGCTGCTGCCCTACACAAGCTTGTCAGGGACCTTTTCGAGACCGACCGCAATGCAAATGGCCTCAAGTTTGTTGTCGGTGTCCAACTGGAGTCAGCGGACGTCAAGTTCGAATACCTCCTTGGCATCTTCCCGAATTACGTACAAGAGCCAGAGCAGTACAGCGAAGATCGCGGCGACAACAGGGTGCTGTGGAGGTTATTACGCCATGCTGTCAACATCATGGACGTTGCCAGGAGAGCCGGGCTCACGGTACCGGGTATGGGTCACCGACGTCTTCCTACGTCCGTGCGCACGCAAAACGCTCGCGAGACTGCGCTTGGCGTAGTGTTCACAGCGATTGTCGAGTTTGCGTGCTTGCCGCAGCGCGACCGATATCGTGGTTTCGACATCGGCAAGATCATCTTATCCTGGTCTGAGCAGCAGAAAGCAAAGAAGATGGCAGAAACTGAGCTTGACTTCTTGGAGCTTGGCGCAGGGTCCTCTGACATACCCGCGAGCAAGACAATCGCTGAACTGCATCGCAAGAGGCGGGTAACAAGCACAACGCACCCCAAGGGCTCTAATGATGGCGCTTCGACAGCCATCATGTCTGATGGTGACGATGTACGACAAGACGCCCCGCGCAAGAGATTGATGCAGCGTAAGAATGGAGTATGGGTGCATGCTGTCAAGGCGGATGTTGCAGATGACGGTGGCAACGCTGTTGGCCGTAACGGTGACCGCAATGACGGCGCCGCATCAGCTCCTGTAGAACGATCGCGTCAGAGCACTGTCGCGCCAGATGCTACAGTACCGCGTGATGACGATGAGGTATCAAGCGCACCAGCTACTGCCGCCGCTACAAGCACTTCACCGAATGGCATCACCTCTGCCGGCTCGCCTGCCTTGGTGACGCCTTCTGCCTTAGCTAATACACTGCCAAAGAAGAGGAGTGGCCTAATGGATCGGAGGCTTCCTCTAATGGCAGCATCTCAACCGAAAGAGATCGACAGTGCCGAGCCAAAGAAGAAGAAGAAGGGCCTGATGTATCAGAGGCTTCCCCCTAAGACAGCATCGAACTCCACCGGCAACCAGATCACCGACTCTCAGCCAGAGCAGAAGAAACAGAAGCTACTGGGCGAGTTCACCTCCAACATCGATCATCCATCGCCAGGCCGCCAGATGGGTACCACCAGCGGCGCCAACGAGCGTGAGAGGGACAACAGCAAGAGCTCTCACGTACCACCCTATCGCAAATCCATTGCCAACGAGGGGAATGGGACCGGTGAGCCAATCGAGAAGACCACTGATGGCGAGCTGAATGGTGGCATGCTGGAGCACCACAGGGTGAGCAGCGGTGAGCTGGAGAACAGCGCAGTGAAGGTCAGGGTTATTGGCGGCGGTGAGTTGCATGCTGATAAGGTGAACGGCGGCAAATTTGGCGGCGGCAATGTGGGCGGCGGCAAGAGTGACAGCGGCAAGAGCGACGGCGGCAAGAGCGACGGCGGCAAGAGCGACAGCAGCAAGAGCGATGACGGTGAGCTGCATGCTGATAAGCTGGACCGCGGCAAGATGAACGGCGGCAAGCTGAATGACGGCGTGAAGAAAGACGGTGGATCGAGGCCGCCGATGGCCAAGGGTGGGCTGAATGGTGCCCAAGTCAAGGCTGGTCAAGAAGCCAGCGGTCGCCGCGAGCGTGTTGCCCAGCCACCAAAGGCTACCGCTAATGGCGAAACCGGTCCTGCCGATGCTGGCTTCAAGGCTGGCGTGACTGACGGCAAGACCTTCACCAGCGACTAGCTTGGAGCGTTGGCGAGGTGTGCCGTGCCCCGTGCGCGCTTTTCTGCGGTTCCCGAAGAGCAGCGCTGGGTTTACCAAGTATTGCTGGACGATTGATGTGTTTATGAGATTTTGGCGACAACGAGTGCTTCCGGCATGCTGTTTTCTGGGAGGCTGGGATACTGGCTGAGATGGCGTTGCAGCTGGAGGTCGTGTTGATTATGCAGGTAATAGTTCTGGCGAAAGCATGTAATAGTAAGAGCACTCGAATGTCCATCATCTGTTCGGATGGTATCATCACGTGCCGTAACATCAGCTCCCGAGCGCCTTCTCAACCAAACCCTTGCATTCATCCGTCATGGGTATCTGCAACGCGAGGCCCTGTCCCTGCTTTGACATCTTCACCCACGTCTTCTTCAAGATCGTGACAATCTTATCCTCATCATGCTTGTCCTTAAATTCGTCAAATTGGTCATCCAAGAACACAAGACAGGCAACATCTTCCAGGACCTGCACCTCCTCTTCACCCTGCTTCAGACCCTCCTTCTCAATTAAGCTGATGCAGCGCTTGACATCATCTTCAGAATATCCACACTCCTTCAGGATATCGCTGACCTGCTGCGCTTGTCTCTTCTTGAGATGCGTGCGCCAACTGTGGTAGCCAAGCTTCGTCATGGGGAAGCTATCGCGTCTCACTTCCCAGCGCCGAAAGTGCTGGCCGCAGACTGCCAGTCTGAGAACATCCGAAGCATTGGGAGATCGTTTGGCCAGGTAGGCCTCCATCTGCTCGGCATAATGGGTCTCGTAGGGAATTTCCTTCCCATCGCTGGTCGTATGCTTATTCGGATCCTCGTTGTGAGCTTCGTAGATTTTTGCCCTGGCTTTACTGAATCTGTCTGCCATTTTTGCGGTGTGCAATACCTACAAGCTGGTCTCTCCTCAATCAAGCAGTTGACATGTCGCTATACTCACATTCAAGGAGGTCACGATAAGGTAGAGTTCTCTAGATTGCTTTCGGCGGCGTACCGATTGGTTGCCAAAAAGATGGAGAACAACCTGAACTCTCTTCTCTTTTCTGACGTAGATCATGGTCAACCTCACCACATCTCCGCTTGGCGCACATACTGCATGGTTTTCCATCAGGCATTCACACTTTTCAGCTTTCTAGGAGCCTCTTGCTTGCCTTGTTGGTTGGGAAAAGCTGCCATGGGGAAAGAAGCTCATTAAACTGTCCTGTCATCAACCCAGAGGAATGTCATCGAGATCCGCATCCAGCCGAACTCCGAACGGCAAGAAATGCTATGTTTTAGGTAATGCTAAGGTACCAGGAAAACGTCACTCATGGATGATGCATGATGGCGGCTACTTTTTTCCTTTCTGATGCGAGTTTGGGGTCCCATCAATTCTCACACTGATCTACGCAGCCAAAGACAGGAGACTCACCCGTAAATGGAACTATGAGCCCTACGGATGCGTGTTATGACACGGAAAAGAGAGCTTCAGATCAGCATGGTCAACGCCTAACCTATGCCGAGGGCACGATCACGGGTGGCGCCAGGCATCCTCAAGCATCAGCATTAGGCGAAGGCATCAATAGCCGGTCAACTTCTACTGAGAAAGATGTGACGATCTTAGACTGGGATGGGCCAAACGACACTTCGAACCCCTACAACTGGAGCATCACGCGGAAATGGCTGGTCACTGGAGCCGCACTTATGAGCACTTTGCTGGTCCAACTGAACGGCACCTCGATCACTGTCGCTTCTCAAGAGCTCAATGCGCAGTTCAACGTCCTTGACACGGCACAATTCAGCAACAGCTACTGGGCAGTGACCAGCTGGAGCATCGGAGGAGCCGTCTTCATCATTACTGGTTTGCCAGTCATGGAAGACACAGGTGTCCGGATGGGTTACCTTGTCACCTACATATTCTTTTTCCTGATGATCATACCACAAGCCGTGGCACAAAACTACGCAACGTTGCTTGTCACGAGATTCTTCTCAGGTGGAGCATCTTCCCTCTTGGCAAACACCATCTGTAGCGTCATACCAGACGTCTGGGCTACTGAGGTCTCAAGGTCCATTCCTGTCGGGCTGTACATCCTGATGTATGAGTGGAGCAGCACATTAGGACCTACGATATTTGCGCCCGTCATCCAGTATAGGCTGAGTTGGAGATGGATCTTTTATATCCAATTGATCGTGTATGGAGCTCTCTTTCCAATCTTCTGGCTTCTATTGAAGGAAACTCGTGGCTCGGTCATCCTGAGACGGAAGGCAAAAGCAATCAGAAAATCGACCGGAAAGCCTGTATACACAAAGGACGAGATCAACGCGGCACCGCAATTGCAGACATTGCTCAAATCTATCGTCCGCCCAGCCTACCTCCTGTTTACTGAGCCTGTCCTGTTCGCGATTACGCTTTGGTCAGCTTTCAGTTTTGGTACAGTATTCCTCTTCACGCAGTCTACTGCTCAAGTGTTCTCAGGTCTTTACGGGTGGGCAGAGTACAGCACAGGCTATATCCTGGGCGCAGTGGCCATCGGCGAGCTACTTGGATTCTCCACGACCTTCATGAGCGCGCATTTTTACGTCACCTCTGCAAAGCGCAATACCGAGAACCCTGGCCAGCCAATTCCTGAAGCCAGACTCTACGTTAGCGTCGTATCCGCTCTCGTTGGGACGACAGGCGGCATGTTTGTCTACGCCTGGACAAGCTACCCGAGCATTCCTTGGATAGCGCCAGCCGTAGGCCTGGCGATGGTTGGCTTCGGCATACAGGCCGTGGTCACAGCCGCCTGCGACTATTGCGCCGACGCCTATGCCGCATCTGGCTATGCTGGCTCCGCGATCAGTGCTGTTGCGGCGGGAGAGAACATTTTTGCAGGCTTCCTACCGTTGGCAGCTGCAAGCATGTACACGAATCTCGGGTTCCAGTGGGCATCTACTCTCTTGGCTTTTCTTGCTTTGCTACTCACTTTAGCGCCGGTCTTCTTCATATGGAAGGGTAAGGAATTGCGGCGAAGGAGTCCGTTCATGACTTCTGGCGGTCAATTGGCACAGGCGCATATCGGAGCATAGCATTGGAGGTTCTCTTCGATAATTGTCTAGAAAGCATAGCGTAGGTGGATTCAGGCATTAGAAAAGCATAAGCTCACAGTACATGATGTATGAAAATTGAGACATTCCTCCTCACCCGCCCTATTGGGCATGGAAATCTTGACAAATGTCCACATCCAAGGAGCTCTCGATCTCACTCCGCAAGATTTACAGAGTCCCAAGGCATCCGTCATCTTGCACAAAGCGCAAGCAGCTGCTGGACATACCACGTATCTGACCGCCTTGGACGCCCAGCGAAGGTGTATGGTGCTACCGGTGGAGCCCTTCATGTACGCCTTGGTCGCTCTATTGTTGATGATCCATCAAATCAACAGTTGCCCACTTCCACGATGTCTCCTCAGCAGTCACGCACAAGCCAGCAATGCCATCACTGCCTGTCAAACCTTGATCAACCTGTTGGATAACGAGTGTTGACAACATATCTATTATTCGTTGGAATGCCTAAAGCAAGCGCTACGCAGTCAGCGGTAGTCGCGCCGCGCCAGCTGGATAAGGAGTTTGTAACGTAGCAACCAACGCCCGCCAAGAACTACTCAACAATACACGCTGGCACTGCATCTCAGAGAATGCAACGCTCATTCGCCCATGGCGCTTTCAATAACGCCTTCGCTCACAACGCATCAATGCCGTACGCAATATCATGCTATGCTCTTCATAACGTCGTTCCGAGACAAGCGACCTCAGTATCGCCACTCATCCTATATTCAGGCTCTTCATTCCGGTACTGGTCACCAGAGCAACAGACAATAAGCTCTCACTACGCTCGTCACTGCAGCAGATGCAAACTGTGGTCTGTGCGAGACCTTGCCGAATCCGCATCTGTTGGCGACCTACATCAGTCTGGACCAAGTCGCGCCAGCTCCTCGGCATACAAGGTCTTGTCGTTGCTGACCCACGTGTCTGCTCCCGTGGTCGTGGCGTACCGGAAGCTGCCTTGAAGCTCGGCGGATAACTTATCTCGGTTGTCCTTGAACCAGCAATTGACTGACTTCTCCAGACGTTCGCCATGCTGAATCTTCTGGTCGTCGTCATGACGGGCGCTTTTCAGTAGCGCGTTCTCAAAAAGCAGGCTGTCCTTCGACGCCTTCTCACGTGCTGCATTGGCAGCTTGTTGCTCCATCTTCTTCTCCATCTCTAGGATTTCTTTCTTCGCCTCAAGAGCTTTGTTCATGTACCACGCAGCTGGGTCTTCGCCCTCTGGCGGCGGTGGCACGCGCACAACCTCGGACACACTCTTGTCCGTGTCTTTGACGCCGTCGGGACCTACAGCAGCAACATCGTCACCTTTTCCAGAAGGTTCAACGTCTTCCGCAAGTGAGCGAGACCTCTTGACAACTGGCTCATCTTCTGGACTCGCATCGGCTGTGCGCTTGTCCAGACTGGATGTGGTTCCAGGCAATGGCCTTGCTTCACTCACCAGCTCTTTGACTTCCTCTGCGCCATTGGTTGGCGGGGTCAGCTTGCTTGAAGCTGGAGCTTTTGGCGTGGGTGAGCTATGGACTGTGGTCTTGCTTGGCTTGGACAGAGCGTTAGCGGTTTGCTTCAGAGTCATGTCCGCTTCAGCACCGGTCTGCTGTGGCCACGGGTCGACCTTTCTGATTTACAATCCAGGCACCAGCTCCTCAAAGTACACGGCATCGTCGCTCTGGATCTTCTCAACAATCTCGCGCCTCAGGAGATTGGTGAGCTTGTACTGGTAGCGGAAGTCGTCGTCGCTGATCGGCTTGGCTGTCGCTTGAGTGCCCTGTCGTGGCCAGGGTTTGCGGCGAAAAGCATTATATATGGACAGGAGGATGGTTTTGTCGAGATCCTTCGGTGCGGCGGGCTGCACCGGGTCGCTCTGAAACCTATATTCCACACCCTTGTCTGCCAATTCTTCCAGGTACTGCTGTGTGTCTGAGCCTGGTGGTCCGTAGAGGGCTGCTTGCAACTTGACGTCGTAGACCTTCTTGTTGTTAATCCAACTATCGATGAATTTGGCTTCCAGAGGCACGAAAAGACGAATATGGTTGAACACCATGAGGTAAGGCAGGCCGCTTGCTTCTACACTATCGCTAATGTCAGTCGAAGCCTTTCCAACGGTACTAGCCTCGGCACGTACATGGCCATTATGTTGGGAGATTGTCCAAAGTCCGTCGACGGGGCCATGGGCCAGGATCTTATCGGGTTGAGTCTTGAAGCTGCCTCTAAGCTGTCCTCTGCTGGTGGCTGGGATATAGTGGCATTCACTTTCTCCGGAGTTGCCGAGGGCTCAGGTGTAGAGCGGGAGAGTGTCAAGAGTAAGGGTCGTACACATGCCTCCTTTGGCGGTAGCTTGAGCGGTGGTCTGCTGTCAGTCAATGAAATATGCGAAGTAGAAAGACGGGCGGCACACATATCCGTGGATGCGACCTCCTGCTCACGCTAGCGATCGTAGACTTGCGTCCAGGTAAAGGCGATTGTGAGCAGCGATAGTTGCTTTCAAGGCCGCGGGATGGCGACGGCTCGTGGTTGAGCTCTCCGTCAAGGGCCGGCGAAGGTGTCGCTGCTCTTCGCCGGATATCTTGAGCACTAATAGTCGTAGAGAGATGCTGTCGACTCCTGCGAAACCACTTTGAATGTAAGCGAAGAAGCGATCTGTGTTTCTGCGCGGAAGCCAACGAGGTCTTGCAAGATCGCGCAGCATCGCGGTTACAATTCGAATTTGAGTCTGGCCAATCTGGATGCGGATACCGCTACTTTCACGCCTGCTTTCACGTCTGCTCAGCTCATCATGAAGCACGTTATGCCGCGAAGGACTGCGGTGCCATGATCCAGTCATCCAAGCGTACGGCAGACCAAGCACCGGCAACGCCATGCACAGATGCCGGCCTAATGCAGTAGAATAAAGTCATTGCTGCCATCAGCCAAGACCATGCACCTCTATGGTTGGCAACAGTGCTCTATCTGCTTCTTTGACATGTGACGCGGGTCGGGCTGCACGGACCACCTCTAGTCAGGAAAGTCATCCCTGTTGGAAGCAGATTCACGAATGCGTCTGCATTAAAAGTCGTGAGACAATCAGACACAATTCACTTTTTGAAATGCTGGCTCGCGTCTTTACGAGAATGAAGCTGACATCTCCCCCACAAACTTCCTTCATCCAACTTCTGCATTTCTTCCCTTTCGCCAAATCAAGCGACATTTTTCGTCCGCGGCTTAGCGGGTGAGTACGCATGTCTTCTTCAGACTGACTAGCATCTAGCTCGATCGAAATTCCGCTCTCAAGCAATAGCAGGACCGCAAAGACGGCTGCATGCAGGACTGTAAGTGACGCAGAATACATGCGCAAGACAGTGAGGCCTTGCTGACTGATCCTTTCTATCTAGCCTCAGGCAACTTGGGCGCCGCCTCCTCCTGAGCTCTACTTGGACTCGCTCATGCATCCGCGCGTGGTTCTGAGAGCTCTCCAGTGAAATACCTGTGATCTACTTGGGCCATGGTGTCATGGGGATACCCCAAGTACCTCAGGGTTGGTGTCACGGGCGCATCCCTGAGATTGGACTGTGTGCAGCTGTCTTGCTCTGCCTTTGCCGCGCAAGACCGGAGCAGTATCAGGCGGCTACATGCAGGACTGTAAGTAACGCCGTGTCTTCCCATTGAACATTGAGACCTCGCTGACTGAATTGAAAGCTTTTGGCAACTTGGGCGCCGCCTCCTCCTGAGCTCTACTTGGACTCGCTCATGCACCCGCGGGTGGATTTTAATCCATGGTGTATTGGGGTGACCCCAAGTATCTCAGGGTCGATGTCAACGGGTCTTGGCCGTATGGCCTTGACCCAGGGCAAACCCCGGAGATTGCACTGTCTGCTGCCCTCCTGCTTGTTGCTTCGAACCCGATCGATCCTGCCGTCGCCCGACACCTCCACACCTGAACTCGACAAGCCGCCTTCTGCGCGCCAGCAGTCGACAGACGACACTTGAAAAGGTAATCTTCATTTATCAAGTTACGCTAACGTGTACCACAGGCCCATCGGAGCTTCAGCATATGCTGAGCAACATGCTGGAGCCCGGAGGGCCGCAAGAAGGACAGAACCTGCGTTTTCCGTCAACGTCTCCATGCTGCTGCGTGAAGCTCGATGTCATTCACATGATTCACATGAACGGTGACGCAAGCTGCCACGCAACTATTTCGAGAAGCTCCATTGTCTTTTTCAACAACAAAGATCCATTTACCAACGCTTGCGAGGTGAGCAACATTGCGCCGACGTCAACCTTTAGGCTGGCGAGTGCGTAATTAGAGAAGAAGCTACGTTAGAGGCAACCTCAACATGCCTGATCAAAGCGCAAGGAACGACGCGACTTCCACATACACAACAACGTCGTCCGCAGAGTTCGCGGCCGCACTCGAGTCATTCGAACAGTCTATCATATATGGTCACTCGTCGACATCGACTGCGCTTTCGAAGGAAATGTTCCTGTCGCTCGTGTCTGATAGCAGACCTTGCAAAGTCCTCCGAGCTTTCAAGAACAAATTCTGCGACAACCTTGCGGCCAGTGCATATCTCAAGCAGAGTCTTGGCATGGGTAAAAGCAGAGATACATGGATCAACTGGCTTGAAGAGCTGCTCGACTCTGGCGAGATTACTGGTCAAGTCAACCAAGAAGCAGAACCATTCGATCATCCTTCAGCGTTTCTATCTTTCATACACAAGACGGCCAAGTACATTGCCCCGGAGCATGTTGGTGGAAGAAATGACCCGTCATTTCTAGGCATTACGAAGCGCTCTGTCTTACGCAATGCGGGTCTTGTTCTTCTCACGGTCATCAATAATCTCCAAGATGACCCCAAAGCCGGCTACTTCGCGAATGTCTTGGGCGGACGACCGGTCGTCACATGGTACGCGGATGGCAGACGCCCGTCAAGATTGCAACTACTGACTCTGATCTTCCAGGATCGAACTCGAAAGACGAGCGCAAGACTATCAGCAGAAGAAGAAAGACAAGATCATTCGCACTCGCTGCGGTCCGAGAGCTGGTCGTACGCACAAGAAATGGAAGGCCAACAAGCGAAGAGATCGTATCTGCGAAGAGAAGCTGTTGGCAGGGCCAGACGAGTCGGGTGAGGACAGAGAGTACACATTGCCACTGTACTCGCTGTACGACGGAAAGATGACTTCGGGTGTCGAGCCATTGCCGCCATATCTGCCACCATACTCGCCGAGACGAGACGAGCACAGCAGCGAGAGGATCGATCAGGAGGCATAACTTGGTACGGCTTTGTGAACTGGGATCGGCCGAGCAAACTCCAGATGCTCTGTATATCATGCCCACGCTTCAATGTGTGTATGTACGACACTGCTGGTCTTTGGTGCGGCTGGATATGGGTCTACGACGCGCTGATTTTGTGGAGCTGGAAAGGATCACTGGCAGCAGTGTTCGCCGCTCGTGTACGTGATTTCTGTAGGATGCAAGAGCATTGCAATACGAATGAAATGCCCAACAGACGAGCACAGACCTGAAAATACATTCGAACATCTTAGCGTATCGCGTCTCGGTCGATGCTGTCGTCTGTGTTGTAACCCAAACACTAACCCTAGAGCAGCCGAGCTCTAGTCCGAGCCGATCTGCAGAAGTCTCATCGTCCATCGACCGGTCCAACAGGCCTTCATTCCATCGTAAAGGAAGCGTCATTTGCGTTGCCTCATATTTTGCAGACCTCATGATCCCTCCAATGTACCGTGGAGTCTCGCTGCTTGTCACACACTGGGCAAAGTGACTGCCCATGTCTTGACAGGGACTACAATCATATATCGTACGTCAGACTCATATAGAGAGAGTACTGAGGCAATATGGACATTACTTGAGCTGGTGTAAAGGTTTGTTTGTGCGTGAGTGACGCCTGGAGCTCCCCACTTGTGTACGACCATTTCCTCATCACACCAGTGTTGACGTCTCATCACCTGCAGCTCACATTTGCCTTCTCATGTGGTCAGAGACAGGCTATTCTATGTCAGCCTGGTGTTCTTGCAGCGTTTATCTCGCGAAGACCGACAAGCGAAACCTCGCACTGGTCAAGGCCGCCTGGTTGCAATACCGCTCGCGCCTTCCTCTTGCAGATGGCAATCCTGCTAGCGTACTAGACCCACAGATCTGCGCTGAGGCACCCTAGTTCGCAGTCGTTGGCAGGCAATACCAGATCCTCAAGCTAAAGCACATCACTGACAAGACTACCACTATATCGACACTTCCTGGCCTGAAATCAGCATTGAGTCGGACATGGTCTCTCTTCTGAATCTCCCCCGCGAGCTCTTTATCGCAATGTGCTCATCCCTCAAGCCAACAGAACTCACCCAGCTCGCGGGAGTCAGTCGCGACCATTACCTCGCAGTGCAGGGCCCACTGTACAATCGCATCCAGCTCACGCGGTACACAGGTCTCATCAAGCTGGTGCATACGCTACAAAGAATTTCAATTGTCTCCACGATCTCATTGCAGCAGCGCCAGCGATGGTACCGACTGAGCGACGAGCAGCTGCGTGAGCGCGATATCAAGCACCTGCGTCTGGAGCTGGACAGCCGCAAAGATGGGGACAGGATCACGGGCACGATCCTTGCGACCTGTCTTGGTGCTATTGCGCGGAAGTGCTTCGGTGTCAAGATAGACATGACCTTGAAAGGCGCATGGCCCGACTTCGTCAAGCAGCTCCAGAATCACAGCATACCGAATGTTGTCAGCTTGACGATGTACGTGGGTACATGCAGAAGCCAAAGCGAAAAGCGGTTGGAGCTCCTGTTCTCTGGTTCGTTCTTCACCGACATACGTTATTTGTATCTCAACACCATGGCGGACTCAGATGACGAGCTATCAACGACATTGTATGAATCCATTGGCAATGCGGACCACTCAACAGCGTTGCAAAGCCAGCACAATTTGGCCAAGCCGCTGGGACCCCTTTCTGGGCTGCGGAACATAGAGAACATCCTGCTGCATCATGTCGATGCACTGAACAGTCCGCTGCTCTCGTTGCTGTTTTGCTCTGACATCATGCCAAAACGACTCAAGAAGCTGGAGATTGTGGACTGCCCCAACATGCATCCGGTCCGCGATCTAAAGGAGATCGCTATGCTGCTTCGGAGGTCCTTGCAACTCGTGCATACCCTGAAGCTTCACTGCTGCGTCATATCACAAGATGAGATCGACGAAGGCTCTGTCGTCACCAAGTACGCCGATAAGATTCATAACAAACCTCAGGATCATGTTTGCAACATTGTGCGCGAGATGGGAAGCCGAGTGCCCAATATCGACCTTGCACTTCCATTCGTCTGCAACAGGATTTGGCAGCCGCCATCAAAGCGTCCGTCAATATTCAACTCACAGAAAGACTACCCTCACATCTCATACGAGCCGTATGAAATGCTACCACAACGCATGGTCAAGGCAGGGTACAAGCACAGGAGATTGCTGAGCTTGCATGGCATCTGTGAGGAGACGCATGGCTGGGACGAGCTGTGCAGTCTGGCAAGTGATCAGGATGACGAGATGAGCTGGGAGCTGTTGTATTCGTCGGAAGGGGAAGACCGCGGTAGCTGGCATGTGGGTGGGTGTTTGCCAGTGGAGTATACGGCTGATGAGGTATTGCAGCGGCCATTTGGCGGGTATGCATGGAGAGGTAACGCGAAGACAAGGAGACCAGACAGACGGTTCAATGGTGGCATCAGGTAGAGTGGTCGATCGCGATGATGGGTCGTGTTACAGGTCATGCAGAGCATGAGTGCGCCCCTGTGCGGGTAGCTGAGCGACAGCATCGCAACATGCTGAAGAACCTCCAGAACTCCAGGCAGCGATCCAATGAAAACGAATTGTTTCAAGGTACTTGAGTCCGAAGACAAACAGGCAAGGCGCTGTTGCCTGTCGTATTGCATCATAATTGGTCAAAAGCTCGGGTGCCTGCCGTTCCTTCCCTGTATCGACGACCTGCTGCCTGACATGTGCTGTAGACATGCAGACCTGTCGGCAGAAAGCAGGAGACTGATACAAACATCGAACGCAACCAGAAAGACATATACATCGATCATCAAAATCCTCTCTCTTGATCACAACCCACCAAGCCATTCTCAACGCATCCCCAACACTCGTCAGCAAGACCGTCAAAATGTCCAGCGCCACAGACAAAACTAACCGTGAGTGCTCTCCACCCTTTCCTGCTAACTCTTTCCTCATATGCTTATGCCATACTAACCCCCGCCCAGCCGGCAATTTCGCCAACCGCCCAACCGAAGAAGTCAAAGCCATCGCCGCCAAAGGCGGCCACGCCTCCCACGGCGGCCACAAGGCCTCGACCACCACTGCTGAGGACGAGACCACCTCCAACGCTGGTCGGAATCCCGATGGCACGTTCGTAAGCCTTCCCACATGCATGCACTTCATCCAGGACAGTGCCCGCCAACTAAAAGTGACGCACAGACCAAAGGCTCCGAAGCCGCGAAGCAAGCCGGGCACCTCGGTGGCTTGCACAGTCATGACCACGACAATGACGGCCAGGACAGCAAGGAAGGTGACAGCGGCGGCACCGCTGGTCGTAACCCGGATGGTACGTTCGTGAAGGGAAGCGAAGCCGCTAAGCAGGCCGGTCACCTCGGTGGTCTGCACTCGCACTCTCACGCCAATGACGATGACGAGAAGGAGAATCAGGGTGAGGGTGGAGCTGCGGCTGCTGGGAGGAACGCGGACGGGACGTTCACGAAGGGGTCGGCGGCCGCTGCTGAGGCGGGTCATAAGGGCGGGTTGGCGACGGGGGGTAATTGACTCTCGCTCTTGTGAAGGAGGTGGTAATGTTGCGCAGGATGTAGCTTTGACGGCCGATGAGAATCGGTACAGCATAGTTGCTGGTATCTCTGGCTACCAGCTCCGAGACCAGTGCTCAAGTAGATGAGTATGAGAAAAGCACATGCGGAAGGCGGCCTGAAACTCTCACAACTACTTCCTCCCTTTCGGCTTCCCACCCTTCCCAGCTTTCCCGCTCTTCCCGCCCTTCTTCTCCTTCCCACTCTTCCCAACCGCGACCGCATCTCCCTTCCTCTTCTTCCACTCCATCCCCGCCTTTCTTTCATCCCGGTCCAACAACTTCTTCTTCTCCTTGTTACTCAGCTTTCCGCCCTTGCCCGCCTTCTTCTTCTCCTCACTCGGCCCATTCAACGCCTCCTTGCCTCTCTGCTTCGCCGCCGCTTTCTCCTTCTCACTCTCGAACCACGTTTTCTTCGGCCTCGCCATGATCTCATCTCTGTGCACCACATTGTTCTCTGCGCGTGTGATCTCTTTCTCAGTCTGTTGAAGGAGCTTGTCTTCCTTCTCCTCTTTCAACACAGCTTCAACTTCATCTTGTAAATCGTCGCAGCGTTTCTGCCATGCGTCGGCATCTTTAGGGTCAACAGTCCGTTGTCTCACGCCGGCGCCGTGAGCTTTCGCGGCTTTGACAGCGGCTTTGACGACTTTGCGGTCAGGTTCTGCAGCAAGCGTGCAGGAGACACCTTTGCGTCCTGCACGCGCGGTACGTCCGACACGATGAAGGTAGATTTCATGGGTTTGAGGAGCCTCGTAATTGATGACGACCTCAATACCTTTGATATCGAGACCACGGGAGGCGACGTCGGTGGCGAGTAAGAAGGACGCGCGACCTGATCGGAAGGACTCCACAGCGTTGATACGCTGTTCTTGTGAAAGATCACCGTGCAGCTCTGCGGCTTTGAGTCCACAGAGAGCGAACATGATGCGCACGCGGTGGGCTTCCTTCTTCTGACGGAAGAAGATGATGACACGATCGGTATGTACCTCTGAGCAGAGGTACATAAGATAGCCTAGCCGTTTCTGTTCTCGACCAGGTCGTAGTCGGACGAACTCCTGTACTAGACCTGATGCACTGGCTTTTTGCGCATCGACCATAAGACGTACCGGCCGCTGCATACCAACTCGGACCAGCTCATCAACCTTTGTGGTCATCGTGGCGGAGAAGAGCATGGTCTGCCGGCTCTTTGGGATCGTCTTGAGAATCTCATTGAGCTCGTCCGAGAATCCTTCTTCAAGCATTCGATCTGCCTCATCGAGAACCAGGATTTCCAGCTTGTCAGTCTGAAATGACGGAGAGTTGCGCATGAAGTCGATGAAACGACCTGGCGTAGCAATGACGATGTCAGGTCGCAACTTCAGCTCCTTTTCCTGCTCTCTACTGTTCAGACCACCGATAGCCCTTCCGAAAGTGATGTCTGTATGTGCAGCAAGCTTCTTTGCTACAGCCAAACACTGCAATGCAAGCTCACGGGTCGGCATCATGATCGCCACACGAGTGGTTGCCTGGCGTTTTGGTCGATATAAGAGACGCTCGAGGATGGGAATGATGAACGCGCCAGTCTTTCCGGAACCAGTAACAGCGCCACCAACGATGTCTTTGCCTTCTAATGCCACGGGTATAGTCTTCTTCTGGATAGGAGTGGGCGCAGTGAACCCAACAGCGGACAGGCCTTTCAGGATGGGACGCGACAAGTTCATTGTTGTAAAGCTGCCCTCGCCAGCGACTGGCGTCTCATTTTTCGTCTTCTCTTCCGGCGCGAAGAACGCGGCCTGCTTCTTCAGCTCGGCTTCATCAATCTCTGCCTCATCGTCGCTGGCAGCTATCGCTTGTCCATCATCAGGATGCGAGACAGGAGCAGCCACATCGTCCTCGTCGTCTTGCACGTCCTGCTCTCCGTCCTCATCTTCCTCAGAAACTCCGTTTGATTGTGCTTCGGCTCCGGACTCCGCATCGCTTTCCTCATCATAGTGGCCATGCCCAACGTCAATCTCCTCGTCCACATCGCTCTCACCTAGCTCGCCCAACTCTGCCTCCGATCCTTCAATCTCGTCCTCGTCGTCACTGCCTTCCTCGTCGTTGTCATCGTCATCCGAGTCGGCTTCTGCTTCCTCTGCCTTGCCAGCCTTTCCCAATCGCCTCGCCACAATGGCATCAACGCGATCGTCTGTTCCACCGAGAAAACCATCGAAGTCGCCCAGAGCAGCCGCACGATCCTCCTGGTCGAATTCAAAATCCGAATCCAGGTCTTTCGCATCATCTCCATTGGCCACTATCTCCTCCTCGTCTTCTGCGACATCTTTCTTCTGCTTCTTCACAGCGCTTTTGCTCGTCGACTCTCGCTTGCGCTTGTTGCTCTTCGGCTGTTCTTCCTCCGCGACTTCGACTTCCTCGTCTGACACATCATTGTCGGACAATGTCCCAACGAAATCGGGATCCAGTAAGGGCGCCATGACTTGCGAATGCCCGCTGCGACAGCCAAAGCATCAGACTCGAAAAGTTCGAGATGCGAAATTACTGCCATGAAGGCGGTGAAGTCAAAGCGGAAAGACTCCGTGTCTTGACTCGCGCCCGAATGTTCAACCTCGCCTTGTCTTCATGATCCTGCGTCCTTGTCGAATCAACACGGTGTGCACGCGATCGCTAACTAATTATTGCTGAGATTATGGACGGAATGCCTCCATAAAACTCGCAGTGTCTGCGCGACAATAATCCACAGGCAGGTTCATGAGCACTCAGCCCAAACAGGTGATGTACCCTGCTATCTCCATGGCTACCGCTTATCATTCGCGGTGATCCACTGACAAGAGCCCAAAGTATCTGCTGAGGCCACTTGTCTGCTTTCTTGAATATCTGCTGAGAAGGTTTTCAACAACGCCTCTGCCAAAGTGCTACTAAGAAAGCGACAGAACCTATCGATGCCGTCGCAAACACCCTCTTTTTACTGGTAATGGCTATATGCTTGGACATGTCCTGACATGTCAACCAAATGCGAAGGCGGCGGCACTACTCGCTTCCGAGAGGACGTATGAAAGTTCTGGAGCCACGAGGGATCTGAAGCATGTCAAGGTATTCGACCTGGTAGAGGCCAAATGGCGGCTCGACTAGGCCATTGCCTGGAGTCTCCAGCACGGTGATCAAGACCCGGGTTGCGGACAGGCGCAGGAGAGATGGTGGATTCTGGACCTTTGCTTGCGTCATGTATATGTGAAGCTTCCATTCACATGCATTGCTGGTTGATGCCGAGCCGCCCAGCAGCCATTCTGTGATTGCAACGACGACTCGACGCGCCTCCCTGAGAGGTCTCAATTTCTCTTGAACTTGTATAAGACCAATCAATAAGCAAATATATGACAAGAATCAACGACAAGCAATGAGTCAAGTTTGACAGTCACTGGACAGTGCGACGAGTTGCGCACTTGATTCATCTCAGCGGTAGGGCAACAACGAAGACTGCAATAGCAACAAAGAGACAAGGCAGCAGACCTGCATACTGCAAGCAACCATGGCTCGATCTCGCGGCCATATCGTGCGCAGAGCAGCACGAGCATTTCTTGACACTCCTCATCTACTGGAAGGGGACACACTCCTAAACGTTCTGGCTGGTTACCGATCTGAAACACATGCGGGCGAACCCCTTCATGTGGACTCCACACCAAGACTACCAACGCCGCCTTCCATCCTCAAAAGGCCGGCACAGCAGCCACTCACGCCCCAATCTTGCTACGACGCTCTCATGGATGACAACTTCGAGTCTGCCATTGCAATCACCACTCATTACACGTTCTCCGAGATGTGTACTGCACTTGCAGCCCTTCCATCTGCACCAAAGCATCAAGGCGGAATCGAAGGCTTCGTCGCGCAACAAGTCGCCAGCGCGCTAGAGAAGAAAGCCGAAGCCACTGGCGAGGATATCATGACAATCTTGCAGGAGTATGAAGCCACCAAGACGCAATACCAAGGCAATGCCGCGTTGCACCAGCGCATGGGTACTAAGCTCATCAGCATGCTCATCTTCGGGCTCTCCTCAAAAAGTGTGCGACAAGACTCGAGTTCCTCTACTACCTGTCAGAGAGATACAAAGTCGAAGAGATTGTGACGCATTTACAGGACTTCCGGAACGGCTTCTATAGCTATGAGAGAAGCGTCACGATGGTAAAGGAGTTTCTCAGGGATGCGGTCGAGGTCAAGGCGAGCATCGATTTGCGGAACGCAACGTCTATGCATGGGCAGACTGCGGAAGCTACGAACGAGTTGAGGCAGGGTGACAGGGTCGCAAATCAGCACGCGGCGCTTGGCAAGGGCGTTGGAGAGAGGTCGACACCGCAATAAGGGTGGTGACCTGGACAGCATGAATGAGACAGCTGCTGATGACTCCGATATCGATATGGATGGCGCCGATAATTTTGATGAGTGGTAACGGAGATACATCTGGACGAGCGAAACTTACCATCTCTCTGCGAGAACTGGATCGACCGAAGAACGAGATTTGGGCTTGTTATTGCCAGCACTCGCGGCGGACTTGGCGTTGATGGAGCTATATCGAGGGTGCCAATGTTGTACCTACTTAGGGCGTCGGGCAGAGCGTCGCATACTACAGCGCTATCAGTGAGCGTTCTGTTAAATTCAACAATGATATCACAATCAAACACATTCTCTCCTGCTCACTCTGTCCCGTATGCACAGCGGCAGTGTTGAAAAAGTCATGTGGCCTCCTATGCCGGTCCAGAGGCCATGTCCCATGATGCCAAAGAGTCGAACAATGCGCTGCCCGTGAGCAAGCAACAAGTGCTCAATGAAAACCCACAAAGGCATCGTGCAAGACAATGCTCTCTTTGTCCTAGTTGCCAATCCGGGACCGACCCTAATCAATGGCATCTCTCACTGCCTATTGTCCTCTTCGCAACCAAGCAAACTACACACACAGATCAATACCGACATTTTCATAACCACATGCAAGCTCTCTCCAATCACATTCGTGCACATCTCCACTAAACCCAAACCCAAGGAACCATACTAATGCCCTACACACGCCTCCAATACCTCAACTGGCTAGCCCAGAACGGACGCTGGGAATGTCTGTATGATTTACCTAAAAGCAGTGTTGGGCCTTGCAGATTGACTGCCGTGCGAGCAGTTAGCATTAAAAGATCAAGACGAGGCAATGTTCAAGAGAAAAGAAAGCTGATAATCTTCAAGCGAACAGGTCCGGGGAAGGATAAGAATTGGTATGGCATGAACCCGCCTTGTGGCATGCCTTCGTGTCAGTTATGCGGGACGTTTGTTAGGATGGCGATCGAGGATGAGGATGCGACGTTCGGCGTTGCTGGCTAAGCTCCCTGTGGCATACTGATGGCGGTGGCCATCACGACGGCGCTCACACAATTCATCAGAGAAGCAGAAAGCTGATGTCGCTTCAACCAACAATGCTTGTACGTCATATCCTCTCCGAGTACCATCCTACAACATTCTCCCAAATGCCCAAACACATCTACCCTCAACCTTTTACCCAAGCACATCATCTAATGCTTGAATTGATCCTCCGTAACACCCTTACCCATCGCACTCGTCGAGCTGACACCACCACTAACCATTCTCAACAACTCATCCACGTAGTTGGCACCACTCCACTTCTGGTGCGTGACGACCTCGCAACCGGTCTCCATCTCCGGCTCCTGGATCGTCTCGCCGTAAGCGCGCATACCCCTCTTCGCGAAGTCCTTGGCGAAACGGTCGGAGATGAGCGCCGTGCTGTGCAGACCCGCGAGGGTGATGAATTGCCAACAGTAGCCGAGCTTGGCGAGGCGCTGGATGTAGGTTTGTTGCTCGGCGGCGGGCATGGCGGTCTTCCAGTTGAAGGAGGGGGAGAGGTTGTAGGCGAGCCTGCATGATTGTTAGCATTGATAGGTATGGTATGGTGTAAGAATGGCTTACTTCTGCTCCGGCCAGTGAGCGTGCACACCATCAGCAAACTCCTTCGCCTGCGAGAAGTCGGGCAGCTTGCTCTCCATCCAGATCAAGTCGGCGTACGGAGCGTAGGCAGCCGCGCGAACGATGGCACACTGGCAGCCACCCTGATACCTATAGAAACCTTCCCTGGTTCTCGGCGCGTCCCAGTCGAAGTGCACATCCACACCAGTCAAACCCTTGGCAATTGCGCGAGCCTCTGCATTGCTCTTGCCCTTGGACTGCTTGTTGAATTCCTCAATCAGGCCGGCCTTGTTGACGTGGACACCAGCGTTGATGGTGTCCGCGACAGCCTCGTGGAAAAGCTTGAGGCCCGCCTGCTCGTTCCAGGAGTCCTCAATGGCCTGGAGCGCTTCACCCTGCTTGCCAGACTGTTCGGCAGCGATCATCAGGTCGTTCAATGGCTGCAGGGCCGGGTTGGTTGCTCCAAGGATGAACTGGTGGTCGCGAGGGTCAATGTTGCTGGTAATGAGAGTGGCGGCTTCAGAGTCGGTACGGGCGATGGCGAGGAGGTCAGTGCCCATGATATCGGCTTGCGCACGGATGGCAACCAGGCGGTTGATGTGCTCGCTGATGGGCACCAAGACCTTACCGGCCATGTGACCGCACTTCTTGGTACCTGGCATCTGGTCCTCAATGTGGATACCGGCCGCACCCTTCTCAATGAAGAGCTGGGTGAGCTTCATGACGGCAGTCAGACCACCGTGGCCAGTGTCGGCGTCGGCAATGATGGGACGGAGGAAGTCGGTGTTGGCCAGCTTTGACCTGTCTGACGCAGCAGTGGTCAAACGCTCCTCGCGCTGCTTGCGGTCGTGGAAAAGCTGGGCCTTGAACAGGTGCTGCACCTTGTTTGGCACAGTGGTGTACGGGTAGTCTGCAAGATCTGGACCTGGCTCGTCAGAAGCAGAGGCTGTGCTCGACGATTGCCAGCCAGAGACGTAGACAGTGTCGAGGTACTTGGCCATCTGGGTGACCATGACCGGGTCCAAACAGCCGTAGGTGAACGAAGCATCCTTGTTCTGTGTAGTGTCAGCGGATATCTTCGCCTCACCTTCTGGTTGTCACTTACAGCAAAGCGCTCCTCTACGGTCTTCCAGAGCTTCTTCGACAGAACGTTGCTCGGGTATTCAATCTTGATGTTGCCCCTCTTGTTGACGATCTGCTCAGCAGTGTAGGGTCTGCGAGTCTGACGCCATCTGGAGTCTGTCCACCATTGCTGCACCTGCTTGACCTCCTCTTCGAAGCGCTGCTGCTCTCCGTCGTTCGGGTGGCCTGCCATGGTTGCTGCTGAAAGTCCTGAAGGTAAGATGGAGGTGAATGCGGACACGGCTTGTCTCAATCTTTCTGCCAGCTTGTCCTCTTTTCTCGAGTACAAGAGGGAGTGATATAGATGATGTGAGGTGTGGTGTTAATGGTAAAGTGCTTTTGATCACAAGGCGGGAGGAGAAATGTATAAGAAGTATACTTGAGCCTTTACCAACCTATGACTCCGATCTCGCCCGAGCTTGAGATGCGCATCAAAGAAGCCAGAGCTTGTGATGTTGCCGCTGCTTGACCGAGGGCGATGTCCTGGTGAGCATTCGTCAAGCCTCGGACGAAGGGCAGAGCATGACTGGCTGAAGCAAGAAAGGCTCGAGCCGCCTGCCGCTGTGGAACCGAAAATCTGGAGAAGCGTGGTGGTTGTTGCCGAGGCTTGCATGTGAAGTGAACCACGGAACTCCTTCAGAAATATTTGCAATATACATGTCTGTCTTGCCGTCCTGTTGCATCTGCTATAAGTCATCATGGGCTGGGGAGTATCTCCAGAAGCAGAGATATGACCAGCCGAGCAAAGCAGTCCATCAACTCCAGAAGGTTTTGTCTCCTCCAGGATGCGGCCGGTTGACAATTGGCCCTTTTCAGTGTACGCGTGAGATGCCTCCGCTGGGCAGGGAGCAGCTAGACGTGCGGCTCTATTGTCGAAGAAGGCAGATTAGTACCATCCCATCGTGGTGTCGCGTCGAGCTCAATTTCATTTTGCGCAGCGCGTCGACCTCCGATACCAACATTGTTGTCCATCAATATGGCTCCAATAATGGTCTGCGGGCTAAGAGATAACTGCTTATAGACTGTTGGCACTTTCGGTCATGAATGTCGATGGGCGATTTCCGCAATATTCTGGCAGTTGCTTTTCCTCAGTCGAGGACGATGTTAAGGCCCGGGGCTAGCCAGTCTTGGCGTGGAACAAATGCCGCTGTCATCTTTTCATTCTATTGGGAATGTCTCACTCTGCAGACTACAAGCCTATACCATAAAATACACACATGCAACTACCACAGACCTCAGGCGCACTGGAGACACGTCAAGATACATACAAGCAAGTCATCACAATGTGACGCCTCCATCGCGAATGAAAACCCTACACATACTACTAGTACCTGCGCTATCAGGGCGGCCAGCGTCCTTGGCCGGCATAATCGCAGTCAATTCCGCACTCTCGCATTTCCGTCTCTACTTTCCTGCCCTCTACGGCAAAGCCATGAGGTATAGCCGCCCAAGGATCCCCACTCGCTGCACCAGGTAAGAGCGATCCGATTGCACGTCTCTGACCGCAAGTGCTGCTTACCTCACAGGATTTACTGCCTGCTGTTTTTCATCTTTCATTCTGCAGTGCATAAGTCAATTTTCTTAACATTCCATCTCTCCATCAGAAATTGAGAGTCTTGCGTCATGGCGGTCTTGTTTGGACTCATCGTTGCAATGGGACATTGACTACACAGATCAACAGCATTGCTACAGTCTTCATCGCCTTACCAGCCTGCATTGTTCTCCCTGCCATCCATCTTGCGAACGAGACTGTCTGCCCTCGTGAACGTGCCGCCTACGATTCTGGTGTTCAAATCTAGAGACTCGGCTCGTGGACCTCCACCAGGATAACTTGGACAAAATGGACGAAAGACAGATTTTCTCAAAGGAGGTGGCCAATGTCGATGAAGCAAGAAGGACCTCAGTAATGTCCGTAGAGATGCCAATGTCTCCGGTATCCTCCTCGAGCAGCGACTACGACCATGAGCCGCAAGATCAAAACTTTGGAGAGCAGCTGACGCCACACATATCGCATATCTCTTCTGGAGCCATTGGCGCGATACCGCCATCGCTACACCGAACATATACGAAGACTAGTATTGCTACGGTTCACGATCCAGCCTTCGAAATCGACTTCGCGGAGAACGACAAAACCAACCCCAGAAACTGGTCGAAGTTTTACAGAGGACTTGTGCTTGCAGTAATGAGCTACGGCACTACCGCGACAGTCATGTTCTCAACCAGCTACACATCTGCCATCCCAGGGCTACAGAAATCGTTCGGCATCAATGAGAACGTCGGCATACTGGGTGTGACGACCTATCTCCTCGGTATGGCCGTGGGAGCCCTGATCCTCGCACCGCTCTCCGAGATGTATGGCCGAAGACCGGTGTACGTGATAGCCAACGCACTATTCGTCGTCTGGGTGATCCCATGTGCAGTGGCGAAGAACATCGCGACGATTCTCGTTTCAAGATTCTTTGCCGCCTTCTGTGCAGCCGCGATGATAAGCAATGCGCCAGGCTCCGTAAACGACATCACAGAGGAGGAAAATAGAGCCCTTGCTTTTTCAATTTGGTCAATCGGCCCAATGAATGGACCCGTACTCGGCCCCGCGATTTTGGGATTCGTGTTTCAATACCTTGGCTGGCGTTGGACAAACTGGGTGGTTGTTATTGCAGCCAGTGTTGCTTGGGTGTGCACCAGCTTGGTAGGAGAGACATATGCGCCAGCCATTCTCCGCAAGCGAGCAGCAGAGAAACGAAAAGAGACGGGAGATGATCGTTGGTGGAGTCGCTACGACGAGAACCTCAAGTTCTACAAGCTCTTGAAGACGAATCTCTCACGCCCGTTCATCATGACAGCGACAGAGCCGATTTGCATATTCTGGGACATCTACATTGCCCTGGTGTATGGCTGCCTGTATCTTTGCTTCGTAGCATACCCAATAATCTTCTCAGATGCCCGCCGCTGGACGCCCGGATTCTCTGGTCTGGCTTTCTCGGGCATTGGTGTTGGTTCAATGATCGTCATCTGTGGTGAGCCACTCATCCGGCGAATGATCAACGCTCATAGGCCTGATCCTGAGAGCGAGACCGGCAAGCCCGCTCCCGAAGCTATGGTCAGCGTAGTCTGCATTGCCGCGATCCTCATACCAGTAGGAGAGATCTGGTTTGCATGGACCGGAACTCCAGTCAGCATACCATGGATCGTTCCCATCTTAGCCGGCATCCCGTTTGGAGCTGGCAACTGCGCAGTCTTCATCTACGCAACGAACTACCTCGTCGACTCCTACGATGTCTACGCCGCCAGCGCACTAGCCGGCAATGCCGTCCTCCGCTCAGTCATGGGCGCCACCATGCCTCTCGCAGGCGAGGCCATGTACAAGTCTCTCGGACCACATTGGGCCGGCACGCTACTCGCATTGCTAGAGGCCGCTTTCATTCCAGTGCCATTCCTGTTCTACCGTTATGGTGCCAAGATAAGATCTAAGAGTGCTCTGATTAGGAGTATGCGAGAGGATAAGGAGAGGCAAAGTGCCAAGCGCAGCAAGGCTGAAGAGAAGGCGCTGCGCAGAGCCAAGGCTGAAGTTGAGGTGGGTGGTGGGATGCTGGGCATCGCCGCGATGGATGAGGAGATTGACAGGTTGAGGGATTTAGAGAAGGGTGCGTCGGTGAAAAGTGCTGTCAGTGCTGGAGACCTTTGACAGGGCTACAACATGATGATTGGCGTTCGAGCGTTTTGCACAGCGTCGGTGTTTTCTATTGCTTTAGCATGGGTGGTCGATGGCACTCGCAGGACTCAAGATCGTCCGAATATGCAAAATAGATCACGTTTGGCGTGCGCTTGGGATGCGCGGTAGCGGACCAGGGCAGGGGCTTCACCAGTCAATCGACTGATTGATTGATGGAAACAGTTGACAGCTTGTTGACACGCTTGATGGCTCGTTGACTCGTTGACTGCTTGTTGACGGCTTGTTGACACAGTTGACAGCTTGCTAACATAGTTAATAACTTGTCAACACAGTCGATAGGGATATTGATGACTGCTCGTGATTGAGTGACTAGTTGGTCAAATGCTCAATCGGTGGGTTGACTGATGAATCCACTGGACCGGGGTGGTCTAAGCATTGTGTTGTCATGAGTCATTATATACACCAGACTAGATAGTTACCATCCTCAACATAAACCATCACGACTTACTCACTGGGTATCTGTAACAGACGGACCTCTCTTTCTGAAACTAGTACGGCGTGTTTGCCTTCTTGACATCAGCCCAATCCGTACCAGTCTGGCCGGTCTGGCCATGGTACCCATGAACCGTCGAAGCACCGTCGGTGCCGCCAGCGCCGTCACCATACTTGGCAACGTTCATCGGCAAGCCGGTGTGAGGATCAATAACACGACCCTCGGCATCGAGCTGTTGAGGAGCTTGACCAGCGACCTGTTGTCCAGAGCCATATTCTGGGCCGCCAATGCCAGAGCCACCAGCTGCGGCGGCGCCAGTGGCAGTCGAGCCCGCGGTGTCCCGCCCACGGTCAGGAGTCGTCTCCTTCTCATGCTTGTGCTGGCCCGGGTGCAAGATCCTGTGGATCAAGCTCTCCTTCTTCTCGCCCTTATCGCCGTGCGTGGCAGCCTCATGCTGACGCGCCTGCTGGAGCTCCCGCTCGTGCTTCTCCTCTTGCGTCCAGCCACGCGGGTCATCCTTCTTGTGCAGCTTGTTGTGGCCGTCGCCATGGTGGTGCTTCTCAGCCTCGCAGGCGCCGACACCAGCCGCACCAGCACCACCAGCGATCGCTGTGTCGCGACCAGCGTGCGAGGTTTGCTGAGGCTGTGCTGCTCTCTGGTCATCCAACGTGGTCGCCCCGGATTGAACTCGTGGGTCGGCCTTGTTGGCCAGGTTGGAGGAGTGGGGGCCTGTCGACGTGGTGGTGGTAGTTGTAGTGTTTGTAGTAGTGCTGGTAGGGTCCTGCTGAGAGTAGCCTTGTGGGGCCTGGGCCCTGCTTTCATGGCCCTTGCCCAGCTCGTACGCACCAACACCAGCAGCACCGGCGCCGCCAGCAACAGCTGCATCACGGCCATAGTGGTGTTCTTGACCTGGTTGTTGCGTTGAGGCAACGCCAGTAGCCGCTGGGCCACTTTGAGCTTGGGAGCTGCTCAGTGGCACGTAAGACGGGTCGTGCGCGCTGCTGTCAGGTAGGCCGTAGGCACCAGTGCTGCTGGATGGCTGTTGACCGCCAAGGGTGCCAGTGGTCTGAGAGATAGGATCGCGGTGGTCTTTGCCAAGTTCGTACGCGCCGACTCCAGCAGCTCCTACGCCGCCTGCAAGAGCAGCGTCTCTGCCATAGTGATGCTGGCTTTGTGGTGCGACCGAGGAGGTGCCAGGAGCCTGTCAGTAAATGGTCAGCATTAAAACATACGACCAGACCCTACAGTTGAATGATAAGATCACGCTAACGTCTTAACAGGCCTAGCTGCAATAGGCACGATGCGTGTCGCTAAGCTGGCTGTCTTAGGTCCCCTAAGGAAGACGATCTCTTACCTGTTGCTCGTCGACCGGATGCAGCCTGCTGTCGCCGCCCTGAGCCATCTCGTAAGATCCAATACCGCCAGGGCCAGTAGACTGGCCAGTCGGAAGGCTGCTGGCTGTCGAAGGCTGGTCCCTTTGGCTCAACTCGTGGGCGCCAATGCCAGCCGCCCCAAGCCCAGCTCCACCGACAGCAGCATCCCTACCCAGATGTCTGTCCGTACCACTTTCAGTTGGGTACTCCCCCGGCACATGGGGATCAAGCCGGTTCGCAATGTCCGAGGCGTGTGGTCCTTGGACGTGGTGTACATAACCCTCGTATGGCTTCTCGTTGTCATGGTGGAAGCCAGAGCTGTCGCCAGGAAGATGGAATGAGCGGGCAGTGTAGGTGGCATTGTCCACAGCTGGGTCGCGAGGACGATCGCCAAGAGCATTGGTGCCACGGCCGGCACTAATATCGTCTGTGCCGTGTGGGCCATGAGTCCGGTGCTCATGAGCGAGAGCTCCAGTACCAGCTCCCGCACCTACGACGCCTCCGGCAATGGCAGCGTCCCGGCCTAGGTGGGAATTGTCGCCCGTAGTCGAAGATAGCCCTTGGTCGCCAGGTGCAGCTGAGCTACCGTACGTGGAGGTTGGCTGCGCTTGATGGCCCGTGTTGCGGTATGGGTCGGAGTTGTGCTGACCGGCATATAGGCCAGCTCCTGCAGCGCCAGCCGCGGCCGTGCCACCAATCGCAGCGTCACGGCCCAAGTGAGAGTCGTCGCCCACGGTACTACTCATACGTCAGATGAGTTGATGTCTTCACAAGTCAATGGCGACTTACCCCTTGGCAGTCCTGTCAGGGAGCTGCTGTGCTCCAGCAACATTGCTAGATGCTGGAGCGGTGCTTGAGCTAGTAGTGCCACCGCTGAGAGGGAAGTGACGCTCGTTATTAGATGTAGTTGTGCTAGTTGGTCCAGTCGTCTGCGTTTGAGATGCCCTTGACGGGTCATTGTAGTGCTTGTTTGCCTCATACCCAGCAGCGCCTAGGCCAGCAGCACCTGCTGTGCCGAGAGCAGCGTCACGGCCCAAATGGCTATCGTCGCCAGTCGTGCTCGAGCCTGGCACCGTTTGGTCAGCATCCCTAGCATAAGGGCCAGCTTTACCGCCCTTGATAGCCATTGTGCTTGAGTTATCCGAATGCAGTCTCTCGAGTGCCGTACCTGGAACTCCTGCGGCTGCCGCAGTCGAGGTAGGGCCGCCCACAGTCGCCGTCTGACCATAACCAGTCTCATCGTATCTTGACCCGCCTGGGTTGCTGAGCTTCCTGTCAGCTGGCCGTGTTACGCGAGCGAAAGTTACAGCGAAACATACACAATCTGTCTCAGCACGCCGCCTTGTGACGCCTTCTCAGCTTCAGGGTTTGTTTCAATCTTGCTGGTCCGCGGAATGGCGGAAGCAGCTGCAGGTGCTCGCTCTGCTGTGGTCGTCTGGTTCTTGCTTGCTGTCGTGCCATATGCTTGTTCATCGTACTTGGACCCGCTGGGGTTCCTGAGCTCCAATATCAGTAACAATTCGCGAGCAGCAGCTGGGAAAAAGCGCATACAATAGCTGCCTCGTGATACCACCCTGAGCCTGCTTCTCTTTGTCGGGATCCGTTTGGAGTACATGGCCTGGAACCGAGCTCTGAGTGTGAGCTGTTGTTCCAAATGCTGTTTCGTCGAATTTCTCGCCATTAGGATTCAGGATTTGTCTAAGGATGCCGTGGTTGCGCTTCTCGACACCTGAGATACTTTGGTCAGAATCGAGACTGAAGAAATGTAGAAAAGGTAGAGTCTCATCAGTCAATCAACCGGTTGACTGGCTGATATAGCTGACGGCTTGTTGACATGTTGACGGCTTGCTGACGCTGTTGACCGCTCATGATTAAGTGACTAGCCGGTCAAATGGTTGATCGGTCGGTTGGACGATGATAACACTGAGAAAAGGCTCTCTTACCCGGGTCTGTCTTCAGTTGCTCATTTGCAAGCTGCTGAGTGTAGGTTGCCTGAGACTCTGGGTCCGCTGCAGAAGTGCCAGATGGGTAGCGAGACTCGTCGTATTTTTCACCGTGTGGATTTCTGCAGGCCTGGTCAGAATATAGTCGCGGGAAACCGTGAAGAGTACAAACAAGATCTGTCCTGTTACACCTCCGGCAGTGCCAGTCACACCACCAGGCTGGTCGCGCTGGGCGGAGCTGCCAGTCAAGCCACCGGTTTGGTCATGCTCTGTGGCTCTGCCGGTCTGCGTTCCATAGCCGGACTGAGTCTCAGAGGCGTACTGGGTGCTGGAAGTTGGCTGAGTGGTAGAAGTAGACTGCGTGGTTGCTCCGCTGCGGTTCCTGCGAACAGGTCAGCATAGCTCCTGCAACAAGGGGCACTTCGCAGACGGTGTCGCTCTTAGATCGCCTTGATCACTCTTGTCAACCCCGGGGTTGGCAGCCATGGCGTCCTCATGGTCGTGGGATCCTCCCAGTGCATGGGTGTTCTTGGGTTCTGGTGTTCCGTACATAACATTGTCGTCTTGCTCGTGGCCCGGACGGAATATATTCTTGATCTTTTCCATGTTGATTGATTTATGTTCTCAATGAGATAGCAGGGTTTCAAAGAGACAACGCATAGGCTTGGTACACAAGCATTGGTGTATATAACAGACATGGGCACTGTTTGTCGGTGGGGCCCATAGCTACAAAGGCCACCACCTTGCTACGTCATGACAGCCTGCTGAACGTGTATCTTTCCTGAAAGCGGCTCGACGCGTGACTAGTCGCGACTATGGCGTACGCAACCACCTTCGAGTGGTCGAGAAAGTCGGTCACTATACCTCAATGAGCGAGGGCTACGATGTCGAGCAGGCGGTGGACGGTACACGTGCTTCGGGCTGGGCGGCTGCCAGGTTTCGGCGAGGGCTACCAGAGGCTCTCGATGGTATTGGTCCAAGCGAGCGGTTGGAAAAAGCAGCAGAATGCGACCCATAAGGTTTGGCTTCTTGGTTGCTAGAATCTGGACCGTGGTGGATCATCACGAAAGAGATCATCGCAGCCCCGCCTTGTTTCCCTGGCGCTTGGATCCATGGCTGTGCTGTCATGCATTGAGGCGCGCTCTGTGGCTGAACAGTCGCCCGAAGGCGTTCCGTATCGCTGCCGTCATGATTTGGCAGAGGTCAAGCAGTGGGAGTCGGTTGCAAGTGGGAAGAGTAAGATGGATCTGGGAGCGGGAATATATCGCAAAAGCACGACCCACGCATTGACAGCAGTCTCCACGCCATGAGCCGGCTTTCCTGTTGTGGCATCACTGGAACCCACTGTTTGATGGCTTCTTGGTCGACATCTAGCAACGGGGATCGGGAACTGCTACATATACGTACTGGAAAATGCTGGGTTAGAGCTTGGACAACCACGAGGGTGCTCACGAGGAAAGCTTTAATCTTGGGATGTGTCCAGATCGAGAAGACCGCCAGACGAAGCCCCGATGCCCAGCAATGTCAAGACAGGATCTTTCACTTTCTCCTACCGTACGGAGTACTCAACTTCTCCATAGCACTACAATTCCTCGAGACTCAGCTCGACGCTGCACTGCAACAGTAATGACACCCCACCAGGCAGATGCACCTGCCGTCCGCATCGGGCGCCCTCGCCGGCGGAGGTCGGGTTCTGCAGGCACGGGCGCTTCGCGAAGCACTCCCACGACTAATAAAACTGCGCGAATCTTCTAGGCGCGCCGCGTACCTGCAGCTCAGCGTCCAACACCAAGAACTCAACAGAGTCGGGCCTGCTCTCGGCCCTGCTGCCAACTTTGTGTTGCATTGTTGCCAGCACCTCGTGACAAAGCACGAATGGAGTAACATAGGGCTGATAAATGACTTTGAGATCCGGATCTTTGTTCTTCTAGATTAACGCTTATAACCACGGGGACCCCATGTGCTCAGTGCTCGGCTTGCGTAAGAGCCTGCCAATCCCGTCTCCCGCCGCACTCCACTTCTATGAGCAGCAGCACGACCTCCGTTCGGTCGGCGAGATAGGTTTGCGATCTCTTCGCCTATTTCTCTTCTACATCGTGTCTTATAAACCTCGTTTCATCGAAGCATCGGTGGCTTCACCCGTCCGAAAGACATTCATCGGAGCGAGACATTGAGGTCCGCGGGACGCCCTCTGCACTTCCGTCACTTCGTTCTGTCCCGCTTTCGATCCGGCGCTTCCGAATCGAGATCACGTTCGCTGTACAGTACCATCGGATCCTGTGCACATTCTCCTCGAAGGTAATCCTCTTCGAATGAACCGACTTACCCCGGCAGCTGCCAAGAAGCAGTGACACCGACTTCCCTGCGACATCTCCATACCCCTCACATCTGACCCCGTTCCAAGAGCGCAAACCATCGCAACAGACATTCAACATGGCCTTTCGCGAACGGGCCAAGAAGCTTTTCAAGTCAGCTCGCGCGTCAGACTCAGACTCACTGAGCAAAAGCAGCTCGAAGAACTCCTCTCGTGATAGATGGCCTTCCAATGTCTACAAGCCTGGCGAGCCGATGCCAAAACCCAAATACCGTAAGCCCCCTACCAAGGAGCACAAGGAGCATCTCGAGTCTTTCTCGTTCGCGGAAGCATGGAGGCGAAAGAGCTTCCAGAGTCAACACAGTCCCATGGGCACCAGATTGCCGAGCAGAAGAAACAGCTTCTTGAGCATGGGAAGCAGGAAAAGGAGCTACATGAGCAGCAGAGGACCAAGCAGGAATGGAAGTGTTGGGAGCCAGAGCTCGGATGTCACAGAGAAGAGCATGATGGGCCCTGCGGCGCGCCAGAGGGAAAGAGGTTTTGGGGGCACCAGGTTGAGTACCGAGGTCGAGGCGGAGGGTGACGACGATGTCCACAACGGTAAGCTCATGGCCAGGACTGCCTCTGGGTAGACACTGACTTGGAGGCAGTCGGCCTGTCGAGAGTCCAGTCTCGCGACCATCATCACTCCAAGAACAAGCCAAAAACCACGGACGAAGTTCCTCCGCCCATCTTTCCACCTATGAGTACAGGCACGGCGCATGACCATCAGCCATTCTCCGAACAGGATCTGGCATTAGCGATGCAGAGATCGCATCTGGCTGTACCAACGCAATAATGACATTCACGAAGAGCATTCACATTTACCAGCATACTCAAAGGTCATGAGTGACGGGGGCGTTCATGTATAGAGAGTTTTCTTTAGTGACAGATAGGCGTAAAGCGATGCTGCTGCAATTTCTGCAACAAGGGACGGCAAGGCATGGGTGGAGATTCACATCGGTGCTGAAAAGGCGCTCGGAACAAAAGGGATGGGCAAGCAGTCCTGCAAGCATATGTGCATAAGGCGTGGCGTATCAATATTGCCCTTTGATTTCTGTCCGATTGTGGCATCCTTGCGCAACACGCGCTGCCTGAACGGAAGCTCGTGTAAGGCTTTTCAGCTGAGCTCGATGCAATCCTTGATACCCAGTAATAAAATCCCGAGTCGAGACTGCACCAAGTCTCAGTGGCGTTGACCAGCCGCACTTAGCACCACGGAGTCGTGGAATGCTTTGCGATCGTGACTGCCAGATTTGGCGGCCGCCTTGCCAAGTGCGCGCGCACTTTCCTCATGGTTAATGTTGCCTAGAATTCCCGATCGACCTCACTCGTCGTCGTCTGCCTGCAAAAATGGATTCTCGATCTCCTCACTGCCATCGACTGGCGAGATCAAGACCAGCAACGTGCCTCTGGCCACCAGCAGACCCAGAGATCTAGAGCTAGTGTTACCTTCCTCATCTGTGCTATTGTTAGCAACTATCTGCATCGCGGTTAAGCATTCGGTCAGTCTCCTACCTCTCGTCATCTCCTTGACATTGTCCAGAACCAGGTTCATCAATTGATCGTAGCCTTTCAGCGTCCCGGTAACTAACGCTGATCAGTCCTAGGTCTTCGAAAATTTGACAGCATGCACGACGCACCTTCTCGTCCACCACTGAATTTGACCATGATCTCCTTGTCCATATATTTGGTCAGGTCAAGGATATTCTCCTTCTTCCGTTCGCCTCCTGGTGCATGGCCGCCCTTTCGATCACCTCTATCGCCGCCACCACCTCCTCGCCCACCACGACCGCCACGGTCACCTCGACCTCTGAATGTCCCTCGTTCAGACATGTTGGAGCGTCGTGTTATCGTAAAGTCATCAATGGCCAAAGAAGTGGCTCGCCAAGGTTGTTTCACGTGTTTGCCCTAAGGCTTTTTGGGTTCGAAGCGCAGTGGCCACAAATTCTGGACAGCAGCTTGAGAATAGCTGCGCAACAGTGACACTATCCGCAGCACTGTCAAATGTTATGGCGAGTAGTGCGTCAAAGTTCCTCGAGCGACACTGCTGTGCTTACGGACTTGCTACTCCCGCAAAAATATCACCGTTGCTCGTCGATATTGCGGCTGGAGCGCCTCGCGCCACCGACCAGGACCTCTGCCCGGCAAGCTGGGTCCACGGAGGAACTTGCGGCCTTTTCGGCCACGTCCGGCTTCCCCCCGCCCTGAAGGCTGAGCACACCTCTCGCAGCCTTGCATTCGCGTCGAGGAACCCTCTGGCAACGGGACTTAATTTGACTCCCACGCGAGTCTTCCCTATATAACGCTGCAGCCTAGCATTCGGCCAGGAGAGTCCACTTGTAGAAAATAGGCGGGTGGCTCAGGCATCCGAGGTGCCGTAAGAGGTAAGGGTGGGACATGGCGTAGTGGTCTGGGTGCCGGCGGAGGAGGTGGTGCTTGCCCGACTGGCGGCGCCAAGCAGCGCCCACCTGAGCCGCGCTTCTCCTCTTTTCCCCAGCTGACCTTCTTCTCCTTTCCCTCAACATCATCGCTCCCTCTCTCACCGCGACATGATCAAGCCGTGAACATGGAGCCCGACATCACCGCCGAGAAACGCAAGAGAAGCCCGTCGTCCTCCGTCGCACCGTTAGCCGCACCACCGGCCAAAGTGAGCAAGACAAATCACAGCCAGCTCAGCATCAACTATCTGTCACGCCAAACGCAAGATGACCTTCCCCTGCTGAACAAAGACGACACGCTTCCCAACCTCCTGCAGCTCCTGACGTCGTACGGCAACGTGCTCGACCGCCATGAGAGTCTGGCCTCGAATCTCGGAGCTCGCCCTTTGGCCCCTATCCTGATCAAGCGCTTCGAGCGATGCTTCGATGCGCCACCAAAGATAGTCGCATCGCACCACAAGGGCGGCTCAACCAACCCGGAAGACACGACGCACACCATCTCGTGGCTTGAGGTGATCGAGTTTGCTCGTGCACACCCAACGCAATTCACGCTCAGCACATTTTCCGAAGGCAAGCGCGTCTGCCAGTTCTACTACCCACAGAAGCAGCTCCGCGTCCAGGTCAATGAGGACGACTTCTTGTTCATCAACAGTGGACGATGCCAGGAGCTCATCCCTCCCCTCCCGATCTGGGAGGACGAAGAGAAGGAGATGGGCACGTGTGATGTGCTAGATGCGAAGCTAAAGGAGCTCACAAACGTTGCGGACATGGTGGCGGCGCGGACAAGGCAGCTCAGTCATAGGTTGAAGGGCAGGAAGACAGCCATATTGGAGCGCAGGGCGGGTGGTGGATGCGGCACTCCTGCGAAGGCCAACCCATCGCAGACAACCACGGCACCGCCATCTTCATCGGGCGCCGGCTTTACTGCAGTCAACACTGGCGACAACATACCCAATGGCGAGACAGAATCGAGCAGCTCTTTGGTGGAAGTGCGCCGCGAACTCCTCAAACACTTCGAGGGCTTACCACACAACCAGGGTCAAGGCCGCTCGCACTCGCGCCACCAGTCAACGACAATCCACACCGAGCCTGGTCAAGCAGCTACACGCCACCTCGATACTGCGTTCCGTGAGGGCGGCGACTCTCGCGAGCATGCGGAATCCACGAATTCGTCACTCTCGCCAGTTCCTCCAAATGCTTTCCACAACGACGTTAATTCCTACATTGCTGACGGCCATCGTGCACCGAGTACGTCTGTTCATCGCGCATCTATGAGCATCAGCGCTCGACCGTACAATACTCCAATCAAACACAATTTCAGCCGCCCACTGCCCGCGTCGTTGGAGAGTGCACAGCCTTTCAGGCCGCTGTGTCAGGCGCACATGGACAGCCTTCCGCGTGGTCACCGAGTCCTTCCACCTTGTGACAGATGTCGGCGTTTGCGCATGGATTGTGTCAAGAACCTCACTTCTTGCGCCGGGTGTACCAAGAAGCATGCACGGTGCCACTGGCGCGAGGTCACTCGCGATGAGCTTGGCGACCTAGATCACCTGATGGAGTCGGAGTATCCAGGCCCAACTACTGGTCTGGACCACGTCAATGGATACACGAAAGGCGGCAGTGACCTTGGCGACATGGAGCCCGATGAGAGCGAAGACGATGATAGCAATCCGCTCGAAGACCTGGAGGCTCTCGGAGAGAAGGAGGATCAGCGTGAGAAGGAGTTGGCCGAGCAGCAGAAGGAGGATGAGGAAGGCTTGCGCAATGCGAAAGAGCTCGCGAGGCAGGGTCGCGAGAACAGCCTGACTGCTATTCAAGCGGGACACGTTCCTGTCGAGACCGTTGACCCGAGCCACGAGTCCGCTATCAACGGCCTAATCGCCATGGCTGACTTGCCAGCCACGAATGACGGAGGGTCAGATGGCAAACTCGTGCCTGAATTGAGTTCGGCCGACATCAAGCCTCCGGTTGGTATAACAGCGGAGAGTGCCGCGAATGTTGCGTCAGAGGATTCTGACGAGGCCATGTTCAGTAACGCTATGCCGTTGGCTACGGGCTTCCACGCGGTCAACGGGCCCGCTGCCAACGGCGCACTCTAGATGTTGTGTTGGGCAGTTTGAAACCGGAGTCGGCACCGACTTGTACATGATGAGGCTGTTGCGCAGCTAATGCTGAGCTCAAGTCTATTTGAAAAATTTGTAGCGCTCGTTTCACTGCAGAGGAGGATGTGAACTGCAGGAGAAGATGTTGATGTGCATTCTCGGCACTTTCATGTGGACGGACTGGACTGTACAGTGGATAAGCTGAAGAGTCTTGATGGAGATTAATTACTGAAAGAGTTTCATCCTTAGCGGGATGGCCGGAGATCCAATCGCATCACTCTATGTTTGATCTGTTTCTTGCTTTTGTCCTGTTGCTATCGGGAGCCAACGTCTTAGGACCCAACACTTGGTGGTCTGACCACAAAATGCTTTGGACGACATAAGCCAACACGTGCCAAACGGTTCGTCCTTGGGCACTGTCTGGAGAGAGAATCACGCAAAAACCTCCCCGAACTGTGGAGCTCTGGCAAGAGCTTCGGCACTCGGTCAGGGCTTTACTGTTGAGAGGCGACATGGTGCAACCAACCCGGGTATGTTGCTTTTGACAAATTCATGCCTGCTGCTTAGACATGAAAGACTGCTGCAAGCAATCTATTAAGCTTCTGCTACTCGTGAAGTCTATTCTCGAGACGGACAGCTGCAAGCGATCTACTCGGAGCCTGTGTGTCTATGGCAGACTCCATGAGACGGGCAGCTGCAGTCACGAGTCGCTAACAGGGTACCTGCAGGACTCCGAGATTTGGAGAGCAGAGGGCGATGCAGCTGTCTCCTCCACATTCGTCCATTGTGGGCACTGTCAAGATCGGAGGATTTCCAGGTATACGGTCGATAGTGGACACAAGACCCTTGTGCTCATCAGGTACAATGCTGTGGGCAGACCTGTCATTGGCTGTGTCCCTGAGTATCCCGTCTTCCAGCGCTGTACAACAGTCGACGCATAAACGGCTCAGGCAATGTTGAGGGGCACAGCAAGGAAACCCGATCTGCGAGACATAGCAACCATAGCATTACCCGCTGCATACTTGCAGATACGCAAAGCGCAGGTCCGTATTCCCTCTGTGGGTACTTGTGGGTACGATGATCTGGACTCTGGTGTATTGATGGCCCGTGAGTGATGGTTGGAATGAGACATGGTTGGGGGCTCAATTGTGTGTCGCACTGCGAACCTCAGAGCGCGGCTGTGTCTTGGCCGATCGTTTGTATGGCTCTGGCTTCAGTGCTGCGCTTCCTGAAACATAGTGGTAAGCAGCGATGGCGCAAGCTGAGGGCGGAACGGCATGAAGATCAGGAACGCGCAGCAGTAGCGTCGCCGCGAGCCGGAGTCGTTCTTGTGTCAGATGTCGCTCATTCGACAAGATGCAGGTCAGTGCTGCATTGCATGTGCCGTCCTTATTATCGCCTAAACGCCACATCGATTAGTGATTGGAAAGCAAGACCGCAAGCCGTGCCCTGATGAAGGATCAACAAAGTGATGACTTGTGCGGAGACTCTTTACAACGACGAATAATCTTGTCGAGGCATGTCTGAGTGGAGCCTCGACAGTAACGAGATCGCAGCGTCTCTCCGGCCGACGCCGGCCATGCTGTGTAACCAACGGCGACCCTCCAACCTCACTACCCGGCACCAGCCTTGGTGGCGAGACAGGCCTCTTGCACGGTAACTACGGAGCCAAAATGAAGAAAAGAAAGAATCAATGTTACTCAAGCCTTTTGCTTAGATAGTGATACAGACTCATGACATACGCCGTAGTCCTGCGGGTAGCGACTGATGATCTGGAGGCTCGCTGCAGGTCCCGCTCCAGATAACGGGAATCCGTTTACGAGCACAGCAGCAGGCGCCACTCTGGCTTCACGGGACCTAGACAGCAGCGGTGAGCGTGTGCCTGTAGCGTAGCCTCAGGTTTCTGATGTAGGACAGTAGTCGGCTCATCCCTACAGCGATCCCTCAGGTGACGCTGCGTGACTGTCTCCATCCACTTCGTCCAGTAGAATTGGACTCCCGTAAGATGGATGGCATCTCGGTAGACATAGCGTGCACAACAGCAAGCTGGAGAAGTTGATCGAAGGGTCCACTCGTTGCTCGCTCAGTTTCGCTGAAACACGTCTGTGCTTTATGCTGCGCAGGTACAGACAGACCGCTAGTATGACCATAGCACACCTCAATGGCGCAAGAAACCGTTCATGTACTGGCTTTGAACCATGTCTTGATCGTCAGATCAGCCATTGCTGCTCGTCGAGCTGCATACTCGCACGCTCGCATGCTCACAGAAGGTACGTCCCGTGATGTTGCATTCCTGACCAGAGGCGTTCAAGAGGCTGACGTCGCAATGAGATTTCCCACCCTCCATCACCACCCACTCTGGCTCTTGCCTGAACCATAGCAGCGGTACTTCTATGCGGTACTAAATAGCGCCTGCAAGGTCAAACCTTCTGCCTCGAGCAGTTTCCGGCTGCGCAAGTACTTATCCTCCGCAAGGCCCTTCCATTGCAACAGAGGACACCATTTCATTGCTTCTTGGGCGGTTTGCTGGTTTTTGGTCCTTCCCGAGTTCACATTCGCTTGGTCTTGCTCCCGCTAGCCCCTTGCCGAAGCACAACAATCCAGAGAACTCTTGGAAAATTAATCGCCTGCTGTTGCCAGTAGTCTGTCATTCCGGGTAAGTATTCGCTACTCACAACTCCGGTACCTAGCACTGACTTCACCAGTCGCTACTTGAGGCACGCCACCCATTTCTATCGACCCTGACTTAGGGTCGTCAGAACGACGCAAAATCGATCTTAAGCATGTTCCACAACGGTCAGTCAGTCTTCTTTTTCCAGCCCCGTCCCTAACGTTGATGCCTTAACTTAAAGCCACATGCCTTCTTGGAGTTTGTAGATCACAACACTGTCTTCGAACCCCCTTTCTTTCCTCGTGGCAGACTCATTGTACTTTGACTTTAACGGCGGAACACCTGTCTCGTATGTCACCCGAGATGGTTGCAGCCGATGTCCCGCAAGACGGATGCTGATGTGTTTAGTAGTATTCAACATGTCGAACAACACAACACCGACTCGCCATGGGAGAGGCATACCACTCCCAACTATCGACACCGCTTCAGCATTTCAACGCCCGATGACCTCGCTAGCCTCTAATGGCATGCTCACGCCGCCTCAGACGTGCACAGACAGCCGTAGAGGATCGCTGGCGTCGTACGGCTGCATGTCGGATGGACAACTGACAGGGACGCCTTCGGTCGGGCAGTATTCGATGCCACCGACGCCGAGCCATCACTTCAACGACCCCTTCACAAATCAGCATGCCCAGTTCGAGCCAAGCAGGGCAGTCATCACGGGAGAGCTTTTTGACGGCCAGCAGCCTCAAGACGCCGCTATGCAGTCTGGACTATATGCGAATAGCTGTGCTGCCCTCGAACACCAAAGGCAATATCAATGCGTTCCACAAGACATCCATCACAGCATCGAAGCAATGCAATATTCGTCCGGGATGCTACCACGGGACACTTGTCTGGCAAGCCAGCAAATGCCTCGAGAGACAAGCGTACCGATGCTGTGGCAAGCTCCACAGCCTCTTCCGTCCACTTCAACATTCGGAGACGCTTCACAGACAGCACCTTACTGTCAGCCGTCACAAGTATGGCATGTCTCTCCAGCCGATGAAACGTCTGCGCAGTATGCGACGTACGAGTCCGACTCATGCCCGCCACTGGACAGCTCATTCTATTCTGCCGACAGCAACGAGTCCAGTTTCGAACTTGTGGCGCCCCCGAGTCCAGATGCAATGTATTATGCTTGCTCGGAGGATGAGGATTACGCTATCGTAAAGAAAGAAGGGTTCCAGCATGAGACATATGGAAGTCCTTCATTCAGGAGTCCAATGTTCGGGGCCCGGCCTCAAGGAATCAGCAAAAGCTCTCCTGGTCGGAAAGGAAGACGTGCATCATCGAAGCGAGGGAGGTCCAATGTCTCCCAGATCCATATGAGCCACGGCATGGTGGTCACTTGTGAAGGCAAGTGGCACAAAGACAAAAACGGCAAGATCGTGGCCGACGATCCGCCAGCCTCGAAGCCGCACGTCTGTAATCACGTCGACCAGAATGGGCGTGTGTGCACTGAGCGTTTTGAGCGTGGCGAGCACCTCAAGCGCCATCAAGTCAAGCACGATCCTGAGGCGAAGAACAGGTACCCGTGCCCTCTCCAGGATTGTAATAAGGGAATCAGCAGGAGTGACAATGCTGGTGACCATATAAAGACTCACTTGAAGGTGACTCGCAAGGGCCAACGGAACAAGGCCAAGCCATGGGATGTCACTCGCGATCGCCTCATCGAGGTCTACACCGAGAAGGAGGCCACGAAGATGATCACCAAGATCGAGAAGTGGATCCGAGAGCATCCCGATGGTGCGCACCAGCGTCCATACCTGTATTAAAAGAGAGCGGCAAAAGTAATATCTGTTTGACGATACAACGGCGGAAATGTCATGACTCACGGCTATACCCTGTGTTTGGGTTGGATATCTTGGTTTTGCTTTTGGTGTTGGCGTCTTCGCGTAACTGTCGGGCATTTGAGCATTTGGTTTGCTGCATCGGTCGGTCATTTCTTGCATTTGGTGCGTTAGACTTGGGATGTACTTTAGTTGTCAGTCAATGGTCGAGATCACTGTGAGGAGGAAGTGGTGTAGGCTTTTGGCATCGGAGGAAATAAGCTTATCATATGTACAAGTACAACATACACATACATGGCTTGCTCGGCCGTTGAGAGCATACACTCTGGCATCCTACCAGCTTTTGAGCAATCGTGAAGCGACGTTTTGACTTTCGAGGTATCACCGTGGTGACAAGAAATTTGACCGCACACGTGGCCGAAAAGGCGTGCATCGCGGCATTGGGAATGAATGCGTATGCTGTTCAGGCTGTCCTAGTGATGAAATCGTCGTTATATATCTAAGAAGGACATTAGGCTCTGACGTGTTCAGAAGGTTTTGATGTGCATGCAGTTGCCCCTATTGAGTAATAATGTCCCAGAGTGTCAGAAAATTGTTCGTTGTGATTGGCCAGATTTTTTGCCTTGTTTCTTGGTCGAGGGCCACGTTTTTTTGGCACCTGGAGACAGGAACCGCTTTCACTTCAATGTGCGCAGATAAGCACAAACCACCACGGACATTTCAGAACTTCACTTCGCTTGCCTTGGCATGTGACCGACAGACGTTCTGTCAACTTTCAGAACTGCACCTTTCTTGACAAGCTCTCGCCATATACCAAAATCTGGCTTGATGACCTCAATGTGCCGGTGACCGCCATGCCGACAACAACAGCACCCTCGCCGAGGCCAAATGGCATCCTGAAGCAGTCCGACTCATTGGACTGTGTATCGCCAAGCTCACTTCTCGGGCTCGCCCAGCCTGTGTCGCCGCGGACGACGCCAAAATGTAAGTTGACACGCTTTTCTTTTCTCGTCGGGTTGTGAGCAGTGGGGCGGACAGGGCGATAGGTCATGACACAGTCTCTTTGAAAGGTATGTAGCAATGACACTAATTGGACTGACCTCAGCGGTCTCATATGCTCACGACAAGGAGTTGATCTCGCCACTCATCCTCGGCAGCCAGAAAAATGTCGAAGACCTTGAGCTGGAGCGAACACCGAAGAAGCCGCAAGTCAAAGTCCCAGGAGCGAAGCGCTTGTCTGGCAGACCGCCACTGTGTGCAAGTCCAGGCCTGAAACCTCTCTCGCAGAGTTCGGAGCAAGGAGCTGGATCGACAGACAGTGGCATGCCGCCAATCACCTTTCCAAACTCACAAGTCGAAGCTTTACTGGAGAGAGTGCAGGGTTGGATCCAAGATGAGCGGGCCAAACGTGGAAGAGTGAAGCGATTCGCAAAGAAGGCAGAGCATGTCTTCCACGAAGCGGGTGCCATCATCAAAGGCAAAGACCATGCGACCGAGCAAAAGAGCGACGATGAGGACGAGCCGGACTTCGACAAGCTTGAAGACATACTCAAACGCAGCCTTAATCTGGATCGTCTGCCAACACGTAAATCGCTTGTGAGTCTGCGCCACAGATCATCCATCAAGAAACTATCGCATCGGAAGGCATCGACCGTCGGTTCGGATACGGATTACTTCGACTCGAACGACTTCCATGTGCCGTCTTGCGATGTTCTTCTTGACAACTCACAAACCTTGGCTTTCACAGGTGGACACTCGGACGAGTCAGACGTCTCTAGTGGCGATGAATTGGCGAGAGTCCCGTCCTACCGTGATCAAGATGCTTGGGCTATATTCAAATTCGAGATCACGAGGCTGGCACATACATTGCGGCTCAAAGGCTGGCGCAAGGTGCCTATGGAGATGAGCGGCGGCATCACCGTTCAGCGTCTCAGTGGTGCTCTGACCAACGCGGTGTACGTGGTGTCACCGCCGCTCGATCTGCCTACGCGCGAGGTCTATATCGAGGGTGGTGGCACCGTTATGAAGCAACCAAAAGCTCCTCCGAAGCTACTTCTCAGGATCTATGGTCCGCAAGTCGAGCATCTCATTGACCGCGAATCTGAACTTGCCATTTTGCGCAGACTCGCCAAGAAGCGTATAGGACCTCGCTTACTTGGTACATTTGCGAATGGTCGCTTCGAGGAGTTTTTCAATGCTCAAACATTGACGGCCGCCGATATACGCAATCCAGACACCAGCGTACAGATCGCCAAACGGATGCGCGAGTTGCATGAAGGCATCGAGCTACTCGATCAAGAGCGCCAAGATGGGCCCTTTGTCTGGTGCAATTGGGATAGGTGGTTGGACCGCGTGGAGCAAGTGGTGCAGTGGCTTGATGCGCAGGTCCGCGCAATGAGTCCAGATGCCAAGCCGTCCGGTGCGCAAGCTTGGAAGAGGCGCGGCTACATCCTTGGTGTGCCGTGGAAGGTCTTTCGCAGTACAGTTGAGAAGTACCGTGGATGGCTCAATGACCAATACGGCGGCATTGACAAGGTCCGTGAGCGTCTCGTGTTTGCTCACAACGACACGCAGTATGGCAACATTCTGCGCATGGTTCCGACTGGCGAGTCTCCGCTCCTGCTTCCGGCCAACACGCACAAGCAGCTGATTGTCATCGACTTCGAGTACTCAAACGCAAACTTGCCTGGCCTCGAATTTGCCAACCACTTCACGGAATGGTGCTACAACTATCACGACGAGCGCAAGCCATATGCATGCCATACAAACCGCTATCCGACACCCGAGGAGCAAGAGCGCTTTCTGCGGGCTTACGTTCAACACCGTCCACAAGTCAGCGTAGCTGAAACACCTCCGGTCGGGCCTGTGACACCATCTGAGCCTGCTCGGCGTCCAACAAGCAGTATTACCGAGTTCATGCTTGATGCGCGCGGCCCGTACACGCCGCCCGGCCACAACCAACAGGCCTCTTCCGCCTCATGGGACGAGTTGGCTGAGAAATCATCCGAGGACATGGAGGTCAAGCGCCTGATGCACGAAACACGTCTTTGGCGGCTGGCGAACAGTGCCATGTGGGTTGCCTGGGGCACCGTACAGGCGAAAGTGCCAGGCATGCCTGACTTCGGTCCTGCCGAGGAGCAGGAGACTGAGGCAGAGAAGGTCGAGGACGCTGCCAGGGAGGATCTTGGCGAGGATGCTGAGGATCTGAGGGCACTGGCAAGGGTACAAAGCTCAAAGACTGAGCCTGACGAGCAGGAAGAGGAGTTCGACTATCTGGGCTACGCGCAGCACCGTGCTATGTTCTTTTGGGGCGACGCGCTGCAGTTGGGTATCGTGAAGAAGGCAGAGCTGCCGGAAGCTCTCCTTGAGAAGATCAAGACTGTACCATATTGAGACTGTGGAATGATGCAAGAGAGAGAGAGACCTGGCAGCGGCAGCATTACCTGTATGTCGCCCGCCAGCATCGGAGCGGGCAAGACTCAAGACTGGTAGAGGTGTGATGCGAAGTGTGCGAGCAAACACTTGAGCAATCCTAGGCCGTGTAAGCGGTTTGCCGTCCACTAGCCCAGACCAGATAAGCTAATGATGCAATACGATTTTATCTATCAATTCGTATGTGTGATGTTAGCATCATGCTGGCAAAGAATGGGATGAATATACAGTGGTCTAATTTGCGCCTTGCCAAAGTGCTGCAACTACGTGAAATTGGAATGCTCGACTAATTCTATTCTACTTTCTTGGGCGTTGCGGACGGACCCTGCATGGTCGTGGAGACCCTGGCAGCGACTTCAAAATTCTCCTTGTATAGTACTTGCCTGCTGCTAGACATGTGCCTTTTTCCTCACTCGTCGTCTAGGTGCGACATCTTCGGTATCTTGACTCGCAGCAGGTGCATGTCGGGTCGCGCAATCTGGGACAGCCGGCGGCTGATTGCTCCCGAGTGGATCTTTCTCGGTCAGTATGCGGTCATTTGCAAGGCTTATAACGTGTGTCTGATGCTGCTGTCGCGCGCTGTCGGTGCTCGAGACGTGAAAGGACCTGAGGCGAGACAAGGAAAGGTCCACATACCCTGTCGGTTGGGCGCATTTTCTGCTTCAGGAATGCTGGATATGTACAGATCTACCGATCTCGAGTTTGCCACCGAGCACAACGCGTATAACGACGAAGAACCCGTCATGCGGAAAAGATGCACTGTGGATCGTGGGTTTGTATAAGAAACAGGGTTGGTAGGACTCAGCTCCGTTGCTTATTTCCTCCCCTTCAATCTGTCTCTCACCTTATTGCACTTGCTGCGAGTGGCGAGTGAAGGCACGTGCTAGAGGCTGCCTACCGTGGAAAGCGTTTGCGAGATTAGCTCAGCTTCACAACTGCCAACGACCTCGAGATCATAAGAGCTATCACATTGAAAACAGCACAATCTTGTTAGCACAGGGCTTCAGTTCAGATTCCATCAAACATCGTCAACCAGTACCACCGTCTTATCGAATTAGCTGACCAGCAAGTCTGAGCCATGCCGTCATCACAACACAATGACCAGACTGGCCAGGAGGGCAATCGTCCAGGTATGCCCGGGTGGAATAGCACAGCAGATCCAGCTTCATCACAGCGTCGGCCCAGCGATACAGCCACCATATCATTGGCAGGTCCGCCGCAACAGCCGCCCTCGAATGATCTGCATAACACGTACTACGAGCCAGGCTACCGGGATCGAAATCCATGGGTCGAGAAGTGGGAGCAACAGGGGGGCTCCGAATTCAGCTTGGCAGGCACTTTTCCACACAAGAACCGATTCAAAGGAAAACCGATAGACCGCTCAGGACATCAAAAAAATCACAAGCAACCCCATCAATCCGCAAGCTATGTTGACGATGAGGAGAAAGGCGAGGCCGAGCCTGCGCCTCAAGTGCCCGAGGCTGAAGACCAAGGGGAGCAGAATGCACAGAGAAAGGAGGAGCGAGAGCGCAGATGGCAGGAGTCTGATGCGACCGCGGAGGCTGAGGGGCGGCCTCAGCCAAAGAGACCTGGGCCGATTAGGCGCCTAACCACCAAGCTCAAGCCACCGCCAGACCCAGCCGAAGAGGTCAACGACTTCGGTGAAGACGACCAGCCGGTGCCTCACAATGTCTGGGCACGGATTCGCCTCAAGTACCACCGTGAACTAGCTGAAGGGCTCGGGACCACGATCGCCATGTTCATCGGCATCAGTGCCAACTTGGCGGTCGTCACATCGAGCGAGTCAGCCGCGACCTATCAGACGATGTACTTCGCATGGGGTTTTGCAATCATGCTCGGCATCTACGTCGCCGGTGGTGGTTCAGGTGCTTTCTTGAATCCGGCCATCACCATCATGTTGTCCGTCTTTCGTGGCTTTCCGGCCAAACGAATCCCAAACTACATTCTCGTGCAAATCTTTGGCGCTTTCATCGGAGCTTTACTTGCCTTTGGGATCTACTACGACAATATTATCCACCTCGACGGCAGCTTAAAGGCCGAGTCAACCGGCATCTATTTCTATACGCAGCCAAAAACATGGGAGTCGGCAGTTACTGCTTTCTTCACCGAATTTCTGGGGTCAATGGTGCTGGGATGCTGTATTCTGGCTCTAGGTGACAGCGCCAATTCACCACCAGGTGCCGGTATGCACGCATTCATCATCGGGCTGCTCATCACTTGCTGCCTGATGTGCTTCTCGTACAGTACCGGCGGTTGCTTCAATGGCGCTCGTGACCTTGGTCCTCGGATGGCCGCAATGGCCGTGGGCTACCCCACCAGCGCCTTCACCGCGTTCAACAACTGGTGGATCTGGGGTCCTTGGTGTGCAACGATAACCGGCAGCTTGGTTGGTGGCCTCATATACGACCTTTGCATTTTCAGGGGCAATGAGAGTCCCGTAAACTTCAGCCGGAGGAGATTAAAGTATGAAGGGCGCAAGATGGAGTGTACATGGTTGAAGTGGCTTAGAAAGGAGAAGAAGGCGAAGAATGTCGAGAAGGAGGTTGAAGATGGGTATGCGGCGTCTGGCTCAGATGAAGAGATGGGGAGGGCCGGGAGGCGATAGAATGGCCCGTGAGCGTTTGTATCTCCGACAGACGAGGCCGTGTGGGACCACTGAGAATAGTCGATCCGGGTTTGGTGTGCGTTCAAGCGAAGCGTAGGCACCGCATGGCGTTGATGATGGCTGGTTCATGAAGAAATGGTCGCAGGCTGGTCGTTTGACTTCACGGCTGTTACTGTTGCAATTATACGGGGTTGTTTTGTGAGACGATGGAGCGAAGCTTAGGCGCTGGTGGCGTTCAGGGAAGGCTTCATGAATGATTCATCGCGGAGTGGGCGGTCATTGTTTTTGGGACGTTGCCAGCGCATTCGGAATTGCAGCTACAACCGTAATCACGACGAGCTCAACCTCCATGCCCAAACCCTCGAATCTGGCTCTCTCCAATACCATGTCAGTGAGCAACGACCGTAATCATCAAGTAAGTGCCTGGCGGTTCGGGATATCCACAGTCCTCTCAATATTCAGTCAAGAGTCGGTCTAGTCTGACCGTCATCACCGGTCAAATTTGACCTCTGTGTCAACACGCCAGTCAAATTCACGCGTGGCTGACGTGACTGATGTTGATCTCAGTCCGTGACATGGACTCACTGTATCGAGAGTCAGCCAGTCAAAAAACGGCTTGACTGGCTGTGACTGGCTGTTGAGACGACTGGATGTCCAGCAGAGGCGGACACAGCCGGGTAAAATTACACCCGCATCATACGACACTTGAGGCACAGCAGCCTCCTGATCTTAACATTCACCGCCAGCCTACTGGACAATCTCTTGATCTATGGAAATGGCACTAACAGAAGTCAAAATTTCGTCGGGTGCGTTCCTTCCCGACATCTCCTGATCGCCTGCCCAGCAACGAAAGATCACGGAACACACAAATCCGAGCGTCACGCAAGGCTCGCAACCATGGCAATGCTACTCTGACTCTAATCAAATTATCATAAGGGGTATATACAATTGGAAGAATGCCGAATTTTCGCTGATTCTTGATCCATCATCAAACATTCTTGTTAATCATCGATATCGTTCCCAGATCATCCTCCTTTGCGCGTGCTAGCATTGTACAGTGCCTCCCAGGGCATACGAACATACTCTGCTCAAAGTTCACGATGTAGCAAATACGCCTTCACTCCTCTGCTTCCGGTGAAAGATATTCCTTACACTCCCAAAAGCCGCTCTGGCTCTCGAACTGCTTCTGAGGGATGTTCTCGTGGAGGCCGTAGGTCTTATGGTGGGCTGGTCAGGCAAGGCGGTCAACGCGTCTTTCGCAGGTGCAACGCTTGCCGAGGGGTTCTCAGAGTTGTTCGATATTCTCTGTGCACCCGCAATGGAATCGCGCACGCTCGCTTGTGTTGGCGTAAGTGGTTCGGTAGCTTTGGGAAACAGGCCAAGCTTCGAAGGCTGCCGAACGTGGACCTGCCTCGGCGTACTTTGACCGTCAGATGTGCTCGGTCTTTGGGCAGAACTTTGACTGCTAGCCGTGGCTGGTCGTTTGAATTCTGACATAGCGAAAGGAGCATGATCGACGGCGCTCACACCGTTGATGTGCTGCTTAGCCTTATCCGCGAAAACCTGCTCGTCAAAGTCATTGGGCGGGAGATTCTTCATTCGTTTCGACATGCGTCGAGCGAAGCCGGTGCTGGCTCTGTATCGCGGTTAGTGCATGATGGCAGAACGCTGCGTGGGAGCCTTACGTGATGACGGAGTCCTTTCTTGAGGCCGGCTCGGAGTACAAGCTTTGCGCCTTGACAGGGCTCATGGTAGCCTGCTCGCTTTGCCGTGTGGGCGGCCGCTCATTCTCCTTGTCCCGCTCTAGCTGCCTTTTCTGTTTCTCCGGCAGCTTGCTGGTACGCGGCCCTGCCGTATTGACAATCATTGCGCCGCCATGTGTGGTCTTTGACCTTGCGACGGAAGCAGTCTGCGGTGGGGGATTTGTTTGCACGACTTTCCTGTTTTCGGTAATAACCAAAGTCTGGGAGTCCGACAACTTTCTGTTGTTGCTAGCATCGCTTGGAGGTCTAATTCGATGTTCTGGTGGGTTGCTTCTGAGTGGGCCACCATTCTTCAAGAACTCCTTTAGGTCAGATGTGCCCAGCTTCGAATATCTGGCCTCTTTGACGCCGCTGGCAGTCTTCGGGCGCGGTTGAGTACCCGCGGTATCGCGAGAGCTTCGGCGGTCGTTGGCAGGCGGCGAGTATGGCGATGCTCTCGGCTGTTCGTATCGCTGTGCAAAAGGCACTGGATGGGTGATCTGAGTCGCTTGCGATGCGCCAACTGGCGCTTGCGGCTCTTTTGGTAGAGGCTTGTTCAAAGAGAGTTTCCGTGACGCATACTCAGGTAATGGCGGCGGCGTATCATGCGAGAATTTGGAGCGTAAGCCCGGCGAATTCGGCGTCGACTTCGACGCCCGTGTTGGCGACAGTTGTTGAACCGACGATCTGTTGCGTCTGCTCGCTGCCGCCGCCAGTTTCGACATTTCCCCAATGACTGTGCCCAGTTCGAATAAGGCTCTGCCTAGATTGCTGCCCTTCTTCTGTAATTCGCCAAGATATTTCATCCAGCCTTGCTCGTTGCCACACATTGCTCCATAGACGTCGACGATGATTTTCTTGTTTCTCGGCCAGTCGTGTCGTACCTTGTCAAGATATTTTCCAAGCTCTTGCGTTGCGTGCTGACCCTTCTGTACGTCCATCAAAGAGCCGTTCATCGCTCTCGCAGTCCTGTCAATGATCCTCTCAATCTTGTCATTGCCATCCAACAGTTGCATACGGAAGCTTCGATCAGCGAGCATTGAATTGAACACTCCCAGATGCTGCATTGGCAATTTCAGATGCCTTACACGCTCTTCAATGTCCGCGAGCGCAAAGTCAAAGTCCTCAGAAGTTCGCTCAAGGAAAGAGTCTACTTCATTAACATGTGTCTGCAATATCTTGACGACCTCATCGTCAGACTTTGCTTGCTGTTGCTTTAGAAGATGCATGCCGAACACTATCTGAGCCATGAGCTTCAGTAATGGATGGTACTTCGCGCTCGGGCTCTGCTTCCACCTCGCCGTCCACCTATCGTCGTACTGCTTCGCATCGAGCAGCTTTCGCCGGCGCGCCTCAGCGTCAGATTCACTGGAGGTCTTGGCCAGATCGTCCTCGGTCGCGCTTTCGACGATGCTCTCTTCGAATGCGGCCTGCATGGAAGCGACGGGATGCGTGGGCGGCTCCATGGCGTCTATGTAAAGCTGCTCGCCGTCACCCTCTGACATTTCGCCTGCTTCATCGCCCGCAAGGGAGTGATATTCCTCGTCGTCCTCCTCGCTCTCAGTGACCCGACCAAGAGCCATTGCTGAGCCGATCCTGCTTCCCAGCCCCTGAAGGCTGAGCGCAACAGAGGCTAGAAAGCAGGACGCGATTCAACCAGCAGGTCAGGGTCAGCTTGCCGACTCGAGCAACGCTGTCTTGCCGCTGGAAGCAGTCGCAGGGTGGACTGAGCTCTGCTGCACGATCGGGTAGCTAAAGTTAGAAAGTAATAACCGTCCTCCAACGTCGATGGCTGGATAGCCTCATTTCCGCGAACGCCCACAAGCCAAAGCAACCGAAAGGAAGACGTGCTGCTACACAAGAAGAAAGGGGTCAGAGGCGGTCTTACAAGCGAAGCTCACATTTTGGGTGTGCGACTGCAGATGCAGCATACCCGTGTCTGGTGGGTGATGCCGCATGAGGACTACGAAGAGGATTGGCAACATGGATCTCCATAAAATTGACCCTAGCACACGTTTCAAGCGAACTTTCTCGCCAGGTCGGGGGAACAAATCGTGGTGGTGAACTCTGGCAGGAACCATCTCCTATTGGTCCCCAATCGGCACCGCCATCCCTACAGCATTGCATATTGTAGCAGCTGCAGATCACTTGCATTTGGCATCCGTCCGTGGTCGTTTCGTGGCATTCGTCAGAGTCGCGAGTCGGTATGTGATGTGTGAGAGGTCTCAACCGGACGTGTCCACAACTTCTGACATCGGCGGCTGCTGACTCGTGCGTCCGGCGCCTCTCGCTCATTGGAGCGCACTCTGACTTCGCTAACCATCTCTACTGGATCATCGCACGCGAAAGGTTCACCGCAAGCCGGACACAGGAGGACTTCGAGGCACCCTGCTGGTCGCACGGTACATTGCATCGAAAATTGTCCTGAGGTGCTGGGCCAACGAGCAGCGTCATACTTCCCCCGACGTTCAAACGGTGCAGACTCCACCACATGCTGCAGAGAATTGCATGGACCGCGAGCGCTTCGGATAAGCAGGCCGCGTCTCTGCGCTGTGCGCCGCTGTCGTTCAGGTCGGCACGGCTGATCTCAACAACACGGGAGTGGCGGGACTTCAGGCTTACCCTCCGCATCGGGAAGGAGCTGCCGACAAGACCGGCCATACACGGTCTTGACGGAAGCACGAACATCTAGCCAGATGACTTCGATGTCGCCTGCACAAGCCACCCCAAGCCGGTCGGCTGGGAGTGTGCACCACATGTCTCATGCCTCACCTGGGAGCAAGGATGCGCAAGTCCAGCATCAATTCGACGGCGATGTCAAGATTCTGAACGCGACCTTCGACTCTCGCATGGAGATTCGAAAGGCACTTGCAAATCTGCAGCACGTAGTCCAGAAAACCGAGGGTCAAGCTGTCCAGATAGTTGGAGACATCAAACTCCGCATTGCAGGTCATGATGCGAAGGAGCATACATATTCCGTTACCATTGGCAGCAACTTTGACCAGGCGGCTTTTCAACGGCAGGCATCTGCGAGAAATGCGAGAGAAGCACCAATTAATGCCGTCACCAACTCAATGGTCAACGGACAGCGACCCAGCTCTGCGGGAAATGTGGTTGATGACGACGTAGTCGAAGTACGAGCCTCCAAAAGGGCGCGTCGCAACTCCGGCGACGACGGTGCCGTCTTTCCCTCCCGGGAAACCGACGGTCTGCTGCGGGAAGCGCTATCGATCTTGAAGCAACGGTCTTCGGGCGACACCATGGACTTCATGAAGCAGTGGCACGCCGAATGGGTCAAGCAGGGTGGGTGGCTCTTCGACACTCTCAACAAAGCAGAGAAGGCCAGTAAAGACAACTTTCATGCACTGCAGAATCGCATCGCAATCTCACAAGATGTACTTGGGCAGTCCATGAATGCTGCGAGCGCAAGTACCATGGCAGAGTTGGCAAACATCAGCAAGCTCATTCCGTGGGTGGAGCACTGCCGGAAGACCGCAGCTGACAAGACTCAAGCTCGCGAGGAGAAGTGGCGAACGAGCAGTGCGACCTTTCACGATCAGTCGCGTAGAGATCGCGAGGCAGCTGAGAAGAAAATTGACGACGAGCTGAGACGGCACAGAGCCCTTCTAGTGAAGATCGCCGAGGCTAATGGCATTGATATCGAGGAAGAGGATGATGGAGGCACGGACCTGGGTAGAGATGAGTATCGAGAAGATAGGGAAGAGAGTCTGGGTGCCCAGTTGACTGCCGAATTGAACATGGAAGCTAACCGTGCTGAGAAGGAGAAACGGGCGAAGAATGGACAGGCAGCTGACGGCAACAGGAGGAGACAAGAACCAATCCAGATCGACGACGCCGATCGCGACGAGGGCAAGTGAGATTGGTCAGTCCAGTATGAAACGACTTAGCTATCCAGTCTCTGAGGTACGAGCGACGAGAAACGGCGCCAAATGCCGATTCACTACCAACCTCGCCACCTGATCCAGACATCAACAATCCTATCTGGTTCTGCGCTATCTCCGTCCACCACCAAGTACCACCCAAAGTTTACACCAGCTATACAGGCATGATTAGGCCACAACAAGAGCTTCTGACCAATCTTCAGTTCTCTTACGTTTTCTCTGGAACCCTCCCACGTCAGGACGCCATGTTCCTGGCTTATTCTGCCAACGATCCACCCTGTCCTTGAATTTGCAGGGTCGTACCAGGTACCTTTGTTCTGCGGGGCAGGATAGGGGGAGACCACGCCCCAGCCGGGATAGCTCTTGCATGGATCCCTGCCGAGGACAATGGATCCGGCTGCGATGAGTGCCTCAGGCTTATCGCCCCGATCATATAGGCTTGCGACTTCAACCAAGGTCCTGATACCGATATTGGAGAAGGATAGGAGCGACTGGGCTGGGTGTGAGGTGGATTGCGTTGGTCTAGCACGTGTAGCGAGTTGCTGCATGTCCATCACTGTATAGACTCCAGCATGTATCTCAACATCAAAGGATTGACTCGCCTTTGCGATTTGGGCGCAGTACTTCTCCGCTCCAGGTGTGTTCTCCACAATGTTCTGGATCGACGTAGCAGTGGGTGTCGCGCCAAGGGAGAGCGTCACTTTGCGAGCCTGCGGGCTCGCCGTCTCATGCGCTCCGGTGATCTTGAGGAACTCGACTGCACCCTCCTCCAGGCCCGCAAGTTCTGCTGCGAAATTTTCCAATGCCTCTGAGGGGCTGTTGACGGCGTAGCTATGGCCCATATGAGTATACATCCCTGCAAGACGTGTGCGCTTGGACGCTCTGAGAGCGTAGGCTATGTCGGCTAATTGCTTGGATGTAGCGACGACTCCTTCGCGATGGTAGCCAACATCTATATTGATCCAGACTGGGACTTGGCCGGGCCATTGCCCCTCAGTCACGTCGTCGAGAAGCTTTATGTGATCGGGATGATCGACAAACACGCTAACGGTATCCTGGCCCAGGCCGCGAGCAATTGCAGCAAGTCTCGGTACAAATGAGGGCGGGATTGGGACGCCATAAGCAATATCGATCTCCCGTCCATTGGCCTTGCACTCCAATAGCCACGGAAGCAGATTCTCGATCTCCGAGACTGTGGATGCAACGCACTTCACAGCATTCGGACCGTCGCCGACTTGCAGCTTGGTGATCTCCGTAGTCTTGTGTGTCTTCACGTGCCCACGGAATCCGACGCCCAGCCTTTCCGCCGCGTCCAGCATGAGCTTGCAATTTCTCTTGATGACCGCAGCGTCGAGGACGACTGCTGGTGCTGGGACATCTAGGAGTCTTTTGCCGACATATTGGAGCTTGAGGCCAGCAACAGATGGGCTGGGGTTGAGGAATGGTGCCAAGATGGAACCATTGTCCTCAAAGTGGTGCGAAGACATGGCAATTGCTGATTTCTGACGACAGTCGTTGTACTTGAGTCTTGTTTCCTGTGTCTTTGCAAAGGTCTGCAGGTTTGAGATCTGTAGGCCTGTCAATATGCCGTGTTCAGTGTCCTATCACTTCATTGGATCCATCAGTCGCCCAACCAGTGACTGATTGCCGCCATTGACTACCGATTAAGGACGCTCATGCTACGATCAGCAACTTAAAGCATCAAGTACATCAGTCAGTCGCGCACGTCAACAAGCCAACAGTCCCTCGAGTTGTCAACCACTTCGGTAAAGCGCCTGAGCTCGTCACCCGTATCAAGCACTCAACTGCTTGATCGACTGACAGAAATCGGAACATACCTTTTGGTTCAATCAAGACTTGTCGCAGTGAAGTGAAGCGGCCCTATAAATGTATACCAGAGAATGTCTGAGGATATCAGTGTCAACGAATACTTATATGCTGTTCTGAAAGTTGACTGGTATTGGTGGTCGACAGTTGTAGCAGACCATGATACCATTCCACGTTCTCAGAGGCGAAGCGGAATTGTGCATGAGTCATTGACAAGCGTTGTGTCAGCCCACGAATTTTGAAGTCGAGTCTCCACTTGCTTGAACGCTGCATGTGCCATCGTCTAAAGCATCCACACTCTCATTAACCTTGACTACAGTCCACAATGGACATCGGCAGCAAGAGGAAGGCAGAGACTGACGTATCAGATGATCGCGACAAGCGCGTCAAGGTATGGATGACTGCACAGATCCGCCACCTTACTGGCTATAGATCATCATTTGAACTTCCATATGTGTGCTGACCACGACCGCAGACCAAGAAGCAATGGCGCGTGCCCAGGAAGAACGATCGTGGTGCCGTTCAGGCGAAAGCAATCAAGCCTGGTGATAGTGGAATCTGGGCAACCTGCGTCAGAGGCAAGGAGGGCAAATGCGTTGGAGAGCTTCGCGATCTTTTCACCGATTATGCCGAGCTTCTTTACGGCGATGTCCTAGGCCAGACCTCGGGTGGCGATGAGGAGCCTGGCGATGAGGACAACGGTGATATTGAGGGCCAGATCCAGGCTGAAGTCGCCGGTATTCGCAAGCCAGCCACTGTCCAATTGTTCACCAACGTCAAAGTCGAGGTTCAATGTGGTGCGCTCAAATTCGAGATTTGACCCTGGGATATGATGGATTGCTGATTGACTTACAGTCGTGTTTTTCAAGACTGAAGCTCCGATAGAGCCAGTCTCCTTTGTGAAACGGATATGCGAAGATGCATCTAAGCATTCTGCATTGAAACGTACAAGATTCGTACAGAGGCTGTCACCCATGACCATGATAGGGCACGCAACGCCGGGCGATCTCGAGAAGATAGCCTTGGAGGGTTCGAACCATATGTTACAGAATTCGGTGGAATCGTCTGCTGACGCTGGTCACAGTCTTAGCACCACATTTCGGCCAGAAGCCATTCGTCGAGAAAAAAGTATGTGAAGTCATGACTGTCGAATCATCTGATCGTCATCATATACTTGGGTGTTGAGGAAAGGCTGACCTGAGGCAGTTTGCTATTCGACCGACCCTTCGCAACCATAACATCATGAAGAGAATGCCTTTGATCGAGCACATGGCAGCCCTTGTCGGTCAATTTGGACCGCACAAAGTATCACTGAGTGACTACGACTTGCTTATCATGTAAGTCGCCGATGGAGTCCGTGAATTGCAGAGAGATGACTTACTCCTCACAACAGTGTCGAAATCTATCAGGTACGTCAAACTCGTTACATAAGTTCTGCAGCTCCCACGACGGACAGGGATACTAATCCAAGGGTTCGCAGAATATCTGTGGGGTGAGCGTCGTAGACAACACAACAGGGTCTAGCTTCGAACAGCTGAAGCGATTTAACCTCGCGGAGATCTTCGACCCAAGTCCGAGGGAGGGTACAGGTCTCAAGAACGAAGCCGAGTCAGCACTCCCGAAAACGTCGGCATCACCGCGCTTGCCGGAAGTAAAGTCTCCAATGGATCTGTCGTAACAGGCAAACAGACAAGCGCATGGCTGATGGGGTGCTCACGTTCAAATACACCACATGCACCATCTGGCGGTATGTGTGATGACAGGGCATGGATCATGTCTTTGGCTCTCGCTTCGCCAAACTTAATCTTGGCGATCTGACGCCTTTAACCGCTCTGTTGGGATCTGTCCCGCTCGCGCGCCACGGACCCTGGATGTCCGACATCTTGGGCCAGAGCGCTCGCTTAATCGGAACACGGTGAGGGCTCATCTACATATCACAAAACAATCAATCACCGGCATAAGCTGATTGTGGTTCTTGGGCGTAGGCGGGAGCTAGTGCTTCCTTGACTGCTTCCGTCTTGCCTGACGACAACTCCGAGACGTGGCTGCTCATGTCAAGAGACTCTTACCATGGACTTGCGTTTCCGACGCTTTTCAAGTCCGCATTTCTGCGGAAAAGGAGCTCTGCAATCACACATCTGCTTGTTTTGCACTAACCAATTGTGATTATTGCATTGCGGCAAGATCTCGCGTGTAATCGCGAGGTGACGGCCCATATTGAGCGGCTCGCGTGCTAGGCTCGTGGGGTGAGGGCTGCCGCGAGGATGCCACGATCTAATTGGGCACCGACAGATCTTGCGCTAGGGGCAAGCCTCGGTGCACCTTGCACTCGCGCTCCTGCTCGTCGGGTCACTCGTCTAATCGTGAGTCTAATCTCTGGGCTAGCTACAGGATTGAGAAGGCACTCCGGCGGTGCATCGCCAAAGATTTGGATTTAGCCGCTGCTATCAATCATAGTACGGTGACTAACGCTGCAAGTGGTGCCCGGGATATGCTTGCCACCACGAGAGGGTGCAGTAGGACCGTCTGATTCGGTTGTCTATATGCCCACTGACATCTTCCATCCCAGTATCCTAGACTTCTGGTACAAAACCGTCGAATGGTTGGTTTGCGAGCTCTCTACCTCCCCTCGCTGATTTGGATTCCTCAAAGCCTTGATGTTTCATCAACGTGCGGCCATGTTCGGCTCGCTCGAGTGCTAATGATACAGCCTTGCCATTCTCATCCCGAATGTATCAGATTGAACGCCCATGATGGCCCTCACTGTGCCCCGAGCAGACCACGGAGAGCACCAAATGGGATACAAGTACAAGCAGCCCGCGCTGCATCATCGGTCAAACCCAACAGAGCTCGACTCTATTGCCTACGCTCGTGCCAACATGCTCAACACTCCCTCCCGCTCCCCAGACGTCTCTGCCATCGAGCGAGTCGCTGGGCGGGCTCTACAGTCAAGAAGCGTCGATGTCGAAAAGCTAAGCGGCTACCTGTACCGCACTTATCGCTTGACGACCTCCAGAGGATTTTTCTATATCTTACGAGCGCAACCTTCACATCATTACAAACTTCTCAGACACGAAGAAAATCGCATCTCAACAGAGGCCGGCGCATTGCAGATTCTTAGCGGCCGATCTGACCTGTCCAACGCCAGAGTGATCGAGTATGCCAATACGAAGACCCAGATTGGCAGCTATTATTTGATCAGCGGTCCCTACACCGGATCGATTCTTGCGGATGTTGAGCCTTCGTTGTCTGCACAGGCACTGTACAGCATCGACAAAAGCCTCGGTGTATATGTTCGGAGGCTGGCTGCGATTCCAGGAAATACCTTTGGGCCTATTCGCCAATCGCAATGCCAGACCGGGCACTCCACTTGGTCGCGAGCATTTGCTGCATTGCTGGAGACGGTCCTCCGAGATGGCGAGGATGCTCTGATCAACTTACCATACGATGGTATGCGGGACCTTGTCCGTCGCCATCGGACATCGCTGGACAAGGTCACGCAACCCAGGCTGTTCCTCATTGAGATGTCAGCCGACGAGAACGTGGTGGTGGACACCAAGACCAACAGCGTCACCGGCATATTGGACTTCTCCACGGCGTTCTGGGGCGATCCATATATGTCAGACTGCTTCTATCAGGCAAAAAAGTCATTTGCAGATGGATTCGGACGACTTCCGAATGGCGACGTTGATGAGTGTATTCGTCAGTATTTGTAAGATGATCCCTGCCGGCACCTCTCCAAATCGCAGTGCTGACCCCTTGTCACAGATATGTGATGTATCATGCACTACTGCAAGTTGTCATTCAATGCTACCGTCCGTCCACTGCAGACAAGGAGGTGGAGATGAAGGCGAGGCGGGACCTGACGACTTCCATTCGACATCTGACCACAGTCTTGTCTCGATGATGTGACCTGGCCACCATGCCGTTCTTCCAGGTCATATACAGATACCCAGGTCAGTGAGCATATCACTACGGCAGTTCGTTACCAAGGTGGTCGGATGTCCGGCCGTCTTGATACATGGCGCCACACCTGGATTGTCAGCCAATCAAACATAAGGCTGTTCAAGCCACCTCGCCTCACTCCAAGCCTCCATGCGAATGTGGTTCCGGCAGCCGGAGGTTACACGAAAGCCTCGTGATAGTGTATACTGTTGAGAGGTACGATCCCGCTGCGTCCTCGTGCCGCCACGTGCGAGTAGGAATGGACATACAGCACTGCACAGACGGGAGCAAACGAGTTTCTAGCTTGAGCGTTCGATGCATCTGCAGCGTTAGTAGAGTAACGATTATACGAAGAGATGAGAATGATGTAATATCGTCGTTTGCACTTCACCTCAACGAAAGGCTTCAAGTTGGCCATGCCGCCGATAATTCCGTCCTTGAATCCTGCGCCGTAGGATTGTGTAGCTCTCAACCTTTCACACATCAATGTAATATCAGCCTGCAAACGAACCGGGCCTTGGCATGGAGGGCGTTCAAGAACGGAATGCACATGCACAGTTGCGCGTCGGTGCAGTTCTCAAACAACGGCCTCGACGCTGCGGCCTCGATGAACACCACAAGCCACGCTGAATCAGGCACCCGTTGGCTTGCATATGACAGGGCGGCTGCACACATGCAGTGCAAGCAGCCAACCGGCACGGATGCAACCTGTCCGGCGCCTCCAGACGGACGGGATAGTGGTGGCGTCATGATTGTTTCAGGAACCTCTCGGTGCGGCTTGCTTGTACAACAACGACTAGGTATGAAGTCCGGCATATTAGCGAGCCGAACGACTCTCGCCCCATGTATGCCGGCTCTGGCTCCGCGGAGTCGACGGAGACAATGCCATGACCATGATGACATGGCTAAAAAGCAGGCTCTGGAAACGGCAAGCAAGAGCGATATGTGGCTGATGGGTGCAAATAATGCTCGCGCCTTGGTCACCTACTTGCTCACTCGGATAGAATAGCCACGCAGTGCTTGGCACGTTGGTACAGCTGACTGCGGTCAATACGAAGATCCCGGATCTTTCAATATAAGCACGACAAGCAACCAAATCTGAGTATATCGAAATCGACCGCATCTTCACTTGACCACAGTAGTGCAACCAAGCTCCTCCCGGATGAATACTTCGGCTTGGTCTTTCCAGCGTTGGCATCTTGATGGAAAAGGGCTCTGGAAAAGTGGACGTAGACACGACGCTGAGCAACTGCTTGACTCTTATTGTGGTGTAGTAGTGTAGCTTCCATGAAATCATGGTCGGCATTGTCATGACCTACAGCCCACAACCGGTACCGGATTGACATTGGTGCTCCACAGCTGAGTAGACAGCTATGGGCAGAGCTATGCAGGTGAGAGCTGGAAGTCACCAGCTATAAGGCACCGGTGCTCCCAGGCGATGCATCGCAGCAGTGTCGGGGACGAAAATGCAATCATTCATTGATATCAAAGTTCCCAAGAGCGGTTTTGGCGACAGAAGCGCACCTTAGGCGCCTAAACGTCTCGTATCCAATGGAATTGAAGCGCTACGCTGCTCCAAATCATGCCCATCGACGATACACCAGACGAAAGCGATACTCGAGGGTGCCGTACTGCCTTTGGTTGCAAGTGAGGCCGAACAGACGTCACCAGAAGCGCAACATCGGCCCTAAGGTCCCCGCAGACACGGGAGGTAGCCGAGAGGTTCTCTATACATGTCCATTTGTTGTGATAATCACATGCATTGCTTGACATGATCCTCGGTCCTAGAGGCTACCCGAAAATTGCGCCATATTGCCAGGATAAGCAGAATAGAGCGGGCCCATCATCCATGTCAAGGTTCTCGTACGCTTCTGCTCCTGCTTCCTTCTGGTTCTCTGTTGATACTATTGGTCGTCATGGGCATGAGCTCGCCAAAGAGGCTTGCCCAAGAAGGAAGGAGCGCCGGACATGGGAACCTGAACGTATGCCAGATGTCGGGCCTCTAAAAAGAGTGCAGGCGCGAAACCCGCAACAACACCCTTAGCAGTCGTAGCGTTATTGCACTTGGAGGTATTTGCTGCGCAGGAGCTGCAAGTCATACCGTACATGCAGCGTGGAGGATTCGCTAAAGTGCTGATCCTACGGTCCTGCAATAATGCGGAAGGAGGAAGTGCCATGTTGCCGCTAGCCAGAGATCTGCAAGTCAGATACCCGAATAGGGTATACCACAATCATCCACAGCCATGCGAAGTGCAGCCGTGTCTCAACACCTTGTATCTGCGAATTGCAGTCTGTCTTTGCCATTCGCGCTGGGAATCCGTACGCTAATGGCTGGCTAAATCTTCGACCAGGCACTCTCTCCTTTCGGAAACTGAGCACTGTGCAGGTCGGCCCAGTTATATTCATGTATCCCCGTCACTATGACGGATATCGCGAAGTGGGTAAGACATCGCCGATATGCTGACACGTTGAGAGTTGGGGCAGTCGCTGCAGTCAAGCGGCTTCACGGCAGCAGAATGTTAGCTCGTCCCTCGTCGTTTTTCGCGAAGACGAGCTGCTCAGTATCGCCCGCCGCCGCGGTCAATGGGCCCAAGTACTGCTCCGACCATCACTGCCGCCTCACGCTCCCAGTTGCCCACCTTGCCACCTTCTTTTCTCCCAGCAGTTGCAGCTGGCAGTCTGGAACCTCGGTCGACACACTGTCTGATTGCATCTCGGACTCGATCCCTATTCGTCCTAAGCGTCCGAGCACTGACACCACCTCGCGAGATGATCTCTGAGACCTTCGCAGGCAATTGCGCAGACATCGTTCTCCAGAAATAGGAAGGAAGGCTTGTGGTGTCGAGGTGCCGCAGGAGCGGTTTGAGAAAGTTGTTGGCCATCTCCTCGGAGCCGTCGCCTTGTGGAGATTTTTCGCCAGGTAGCAAAGGATGCGCTGGTGGCCTGATAGATTCCAGCAAGGCCTCTAGTGCCACGATATTCTGGCACCTTGCCGATATTTCTAGCAGAGCTCTGTCAAGGGTCGGTAAGGTAGCGAGCGCTCTTGACAACGCGGCAATGCTCGACGTTAACGCCGTTTGTAAATAGGTCTGCAGAGCCTGTATCAACAGCGCAGGCTCAAATGTCTCTACTGTAGCTCCAGGCTTCATTGTCGACAGCAAATAGAGCGTCTGTAAAGCAGAAGTCGCGCGATTCTTCGTGTCTTCCGTCTGCGCAAACGTCTTCTCTTGTTGTCCACTCGCATTCGACGCCAGCAACGAGGACATGCTGAACTCTCTCACAACCGCTTGAGCACGACCAAGCAGTGTGCGTTCTGCAGGGCCCACAATGTCCGTCCGTAACGTGTTCACCACGCTCACTCGTGCCAGCCCTTCACCTTCCTCTCCTTTGCCTGAAGCTCCGAATAGCTGCCTCAGACTCAAGAGAGTATTCGCAGCCGGCACCATAGACCTGTATTCCAGTCCCCGCTCGCTCCTCAAACCCTCCACCTGAGTCTCCAATTGCCGGCCCAGTTGTACCGCCCGCTGCACGCTTCGGCCCAGTCTGAGCGTGGCGACCATGCGCTCGGCAGCGAGTCGTACTTGTTCAGCAGCTTCATAGCGTTCTGTGACTTCTCTCTCAAGTCGTTGGTAGCTCTCCTGCAGGCCGACGACTTGGCTCTCGACTTCCTGGAGTATATGTGCTGAGGCATCGCTCTTCTCCCGCAAGTCTTCCACTATCGGTAGAGCGTTCTTCGTGGTGAGACTGTCAATATGTGTGTCCACTTCTTGGACATCGAAGAGTACTCGCGACAATGGCGTGGACAGGTCGAGGGGTGTGTCTGTAGGGTTGTTGGTCTGGAGGACTAGCTTGTTGGCGTACGACGTGGGAGAGAATTCAGAAGAGGTGAATGTGGCATAGTCGACGTACGACTGCTGGCCGTTGGTGGCCATTTTGTCCATGTGCCAGGTTGTCACGTTGCAAATCAGTTTCACATGTCAAGAGCTCAAGCAAGCTTCTCGGGCTAACATTCAGCCGGGCTCCGTACTCATGGCGTTCGACGACCTAGCTGGCAATGGATAGAAGATCGAATGACAGGCTCGGAATAGAACAGAACTGCACGCGCCTAAAGCTAGAGTACATGTCATACCATATTAGCCAGATCCCATCGTCCCGCTAAACTATACCCAGAGTGCAGCGCCGCGCAGCAACAATATCGGATTCATGTCATGACGAGATAATCTACAGCTCATCGTGCTCTTCCGCCTCCTCGTCGTCCAAGATCGCCTCCTTAACTGCGCCTGCCGCCTGCTTGACCTTCTCGTAGACGGTGTCCTTGGCCTTCTCGGTCGCTTCAGTTGCCTTGTCCTCAGCCTTTTCTGCGGCCTCCTCCGCAGCATCGGTTGCAGCAGCAGCCTGGTGAGGCATGCTGTCCGTCTCCACCTCCGGAGTCTCCTCAGTGTCGAAAGTCACCTCGATGTGGTGCGAGCCGTTGTCCTTGATGAAGCTGGCCAAGTCCTCAACAGTCCTTGAGCCAGAGTAGTCCACCGGTGCGTCCTTGCTGCCAGCCTTAAAGAGCTTGATTGTTGGGAAGCCGTTGATGTCGTCTGGTACATCGTTTGCGGTGGCGTCAACCTTGGCGATAATAATCTTGTCCGAGTGAGCTTTGTACTTCTCGGCGAGGGTGTCGTACTTCGGAGCCAAAGCCTTGCAGTGTCCGCACCATGGCGCGTAGAACTCAAGCAGGACATCCTTGTCGTTGTCAATGACGATTTCCTGGTAGTTGTTGGCGACGACGACGGTGACCGGGCCTTCCTGCTTCTCTGGGATCGGTTCAGACTTGATAGACGGCTCGACCTTACCAGCCAGCACGTCATCAACGAACTTGCCGATCTTCTTCGCGCTGAGGTCGGAGGCAGAGCCTTGAGTGGCGAACGGGAACTTCTGGTTCTTCTCCGTGTTCTGAATGGCGAAGGCAGGGAACTTGTCGGCCTCGAGGTTGAGGTTGCCAGCGTGTTGGCCAAAGGCCTTGGCATCAATGGTAGCGAAATTGACCTTGCCCTTCGTCTTCTCGGCAATAGGCTTCAGCACCACAGCCAAAGAATCCCGCTCCTCAGGAGTCTCGGCAAAGATGTAGGCAAGCGGAAGACCGGAGGCCATGTAACCAGCGTACGTCTCCGGACCCACCTCGCCTATGAGAGGGGTAGAGGCAGTCTTTGCAAACTCAGTCACAGCGTCCTTGGTGAAACCCTCCTCGAAAGTGTTCTTGCCCTCATCGAAGGTCTTGTATAGCACAATTGCCGGCTGCTTGACGCCCTCCGCCTCAGCCAATTCCTTGTCACTGGTAGCACCGAATAGGAAGCTATCCCGCAGCTCGTCGGCAACCTCGCCAAACGTCGAGTTGCTACTCTTATCGTCCTTGTCGAAGAAAGCAACCAACACGACCTTGTCCGCTGTCTTGAACTCCTCCAGTGCATCCTTGCCTGTAAGCAGGCTGACGGCAGGCAGCTGCTGCTTGATCATGTATGAGACAATGGCATCTCCCTTGCGTGGGCCGGAGTATGGCGCGATGTTGTCGGCCCCTCGGAAGACCTTGAGAGTTGGGTAGCCCTCAACTCCGTACGTCTGGCAGAGGTCTTGCTCGGCGGTGCAGTCGACCTTGGCGAGCGGAATGCCCTTCTCCTTGAGAGACGTGGCGGCTTCCTCGTACTCGGGAGCGAGCGCTTTGCAGTGGCCGCACCATGGCGCGAAGACTACGTGGACATATCAGTAGCTGCCAGACGTCCGCATCGAGGCAACAAATACTTACACTCGGCGAGCACAAGGTCGTTCTCCTTGATGAAAGGCTCAAAGGTGTCCTTATTGAGCTCATGGACATCGCTAGCGGCTGCAAGGGCCGCCAGACCCAGTAGGCTGTATGAGTACTTCATCGTTACAACTGCAAAAAAAAAAGTCAGTGAAGACCAGACTCAAGGACTTTTTTTGGAACCCACAAGTGAGTCTCGATGTCAGTTGATGCTGCAGGAAGTGCTAGTGTACTGGAGATGCAGCTGATAAAAGATAAATGTTGGACCCTGAGTTTTGGTGTGGGGCGCGTCAGGCCAGCTTTCACCAAATCAACTCTCCCAAGCTTCCTTTCGTTTCAGCTCAGCCTCCCAATTAGCGCTGGGTATGTTGCGAGAGGTAAGAATCAGTGCGAAAGGTGTCGGAACAAGTCGAGAAGGCCAATGGCTATAAATGCCTTGTCAGCTGTCAGCGAACAGCTGTCCTGTCAGGCATGTGAAGATTACGCTAGCGGCATCAACCAAGAATGCCCATGTCAATGCTTCCAACGACATTGATCCGCGAGCATCCCGAGACAGGCAGAGGTCACCATTTTTGGCTCGTTGACTCGAACACGACTCTCTGCTCAGAAGATCACATGCCTTGTTCGCTTGCACAAGAAAGTGACATTGTTCGGCATCATCTTGCACCAATCCTTCTCGGACCTCCATCATGAACGCCATCAAGTGAATCACGGAGGCACGACTTTACGAGAGAGAGGCCCGCCAAGCAGCAATTGAACGTGCATTCTGAAACCTAAGGTGATCCTAGCAGCTCCTAGACAACGTGCTACGACGAAACAAATCATAACAGATTGCCTGGCATTTCGTGACGCGTTCCCGGACTTCGCATAGACATTTGAGGAAGTATGCGAGTGAATTGACCTGGATGATTCTGCATCTTTTCGCAATCAATGGATAGAATGCAACAGCATTTATCGTCGAGGTGATTGTCGAGGGCAGCTCTTCCCAATCCTTTCGACATGGATCAAGCTGTTCCATCGATGGTGCCACCCGGAACACCTCTCCACACCCATTGCCTGCTGCAGATCATTCAAGCGTGAGACACGCCTTGTGGTAACGTGGTCGAGCGACGACAACATGTCATATGCCGAGCTGCGTACCACGATGAGAACAGCTTAAGCCTAAGCCTGGATATGTACCGAAGTAAAAAATGCTGCCGGCGTCCGCGTCAGTATGCGACTTGGCCTCACCTGCCTACCACAGCGATCTAGACTGCTCTACTCCGTACTGCTGCTGGGCATTAGCCAAAGTGCGCCTGATCACAATGATTATAGGAGCAGCACATCGCGCATGAAGGAATGTAGATTGTCAAAGCAAGACTCCTTTCGAACCGGCTATTCGTTGCGCGAGCTATGTGAAAGGACGAATGCAGACATCCAGGCATGCGGATGAGCATTGTCAACAGAATAAGGCCATATCTTTGTTTAAAAAGTTGGCAGGGAACTTTTTATTCTGCATGATGGTCAGCCAGACTCTGGCGATCGACTCAAAATTGAGTCTCGTGCGATGCCAATCTTTCGCTTTGCAGAAATAAGGCACGCTCATGTCGATCCAAGAGGCAGACGCAGACGTGCTCGCAACATGGCGCGGATCTGGCGGGCGAAATCGTAGTGTGAAAGTGACAGCCATATCAATCGAGTAGGCGACGATCGTAATCCCACGCCGGTGACCGTTATGTATGCAGGGAAAGCTGACGGTGACTGAGCAGCAGGCGCTGTATACATCTGCTACTACCATTTAGAGTCAGTTGACGCCAATGAAGCTAGCGCATTCGCAGCTTGCGGCCTCACTGCGCTGAGCTCCACTGAAGTCGCCTTGGACTAACCTTGGTACGAATGCTCCACTCGATAGAGCGGACAGTCAATGCTCTGCCGCAAATGCGCTGCCAACTACGCATGCCGTACCTGCTTGATATGAATCTGGCGGTTGGCTTCCTGCGCTTGGCCTTTGGTGCTGTTCGCGGCATTCTGAGCCTGAGCATCAGCTGCTATCAATAGTCTAAGCAGTGATTCCATCAGTCAATCAGATGGTTGACTGACTGACATTAGTGACTTCCAAATCGAGACAAATTCTGCCGGCCGGCCACTACCTTAAATCAGTCAGTGCCTCATGCTGTCAACCACGTCAAGCAGCCAGTCGATTGATAATACTGGACCTAAGCGTAAGGCTTGATCTGGTCTCTCACAGTTGCAGTTTGGTAGCTCAAAGTCATGCCATGCCCTAGAGGACGCAGATTTTGTGTCTCACGAGCCTCATACCCATGAGCAGCTTATTCGGCCTTGTCGTGTCGGAGTACAATCCTTTTTTTCGTAGCTAAGGTCTGTCTACATCTAGCCAGTCCGCATGATGGAGGCTTTTGATGGCTTCTTTCGAAAGGACGTCGGCGGCTTGATGCATCAGACAGGCGCATCCTGCGCTCCATGGCAAGATTTGGTTCGGTCTGGCCTGCAATACGAACTTGTACGCTTCCTATAAGGAAGAGAAGTCATCTGTGCCATGTCAATGAGAGGTCTTGCGACCCGGCCGAGTATGTAGCATGCTTAATGCCAGCTCAAAAAAGACCCGACCGATCCTGAGGCGTCATGGCAGATCCATCGAAGTGTTCTGTTGCTTGCCCTGTGCGTGAATGGACATGCAGCACAAGAAGTGAGTGGTGATCAGCGCTGCGATGCAGGAGCACAAGCGATCTTCCAAATCCACTTTTCACAGGACTTGAACCGTGGGTGGATCACTCTATCCTATCCGTGGTACCGGTACCGGCCTCCTTCCCAACATCAACCCCCTCCATTATTGCTGTTTCTTTGTCGCGGACAGCTGCTTGAGCGCCGAAGACTTCGACTTCGTCCAAGTTTGGAGTGGCATCGCCAAGAACCGTGCTGCCACTCATGTGAGGCGCACCAATGACTTATCCGCCAGCAGCTTCCGCACGTGGCTTAGGCCATTAATATGGTTGTCAGCTGCCGGTAGCTGCGGAGCGATTGTCCCATGATAACGATACCGAGCCACACGACATGGTTGATTTGCAACAGCCAGATAGTGTGGTGAGACGGTGAGAGCTGACGCGCGCGTGCCACCTGCGACCCGGCGTTGCCAAGCTTTTGGAAGGTAGGTACATATCGTAGTGGTATTGCTCACTGAAGTTTCTTCGACGACCGCTGCATCAGCACAATCACAACATTGTAGCGACTGAGACATCAAGCCGTTCAAAGCCGTAAACAAAACGACATCAAATAGTTAAGATGTCTGCTCCACAGGGCGGTGCTGCTCCAGCGGCCGGCAACGAGGACTACTTGGACAAAGGTAGAGCTTTCAACGACCTCAAAAAGCCTCATGGAATTATCGCTAACGACATACACAGCCGTCGACAAGGCCGAGCAGATGATCGGCAAAAAGTCTGGCCACAACATTGACTCCACCAAGATGAGGAGCACCAACGAGAAATTCACCGACAAGTAAGCACGCAGCTGTGCCTTCAGTAGCCTGTGAGCAACTTACTGACCAGTGACTCCAGGCTTCGCGGCATGTTCGAGAAGTAAGTGATGCAAGGGTCCGTCCAGATCGAGAGCAGTACCTTACTAACGCGATTTACAGGATGACCGGCAAGAAGGTGCCTGAGAAGTTCAGCAATTAGGCTCTTCATGCTTACTACTGCCTGGCGACCACAGGGTGGAGGCGCGCATGACCGGACACTCAGATGTCGTGCGCGATTAGGGCGCATGCGAAGGAGGATGTAATATGTGTTGACTTCTTGACCTTGAGATACCACCGATGCACCTACGAATGAATATGATACCATCTCCCATCGCAGACAATGGCGAAGCGACGAGCACGTAGATTGTGTGCTTCGAAAGCGTACTGCAGCGAAGGTCCTGTCGACTCCCACGTCGCCGGGCACCGCCTCGAGGGTGGACTTCCTCGTCTGAACTTCCGCCAGGCCGATTAGGCTCCGCTACCAGCGCCGACGCGAGGACGGGGTGCCCTCACAGCTCCAAACCGAGCGCCTCGGCCGTTTCCTCGCACTTCTCCTTTTCGATGTTGCCCTTGATCAAGTCCCACATGACATTCCGAATTTTCTTCCTAGCAGCCGCCGTCTTCTCCCACTTGCGGTGATCCTTATTGATTCGCTCACGATCGTCGACACTCACTGGCTTAATGTTGCCGCTCTTCAGCCTTCCCAGCCGAGTCATGATTGACTGTCTGTCTTGCTCAAGACTGGTGACGGTGTTCTTGAGCTCGGGAAGTGGGACTTGTGCAGTGCCCTCGCGAAGTGTCAGGCGGAGCTCTTTTTCCTCTGCTTTGAGAGCTGCAGTCGCGTCGCGGAGACCCGCGGTCTTGGAGTCCATCTCTTGGAGTTTCTGGACATCATCTCCCTCGGGTTCCTCCTGTGAAGCTATTAGTGTTTACCACGGCTTGACATTGAGCAATGACGAGTACCTGGATAGCATGATAGACGATCTGCTTGCCAGCTGCACGTCCCTCAACTTCTTTACGCTCGTGCATATCCTTCAACAGCTTCGTCGCGGCTGCTTTCGTGACGCGGTTCTTCAGGTTCGTGCTGATGTCCGTTGCGCTGTATGGCCGATTCTGTTTGCGAAGGTAGTCGAGCACGAGCGCTGCGGACTGCTCGGGGCTGAGCTTCGCCTCCTTTTCATCCTTCTTGGTGGGCGCCATTGTGATTGTGGTGGATTTTGTAGATGGCAAGTGTGAAAAGCAAATGGAGAAAGACGGAAAAAGAAAGGCATACGTGCAGGCCGCAGCCGCTCACCGCTTTAGAGGAAAGAGCTACAGAAGGAAGTCGCGCCTGCCGATTTCGAAGCTGGGATTGAGTGCTACATCTTCAAGACTCAACGCTTGCTCGCTAATGCTCATCTCGACCTGACGACCTACTAGCCTCAATCCTCAAGTGCAGGCACGACTCTTTCCAGAAAGTCACACATATCTCTCAATAGTGGTCCCGTGATCGTGTGTCCTGTGTTCTCATACTCGCGGACCTCCAAAGAATCCTTGCTCAGGCCGACTGCCTCGAGACCTTTCAGGCTTCTATTCCATATTCTGGTAGGGATCAAGCTATCCTTCTTTCCTCTCGCCAAGAACACCGGGACATCGCCGTGTGTGGGAGGCAGACCGTGATGCGCTCTCAAGTCTTGCAGTCGATAACCCTCCGCGAGAGGCAGATAGCCCATAAGTCCGACAATACCAGCTAGCTTGCCAGCGTATTTTTGAGACACCAGATCTGTGAGCAGACTGACCGCGCAACCCTGGCTGAAGCCTCCCAGCACAATGCGATTGGGCGGAATGCCTTTGTTGACGCAGGCGTCAATAAGCGATTCCAAGTATTTCACGGTTTCCATCAAGCCCTGCTCGTCTTCCTCTTCCTCAAGCTCGGGTCTACTCGATGGGAAAGGAGTCAAAGGTGTGGGACGATACCACGCCTTTTGCATGCTCTCGCGGTTCTCTTTCGCGTTTGGGATAATCCAATTCATGTGTGGCAGCTTGTCGTTGTTTCGAAATTGATCCGCAACATCTGAGATCCATCAGTGCACCATAATCTATCCCGCAGCATGGTGTGGGACCTACTCTCAAGGCCCCCAGCATCATCCCCTAGGCCATGGATGAAGATGAAAGCTGCACCATGCCCGGGGTCTGAAGCTGGCTTTGTCGCCGCCTTATAGATGGGATCCTCATGGCCATGGACACTAGGCAATGTCATTCGTCTCCTGATCGCAGACATTCTGACAGTTTGCACGCCCTTCCAATCTTTTGTGTTCCTGTTTGTGCTAATCGTCCTATCAGGTAGACCTTTGAAGTCTCTCAGAGAGGTCATGTACGGGGTTACTACGAAAGCCGGCCGATATCACCTTAATACCTCTCTCGTTGGTAATACGTTATTGCCGCGGGTTGAACTCGCGCGGGTCGCTGCTGTCCTCGTGCCCCACCACGAGATTCTTCCATTATCGTCGCATTGGATGGTACCCACAAGTCGTCGGCACTATCAGTGACGGACTAGCGGAAGACCTCGGGTTCATCAGGTAAGAGGAAGCTCTCAAGTCATAGCCGCGTAGGACGATCTTTGCGCGGGAGCGGAACGGTGCGTACGGGAACGGAGCCGTTGGTCGATCTTGCATGTGATCGCGTGCTCTGTGCCTACTCATGAACATCGCCCGCTGGTTATCATCGCCCTGAGGTCCACGGCAGAGACTAACATGGCGACAGGCGCCCTACGTTTCCGGACTCCGCATATAGAGGAAATACTGACAGCGCAATCGAAGCAAGCACCCGGCTTCGCTTGGGTTGCCGTCGCGGGTACTCAAGAAGATCCAGCTAAGAACTGGGGCACATCGAATCGCAAGCGAGCACGACAATCAGTGGGCGGACCTACCGAGCAGCAAAAAGAGGCGCTGAGTGCACGGCAGCAACGCGAGATTGAGCGCAAGATCCGCGAGCTCAACAATGACGGTTCAAACCGGGATGTAGCGATACCTCCAAGTAGCAAGAAGGAAGGCGCGAGCGGTGGTTTGACGAAGGCGGGCAGGACGCCGAATACAAAGAGGATCTTGGCTTCCGGCAAGACGTTCGCGCATTACCTGGACGATGAGGAGGCAGAGATTTCGCGCACGGGCAGGCGGGATGGAGAGGCTGAGATCGCGCCCACAAGCATGCAGAGAGCTAGTAAGACTCCGCTCGCTCGTCGAAAGCCGACTAGAGAGGACAGCAGCTTGAGCGGGAGCCCAGCACCATCAAGTACGCCTGCGTGCCCTCCGCCGTTGGCGAGAGGAGTGTCGTCAACTCATATCATCGATGATGAAATGACAGGTATAGACGGTGGTGATCTTGATGACGATAGTGACATCGCACCATTACCGTCTGCAGCAGAGATTGAGGCGCTGCTAAGTGCGCCGCCGCTCACCTACAATCAAGCACGCTCTGCGCCTCCACCGCCAACTGTGCCGCCGCCGCGGAAGTTCTGTGAGACGTGCGGGTATTGGGGTCGCATGAAGTGCATGAAGTGCGGGACTGAGGTGTGCAGTGTGGTCTGCAAGGACGAGCACGACCAAGTCAAGTGCTTGAAGATGTACGCTTGATCCAACAGCTCTCTCTTGCCCTGGTAGGGCAAATGCTTCGGGCCATGAAGCATGACTTCTTGGTCATTACATCTCGATCAGTACGATGATATGCATCCAATGGAAGGTGTGCGCTCTGTGTGACTGCTCGATGCTTGGCTCCTCTGACCTGAGTGCTTTGCTCCTTGCATCAAGGATCTGCTCAGCCTTGCATCAAGGCTAGGGCGATAGTGTTGTTATCTCGTCGGGCAGTCAGTCGGTTGCGAATGATGACCATGGTTGACTAGTTGCAATCCATAGCGGACGACTGGTTTCTAACGACTGCAAAACTCAAGCCGTCTCTCAGCCTCAATGTGCAGTCCGGAGAACTGTCTACACCATCTCCACTGCCTTGCTGCAGTCTTGCTCTCAGCACATACATCTATATGCTTGATGCTTGAAAGCTTGGCGCTGCTGAGCCTCAAAATCGATGTGTGGCTTGACCTTCTTCGCGGGACTTTTGGCATCGCCAGTCAACCCTGTGGCACGCCTGTGGCGCGAGAAGCGCAATTGTCGATAAGCTGTATAAGCTCTGAAACAATGACTCGTGGCGTGAGCTATGGCATACCGTAGGGCTGCGGCTCCCATGTCCCAGCATCGGTAAAGCTGAGGCGTAGCGTGGCGCATGAGTCCTGAGTCAGTATTTAACCTACCACTCCCGTGGTGCTGTTATTGCATGGTATGTATGAATACTCCGCTGCAATTTGATCTTCCAAATGTCGGGGACAATGCTCCGTACGCACGATCTTTCGTATTGGGGCTTCCAGGAAAGCATGACCATTCGCTTATCTGTACTGCTACTGCTCCTCGGCGCCGGGCGACGCGCCTTCAGCACTAGCATGCTGTCAGTCATTGCGTCTGCTGTCGGTTCCAGCCCCTCAGGGGAGTCATGGTCGAGCGGTGTGTTTTCGAACTTACTGCGTAAGCTTTCGCATCAACGCAGGCCTAGTCATCCGAGACAGCACATTGCGCAAGCTCATACAGCACATACCACCACACGATGTGCTCGGGACCCTGCGCAGATTGCCGATCTGTCACTGGGATGTTTGCGTGTGCGATGTCGCGACATCAAATGCCGATAGGAGGCATGTTGTATCACCGTATGAGATCTCAACAGGGCCCCATATGGGCATCACAGAACTCTGAAGGCTGCGACGAGGCAGTGTCTGCGACGACACCCTCATGACTATGCCCGAAGCAATCCGACGGCCTTGTCTTGTACCTACCCGGCTCATGTCCTTGGCAAAATATCGAGGAGGGATGTCCCAGTTCGAGGACCGAATCTTGCTGCCTAGGAATCTGCCCGTAATTGCGTGTACATCGTATAAATGTCTCGTAACTGTGGCACATCTTTGGCATGGTTCATGGAAGTCATGTTGCTGTCTTGCCGGGGAATCGGGTCCACCTTGTTCCAACGACGAACGATCGTAGTGCAGTCGTTGCGCTGGCATCGTCGGGAGCTGTGCCGATGATCCTCGGAAGCCATCGCCGATTATACGAGCTATATCGACGCCCAACAAACAAGGTAAAGGTCGCAAAACGATTGTGCTATCCGAAGCTGACGGCGATGAGGCTGCAAGATCTTCTATTCAAACAGGCACTCGGTCGCAAAGCTTCAATTGGTGTCGCATGGCGGTCACGTAGCAAGCAAAAGCTCTGCTCTCTGTCTGCCCAATAATCTGCATACCTGCCCATGGTCCTGCGAAGCTCGCGATCAGAAGCGTCTCGCAGCCGCCTTGCATACGGGGCTCTTGATGCCTTTCCCCGCGAGAACACGAGCCATGCCTGCTTGTGCATTGCAGGGCGGTCACATTTGGCTACTACTGAGTTCTAGACTTTTTGAGCCAGCACAGCCACACGCAGATCATTCCCACAGCTCCGCTGCCAATGGCTGCCAGCCCACGTTTTGAACGTCCTCGGCGGCACTGAACCACAAAACACTCGAGAGGGGCGGCGGCATCGCCGATAGACCAAAAGAGATAGAGCAGACTTCGACTTATCAGATATCGCACCAAAACGAAGCGTCCCGCCGCTGCGGCATAGTGTACACAGAGTGACGACGTGACAGTGGAAAGCTGAAGTGATCAGCGCAGGTGTACGTATCGCGCCCGAGCATCTGTGGCGACACGTCAGCCATCGCACCGCGCGAATCCTTCGTGGTGACATGGCGGTGCAGCAGGCGATGCACGCACAGTGTGCCTGAGAGGCCAGGCGACCGTTCGTACCAGATAATGTGAGAGCACAACACAGCTACGAGGGTCGAACATGTATCCAGCCGTGTTTCAGGTACGAGGGGGATATCCACAGTTGCAGGGCACGAGTGGCGCGAGCAGCAGATGCGCCTCCATGCAACTAAAAGTCCCACAGCCATGGGCTCATGGATATTTATTATCCTTCAGGGAGCACGAAGCTGCCACGTTCTCGGACGCGGCAGGGTGACGAGATACCACGCAGCCTGTCGGCAGACGGAAACTCTGCTGTGTGAAACTCGGCGCCGGAAGGAGAAGGGGGCTGCTGCGATCAATGCCTCGGCGTCAAATTATGTCGTTTTGCTACGTAGTCGTGCCTCTCGCATCTGTGGGTATCTCAAAAATAGATTTCGTCCCAAGTCGTCACCAAAGGACTGGTGCCAAACATGTGCTATTAACCATTCGCTGCCAGATAGTAGCCCCTATTGTGTCATCCCAACTCGCACAATCCGCATCACGTCAATGCCTGCAATATGTATTACGCTCCAACTATCCCAAAAGCAGTCCCCACCCGTTTCTCCAAATCGCCAAAATGGGTATCGTAGGTAGGTAGTTCAAAAAATGTCGAAAGTGCCTGATATCAGAGGCGTGGTATCTCAGTGGCTAGTCTCAAAGGCTTTGATATCTTGTTGGGTTCCATATGTGCCGGCGTGCCGCCAACCCCATCGTCTTCATCGTCTCCAGATTTAATGATCGTCTTAGTCAGGTATAATGATTGGATAGCGCCCGCGCTTTCTAGAATAGGAGCTTCATCTCATAGCCGTCTGCGCTGATGTTCTCGACCGTTTGTACGTCTCCGTCGCATTGTAGGTCTGTAGGTACTGCATCCCACTCTCTACGCCCCCTGGACGGCGAGGTGGGCTGCATCTCTGATAGTTCCGCGGTCATGTCCTGTCCTTCGGGTATTTCACGTACACCCTCATCGTCGACGAGGATGTTGAGCCCCTGGTGGTTGATTCTTATCACGCGCAAGACCTTTGTGGGTTCAACACCGCACTTCATTGCAATGGCGTTCACAAGGTCTTTCGTGGTTCGTTGCATCAGATAGATAGCCCGATGGAAATTGTCCGCCGGTGTTTGTCCCACTACTCGAGGTTGGACGTAAAAGCAAGCGACTGGCTTCACGGCGCGTTCTGCGGGTGGCTGATACTGCGGATCCACGCCGAGTGCCTCGACCCAACCAGACATGGCACCGCTTCTGGGAGAATTCGTCTGTATCTTGACCGGCTGAGTGTCTGAAGGACTGGCCAATTGTTGCGGAACGGCTGGTTGAATATCCATGGTCGCAGTCTGTGGGTTGCCGCGCCATTCGCTTGAGTTGACTCTGGACGTCCCAGCGAATGGCGTGGGTTGCTGCAAAGTGGAATCTCGTCTACCTTCTCCGACTGACCGTGAGCTGGGGCTAGGAGACACTGCCGAAGAGTCCTGCGTACTTTGACGCTCCCAGGCCGATGAGTCCTGGGTGTCACATCGGACCAAGCCCAAAGGCTCGCCTGAAAGCTTGACAGGGCAGAGGTCCGGATCATCCAAGTCCTCCCCTCGCAAGTACAGGACGCTTGCAGGCCTAGTTGATGTGAACATATCTTGAAGCGTCATCAGCTTCATGTGAAGATCTTCCTCCGCACTGCCTCTGCCTCCGTTGGATGTAACGGAAGTGACGGACCATGTCCTTCTATGCTTGGGCACTTTGCCAGGCCTTTCGTCCAATGCGGTCTTCGCTGCATTTCCGCGCTTTCTCTTTCCAAGATCTCGCATGCCAGACTCAATCTGGGCAATCTGCTGGTTGAGCTTGTCGATCGTCTTCTTGACATGTGCCACGTCGTTCGAAAGCTTGCGCTCTGCGCCATGGTCGCGGAAGAGCTTGACCTTACAGTAACATACTTCGGGCGATCCAGGTTGCGAGCTTGGTGACAAGTCTCCCAGCATTTCAGTTTTCGCACACAAGCGCACAGGTATCCCCTTGACACCTTTCGAGTGGCTAAAATCGGTAGACAGAAAGTTGAACCGGACCGATATGGGGCACTCAGCTGCACCTGCTGGTGGGCTCCAAGTTACACAGAAGCCGTCGTAGGAAGAGCACTCCAGTTCGATTCGAGGTTTGCTTGGGTCTTCGGCGTTGCCTAGTTGGCCAGACTCCACATACTCCACAGCTTGCAGACGCCCGCCGCGGTGATGAGCTTCATTCGTACCACGACCCTCCTTCCACAGCTGCCAGCAGGCTGCAGGCTTCTGTCGCTGTTGTTCGTCTTCGAAGGAGACGCGGACAAAAGTGCGGTATTTCACTGGCGCAGTCGGTTGCTGAGCGTGAGTGTCGACAACATTCAGCGTGTACGCTTGCCCTTTGTTGAGATAAGTGACTGGTATCTCGTCGGAATGCTTGATCATGGCAGTGGGAGCGTTCAGAGTGACATGATAGCGAAACCTACACACCTCGAATCAGTCGATGCCATTTGCGCCGAAAATGCAGCGCGATACTCACTTGTCTCCAGTAGGATGTAGCGTTGGTGCTTGCATAGCATGTTGGATGCTCGGTGGATGGTGGAACATCATCTCCGGTGTCTGATGGGACTGTTGCATGCTGACATCCATTCCAAGATCGTCGACGGGCGATTCATCAACGTGTCCTTCAAGGCCATCAAACGAAGGTTGGTTAGTAAAGTGATGTGGAGGAAAGCTCTGTTGGTGGTGCATCTGAAACGGATTGACATTTTGAAAGGTCGGTTGCTGAAGGTGTTGAGGAAGCTGGGGTTGAAAGCTGTGAAAAGCGCCCTGCTGGCCAGCATGCAGAGCACCTTCTGAGGTTGGCAAAGATAACGGCGTACCAAGTCCCACACCAAAGCCAGGAGTATGTAGGTCGCCGGCTTGATTGTGGTAGTGGGTGTTGTTGCCGCCTGGAGTTGGCGTATAGTAGCCAGGCATCTGATTTGCGAAAATGTTGAAGCTCTGGCTATTAGGATCCATCATGGAAGGCGTGAGTCCTGAGGTCCCAAAGGTCCAAGGCTCATTAGATCCCCGCGGAGTTGGATCTGCGTCCTTCATATCATGTGGATGAGCGTCCATAGGTCTGAATGAGAGAATGTCAGTCATTGTGTCAATGTATGTCGAAGGAGAAGCGTTGTTGCTGACTCCGGAGGTAGGGCTTCTGCCAGAGATCAGGCTGCAGAAGTGCGCGCCCAATGCTGAACAGGGACATACCTTGCGGTCAGAGGAGGAAGGACATCGAGCGCTTCGGCGAGACTACTTGCGCCATGCGCGCTCGGCGCGGTCGTTCTTACAGCGGCCTGAGACAGTTGCGGGAAATTCGCTTTGAAATTCCTGTACAGCTCATCGCTCGGTTTTTGGGACGTTCTGTGAATTATTGTCATCAGCGCTTAAACTCCACAAGTCAAAGTCTCCCTGGCGCGGCGAAGCCGATCCGTGGCAGTGGAGGCGTCGCTATGGTCATGACCACTCACCTCTTGGTAAACATCTTCTGCGGCCCCAACACCGGACAACCCAGGAACTCGTGTCAAGGCCTCCAAGATGGTAGCATGGGGAGAGGGGAGGTAGGATGTCGTCAAAGCCTGTTGCAGTGCACGGTTGTGTGGTCGTGAAACAGCGGATAGGACTGAATGTAATTAATTTAGGCGTCAGCCACAGAGAGCGGGCCCCTCTGTCCTCTTTAATCGCCGTGCTGACAAGGATGATGAGGCTAGGCCAAAGGCTCGGGGGCGATGAGCTCAGTGCCGCCGTGTGTTCGAGAATCTCCAAACACCTCTGTCACGGTTCGCGACGTGTGCAATCAGAAGTCTGCCTGGCGTGTGAGAGTTTGCGACGTCGTAGGATCGCTTGGAAACATCCCTCATCTTGCACCCTTGTGCAATTTGGCTACGCGAGCCGCCACATTTGCATGTGCACCGCCACAGGGTGCGGCAGAGATGTCAGCCTCTAAGAAAGTCAAAGAGGCGGTCGTGGCGCTGTCGCTTGCACAAGCCGGCCAAAGCTCGAGGGCGACATGCCACATCAAGCATGCTCCGAGGAAGAGAGAAGCTGCAGCATCGAAGCTAAAGACGCGACCCCTTGTTCAACGTGCAGGCCGCTGTGGCTCCTCTCGCGTAACAGACCCCTCATCCCGTGATTTCAGTGTTAGCCTCATCTGGAGCCCCAAGACTCTTCCATCCTAGCACGCAAGGCGGTCTTTGTTGCGTGTGTCAGTCAGTATCAAAGCGGGAAAATAAAGAGTCCGTCATTGAGCATTAACTTCACATTGATACTGCTAAATTCGACGCCTGCGACAGGTGCGGTTAGGGCATGCCGCACAACTCACCCAAGTCCGATGTCCTTAGCAATTTAGGGCGTTTCGCTCCGGGTGATTTGGGGTCATTATTAACGGTCAGGTATCCCTCTCATATTCTGTCATACAGAATGCAGTAGGGACCTCCCAGCGCAGCACTCCGTGGTCGCCCGCAGAGCTGCTGTCGTATTACGCATCGACGGCGAGCAGACCGCTTGTCAACGAGCACGTCACTCTATAACGCTTAAGTAGTGTCAATCTTCACATCATAGTCTCTGGAACCATACAGTAGATCAGAGCCGACTGTGAGCTTGTTCGATTGACACTGTCTTCTGTCTCCACTAGCCGACGTTTGGCGCGATTGGAAACGGTTGGCTGCCTATACTTCTGCTGGCGCACGATAGAGCCGCTGAGGAAAAGAGCGGTATGAACGTCCATTGAGCTTATTGAGCGTCGATTGCTAAATTTCTGTTTTACTTCATATGATATGAAAGGCTGCAGTCAGAACGCCGGGACTTTCGGCTCAAGCTCCCTCTCCCGGCGAGCCGTCTGTTGCTAGCAAAGGCAACGAAGCGCCTCAGCTCGTTGTCGATCAAGGGCATACCGCGGCACGATATTTCGTTGGGCTCTGTCTTTTTACGGCCCACAAGGACCAAGCGCATGTTGCTTTGGAGGCGTCTGGCATCAGACACACCAGATGAACGAAGTGAAACGGCCCGCAAACGTCGCAAAGCACATGACGTCGTTTGGCCAGTAGCGGTGATCCACCGTGGCCGTCTATCTTTCGCGTCATAAGTAGTGTCTGGCCAGGTGATGAGCAGCTCCTGGCACACTCCGGATCAGCGCATGGTCAGGCGGTCGCTCTGCAGAAATGCGCAAGCATGAGCAGCAAAGAGTGGTGTTCTGGAACACGGTTGGGAGGGGAGACCACGCCTGCACATGTGCTGCGCCACTACTGTCGTTGGAGGTGCCACATCGGGAACGTGGGTCCCCTCTCTTGTGGCCGGCTCTTGCTGCCGGACGCTTAAATGCGCTCATTTGCAGATGCGCAGCCCATTGACCGCGATCGAGGACTGTGCTTGCGTGTAGCTAGACCAGCCCAATACTCACTTCGTGTGCGGTACGAGGTGTTGCGCTGTGTGCCGGATCAAGATACTCGCCTGGCGGGCTCCTTCGGGGAAATACAAACAGATTATGCACCATGACGAACTCAAACGCACTGCAATCGAACACTCCATTCCAACCAAGTATCTCTCTCCTCTTTGAAGAACACGGCACCAGCATAGTTCTACTGTCAAATCGCACACCTTGTCTGCCCTGCGGTCGTGCTTGATGATCGTCCCGAAGATGTGACAATGGCTGACAAGAATACGCACTCCGGGCAGGCATCTTTCGTCAGAGCAGAATGACTGCGCTTATGCATGCTCAATGCGCCGCAATGAAAAAAGTGGCGGATCTGATGCTAATGTATTGCGTCTGGCATACTCGGAAGAGACCACGGATCAAGCAGAATATGAATGCCTCGACGCACGCTAGCAGGAGTCGTCGTGGGCGTCAGCGCAGGTTGTGCTTGCCATTGGCTGGACATTTTCGCCCATCAAACCGCCCATCTTGGAGCTGCTAAGCACTTTATTGCCATGTACAGGCTCCAGTGTCGCGGTGATGATCGTCGCACTGCCGTGCGCGCGGCTACGCAAAGCCGCCTGCCTGATATCTTCGCGGCCATTGGGCTCCGAGCTGCAGACTGGTCCTGAATCTGAGCCGCTGGCATTTGCGCCTTCAGAGCCCCTGATTGATTTTAGCAGGCTGGCGTTGGAGAAATCTCGATCTTGCCTGCGGCGTGCCTCGCGGCTGTAAATGTGAACCAGTGCCGGGATCTTAGACGTACGGCGATGAAGTAGAGGCGATGTGATGCGTGGGCTCTTCTGAACTGGAGAACAGCTTGACATGATGTTGAATTCAGCAATTGCCGCTGGCAATGCAGAAGACGAGACGCTCCTCCTGAGAGCATGCGGATTGACTGCAGTATGGCCCGAAACAGCCAGAGGCGACTTGTCAGCAATATCATCCCCTGCTTCGAAAGAGAATCTGTTGGTATTATTCGGATGCGGCCTAAGCTTGTTCAAGATTCCTGATGCTTTTGACACCAAAGAACCCTGCTTCTGTACCTTTGACATGGATGCTGACCTGGACACTGGCTTGCCAATGCTCCTGTGAGCTGATTGAGGTGTGGGCATCTGGCGTGTGTACGAGATAGGCGTGAGCTCCTCATTCACAAAATCAGGGATGGGAAAGTTGAACATTTCAAAGAGCTTGGGCATGACTTTTGCTGTATCCACTCGCCTCCGTCTGGCAAGAGCTTCTGCGATGCGATGTATGACTTGCATTTCACTTGCAATCAAGCAATCAGGATTGGCAATGGCAGTCGAAGGACCGCCCTCCACGCAACTAAATGTCGAGAACGTTTCGGCAGACAAGCTGCTTCTTGGCTCGGAGACAGTATTCGGTCCAGCGGCTCGTGTCTCGAGCATTGAAACCTCGGCGAGCGTGCTTGACATTGCGTCCGGTGGCGTACCAAAGGGCAAGTCGGCATGGACATTGGTGAATGATTTCTTGGACATTAGCTGTTGTGACAGGCGTTGCATCTGTGCAGACGGCGACCGGGCCCTCATCACAGCTAGACTGTATTAGCCACGGTCTAGCTTCACACGGTAGGAAGACGTACCTCGCTGATTCCTCCACGCCTTTTCGTCATACTGCTGATGTCTTTCCAGGAACTCGAAGATCGTTTGGAGACCATCGTCTTCTAGCCGGCTCCGCCTGTTGGCATCTTTCTGGCGCAGCAGACTGTCTTGTCGAGCCAGCGTGACTTCGGCTACGCCGCGTTGACCTTTGACAAGCAATAGTTCGAGCCTCTTCACTTCTGCTTTGAAGTCCTGGCGTTCTTCTGACCACTGCTTGGAAGCAATTTGCAGGCGCTTCTCCAGGGCGTTGCATCTGCTCAACTCCTCGTGCATCTGTGCTTGTAACCGGTGGATTTCATCGCTTAGGTGCCGGTAGGACTCGAAGATTCGAAGCAAAATGCCATTGAAACGCGGCTCCAGTGCATCGTTAGGACTTGCCATTAATCGGCACATGATGGTGTCCATGAGATCTTCCGGGCTTGGGTCAGGGTACGGCTCATTAGCAGGCCACGTCGGCATTTCTGGGTTGAATACGTCGTCATTGAGCACTGACACCCATGGCTCGGGCCTCAGGGCGTTGACCGTAGGGCCGTGGTGCGTGAAGTACGACGAGATTTTGGGCTTGAGACCACGCTTTGGCGTGACTGGAAGTGCGGTCATGTCTGCGTCTTCCTGTTCCGGGGCGGCAGGTGTGCGTGCTCTGGCAGGCTGCATCATTCGTCGCCATTGCTGGATGTTGTCTGACATGTCGCCAGCAGCTTGTTGGCGTAGATAGCAGAGCAGGGAGAAGCAGACGTTGTGCGAGGTCGCAGAAACTGAGCAAAAATCCTGGAAATCCTACACGCTTGGATAGGAAGAAGAGTAGAACGAGGACGAAGTTGCACGCGCGAAGATGCAATTCGGAAGGTGCACTGAAGGAAAGGGCAAGCGCGGTCTGGCCTTCGCACCTACCTCCAAGGCTATCCTGCAGATGCTTCCGCTAAGACGATGCATTGTGCCAACAAGAGCAACATGAAGAATGAGTGCTGCAGCTATGGGCATATGAGATTAGTGAGTGGTCCAATCGAATATAAAAGCGACACCACCATGTTCCACTGTGACAATTCACGCCCAGACAATGTACAGCGCCCGTCTACGAGCGCAGTAGCCCAGAAGACTAGGATGGCTACTAACACGATGTTCGTGCAGACTCAAGCATCAGGGGCAACTTCAAGCATCAGCCACATCAGAAGACCGGACGACTGTTCCGCCCAGCGGTATACTGAGCAATATCTCTGGTCAAGCCATCGACTTTCGTCCCGACAAAGCACAGCAAGTTACTTTTTGACATGTTCAGTGCCTACAGCTCCTCATGAGCTCCCCACTGACTCTTAAACTGGTCAAAGGTTTCCGCACATTCAAAGGACTCTGCCTTGTCTGGATCGCCTCCTGTATAAGCCGGGACCAGTGGGTAAGGGCACAACGGGCGAGTAATTGGCTTGACGGACGGATCGATCGGAGCACTTGTGGCCAGTAGAGCATCTGGAGCAGTGCCTTCCTCGACCCCTGAACTCGCCAAGTCAGCACATATACAGCACCATCATCATGGCCGCCTGACTTACACTTGACTACAGCGTCCAGAGCCTCAGTGGGTATAGGACCAGGGCCCCCAAAGCAGTGGAACACGCCAGGTGCTTCGAAGTAGCGATAGAAGTCTCGCACATTCGAGTCAAGAGCTTCGACTCTCTCGTAGTAATTGGCGCTCCCGTTCGGGGAGATCAGTTGGTCAGCCAGCCCTGTCAAGACGGTCAGCATCGACGGATTGGTATGACAGAAGCATCACAACTACACACCGTGCCACTGGATCATTTTCCCACCCGCCTTCTTGAAGTGCTCCAAATCAGGATCGTCCGTCCCTATGACGCTCGAGAACTCCTTCCTTGACATGCTCAGCACCCGCCAAAAATCGTCCTCATCCATGCTCGACACATCGAAATCTGGATCTTTCACGACAAAGTGCTTAATGTAATCCGCACTGATCGCAAAAGGCACGCCCACACAGTTCTGGTTCTTCTCATCACACTTCGTGCTAGCAAGCCCCGCGAGAGGTCCGAAAGCAGCAATATTGGGGAACGTCTCATGCGTGTTGCCATACCATTCCCGCCTTCCATTGCGATGAGGACCACGCCAGATGGCATTTGCAATCTCTGCGGCCTTGGCAGATATCTTGCGGCTGGAGCCTTCGCAGTCGTAAGGCTGACCTACAGCTGTGGTTGCATCGAAGTTGCAGAGACCTGGTGCGGCGATCAGACCGTCTTTCACACCGTCGAGTTCGTCACAATGATCCATTGCTGCTTGCTGAACAGCATCGAGTTCGCATGCGGGAGGGTAATATCCAGCCTTCTTCATCATGACCTGAGGCCATAGTTCCGCGACGACGAAGGTGGCCCAGTTTATCTAGATATCGTTCACACACATCAGATTCAGCATCTTCTACAACACCGCACACGCACTTGATGACTTACCGCAGGTGCAATAGAGACAATCCCATCATAGTTCTCTGGATACCTTTGCGCCGACATCAAGCCCTGCCGTCCACCCGTCGAACAACCATTCCAATACGACCGCTTGGGTGCCCGCCCATAGAAGCCCTCAATGACCTTTTTAGCAATCTTCGGCAGATCACCTATCCCGCGTGTTGCGAAGTCCTGAATGCGCAACCAATCAACATTTCCCGGACTCAGAATACTCCAGTCCCCTGAATACGCAACCGTCTTGCCAAAATCGCCGAACAGGGTATGACCGCCATCGGTCCCTGCGACTGCGTACCCCAATGCAACACCATGCGGCATCTGGTCTAGCATGACTGACATGTAGCCTCCTCCTCCAGTGCCGAGGTAGCGATCATTCCATGCTTTGACGTTGAAGGATGTAGGGAGCCAGACGTAGACGTTGAGAGTATCGCCTTGCCCTGGGTGCGTATAGGTGACTGTAATGTTGCAGAAGGAAATTGGTTGTTGACTGGCAGGGAGTTGGTCATAGCTATTGCCCCAGTCGATGAAATCTCGTCGTTCCACTGCTTTGATGTCCAGTATCTCAAGGCCATGAACCTCGAACGATGGCAGGGCCTTGGAATCGCATTTTGCAGTAGCAGCATATGCCGTCCCTAGCGTCGTCAGCAGAGTGACTAGCGCAAATGGTGCTCTCATTCTGTCTCGTCGCATCGAGAATTCACAGGCACGAAGGTACAGGGTGAAGACAGAGAAGCAAAACGCGACAGCCGAGGCGCATATAACTTCGCTTTCGTCATAAAAACCATATCACTGTGGTAACTGATTGTGGACCTTGATACTACGCCGTGATCACCTGCCGATCCCGGACGGAGGCCACCAGCAATGCAGCCGCCATTGACTTTTGAGGTATAGGCATATCAAGCAGAGAACATGTATGGTGAGTTGCAAATGTTTGCTAATTGGCTCGCCTTGTCAAAAAACTCCTCCATTCGGCCGCGCGCATGTAAGCCTAACCTTGCTGAGAAGGCAGATACGTTGGAGTTGTAGGCTATCTACTCGGATGCCAAGGTGTGTTTGAGTGCGCGGGGTCGAGTTGTCGTGCGGAGGCTGCGGTTTGTGGAGTCGAGACATGTCTGGGCGGCAGGACGAGCGGATAAGGTGCATTTCATGAACGTTTCGAAATCTGAAAGTGTCGATGGGATCAGACAGTACGCTATGGCACATACACAGTCAACGGTCACCTGCTCGCGATGCCCTCGGGATTTGAAATGGCTCGGTATTGATTCATCTACCTTCGCCATCGTATACCTTCAACATGCGAGTGTTAGAACGATAGTCAAAGTCTCGGAACTTCCCAAGAAATCCCAATGACAGGGTCCAGAGCACTAAGCGGTTATAGCATCGATGCACTCAGTCTAGGACCCTCAAGCTCTATGACCAGTCACCAGTTCCACATCAGACCAAGCACCGCAAGATGCATAATGTAGAGACGACAATGAAGTTGATCCAGGCATGTCCGCACGCGTCGATGGTCCTTTGCTCAACATTCGATAGCTGGATCGCTCATGCAGCAATGCTCAGCCAGCCAAGACGGACCCACTTGAAGCCCGCGCACATGCAAATTGCCGGCCTGCACGTGACTTTGATAGAAGTCTAGCGAACGTCATGTAGATAGCGCGACATGGCCTCTATCGCGTTCGTGTCATTTCTTACCTTGTTCCATCCATCGCATATTGATCTACATGCTCCACACAACTCACTGACGGAAGTCTGACCAGAAAGTTGTATGCGATGCATAGAATGCGCTTAGAGTGTGTGATTGAACAGTATCATGCAGTCGTAGTTACAGCCCTACGCACGCGTTTCGCGCAAATACGGCAGGCACCGGATCAGAGCCCGAAGCAAGCGTTCCAGCTCGTCTTCCTCCTCTTGACCATAATGCCCACCACTCCTCGAAGCGAGGACCGCAGCAGCCATGCCAGGCGAGCCCATCGCCATGTAACACCCGCACCCATGCTCGCTCCGTCTCCCACCAACCAGCGGAAGTAAACACATAACAGCCCAATCTACCGGTTGGACTTGGCAACACGCTCCAACTCGTCCTTCTTCTTGATGGCGTAGCTGTTCGAGCTACCCTTGGCAGCGTTGATCAGCTCCTCAGCCAAGCACTCAGCCACACTCTTGATGTTGCGGAAAGCAGCTTCCCTGGCGCCGATAGTGAGGAGGGCGATGGCCTGGTTGACACGGCGCAGAGGAGAAACATCGACGGCCTGACGACGGACAGTACCTGCGCTACCGATACGGGTGGAGTCTTCGCGAGGACCGCAGTTGACAATAGCGTCGACGGCGATCTGGATGGGGTTCTGGTCGGTCATGATGTGGATCTAGTATCTGTTAGAATAGCTCTGTGTCTGCGCTGAACATGTCTTGACTGACGATCTCGAAGGCGTGAGCGACGATACGGACGGCCATGAGCTTCTTGCCGTTGTTGCGGCCGTTCATCATCAGGGAGTTGGTGAGGCGCTCGATGATGGGGCACTGGGCCTTGCGGAAGCGCTTCACGGCATACCGGCCAGAGCTGTGTGAGATGTAGACGGGTTGCCGGATCTGGATGTAGTCGCTGTTATGTCCTTATCAGCCCCATATCCTGCCATGTCCGTCTGTACTTGCTCTTCACATACGTGAGGGAGATGTCCCTAATCTCAACGTCCTCGTAGCTCCACTTGTTGAACAGCTTGGTGGTGCCAATCTCGCTGGTGACATCCTTGGGAAGGACTGGGTAGCCCTGGGGCGCCTCGACTTCGACCTCGCCGTCAGACATCTTCGCGACTGGATCCTGTGGTTAGTGATCGGTGGGCGGAGTCGGGAAGGTTGTGTGTTGTGTCGCGCCTGGAAGATTGCGGATGTGTGGTGCTGCTTCGGCTGGTAGAGGCGATTCCATTTGGATGCCAAGGAAAGTGTGCCAAAACCCGGGCCGGGTGTTTTTCCGCGCAACACTTGAAACACTGAGCATCACGTTCAAGCACGTGCATCATCTGTATTTTCATGCATCGAGATGATGACTTGAAGGAGATATTTAGGCCGGGACATTAATATGCTTCGAATTGTCCGTCTGCAGAACGCATGGCTTGACCCAAGGGCGACTTCATCACAAGTCAGAAAGCACCGCAGAACCCCTTCACCAACGCAGCGCATAGATCCTTTGCTTAACACGTACCTGCTGCCGAGAAGTGTGCCCGGCGGGTCAGCGAATGCGTCGGAAGACGACCATCAGCTGCGCCTTCATTTGTTATAGAGGACCACGGTATGCAGCAGTACAGGCTTACAAACATACACCAAACTTCGCACGTAGCCTGCGTGTTACTACTGGCGAGCAGTCTTCTTCCACCTTGCCCCGCCAGAGTGTTTTGCATTGTTAATACTAATCGCAGACGAAACCAAGGCGTGTTAAGCAGGTGGGTAGTGGCTGGTGCTTGGGAGGCGTTGGCTGTATAAGGTATCATTCAACATGCTCCGCTCTGGCTTCAGGGCTGGCGCGCTGAGCTTGGTAAGAACAGATTTTATCATCACCGACCCTTATTCAACGTCCAACAGAATTCTCGCATCTGTCGCTGGATCTCGTAATCGCAATACCGCTGTAACAGAAATGCTACATCCAAAATGAGGCATCCCGAGCACGAGAGGTGGCATTTGTAAGCATGTTCTGCGTGATGAGGTGTCGTTGTGCGATAGCGACAGGCCAAAGCAAGGCACGTCAAACCATTATGGCTATCCAGTCGCGAGATTTCGAAACCGCTGAACAATAGAGAAGTATTGGGAAGACCCGTTGCGTGACTGTCTTGCCTGATATATATTCGAGGTCTTCGCTCCCCTCCATCGACACCGGCACCAGCACCATTCAAGACCGCACACCGGATAGGATGGCGTCGACTAACAGGCTCCAACTTCCTGGGCGTCTCGGCCACCCCAATCTCGACTTTGAGCATGATCCGCGCAGCAACCCAAAGCTCGTCAAGTTCCTCAAGCCATGGGGTATTGCCGCCAACTCGCCAGCTCCACCCGTCTCCTCGGACTCCTCTCACGCAGAGCTTCGTGAAGCGCTCGCAGAGCAGGATGCTGCCATCGAACATCTGTACCACACCATCGATATGAGTCTTGATAAGGACAAGGACGAACCTGAAGTCGATCGAAGCACAACCACGATCAAAGGCGTCGACGGCAGCGACATCAATCTCTACATCTTCCGTCGCGCGGACAAAGCTAAAGAAGCCCTCCCAGCGGTCGTCTACACCCACGGCGGCGGCATGGTCTACATCTCCACCGTCAACCCGGTCCACGACCGCTGGGCCACCTCCCTTGCCATCCACGGCGTCGCAGTCATCATGGTCAACTTCCGCAACGCCTACACCAAAGACGCGTACAACCCCTTTCCCCTTGGTCTCAATGACTGCGCAGCAGCGGTCCAGTACATTGCAGCTAATCGATCCGAGTTGGGCATTAGTACCATCACACTCCAAGGCGAGTCCGGAGGCGGCAACCTCGCCATTGCTACAGCCCTGAAAGCCAACAAAGAAGGCTGGGTCCACGAGATTGCCGGTATTTACGGCTCTGTGCCTTCTATAGGCTTCATTCGTGAACGGCCGGACGATGAAATCCTGGCCGAGGGTCTGACGTCTCAGGTTGAGAATAATGGTTACTTCCTTCATCGCAATATGGTTGGGGCTTTCAATGCTTACTATACTTCCAATGAATCCGATCGCACGAACCCTCTGGCTTGGCCTTATGTTGCGGAGGAGGAAGACCTCAAAGGCTTGCCACCAGTTCATTTGGCTATGGATGAGCTGGATCCGTTGCGGGATGAGGGCATTGCTCTCTATCGGAAGTTGGTGCAGGCGGGTGTGACGGCCACAGCGCAGGTCAATCTTGGAGTTGTGCACGGCACAGCGACCATCTTTCGACAAGCGGTGCCGGAGGTGCATGAGGCGGCTGTGCAGAGTATTGTGGCGTTTGCTAAGAGCCTGTAGTGTGTGAGGCGGGTGTCTGCTGATTAGCGGAGCAGTAGTGCTATACAATAGATATTTGATGTATGTTTACAATACTAAGCATTACCTCTCTGACCCTTGTTCTGACCTTTCGCTTGCTTTCCCTGCTTGTTGTTCTGCTGTCCCTGCTTACCCTTACCCTTCTTGCCATTCGGAGCCGGCTGAATAATATCTTCGACAGGCACCTTCTCCTCTTCTGCAAACAACTTCAGCAGCGCAGGCGTGAAATGCTCGAGCTCCGGAATCTGGCCAATCTTGACGCGCATGTAGTCGAATGCTACGCAGACCTTCATATCTGAGCGCAACTTGAACTTGACGGCGCTGAGAGGCTCAGATTGAGTGTCGTTTGCCGTGCCTTCCTGCGCAGGATTTGCTTTACGCGAGTTCGGAAGGTCGACTTGCTGGCCTTTAGCTCCGTTAGACTCTTGATCGGGAAGCGTAGTTTGGACGTCTTCAAGAGGCCCACTCATGTCGTCTTCAGGATTCGTGGACTCGTCTTCCATTGGCTCGTCGACAGCGCCATTGCTGATAACGTCGTCCGCAGTAACGCCTTGCCCTCCTTCAGTGCTGCCATCACCGTGGTCCATGACTGGTAGCTTCTGGTAGCGTTGCGAGAAATGAGTGAGTATGCAAGTCTTGGCGCCCATTGCTTGTGCGACGCCCAGGGCCTCGGATGTGGTGCTATGGTTCTTGGCTTCTGCATCGCCTTGCAACTCGTCATCGAAGGTGGCTTCATGGATTACGATGGTGCTGCCCTTCCCGATCTTGCTGAATGCTGGGCTTGGTCGGCAGTCTCCGGAGTAGGAAGCTTTGAAGCCAGATGGAAATGTGATGCTGACGGCTTTTGCGCCGTGACAGTGCTTGACGGACACTGCTTGCATATCCTGAAGGTTAAGGAACTCGGGACTTAGAAGGTTGCTTGCAATAGTGTTCATCCTTTGATCCGCGCTCATAGCCGCTAGAGCGGAAGGAGGTATGAACCAACCTAATCCGCTTTGCTTGAAGCTGGCTGCACGGGGCGTAGAAGCTGCAGAGATGTAGAGAGGAGCGATTCGTGAGAAGCCGTAATCTTCGATGGAGCTGTATTCGTACAACCAATGCTGCATCGCTGGCTCTGAGACCACTGCAAGACCATTCTTCGTGTCAAAAGAGTCCCTTGCGCTCACACCAGGTTGTAGGTCTACGGGTGTGCTGTTGTGCACTTCTTCGTACCAAGCCTTGATGACCGATACAGTGCCAAGATGATGGTCAGCATGCATATGACTGATCCAGATCATTCTTAAGTCTCTAAGTATCTGCTTGAGCTCATCCGCAGGAAAGACACGCCTGAGCTGGCCAATGGTGTTCTCGCCGGCATCAAAGAGCATGCAACCCCAGCCAGGCACTCGCAAAAGCGTTGATGACACATTGCGATACTTTGACGGAAGGGCAGAGCCAGTGCCTAGGGTGGTGACCTCAACGTCTGCAGCTCCTTCGGGCAGGCTCTGAGACGCCCAAAGACGATTCTCGCCTTCTACGTCTTTGACCACTTGGCGCGCAGTCTTCGCTTCTTCCAACACCTCTGGTGACATTTCAGCTTCGGTGGCTGGAATATCCACATAAGGCACGACCTGCTTGTCATGGACTTCTAGGCTTGGCTCGAGCTGAATTGTGAGGCCTCTTGCGGCGCGTTGCACTCCCTCGGGCAATGCTGATGTATCTTCTGGGGCGTTCGAGTGCACCGGAATACTATATCGCGTAGGGTCGACTTGCCGTAGGCGTGCGGTCGCCGCAGCTGCGGAGTCAAGCGCGATGTGGTTCGGGCAATGCTCTGGGCTCGAGACAATATGTTGTATATGGCAGAATTCTTTCATAAAATTCTGGACGCGCGTGTCACCAACAACACCACGACCGCAGATCCAGACGATGGCTCCCACGCCAGCCATGACCTGCCCGGCTCTCCATTCCGGACGAGATAGCAGCCCAGTGATGTAGCTTGCATCAGGTATGTCAACCACAGCCATGCCGCCGCCTTCTTTCGGCTCGTCAAGCACCATGTCAGGCGTTATCGTCTCGCCGTCCGAATTCTGGACATTGTTGCCCTTCGACAATTGCGCCCACTTGAAGCCTTTCTCTACCTTCAACTCCGCTGCACGTTCCGGATGGAACTTGCCGCGTTGAATGTGGTTGCGGATAATATAGCTGATGGCTTGTTTGGCCGGTTCAGTTGGCGGCAAACTTTCGACTAGAGCACCAGGCCACGGCTTCCTCACCAGAACTGTCAGGTTCGGATCTGGCAGTGGCGTATCGCCGCCCGGAAGCGGACCCGTGTACTTCTCAATCTTGTTTGTGGTCTTGTTTCTGATGAAGATTGTGGCTGGAAGCCGGATGTTCGAGAGCGGAGTCTCGTAAAGAGTATCGAGGCGCCATGTTGAGTTGAACATCTCCCCTACGACGGCTTTGATCGTGAGTCGGTCGCGCTGCTGAGGCGTCAATGAAGAAGCAGTCACGGTGCTCGCGCCGTTGCCATCAGGAATAGGCTCGCGCTCGTATACTTCATTGATGCTTCGCTTTCGTGGACTGACGGAGCCGACGGTCTTTCCGCTTGAAGGCCTGTTGTCTCCGCCGACTGAAGGTGAAATTGACATTGCCCAGACTTTGATGTTCTCGTCGGCAAAGTAAGGGGCCCAATCGTCCGTGCCTTCCTTCTTCTCAGAGCTTTCGTCAATCTCATGCACGTCGACTGGCATGCCTTTTCGAAATACAAATCGTCTCGCAGTAGCAAGAGTGTAATTGAGATTGGGCGGAGCAAATAGAGTGAGCTTAGGCGCCGTGTCCTTCTTCGCCTCCTCCTCCAGTTCCTTCATTCTCTCCGGATTATCCGACAGTCCCAGCCGTTTGCCCTTGGCCAACGCCCTCTTCTTTGCATCTTCATTGCTGGCAGCGATACTTGATGAATTTGCGTCGGCTAGCGTCAAGATCATGCCAATAAGTCCTCCCGTGTTGTTCCATTCTGTTCGACCTGTGATGAAGCACTCTGACACTTTGAGCAAACGCGCTCCCATCTGCACACCCGCTCGCTGTGTGCCTTCGGACAGATTGCCGATCAAGTACCGCTTGTTGTCAAAATGCAGCAACAGCGTGGTGCCTGGCGTGTCCGCTGTGGGCGTCGTGAGAATTTGGGCGTGAGACTTCATGGCTCCTCGACCAAACGCGATGTGTTCCCAGCTCTTGAATCTGGCGTCCGTATTTGGAGGCAGCAACCTTGTAAGATCTTTCTGTCTGAATTGAACTACCGGTTGTTGCAACGAGCCTCCAGTGCTTGACTCATCCGCGACATTTCCCCTCGCACCGAGCCTCAGTCGATGGCGTCGAATAGTCCAGCGTTCCGTTGGCGATTCTCTGTATTCGTACTGCTTGACTACCGGTTCCCAAGTGGCGACATAACCTCCGTCTGCTATCGGCTTTGGCTGTTCAATCGGCTCTGGCTCTGTCTCTGGCTTAAGCTTTGGCCCTGGTTCTGCTTCTTCCTTGCCAACGAGCAAATCTTTGATCTGCGAGACTATCGCTATATATGAGTCTGCAGGACCAGCCTTGGCAGTTTGCTTTCTGTCTGTGGAGTAGAGAGGAGGTCTTGCAACCCAAAATGAAGACCTCAGCTTGGATAGGCGTCTATCAAATACTGCAATGCTTCGTGATGTCGTGAAAGTCGTAATGCGCTCGAAGCAATGCAACGCGGAAGCCAATGTGCCTACTTTTAAAGCATCTATGCACGGCGCGCCTAAGCAGCCTGTTCTCCAATGGTCTATCAACAGTTCTCGTCTGCTAGCACAGTTCAAGTGGTGATGTTCACGATTCACAAAAGTTCCATATTCGAGAGCTCAGTGACAAAGGTCGTGAACACTGGTAGAAGTCCCAGGTGAAAGTTTGAGCTGCCTCGACCAGCCACCATCTCCCAGGTTCCACAAAAGTCTCACTTGCAGACACCTCCTTCAACATCACTCACTTTACTTCTTAACATTCTGCTACAGAACAACGCACCGCGCATAGGCGATCCACCATAATCACGACCAGTATAAGCACATCGAGCCACGCATCGGAATCCGGTCGTCGATACACGCAATCTTCGAGCAATTCGCGACGGGTAGCAATATTCGCTTGTGCATCTGACACAAGGAGACTGCAGTCGCCATCGTCAGTTGAGAGCAAGCACCGACGGCAAACCTCAACTGTGAGCATCACACGCGAAACCACATACGTTTGATCCAAGAGAGCACCATGACCAACTCTACATTTAACAAGGACCTGGCCGACCTCCTTGAGCAGGAGCTCGAGAGATCTCAGAGCAAGCTTGTTGGCAAGAGCGAGCCGGCCTCCGACGGCCCTCGCATCAAGCAAGAGAATGCGGACTCCGACAGATATCTCGCCGAGCGCGAGCAGAACGATGCGCGCAGATCGCGCAAGATCAAGACAGAGCCGGAGGATGAGGTCATGAAGGACGCGGCTTCTGCTAATGGTAGTCCCAAGGGCAGCAGGCGCCGTTCTAGATCTCCACGTGGCGGCCGTCATGACCGCGATGCTTACCGCGACCGCGACGCTTACCGCGACAGGCGCGATGACAGACACTACCGTCCTGGAGGACGCCGCTCACCGCCAGACGACAGCGATAGATACTATCGCCCAGGTCGCTCACCACCACGCTTCAGAGAGGACGACCGCCCGCGTTCGCGTGGCAGCGGCATCCCCGACCGTCGCGATCCAGCATACCGCCGTGATGATCGCGACCGCGACCGCGACAGGAGGCGCCGCTCGCCACCGGCCAAGAAGGTGAAGACTCCTGAGCCAACTGATGATGAGCGTGATAGGCGCACCGTCTTCGTGCAGCAGCTTGCCGCGCGTCTGCGTACTAAGGAGCTGCAGCACTTTTTCGAGCAGGTGGGACCGGTCGTGGAGGCGCAGATCGTCAAGGACCGTGTCAGCGGACGTTCCAAAGGGTAAGCACGCCATACCTCTGCTCAGATAAGTCAAAAACTAACGGCATCGTGCAGTGTCGGTTATGTTGAGTTCAAGGAGGAAGACTCTGTACAGAAGGCTATCCAGCTCACCGGCCAGAAGTTGCTAGGTATCCCGATTATCGCCCAGCTCACTGAAGCAGAGAAGAATCGTCAAGCCCGCAACACCGAAGGCACAGCGACCCAGTCGAACGGCATCCCATTCCACCGCCTGTACGTCGGCAACATCCACTTCTCAATCACCGAGGATGATCTGAAGAATGTATTCGAGCCATTCGGTGAGCTCGAGTTTGTCCAACTTCAGAAGGAAGAGCAGGGTCGTAGCAAGGGCTACGGATTTGTTCAGTTCATCGACCCTGCTCAAGCTAAGGAGGCCCTCGAGAAAATGAACGGCTTCGAGCTTGCTGGCCGTCCCATTCGTGTTGGTCTTGGTAACGACAAGTTTACGCCCGAGACCACGCAGTCCCTACTCCAGCGCTTTGGCTCACAGCAACAGCAGGCCAACCATCACAACCAAGGCTCATCCTTCTCTGGCGCAGGTGGCCGTGGCGCCCATGCCGGCGGTACAGGCAACTTCGATCGGGCCAGTGGCCGCGACCAAGAGAAGGCAGGTGGCGCTTCTGCTCTTGACGACACTGACGTGTCAGGTGTGAACTTCTCAAATTACAGCCGTGACGCTCTGATGCGCAAGCTTGCTAGGGTCGATGAGCCAGAGAAGGTCGCTCCCAAAACCCAACACAAGAAGGCAGCACCGATCAACCAGCCAGCTCCAAGCCGCTGCGTTCTGCTGAAGAACATGTATAATCAAGCTGAGTACGTCTCATTCGCGCTTACACTGTTTTGACAATACTGACACTGAAGCTTTTCAGGGAGACCGAGCCTAACTGGCAGCAAGAACTGGAGGAGGATGTCAAGGCCGAATGTGAAGACAAGTACGGTCATGTCGTCCACCTTGCGCTTGCGCTCGACAACAACGACGGCGAGATCTACATCAAGTTTGACCGTGTTCAAGGTGGCGAGAACGCCATCCGTGGTCTCAATGGCAGATTTTTCGGTGGTCGCACCATCACGGCCCAGTACGTTGTGGACGCTGTCTACAACGTTGCCTTCCCAAAGGCGGCCAATGTCTAAGGTAAGAAAATGCTTGCTTCTGAACACCGTGACGTGACATGACATGGGAGGTGCGCGGTGGTGGAGGCGATCAGGGCATTGGGATGGCATAGCTAGAATACGAGTTGAGGAGTGGCTGAGGTGCGAACAAAGGGTGGCAAGCTTGAGGTATCATGATGAGTGGGCGAATCTTTTAAAGCGGGCGGCGAGGTTTATGACACAAGTTGGAGATACATGGCGTTTGGTGAGGCGGAGTCTGGGCTAAGGGTAGAGGGCATTGGCGAAACTGGATGCAGATTGGGCGTTCGGAGCGATCTCGAGTGATAGGACTCACCAGCAAGCTCGAACGGAGACCGCAAGAAGACGCAGTTCTGGTCGGTCGGAAGCTGGTCATAGGGCCTCAATTTCTGGCAACACTGGCTAGCAGGAGCTCCAAATTGCATGTGGGCTCGCTACGGCAGCATGTGAAATGCAATGAGTTTATACTGACCTTTCAACCTCGTGCTCTCTCGTGTGAGCAGGCCTGACCTTGCTCGTGAACGGAGGACTCTGTCTCGGCAGCAGTGACTGTTGAAAGCTAGCTCCATGGCCGTATTTAGGAGTTCTTTCTCGTGCTGGAGCACTCTCGTTGAGCCAGCGCCGCCATTGTCCCTGGTATCGACGGACTGCTGGTCACTTCTACAGCGTTTACATGTGTAGGTGCTCTCGTCTGTTCGAAAATCCTCTAAGACAGTTCGTACAGCTGCTGACGATTCAGTGCTGCACCAGAATATAACGGAGAGCATTTGGATTCGTGAGCCCTTGCTGAGCGTCGCCTTCTGGACGGCCATCTTTTCCTCTTGCTCTTCCTGGTTGAAAAATGATCCGCTTATAGCAGAAACGCTGAGCATAGAAAAGCTGATATACTTGTATACAAGGTACGCTTCTTTTTCCTGTTTTGCCTCTCTGCCATTGTTCTACATTCTGGTGTATTCGGATTCTGCTTTGGACTACACCTTACGAGAGCGCAGCCTCATCCTGAGTACACGTACGGTACTTCTGCCATTGACTTCACTGTTAGACACATATCGGCTCAGTACAGCACTTCGCCTCAGTACGGCGGTCTCGATCAGATCACTCACTGCAGACTTTCCCTCACTGGAAGCGTTTACAGCGAAGCACATGCTGCCTTTGGACGTCTATAAGAGGGCTCTGCTTTGCCTTCAACCTTCTTCTCCAACACATCAACCTCCTTTTCCAACCCTCAGGCGTGGATAACACCCTTTCGACACCGCCTTGGTCTGGCTTGGACAAACATTGCTGCAGGGCTTTGCCAGTTGACCCAGCTACTGGACGGCAGCGAGCAGCCAGCATTGCTCAACACGCTCACAGCGATGGCTCTGCCCAGCTACTCCTTTTTCAACATTGCATCTTGCAAATACACATCTCGTTCTGAGCAGACGCTGAGGCGTACGGACACTCCGGTGCACATCGGCCCGGGCTTGGCTTTCATGTGGCAGTCGACGGCTTCCTCCATAATACTCAGAAAAGTTCATTTTGCTTCCACACTCGACATCTGTATTTGCCCTTGGAATTGCGATCTACACTGGCAGACCTGCGCCACAGCTGCTGCTCACGAGTAACAGGCCTTGCACCCAATCACCGGTCTCACGCCAGTGGTGACCATACTCTGACAAGCAGATTACGCTCAGTCAGGGAACTTGGGCCTGCCATTGCACTTGTCCCAGCAGTTTATCAAACAAGTGAGAGACCTCGACCTTGCCGGATCATTTTTGCCGCCTCAAGTTGAGCTGCAGGGGCTGCGCTAGTGAAGCCTGTGTCTTTTGGGAAGGAACGACTCGGGTCAGAGTCGGGGGAGGGGGCTATCTCTTGCGCCGTCGATGAGGTCGCGGCATTAGGCATTGGGCTCTTTCTCGACACCAACAAGATCAGTGAGTACATCCCTAGCATTACTGGCAACCCAAGCACTCACAGCAGGTCGCGAGTCCGGATGGGTTGCCCAGCGCGACCACCTACATTGCCCTCCTCCCCCCCACCTGCGCCTCACCCAGCCCGCCCCGAGTCTTGTTGACATGTGACACTCGCGCATCACCAAGCTGTCCCGACAACCACAAACCCTGCACCCTGTCAATGCAACGGCCGTCAAATGACCTGCGCTGACTATTGTCACAGCCGTCTTGCTCAGCTGCCTACAAAAGGCCCCACTTGTCTGCGTTTCTACGTGGCCACACACTTTGATTTCGACTTTCCCTTCCTCACACCGACATCACCCGACACTTCTTGCCTGGCTTTCCACCACCTTTGTGCAAGTTGCCAGTGAAGGCATTGAGACTCTCAAGGTACGTTTCACATTCTTTCAGCCAGCTCAGAGACACTCGTGCTCAACGTTTTGTGCTCAATGACACTGACATGTTTGCTGCAGCTTTCACTTCCGTCCTTCAGCGACCAGCTGCATTTTCCGACTGAGACATACACGACGTAAGTATCCTAACAACCATCACACAGCAAGTGACACGGCGGGTGGCACGGAGGGCACAGTCCATAGTCCGTAGATAGTCAGGGGTCGTGCATCAGCACAGTCGGAGGAGCATGTCCAATCTAACTCGCAAGGAGAGCAGGTAAGTAATATCGCATACTCCAGCTTCAGTGATGGCGCTAACACTTTCAGATTCTTCACTGCTGGCGGCGTTCTGAAGCCACAAAACAACGAGCGCACGCCAAGCATCATGGAGCACACTTCGCCGCAGAGCAATGCAACGAGCCCATCTGCCAAGACTGTTATCAGTCCTCTGAGCAGTCCAGACCGTGCTCAGTCGACCTTCTCGCCACCACGCACACGCAATACCAGCCAGCAAGCTCCTATGCCTGGCTCCAGTCGCACATCTCATCACACGCGAGTCAACAGCAACGACACAGTGGTGACGGCACTGATGAACAGCCCTGGTAGTCCTGACGGAGGGTAAGTCTGCCAATGCTTCATACTTACACAAATATGCACACTGACACAACGTAGAGTCCCGATTGGTGGCGACAGCGACAATGTACCAACCATGAACGCAGCTCCACGGCTCCCAAGCCGCCTTACTCGCAGTGACAGTCTCCAGGCCAGAACTGGATGGGAAGGCGATGAGCGTATCGTGAGTCCTCCGCGCCACGCTCCAAATTCAAGGGCACAGGAACGTCAAGCCAGCACAGATCCCAGCAATGGGACGTACCCACAGAATATCGTCTCGCCACGCGATAGTCTAGCTCGCTCCCAGTCTGCGAAGCGGAACCTCATGTCTCAATCAAGCCTGGATCCGCGCACTGTGCATGCTGATGGACGCTTCCTCTCGCCTGGCTACTCAGGCGAAGTGCCAATGCCGCGCATGTCTGAGCGACTGTCCGCGCAGAATCTGCATGCTTTGGTGCAGCATAGCAACGACACGCAAGACAATATCAATAGCATCCTCGCCCAGGAGTTGAGGCGCAATCAGGAGAATATCCACGGCCTCAGCCAAGTCGCCCAACACCAACAGCAGCGTCTCAACGCCGTCGAAGATCGTGCACTGCAGCTCGAGCAGTTCTCCGCTGGCACGAGCGCCGATCTCCTCCGTCGCGTAGACCAAGTCGAGCAGCAACTGAACGCAATGCGTGTGCAGAGCGTTCACACAACACCAGTCATCGGGCAATTCCCACAATTCGCCGCTGGCCCGCCATACTCGCACCCAGGCCACGTACAGCAGCCAATCCAGCCACAGCATCCTGCCTACCAGCCCCGTTCGCAGCATTCCTCGAAGCCGCCGGCTGGTCAGCGCAACTTCCGTGTCAGCATGGTGCAGCTTCCATCTGAAGAAGTCGCCTTCCACGGTCCAGAGAGCTTTGAAGCGCCGGGCATGCAGACGCCGAAAGCTCAGATCATACCGACGTTCCCGTCTGGAGCGCCAACCGAACTCGAGAAGATCAGCACGATCACGCCAAATCCTGCCGACGACGTCTTTGGCCCATGTGTTCCTGGCCCATGTGTTCCTGGCCCATGTGTTCCTGGCCCATGTGCTCCTGGCCCATTGCCCAAGGCACAGTTCGGACAGAAGACATATCGCGAGCTGTTGACCTCACTGTTCAGCCGCTCGGAAATGCTGGTCCGTCAGTACTTCCGCAGCAATTACTATGCGAACAGCAAGGACCCTCGCGCGATCCACGTCATCAAGATCGCTGCAGCCCATCTCGGGTCAAGGCAAGCTGCCGAGAAGATTCTGGCCAACCAGAATCTGCGCATCTATGTCTTCATTGGCATGGCCCACCGCTGGATTGTTGACCATATTTACAAGCAGCCCCTGCTTGATGGCTACACCGATCCCGTCACTGCTGCCCGCTTGCAGCAGCTCTTCGACAAGGAGTTCTGGTACCAGGAGAATGGTCCCATCTATGCGATGGAGTACGGTCTGCGCCGCGCATTTGCCGCCGAGCGTTCGAGCATCTGCCAGAAGATTGCTCAACAGCCTGGTTTCTGGAAGTGGGTGCAAAACCTGGCGAGCGGGCTCACCGACGACTTCATGAACCAGTTCAGCATGCTCATCCCGGTCCACGAGCTCGCTCGCGCCCGCGAGGACTTCCACAAGGTGATGTTCGAAGTCACCAAGGTCGGCGTACGCATGCGCCAGGAGCCCTTCTTCTTCGAGATCATCTTCTACAAGTACGGCGTCCGCTTTGACTTCAAGGGCATGATCCAGCGCAACGAAGAGTACAAGGGCCAGGCAGTGGACGAAAACCCACCCCAGCACGTCGTTCGCAGCTGTCTCAGCCCGTGCGTCATCCAGAAGGGCTTCGAGGGCAACACGCTGCAGATGGAAACCATTCTGAAGGGCGAGGTTCACATCGTTGAGCGCAAGGGCAACCTTCGCTGAGTATGCTTTACCCCGGCGTCTGCGAGACACACTCTACTCATCACGGCACATCTGCATGACACTCCCAACGCGACAGCTTCGATTCGACAGACCTCTTTCAGCATACTTAACACGACATACTTGATGCGACAGAATCGCTACGACACTGCATGCAAGAAGAAGCGTGTATCATACGGGCGGCGTTTGGGAGTTTCTTCATGATTATTCGGGCAGCGGGCGTTACGGTTGGCTTCTAACCGCGACGATACCCGAATGTTGCTGCTGTTACTGTTACTGCTATGCTTGCTTGCCGCTTTGACGGCACTAATAGTCCTGTTTTCACGAGAGACGCTTCTCCTCTCAAGCAGCTGGGTGGGCGCTGCAATACCCGCAGTGCTGCGAAGCTGGGTCTTGGTGTTGATTGCTGCGTTCTGTTTGTATCTTAGACACGAGACATCATAACACTTTTTACATCTTACCTTTGCGCTCACGCGCCGGGAGTCTTCGTTTGTGATGGAGACTCATGATTTTGCGCAGTGTACTCCGCGCTGATATCACGACTCAGGGCAGGAGGCCAGTACTCTCGACTGTCAAGCTCTCTCAGTTGGGGCTCAATCAAGTAGATGCTACCTAAGTGACACGACTGATAGTGGTCCGAGCCCTTGACATGGCGCTTACAAAGTCACCTTTCAGTCATACCAAGACAGCCTGACGTTCGGATTGATAGGAGGAACCTGGCTTGCGTCTGGTCCTTGATCCAGCTCCTAGCCGCAAGATTGAAATCCGGGCTTGCTTCGCAACCATTCTCACAGTCCATCCAAGACACCCTCGCAACCTTGCCCAAACTCCTGTCATCCACCCACCGGCATCCACACATGCGATGAGAGCCGGCTGTACCCAACGACCATCCCGGCCTCCGGAGAGGTGTAATACGGATCAGTAATCCCACGCCAGATGCGAAGAGTGTAGCTGTAGCAGATATCAGTCAACATTTGTCGTGAATGGGCTTAAAGCAACATCGCAACCTGCCTGCAAGCCAAAGTTGCGAGATGATAGCATTGCCGACAGCCTCCTGCCCTGTTGTAAAAGTCTGGACAAACCAGCACCTATATCGGCAGGCGCCGATGTGACAGGTAACGGGCTCTTTCTTGCCTGCGTAGGGCGACGTGAAGTCAGCATAGGAATCGTAACCGCCGAAGAGCTCCCCAGAATAGCTACGTTGCGAGCATCAACCCGGACGTCCGGCCAGCTTGGCTTGTAGCATTGTCCAATTGCTTGAGAGAATCAGTGAATGTGGCGAGGTTTCGAACTGTGATCTCTTCCCGTGAGACTCCCGGCCAGCACGAAGCCATCAAGCCCAAATCCACATAGGCTGAAACTCTGTGAGCGACATAAATTGTGACGCAGCAATGCGGGTGTCAGCGAGACAGCGAAAGATTGCTAATGGAACAATCAGAGAATGTGTGTTGATGATAATGTGATCGAGTCTTTGCATATTATCTACAGTACTGATCAGTGCCTATCTAGAGACACACAAATAAAACATCATGCAAGCAGGTCGCTCCCTGTCGCACGAAACAACATATGAACGCCATTTCTCGATGAACGCCAGTCCCAATACCGGCTTCTAAGTGAAAATGTGCTGTTTGCCAAAGCTGTATCTAAACTTGTGCCTCTATTCTCATTGCCGCACGGTCGAGCTTGGCGAGCAGGACGTCGAGAGAGGGAGCAGATGACGAGGCGGAGGCAGGCAGGCAGAGTGACGAGTCAGACAGCAGGCTCACTGGGTTCGGGCAAGGGACCGAAGTGACCGCGTATGCGTTGACCGTGTTGAAGTTGTTGAAGTCCACTCGAGACTGGAAGCCGCCCAGGTTGAGCTTGCTAAAGTTCTCTTCAGGCACCATGGCGAGGCCAATCTGCTGCTGCTGCTGGTCGCCCTGCGACTGCTGACCTGGTACCTGGAGCTGAGAAGCATCGAAGTTCAGAAAGTCAGGCTTCATGTCCGGGTGTTGTGGTTGAGGCTGCTGAGGCTGAGGAGTAGGCTGCGCCGACGGCTGTTGTTGAGGTGGTGGCGGCGGTGCCTGCATCTGAGGTTGCGGCATTCCAAGGACGGAAGGGTCGTTGGAGATGTCGTTGATGAACGGTGTGAAGGCAGGGTGGCGAAGAAGAGTCTCGATCAAGTTGCGGTAGCGGTCGTTCTCGTGCATGAGGGCGTTGTTCTCCTGGCGAAGAGTGTTTGCCTCTTGCACCTTGAGAGCGACCTCGCCTTCAAGTTGACCAATGTATTCTGGTGACTGTTAGCAGGCATCTTCATAGTTATACAGCGATGGTACTTACCCTTTCTGCGTGAACGGAATGCGCGAGCGGAGACCTTATTACGCAGCTGACGGCGCTCCTTGGACGACAACTTCTTGCCTTCCTCGGAGTTGAGAAGACGCTCATCCTCGTCCATCTCCTCCTCGTCCTTCTTCATGCGCGCAATGTGGGGAAGCATATTACCGGACGGCGAACCAGCGTCGTCACTAGCAGATACTGCGCTGTTTTGGCGCATCTGCTGGAGGAGGCGGGAGATGCTCTCCTCAACGTGAGGCTCGGCAGCGTGCGATGGGCGCTTGCTGTTTGCTTGCTGCTGCTGCTGCTGTTGCTGCTGCTGAGAAGAGACGGACGATTGTGCGAGTTGTCGGTACTGGGCGTGCTGAGCTTGCAACTTCATCTGACGCTGCTGCATGGCCTGAGTCTGCTGAGCCTTGCGCATAGCAGCTTGCTGTGCTTGCTGGGAGTGCATGCCAGGCCAGAGACGGCCAACATTGCTGACTGGCTCATCGCCGCCGATGGTGTTCGGGTTCACGAAATTGTCGGCTGGGCTCTGTGGAGGGAAGAACATGGCCGGCATGCTCTGGCTCGGGTTGTTGAAGTCCATGCCCATCTCGGAGTCTACGTCGATGCCTGTTGACCATCCATTGCCGAAGCCACCGTCAAATCCCATGTCAATGCCGGAGTTGTAGCCCTCGTACATTGATGGACCCATTGGCATGTTGGCCATGCTGCCAACGGGCAGGCCAACCTGCTGCTTGTACTGGTTGTAGTCATGGCTCGGTCCACTGTAGCTCTGACGCTCCTCTGGTCGGTCAAATGGGCTGAGTGCGTCGTTCTTTGATGATGACCCGGCGGCGGGCGATGGTTGGGTAGTGCCCTGGTTGAAGTCGAAGAAGGAGTCCATGTCGAATTCGGTCTTTAGTGTTGCTGGTCGGCTCATTCCGCGTGTTCTATGGCAACAGTCCCTCGTCGTCGATGCCTTACGAGGCCGCGTTGATGATCTTGGTCGTGTACTGATGGATGCCTGGCCGTGTCACACTGCCAATCTAGGCGTCCGATGTGCTTACGCGTCCGCTTGGATGCTCAATATCAATCCGGTCCTTCACTGATTATGGTGTATCTATTACCGACTGTCGAGAACGAGTGGTGGTTGAAGTGTGAGAGTGTTGTTGTTTTGGTATTGTTTGTGTGGATAGAGATGGAACGAAAAGAGAGCAAGGAGACTGGTCTTGAAAGAGGTGGGATTGAGAAGGCGCAGCACGCCCAGATTTGAAACAACAACCCTGAGCTGCCGAGCGGGCGCCCACGCTAATTCGCCAGATGGCAACTTCCCTCGCATCATCACCAATGGAGAACGGCCTCCGGTTCGGGCGACAGGGATTTCTCCACCCGCGCGCGAAGCCACGACCTGCACAAAGGCGTCATTGGTACAAGTCTGGGAATGTATTCAACCGCCTATTTTCTGTTTAGATAGACTTTGTCGCGGGTCTTGATCGCATTGCTGTTGGCAACGCGAGCGTGGCAGTCGTGACGCAGTGAAGAGCCTCTACAAGACCCTTGGCTCAGCTTCGTGCGAGCGCATGCTCGGTGACCACTTGATTGCCTGTGCCTTGTGCGCTCCATGTGTTGATCTGCAGAATGTCAATATTCGCCTGCATACTACAAGAATAGGGGAGGGACGATCCGGCTGGGTTTGCGGAGTGCTAAGCCAAACAGTTTTAGCACCACGTTCTGCAAACCCTGACCGGCTGGAACCCAGGCCACCAGCGCCTCGTCTTTCGAGGCTCATGACTTATCAATGAGATACAATAAATCACTGCGACCAACGGACCCAATTTCCGGTAGATCAGCGGTTGTTTCTGAGACAGCAGCTCTCACAGTTCAGATTCGGAAGCTTGCCAGTTTTTGGTCGGCGGTCCGTGTCTCACCCAAGTTGCGAGAGATCCGCTTCGGAGAGCTCACAGCTCTCTCGTGCGAGCACGCTCGGCCAGGATGGAACTCGGTGAAACCTTGTGTCGTTGGGCATGGCAAGACTTTGGCAGTGACATGCGCTGCCCCTTCTTCTTCTATCTAGCACGAGACGCCGTTTCCGACTCCGTCGATGAGCGCAAGGCAATGTTCCAAGGATTTTCGGGCTTTTCACGCGGCATTGGACTGGCCAAAGTGGAAGAATGTTCTGCAAGAGTTTGAAGGTCTACGCCTAGTCCTTCTCTAATCTGCCTTGCGATGTAGATCTGCACCTCATCTGCCTGCTATACAGCTATAACTCGGCAGTAGTTGCTCATTGACGTTCAATCATCTCTCCTACCCTCCCTCGGATTGACGTCCATGGTCGGCAGCCATGCAACGTGGGAAGCATAAGCGTCGCTCCTACGAGAGGTGCCTGGGAAGAACGACATTGTGTTCAAGAAACTCCCACACTCACCCCACTCCTTGGCTAGTGATCCAATCTTTCATCCTTCGATCGGCAGAAGCATCATACGATTGAGGACTATTCTCTGGGCGGTATTTGACGGCCGGCCAAAATGCGCTGGCTTGGAACCTTCTCTTGCAGATCAGTCGGCAGTCGGACGCTTATTCGGAGGTATCGATGATGGGTGAAGTCGTCGATGAGCTTGTCGTACAATCTTCAGCCGGACGGCTTGAATGCTCGTGACTTCGCCTCTAGCACTAGAGAGATCAAGCGATACATTGAGGTATGGCGAGAGCCCTACTGAAAGTACTTAACGCGAGATCCTTGGCGTCAGTGAGGTTCGGACTGTCAAATAATACCGGCAGCTGACTTGCGCCACTGGTACCTTCACTTCTGGCGACATTTACTATACACTGATTTTACATTACAGCTCGAAGTCTGCGTCTGGTAATATTTGATGCGATCTATGGCAAGCGTTGAAAAGGACATCAGCTGCCACGCTGTTCAAAACGCTGGGCTATACTGCAACCATCCTCGAAGCTGATCATAGATCATCTGGCACCCCGAGATAGATATCGAATGATTGCCTTTAATCAGACCTTGACGACAAGTCACTTAGCTGGGGGTGAGACATGCAAGACAATTAGCCAATTGGCTTAATTACGGTCTATGTACGGCCAGCATGAAGCCAAGGTGAAGGAACACTAGGTATGTACAGATTCAAGGGGCGAAGGCTCCTCGAGCAAAGAGCCGAGTCCCTCTCATTGCCTCAATCGTATCACTTCCAACGTGTCACGTCCATGATGCGCTTCCTGCAAGCCGCGCTTCGTGCAGTTGCAGCAGCTTGCTTCCTTGCCATCGCGCATGCCTGTCAAAACTGCACAAACGAGTCCCAGGAGCCTTACGAGCTGATCCCAGCGCCATGGACACTGAAAGGCACCATCTACTCCATCACACTCCTCCCGGTCCTGGAAACTCTTGGCCTCGGCGGCCTGCCAGCAAAGGCATACCCACCATTTGAGCGACAATACCCAAGTGCCACCGAGGGCCAATACAGAGGCATTCTAGGCATGATCCAGATCATCCGCTATACTGAGAGTCCTGTGGGTCCGTACGACGAGCTGCTCATAATACCAGGCTTCTTCGCGTACAACCGCACCGACGCGGGTGGCACGACGAGAGAGAAAGTGAACGTCAGAGTCTCGCGCATCTATGTCAGTCAGAAGTATACTGCGTGGATCGGCAGACAGAATTGGCATATACCCAAGCACTTGGCAAAATTCGACTGGACGGACCACCCTGACGGCAGCACGTCCGTGAAGGTGTATCCGTTCGACACGACTGGCGATTCTCGCGAAGCCTACCCAGCTTCCAAACCCTGGTTCCAGATGACCTTCACCCAGGGACTCCTCGGCACTTTACGAATACCCTTGAGTACAGAAGTCTACAAGCTCGCCGGCATAAACGCGACGCTGGTTCAACCACCACTCCCGCAAGGCCATGATGCTTTCGGGATGCTGGTAGGGACGGAGGGATGGGTGGCGTCTCAGCCGGGGCAATTCAGCGACAAGACTTCCTTTGGGGTGTTTGACCTGGCGCAGAATGGCGGCGATGCGGGTGCGGATGGGAAGAATGCGGTCGGAGATGAGTATTTTGAGAATTTTTGGCCGGGGCTGGGGAGACTGAATGTTGGGTTGAAGATGGAGGATGCTACTATTACGTTTGGGGCGCCGGAGCATTGGGATCACTGAGGAAAGCAGTAGTGCGTGTGGCGAATTCATTCAAAGGCGAGCTTGCAATAATGCCGCGGGAAGTTCCGGGAGCAGGAAACCTCGTGAGATGGACGACCCCTAAGTGCATTACGCTCGTACGAAAGACACCCTGTCCACCCAGGAATAGAGGTGCTCACGACGACAGCCTTAGATGTTCCACTCAAGTGTTGTTTGTCTGCCCTGCTCGGACGAGACACCGCGGAGCTGTAGCCCCTTCTCTCTCAACCGCTGACGACTGAAAGAGTCCAATCATCCTTGATGTACACCCTGGTGAGCCTGATCTGCCGCTAGAAAAGCAGAACTGCTGTCTAGACTCAGCCTTCGAATTAGAACGTAAGCCTATGCAGGGAGAGTCACGAAAGGACAGGGCTTCTGGGACGCGCGTCGGGTCCGTGGGATAGACGCACTCGCGCCATTTCTTGGGGCAGTTAGATCGCTCGTGCTGTCAGCTGTGATTGTGGTAACGTCTTCTAGGGTCCTTTCCAATCTCTAAACGCCTCCTGCATGTGATGAGACTTTCTCGGGCACGAATGAACCCCCCTACCCTGTGCAGAACCATGGGCCTAGACCCAGTAGCGCAGTTGCACACGAACCCCCTTGCCCATGGTCCATCCACCTCGCTATCATCCTCGCAATAAGAGCTCGATCCCGGCCTTCACTACACCCATTGGTAGGCTCTTCGAACAAGGCATTCTGATCAAGACAAGCCTCCATATGACCCAAAACACCTATGCCAGCGGCCATCCCTCCGAGCTGCAAGGATCCGCACGTCGTGGCCACAGCGCTCGAGCAGCATGCTTGCCGGTCAGGTTGCGCGAGAAGGAGCCCCCCGACCTAATGTATTGCTGAGCGAGGGTAGGGAAAGGAGGTACGTGACTAGTGTGGCAACCGATCTAGCTATAGCAGCTGGGCTGTGCTGTTCAGAGGTAAAGTGTTCGAAGGTGAGCTCCCAACCTACCGCGATCGATCTTGAGGAGCCGAAGACCGTGCCTAAAGCTCGAGATATCAAAACGCAGCGTGCGTGATCCTGGCGAGCCTCCATCGAACGTGCTGCACGACTTTGAATCCGCGCTGCTGGAGCCGCCGAGACCGAGTGTCGCACATACGGCGGCGGCCTGCACGCTGAACCAAAATGCTATCGTTGACTCACAAGCACTCTTGCAAAAAGCTGTCAGCCCCATATACCAAGACGCCTCAGACGCCTCGCTAATTCTAGCAATCCATCTACTCCACCGAATTTTGCTACCATCCGATCCAACGCACTTGCCAGCATCATCATCCCCCTACTCCCCCTCATCCGTGCTCGTGTCAGTCTCACTTTCCGACTCCTCGTCCTCGTCCGTCCCACTTTCATAATCACTCTCCTCATCGCCACCCGCTTGCTGCAGTTTCTTCGCCTCATTAGCCGCCCGTCTTGCCTCACGCCGCGCGCGCTTCTCCGGGTCATCGGTCGGTTGGCCGCGGAGCGTAGCCATTTGGCCTGCGATGGAATCTATACTCAAATCAGCACGCATAATTCCTATGTTGGGTAGTGGAGTTGTGGTGTGGTACTCACCCTCCTCAGGCTCCGAAATCTCGTCCTCCTCCTCCACGCGCTGCGCCTTGGACGCATCATCAATCATCATCACTGCTTCCTGCTTCGAGTCGAAACCCAGGTACGAATCGCAAATCACATGCATCTGGAATTTATACTCGCCCGCCTGCGGTGGCGCTTGGAATTGCATCTTCAGCGTCACCACATTGTATGTTGGCACCAGCTTGCCGTCAACCTCCTTGAACGCAGGCTTGTCGAAGTCGCGGAAAGTGAAAGGTGGCACGGCAATCTTGCCTTGCCTGTTATCTGCCAAGAAGACGTGGTAGCGCGGCGCGCGGTCTTGTGGAAAGTATGGCGCGTGTGCGAGTGGCAGGGGATGGCGTTCGGGCTCGACTTTTTGGGCCTGCAGGTCGCCTTCTGCTGGGTCGATGTCTTTGAGGTCGTCTGGATTGACGGGCGGTACTTTAGTGGCGCCAGGTGGGATGAAGCGAGCCTTGACGACGAATTGGATAAGAGCGGAGGGAGTCATGTACTTCTCGCCTTGGACCTTGAAGAATGCCTTCTCAACTTGTAGGCGCGGGAGCTGATGCGCAACGTCTTCAGCGACCTTCAAGTTTGACGCGCTGAGTCCGGCGCTCTCGGCAATGGTTGCGCGTTGCTCGGCCGGCAGGCTGAGGAAGGACTGCACGCTAAGGTGCTCCTTCCTCTGACTAGCTTGTGTCTTGAGCTCAATGTGCTTGACGATCGCTGGCGTAAAGTGTGGCAGCTGCAGTAATGGCAATCGCTGAGTCGGAGGTACAGCCTGGACTAAGCTCTGGCTCAGGCCGTAGGAGGCAAGGACTGGTGAAGTAAAGCCGTACGCCAAGCAGATCGACAAGAACGCCTCGTTCATCCGCAGCGCTGTTGGTGCGACCTCGTACTTCTCGCCTTCCAAGCTCTTGTCGGGCAGCTCCAGGCGAGTAAGGTACGCCCAGATCAAGGCCAGTGTCTTCCGGCGCACAACATCCTCAGAGTCTTCGACCTTCTTGCGGTCCTTTGACAGGAAGCCAAGCTCTGGGTTGGCATCTGCAGCTGCGAACAGCGTCTTCTCCAGACTGCCAAGACCAGTCTCGGCTTTGGACCCACGCAGAATGTCCTTGTACTCGTTCGCAGCGCTGACAGCACCCACCACGTCGCCCTCGTCCATCTTCTCCTTGAACTCCCTGAACATGTTGCCGGCGCTCGTGACCAGAACCCGCTCCTTCGTCATCTTCTGCATGCCGTACCACCACTTGCCGACCAACCATGGCAGGGCCACTCCCAGCAATGCTCCGTAGAAGAACAGCACGTACTTCCCACTACCCTCAGCAACAAGCAACTGCGGCAGCGCGATACCAAAGCTCGTGCTCTGCTTGCCATCTGGGTTGCCGTACTCCTCCCAGTTCTTCCTAATATCCTCATCCGTCAAAGTCTTGTATGCCTTCACAATCTCCACCCACTGATCATTGACCGATTCTGTCGTTTCATTCAATGCCGGGTTCGGCTGTCGTTTATCCGGATGCATCGTAACTGACAGTCTGCGATACCGACTGTTGATAGCCTTCTCATTTGCTCCAAGCTGGACACCCAAAATCTCATATGGATCCCAGACACCCGCTGCTGTGCTGCTTTTCATGGTGTACATGAGGTACACCATCCACGCCATGACTGCCCACCCGGCGGCGGCAGTGAGCATGCGCTTGAGGCGCAGCTCCTTGCGCTTCTGCTTGGAGCGCTGTGCGGTGATGATGTCGGCATGTTCGGGCTCGTAGCTCGAGGTGATGTGTGGTGCTTTACGGACGGATGTTGCGTCTGAGGGTGCTCGTGCAAGACTGTATGATAGCGGTAGTGTGATGAGCGAGGCGATCGTCAGTACGAAGAATGGGAAGAATTGAGCATCCGTGTCGTAATTATATTCTGCAGACATCTTGGGTATAGTGAGGCCCAGAGGCGCTTATTGTCGATTTGCAGTGCGCAGCGTGTGCTGTTTCTTTGATAGCCTCGACTGGATGTCACATGCAAAGGAGCGGCGGAAAAAGCACAACGAGAGTGTGGTGGACGTTTCAGTATGGCAGATGTGTTCTTCTGCCCTTCCGCATCTGAGACAGCACAGCTGGCAGCTGGCGCGGAGGCGAAGTCAGGGTCCGCCGAACGGTCTTGGCGTTTCAGGTGCTTTCACATGCGCTCTTTCCATCATCCACCATCCTATCTCATCCCATCTGATATACTTGATTGGCACGACCTATTGGTCAATGCCATTATGTGGATTGATCCGAATTCAGCAAGAGGACTTATTCCGCCATATGCTCAAGCACATCGGACCAGCAGACATCCTCGAAACCATAGGCTCTTGAAAGGCTCAAACGGCTCACTACAGTAGAACCTATTTCCAGCATTTGATCGAGGCCCATCAACCCCAATCAATGTCCTTTGGCTGGAACGCTTGGCCACGTGCAGTAAAGGGAGGCTTCTATAGCCCCAGCGCATCTACACTACACGAATCTGAGGACTGGCTACAGGCTCACACATTCAAACTGTATGAGACATAGTCGAGCCTAAGGAATCGTGGCTCGCAACTGGCACTTTGATGTCTCTACACCCGAAGAGGTGTATATGGCCATCAATGATCCGCAATCTGCAGAGGTTTGCCTGCCATGATTTGGCAAGTGCGCTTCGTTACTTTGGATGCTTACGACCATCCCAATGCCTCCTAGCTCGACATGTGCCCACGAAGGCAGGAACCTGACTTGGCCCGGTTTCGACTCATTTGCGGCTGTGGAGTCTCAGAGTCGATGTGGAATCGGCAACAAGATCATTGTCCTTTCTCCGATTCGAGACCCATGTCAGGTATACTAACCTCATCTCATGAGTCATCAATGATCCAGCTACTCGAGCATAAGAAGACCTCCATTCAAGCTCGCAGGAAACCCCATTAATTCCATCCTTGAGCTAGCTGAGGAATCCAGCAGTCAACTCGAATATCTCAAAAATCAGCCTAAAGGTCAACCTCCCTCGATGTCCAAGCAATCCCTCAACCGCAACTGCAGCTGCACACCCGACCAGCACCACTGTCGATGCGAACCTCGCCCTTCGCAAAGCAATGCTGAGCCACACAGGAGAGCGAGATCAGCAAGCCCAGGCCTACGCAGCAGGTTGCGCCGCGTGGAGTCTTCGCCTAATCTGAGAGGTTCGAGTGCGCAACGTCAGTCTGATCTTGACGACAGTGAGATATCAGATATTTCGGAATCTTCCAAGTCTGATTCCAAGCAAGGACATAGAAACGCCAGTGCCAGGTCGCAGCTGACGAATGAACTGGCAAAAATAATGGTTGATGAAGGCAGAGCTGATAGCCCGACTCTTCCGGAATGTCCTTCAGGCTGTATAGGTCTGCATCCTAAGCCGCGTGATGCGTCGACGTTCGCCAGCGATCGTATATCGGACAAACAAGCAAGTCGTCCCTACTTGCTTGGCTAGTGTGTCGTCGTGCCCTCAATTGCTTCCTCCAGCGACGTAGCTGGCACTTACCACTGGACACGGAAGCACGAGGTACAAGCCTGCTGTAGCACTACATCACACATCGGACGACCATTAGCCATCTCCTCGGTGCAAGTGTTGTCATACCTGAGCGGTACACTCATTTCCTGGAGAGATGCCAGGATATGCAAGTGTGAAGTAGGGGAGGCCATTGTTGATAGCATGCCAATTGGCTGGCGGAAATAGTCATCGAATTATATTGCATAAGCCTTAACGTGTAGGTGAAGCTGATCATGTCTCGAGACTTGCAGCTAAGCATAAAGGAGAATTATCTTGCATAGGATTCGATGAGATTCGCCGCTGCTGTCGCTTTAGCACTTTGCATACTCAATGGCTACTTCTGACGCTCGCTATGGATGTCTTGCCAGCTTGGCCGTATATGCAGTGTTGTCAGTGCAATGCGTCGGCCGAGAAAACAATGTAGATGCTGCTTGTCGCGATAATTTTACATGATACCATCATATCACAATGGCGCTGCTCATCATCGGTCTGACTCGAGAATCCGTCCTCCCAATAAATAAAATCAACTCGCCGCCAAGCAAGAGGCGACACACAAAGCATCTCGGCCAAGCCGCCTAACCATCCTTTACCGCTTGCCGCCGGCGAGGCAAGAAAAGCCAAGCACCAATTCCACCAAGACATGCATGCGGCTCTCACAAAATTGACTTTCTCCCCGCTCAGCTCTCCTGCCATCTGGACCGACCTGTGCCTCTGTGCCGCCCTCTACACTGCTGACATCTTCTTGCGACTAACTTATCTGCACCCCACGGCTATGCCTTCCAAACCAGGCAGGACTACCATGCTGGCGGGACCCGGCCACATATCGGATGGCGCCCGCAACCACGACGCCATAGGATTTCACTGTGTCATGGCGCGTGCAAAAGGACCGCAGGGTCCGTTGCTGCTGCTGCTCGAGCTCTGAGCGATCACTTTGTTGTGCGCATCGGGTTGACGAGCGAGCGACGCAAAACCGCATACTAAGAGGTTGTTTGTCGAGATGGAGCGCAAGTTGTCCATGGTGGGTGATCATGATCACCTGGCTGCGCTGGGCATTAAGCAAGAGTTGAAGCGCAATTTCTCGCCTTTGTAAGGAATATACCACCATATGGACGAGTCGCAGGATCCAAGCTTCGGCTTGGTTTTCGGATTGGACACGTGCTAATAGCGTGACATTTTCATTTCTGCAGGTCTATGCTTGGACTAGCTTTTGCTATTCTGAATTCTTGGACGGCACTTTCGACTTCCCTCTCCCTCGCTCTGCCCAGTGGAGGACCGGTGTCAGTGATTTGGGGTCTGGTCACAGCAGGAATATGCAATCTCTGCTTGGCTGCGTCGTTGGCAGAATTCCTGTCTGCGTATCCGACAGCAGGAGGACAGTACCATTGGGTCGCGATTATTAGCTGGAAGAGATGGACGGCATTGCTTTCGTGGATTACAGGATGGATCAACGTCTTCGGATGGATGGCATTGACTGCGACGGGTGGTCTGCTGGGTAGCCAGCTGATCATTGGCATCATTGGGATGTACAATGCGGACTACACTTCCCAGCGATGGCAGCAGTTCCTGATTTACATCGCCTACAACATTGCTGCGGGCTTGCTGAATGCTTTTGGCAATCACATCCTGCCGTACTTCAACAAGGCGGCCATCACCTGGTCGATCGGTGGATTCGTGATCATCTGCATCACGGTCTTGGCATGCGCGTCTCCAGACTACAACACCGGCGAGTTCGTCTTTGGAGAGTTCCTGAATGAGACGGGCTGGCCTGATGGCATTGCGTGGCTCCTTGGCTTGTTGCAAGGTGGTCTCGGACTTACTGGCTACGATGCTGTCGCACACATGATTGAGGAGATTCCAAATGCAGCGATCGAAGGGTACGTGTTCCTCGTCAGCCGTTGTAGCCTTTCGTACTTACTGACATATCATGCGCAGTCCGAAGATCATGGTGTACTGCGTGGCAATTGGCACCTTCACGGGATTCATTTTCTTGACCTGCCTGCTTTTCGTGGCTGGATCTGTCGACAACGTGATCAGCTCATCAGCAGGACCCCTTGGTGCTATTATCCTGAACGCTACAAGCAGCAAAGCAGGCACTGTCTGCCTGCTCATCTTCCCGCTGGTCTGCATGCTGTTCGCCACGACTTCCATCATGACCACCTCCTCGCGCATGACTTACGCCTTCGCACGTGATGGTGGTCTGCCATTTTCGCGGTTCTTCGCGCGTGTGCACCCTAAGCTGGATGTACCTCTGGAGTCTCTCGGCCTTACCATTCTCGTTGTGGTTGTTTTTGGCTGCATCTTCCTGGGCTCAAGCTCAGCGTTCAACGCCATCACCTCCGCTTCGGTGGTTGCGCTCGGGATCTCCTACGGCATGCCAGTCGCCATCAATTGCCTGCGGGGCCGCAGAATGCTACCAGCAACGCGCTCTTTCAAGCTGCCGGAGTGGTTCGCCTGGTTCGCCAATCTTCTCGGCGTGGCTTACGTCATTCTCACAACGGTGCTGTTCATCTTCCCGCCAGACCTTCCAGTATCCGGCAGCAGCATGAACTACTGCATTGTTGCATTCGCGATTGTGTCAATTATCAGTATGGTCCAGTGGTTCATTGATGGCAGAAAGAACTACACTGGCCCGCAGATTGAGCTGGAGAGCACCGTGCTTACCGCGACAGAGAGCCCAGTGAACGTTCATGGACCGGGTGCTATGCCTGAGACCAAGGGCGATAAGTACACCGAGGAATACGGGTCTGGACGAACGCAAACGACAGATATTGAGAAAGAGATATGAGCAAAGTCTTTGCGCTTTTGGTTGTCTGCTTGGATTTCTGTGACGGTGGGAAGGTCGCGATGGACGTGCAAAGGTATGTGATCTACTCTTTCCCTCATTCTCGCTGCACTGATGACACCTTTATTCACACTGTCCGAATGCTGTGACGAACTAAACTTAATTCCAATTGTTCCTACTGAAATGCAAACTCGCTACGCACTCCCATTGACCACTTGATTGGTTGAGAAACAAGCTGACGAATGTCACGTTAGGTTCAGCGCATCCTCTTAGTCGATCAGATAGACAAGTCAGTCGGCCTCATGTATCAAAGCACCTGCTTGCCACTTTTGAGCTCTTTGATTATACCATCGGCCGGTTTGCTACACCGTCTGTACAAAAGCTGACACATCCTGTCTGCCTGCACTGATTCAACGTTCTCGCTGCAGCTTTTCTTGACATTACGCCACATCTTTTTCTGGTTGCCAGCATGTAAGGCTCTGGATTGCAGCTCGACCTCGTTGCTGCAAGTCCCTGATCTGAGCAGCAAGGCAATTTTTGGCCTGAGCGCAGGGTTGGGCTGAATGGCCAAATCTGATTGGTCCAAGGAACCTGCTTTCACATGCAGCGGTGAAATTTGGTGGCTCGTGCGCCGCTAGTGCGTTGGCGCAGCCTGAGTGATTGACATTCTGATCGGAAACTCGACTTTCTTTTGATATAACATACACCAACCTCCAGAACTTTGCATTGCAATCGTGTCAAGCACAGCAATCGCAAGCGGTCAACACTACATACATTTCAACGTATAAACGCTCCAACATTGCAGCGTCGGTCATACTTCCTACCTGCGAGCTCTTCGAGAACACTCCAAGCTTGAGCGACAAGAACAACACTAGATCTCGACAAAAGCGCCAGGTACCATGGCGCCATACGACCCGCATTGCGAGCCTGCCAGCATGCCGACGACTCACGAGCGGCTCCAGCCTCACCTCGACCTGAAAGACTCGGATGTGACGATCAAAATCAAGAAGATCGAGGGCGACGTCGTACTCGCACTGCCAAACGAGATCTTGGATCTCATCTTCACCCACGTCACGAGCAAGCATGACTTGGCTCAGGTGTGCAAGGCCAGCCGTCGCTTCTTCGCCACCGGCACTCGAGTCCTTTACAGAGATGTGCGGATCTACATTTCTTCGACCCTTGACCCGAATCTCGCGCAGCTCTTCAATAGCGAGAACTCTGGTTTACAATTTGTCAAGCACATCTCGGTCTCTCTAGACAACAACGGCGCTCGGGATCCTGCTGCCCAGTGGCTCACCATCTTGACGAACCAATTGCCACCGCACCAGCTGGAGTCGTTCTCGATCAACCCTCCTCTAAGCATCTCAAGCCGTGTCTTTCAGACGCTATGGCAGCGTCAGCGCAATCTCAAGCGCTTAGAGGTCATCCCAACGTACATGTATGACACGACACACGACAATGATGTCGACTTACTCATGACCATCAACAACACCAACTTTCCCGCATTGAAAACTCTGCGTCTTGTGCCTGATGGTCCCGATACTGCCTTCCTGGGCTGCGCGGCCCTACAGCGCGGTCGCATCAGCGCATTGGAAGTCGATGGGTTGCTGTTCCATGCCAATCACAATGATGACGACGAAGACGAAGATGACGCGGAGTCAGAGGCTGATCCTGAAGACCCTCTAGTCGCATCACTCTTCGACCACCTGCAGAAGTCTGTGCCGGGTCAGCCGGCTCCGTACAGCGCACTTTCTTCTCTGAAGCTCAAGGATATCAATCTGGAAGAATGCAAGACCTCTTGGCTCATATACCTTGACCTGGCTAACCTCAAGCACCTGAGCATTGAGCATTGCCGTGGTGCAGACATCTTTCTAATGCAAATCTCCTCAGGTGCGGCAACGCCAGGCCTGCATACCTTCACATTGCTGCACCAAATCGGCGATGACGAGGATCGTACCATCCATGGCGTTGAGGAGCTTCTGAGGTACCCAAGGCACACTTTGCGTAAGCTGGAGTTGTGCCTGCGTAACACGAAGCGCATGCCCAAGATCGACACCATCTGCAAGCATTCCCGCACCCTGCAGGTTCTCATGCTCGACTTGGCGGCAAGGACCAACAACACAGTATGTCACGAGATATACCCAATCACGGACTTCAAAAAGCTCATCGAGGAGTGTCACAGCCTGGAAGAGCTCGGCATTGCCTTGCCAACTGTCCAGCTGGAGGAGACAGTTTTCATGACCGGGCAATTCTGTAACTACATTGTAAGTGAGTCTGTGTCGAGCACGCCCAGGACATTACTGACAAGTAGTGCAGAGATCCATCATCCGCCACCTCGCGCTGCGGCGCCTCAACATCCTCAACTGGCCCCAAGACTACACGCACGGCCAGGACGCAGGCTACTACGCCGCAAAAATCCCGCAGGTCGCCCGCATCGCCGCCGAGATCTTCTCTGAGCACCGCCGGTACGACGCGGCGAATAGACAACACGTCAAGTTCGACATCAACAGCACGATCAACCTAGACGTCGTTGCCTTTGGCGTCAGGGCCCGCGATTACCGCTTCCCCGCTCCGCTGTACTTTGTGCAGAGCGAGGTGTTCATTCCCTGGAAGCCTGGGGTGTTTCATGCGCAGGAGGTCGACTTCAAGTACGTGACGGGCAACGGGATGGCGGGCGAATTGCTGGGGTACGAGAAGAGGGACTTCGAGGAAGGATCTCGGGCTAATATCTACGGCCAGAGTTTTGATGACGATGCGGGCTGGTGAGCAGTCGTGAGGGGCGTAGGCAGGGCGGTACCACGTAAGACTGATCCAGGCGATGTCGAGTTTCTGTTTTCTTTTTGAAGGTGGGAAGAAAAATGATGTGTACACATCGAGATATGGTGTTATTGTATTCCTTTCCACTTGATAAAATTATCCCAATGCATCCATCTGTCGTCTCATGATGAATGAGCGGAGGAGAAAGGGGGAGAGAGGTTTTTCCAATGCTACCTACCGTTCGATCAAGCTAGCAAGCTGGCTGAAGCTCGAAAACTTCGCCACGAAAAAAAAGTAATATCGATTGCGTTGTTTGAGCCCCCTTTCCTCCCTGCCCACATCGTTTGCGCATGCAGCCAGCAACCCAAGGTGCTGCTGCTGCTGTGTGAGGTGGCCCTTCACCAATACCCTCCCGCACAAGGCCATCAAATTTAATTTCCAGGTATAGCACCAACAAGCGTAAGGTAAGAACGAACCCACACTGCCGCTCCTACGGGACAACCAACCAAACGTCTCTCGAATGCCTATTCCTATCCACCATTGCAAATCGCATAGTACGAATCTCCATTCGGGTTACAGCTGTACCCCGTCCTTCTGCAAGGCCAATTCCGAAAACAAGAAAAAGAACGTATCAATCAGTCCTCTATTATGTGCCCTCACACGCCAAAAAGAAAAAAAAATGAAGTTTTACATACATGATCGCAAGGTTTATTCTGTCCCGTCCCGGGTCCAAGGAGGCAGAGTCCGTAGCTGCCTACTCCGCAGTACTAGCAAATTCTTGTTAGTTATGCTTGGTGTTTGTTGTCGACGAGTGCAAATGTAAGATATTTGGGGGACGTACAGGGTAGTTCTGAGCTGAGGACCAGAACAACGGCCAGAAGCGTTGCGGTGAGTGTGTCTCGAGCTTCATTGCTGTGGATGGTGTTCGTGTTGAAACGGTGCACTTGGGATACGGAGGAGGTATGTATGAGCGGGGAGGAATGAATTTTCGAGGTCGAAAAGCCTTGGATGTATGTACTTACAACAAAGTAAGCCATCAACAAACGGTTCCTGATCGCCATGCGCGCGCGCGCCAGCAAAGTCCCGAGGATTCTGGCCTTGCTGACGGTACAATAATCAAGGGAAGGTCTCTCACTTCCAAGAACAGTCATGACTGATCGAGAGAAGATGCACTGCTTGCGATTCGTAGATTGAAAAGAAAAAAAACCCCCCCTCATCTCGAGCCCCATGAAGAGACGATCATGACGGCTTGCTTATGTCAGATCATTGAGAAAGAAACTCGAAACAATCATTTGCTTTGGGCACTCTTAGACTGCGAGACGGACTGTCATCAAGGTGCTGAAATCGTGCGCTTTAGTCCAGCTCAAACGCAAAAGCTCAGAGGTTTTGCACGATATCATCATGCTACAGGCTGCGCTACCCGTTCGTTGCAATGGACAACGAAATATCGAAAGCGGATGTGCAGATTTCTCAATGACTCCCGCGCATTATTGACAAAGTGGTCTGCGTCTAAACAACATCAGCAGGAAACATGTGCGTGTGTGGAAAGTGCGAAGGGAAAAAAGTTGGATACCTCGATTCTGTCATACAAAGGCGTCCTCCTCACTTGTGTGTGGACCCCATCTGGCGCGCAAAAAAAAGAAAAAAAATCAAAATCGCCGCCCTCATCTCTCCAAACCTGCCTCGCGGGAGTTTCCAGCGTCTGAAGTCCCATACCGGGTGCTAACGCATCATCACATCATTCACATATCCTCACCCACCATCAACCCGACCCAATCCCCAACCCAACCCCCCTCCCCCTTCCCCCCCTCACGGCATTCAAACACCTCCCCACCGCCTCCAAATCCCCCAGCAGCGTCACATGCCCCCTCTCACTACTCACCACACCGCCCCTCACGACCGCATACCCCTCCGGCGCCATCGCCGCCCTCGCAAGCACCACCCCATCCCCGCTCGCAAACGCCAAATCATCGTACGCATCCGCATGCTTGATCCCTTCCCTTCCATCGACTCTCGCGCCGTAAACGGTTGGGGTGCTTTTGCCGTAGATGACTGCTATAGGAGGGTAGAGATTTTGTTCTGCGTGCGAAGGGATGAAAGCAGTTTCCTGCTTGAATTTTTTCACGCGCGCGAGCATGCGGGTGAGGTAGGTGGTTGCGGCGTCCCGCGGGAGAGTGACGGCGGTGCGGGGGGAGGAGTCCGTGTCGGTGGATGGGTTGCGGCCGGCGCCGGAGGTGTCGATATTGCCGTTGAGGATTGTGGCGGTGGAGTCGGCGTTCATGGTGTCGGGTTCTGTCGCGCTAGCGGCGGAGGTGGTGGTTTTGGGGTCGGAAGGGCTTTTGGCGCGGGTGGCGCTGCCTTTGCGGCCGGGGATGGGGAGGCTGGGGAGGGAGCTGGTGACGGAGCTCATGTAGCCTGTGATGCCGGTAGGTTTGGGTAGGGGAGCGAGTGGTGGTAATGGTCGCGCGACGCAAGGGGAGAGGCGGTAGTCTATCCAGGTTTGAGGGTCGAAGAAATCAACGACGTACTCTTCTTTTGTGTTCTTGTCGATGAAGCAGCGGCCGTTCAGGGGTAGTAGGGCGAAGCTCGTTCTTATCGTGAAGTTGACTTGTGCAGTGAGGACGCGACTGCTCAGCAGAACTTCGTCGCCATTGCGAAGTGGACCTAGGATGTTGACGCATGTATTGGGTACGCCAGCATATACCACGCCGCGGAAGAGCTCGGGGCGCTGGTTGACGGCATGCCGTGTGATCAAACCGCCAAGCGAATGCGCAATGACTGTGGCTCCACGATGCTCCTTGGCTGTCCCAGGCTTATTACAATACAGACCTTCTAGGAACTTGATAAGCTGCTTGCTGAGGTAGTCAGGATGTAATCGCCAATCGTAACCATAATCATGAACCCTAAGCTTCCCAAGCTTGGCATTTTCGCAGGTTCGCAATCGTTTGAACAACCTGCGCGAGATGTCGACGGGTCCAATGTGGGTGAGCATACCACCCGGAACGATCTTCTCCGTCGCTCTCTCGTCCGCATCGTCTTCCAACCCAACCTCAAGATCAACCTTGCGAATGTTCAAGCCAACTTTAATCGGGACCCACACCTGTCGATGTGGCGGCTCAGCAGATCGTAGTATTGAGCCACGATAGCCGCCCAGTATGACGATGTCTCCCTCCAACTGCTCCAGAGCTCGATTGAAATGCGGATGCTGCACAGGTCTGTTGGCTCCGGCATCTGCGATGGCCATCTTCGCAGAGTGATAAGGTCGCCGTGTCATCGGGTCGATGGGCTGCTCCGGGTCGCTATCCTTTTGGCCATTGCTTACTGAGTTGCTTCTTTCTCGTAAAATGTCAGATCTAAGATTGGCGATCGAAGGCAAGCTCGGCAGTCTGATACTAGAATCCTGCCAGGTATCTTTGATCGCTTTCAGTCGGCTGTTGACTTGCTGGTTGACATCCTCCCATCGCGAGTCATCACCGAGTGAAGAAACTCTGGACAGCGTCCTATGCGGAGTCAACGAGCTGTCGGAAGCTGACCGTCTCAGTTGGGATTGTCGCGACTGCAGTCGTTCGATCTGTGGCCTACTAGGCAGATCGCCGACTGTAGCTGACGCCTCTTCCCGTTCGGCCGGTGACAAACTCCGACCATTGCTCAGCGGTCTCGCACCCGATTGCGAACGCTTGTGCCGGATGCTTCTATCGCTGGCATTCTGCGAGGAAGAGAAGGAGGAGGAGGACAGAGAGAAGTTCTTTGGTAGAGAGGGCAAGCTTGACATCAATGCCTTGTGCCAGCCTTGGTAGCCAGATTCTGGGCCTGAGGACGATCTCCTTCGACTGGAAAACAGACCATTACTGAGTAATGACTTTGTCCTGTCGGATCGCTTCGCTGGTTCTACTCGTGCCCGCCACGGTGAAGGCAGCCGTACTTCTGTCCTGCGCGGCGAAGGTGCTTGTAATGTCTGCCCTCTCGCCCTCGCTGATTCTGCAACGACCGGTACAGCCTGTGCTGGAGCTGTAGCAGTTGGCTCATCTTGATTGACCTCTTCTGGCTCTTCAGTAAGTGGGTCGTTCGTACTATCGAAGCCACTGAAGAAGCCGCCCTGCTTGTCTATCGCCGCCGCCTTCTCCACCGCCGGTGTCCTCGGGCTCGCAAGCCTCGTCTGTTCATGTCCAATGCTGAGCCCAATTGCAGTCCGCGCATCTTCTGCCGGGATGTGTTGTGCCTCTGGTATTTCATCTTCGGACGAGGTTCCCTGCTCGGCCATGATCGCGTTTAAGTGGACACCAGCAAGCGCACGCGGCGGGCGTGCCTGGTTGGAGGTAGCCATCGCTGCTCGCCCGTTCGAAGTCAATCCTAGGTATCAGGCATAATGTTTCGAGTATGCTCTCGGTGCATCAGAATCGTTTCCAATGTCCAAATCAAGAAATGCAATGGAAACGCTAGACAAAGATGCTGGAATGATGGTATGGAGACATCTGCACTTGCATTGCGGATGACATGATATTTACAATTATGTAGGAGAGATACTTGTGCGAACTTGCCGATACTGCCTCTCGTGGAGGACCAATGGATCCGTCTGAGCCATGTTCTATATTGGTCCGACTGTTCCTTCTTCGAGAAAGACATCGTTCTATGCATGCAGACTGCGGAGCTAAACCTAGCGCCAAGCCGCGAAGGATGTATCGGAAGGCAAGAGATGCCGCTCCGAAAATATGAAACGCGAAAGCAACGCGATCCGGCACAGTCTTTCTTCCATTTGTCGTGACTGTGATAACGATGGCCAAAGGTGAGGAACCAGCGAGCAAGACGCTGATTGAGTCGTCATGGGTATCTGAGGGCCTGGGTGCCGTCGCGTGTATGATTGGCGGGAAGCGACGGTCAGAAGGAAGCCGTGCCTTCCTTTATCGTCCACCAAGGCGATCCAGGGACTTCTGTAGCTCGATGGGACCAAAAGGCTGGCTTTCATCTGGCGTCTGGCTTCAGGTACACCGACACGCATGCTTTTGAAGACTTGTGCTCGGGACAGTCAGGTAGGCAGGTTCACGCCAAATGTGCTCCGCCGAATTGATCGCACCTGCCCATCTCAAGTCACGTTCAGTCGCACCTGCAATTCCCTGCTTGGAATCGTGGTTGGTTCGAGCAACTTCATCGCTTGAGCAAACTTGAGTTCCCTTCAGTTCGCTTTGCCTCACTTGCCAGTTTGCCCGTAATTCAATTCACAGCAAATCCTGCCGTTAGCAACTATGGCATCCGAAAGCACATCTCAGATTGCCTGGCACCCAGTCATGAAACACCATGACCTTGGGACCGCGACAGACGATCTCTTGGAGTGCGTCAAGGCCCTGTCGAACACTGGCCAACTGCTCAGTACGTCACACTGCTTCCTCCCTATGCATCTTCTTAGTGCCTGCTTCCAGGGCTCCCCATGGCCAGTCGAGACAGGATCCTGGCCAGCACGGACGCAAAGGCGATCGTCCAGCAGCAGATCAGGACTCAAATAGAGCAGATCGCCGCCAACCCGACTCTTCGTGGAATCAAATCTGTTGTGCAGGACATCGACTTCGTAGCTGCTCAGCCCGATGGTGCAGAAGATTCATTCGACCTACTGCGCGACCTTGCATACGAAGCGCAGCGCACGCTTTGGGACAGAGCTTACGCTGAGTACTGCGATGAAGTGTGGATTCTCCAGCATACGACAAAGAATCGCGATGGCGGGACGCAAAGGCCACCACACTTCAGTAACATAGATCCCAAGGACTGGTGGCTGTTCCAGATCGATAGCGCGTTACGAACCGGCATCAGCAATCACATCGACGCACTGAAACAAGCCAAGCTCGTCTGGGACTATAAGCCGTTGCTTAACGGCATCATGGATGACATCGCAGAATTGAACAGCGTCAATACTGATCAGGACGAGTTCTATGGGAAGGGTTTCCCTTACGGACATGGAGGCCCTGACCACGGTAGATTTTACCTGCGCATATCTACATTTTTCTTGCAGATGCTTCACAGCTATGAGACTGCGGGAGTGCTTGCGGAAAAGGCTATTGCGATGGGTCTTCCACCGGAGTTGACGGAGATGGTCCGAGACTACGTTTGTGGTGAGGAAGTATTGGAGGCGATTCGGGACGGATGATGGGTGCGAATAATATAGCACTCGACGAGAGAGGTGGTGGAGGATGATGGTTTTGCTACCCAGTTGCAGGACGCTGTCTATGCTTTGGGCGAAGCTCAAGGACCTCGCTCTCTGTATCAACAAAACCTCTTCTCCTCCGCCACTTCACTCCTGCCGCCAACCTCCCCGACTCTCTACTGCCAAGCTAACGCATGAGCAGCCGCCGCCCACGCATCGTGAGCCATCGCCTCCGAAACGCCCGACGCACGACGAGCTGGAGCTTGGGGCTGTAAAATCGTCTTGCGCGACTGAGGGTCAAAGTCCCTCTCGTCGTATGTGAGCAGCGCACTGCCCAGTCCTTCGCTCTCGATGTGCTTCATGTCGACCTCCTCGGCATGCAGCTTCTTCTTCGAGCTTCCTAGCAGAGCCACTTCACTTTGCATGAAGTAGACAGGCGGCTGATTGTTGCGCTCCTTCGTGCGAATGCCGAACGCAATGATCTGAAGAGAGGAGCCCGACGGCATACCATCGCCGTGTCGCAAGTCGCTAGCAGACTGGTCATCGTTGGCGGACACCGCGCTTTCGTCCGCGACTTGAGGCTTGGCATGATACAAGCGGTGCATGCCGAAAATTTCAGCGGCAATTCTCCCGATAGCGGGAGTCAGCATGGCGAAGAGACGTGCTTCTCCAGGACCAGCATGGCCGCTGATGGGCCAGTTGTACAGATTGAGTACCTTGAGTCTCAAACTCGTTGCGAGAACCTCCTATTCACGGTCAGCTTCTGATGCGAGCATGATAATATGGGTGGTGGGACTTACGATCAACTCTGCGAAATGGCTATTCTCGGCACGGAAGTTCACGTATGCCAGCGTGGGTCTGTTGAGGGCGATGCCAAGCTCTCTCAAGGCTTTGCAGTGCTGGGCTATGGCCCTGATCTCTGAGTACCCATATACCAAATGCGCGGGCTCGCACATCCCGGTATTGGGGTTGAGCCCGGCATCCTTGATTCCCATGATGTCTAGCATCAATGTGCGCAAGGTAAGACTATGCTGCTTGAAGATCTCTGCGTCCGGCAAGCGAGGTGCATTGCGGATGCTGAGTTCCAGTTTGCGCAATGTGTGACGAGGGTATCTGACAAGGTCTTCGATGGCGTGGATGCTGCGATCCTCCCCGGACGTGGCAGTATGCAGCAGACTGAGAGTGTGCAAGCCGGGTGTGGCTGGGCTCAGCGAGAGCTTCAAGAGGAAGATGTCTGCTCCAATGCAATGCTCAAGACGAAGATGCTTCAGCTGAGAGAGCTCTAGGTAGGCGAACCAGGTGTGCTTGCACAGAGTGATGTCGACATCCTTCAGCTTGAGAGAGCTCAGCTTGTCGTAGATGGCAGGCACACCCGGCTGTGCATTTGGCAAGTGGCTGAACAATGCTGAGGTCAGATGGTCTTTCTTCGATTCTTCCTCTTCTCCAGTGCCGTCGTCGTCGTCCACATCGTCCACATCGTCTCCTTCGTCGTCACTGGCGGCCGAAGCTGCACCGCCCCCCCAGTCTAAGGAAATTCGGGTTGGCTCAACCCAAAACCTGGCGTCAACCTCCAAGTGCTTGATGAGACCACGTTGCATAACCGCGCAGCCTCTTCCGGCCGTCCTCACAGAACTAGCGACGAGCTGCAGAGACGTGAGATCCGTAAATTCGATGCTGTTAAGGGTAGCAAGCAGATCGATGGCGTCGCTGCCATTCGTCTCACCCGCTCTCGTAGTAGGCGCAATCTGCAGCTTCTTCAAGTTCCGCTGGCGCTGCCACAGAGTCTGCAGGAGGCGGGGCGAGACACGATGCGGAGGGTCCAAGACGCATGAGTGTAGCTGACGCAGTAGCAACTGACAGAACAGCATCATCAGCCACTGTTCCGCCTGGTCCAGGTTCCCGCCGCGGTCTTGGCTCCGCTTCAGTGTAATGACGATGTTGCGCACGCTTTGCAAGCCAGTGGTGTTTGTGCTGCTGAACAGCTGCGCGAGCTTTGGGTCCAAGCCGTTCTCGATGACGAAGTGCATGTCTCGGTACAGAACTCGTGTGCCAGTTGCGAAGAATCGGCGCGAGACCTTGCAGACTTGCGCTATGTCATGCTTGGTTGGGAGCTGAGTGAACACGAGCTCAAGCACCTCGTTGGGCAGCTTCATCACTACGACATCGTCGTCTTTGTGTATGTTGATTGTGGCATCTGTGCTAGCGAGCGGGAGATGGGACACGAGGAGCTCGTGCGCGTCTGCTTCAGTGGCTGCATCACTGTAGGGGTCGAAAGGTGCCATACTGAATGACAGTGTCGTTTCGGCCGTGTGGTATAAAGTCGCTTATTGCTAAGGTCGAACATGTTGTTTGCTATTGTTTGAAAGCTGGATGGAAGTATCAAAGCATCATCAAAGCAGAGAAGTGCAACGAAATCTGGAGCAGCGGACTGAACAAGCTGCGGGAATCTCCGTGCGGGAACAAGTTTGCATGTGAAACTCCTGGTTTTTCTGTTCGAGTGACGGGAGAATGTGAACCCTCTTAAAGTGAGGCGACAGTACAGACATGCGCAACAGAATTTATCAAGTTCAAGGACCTCTAGATTCTAACATGCAGCCCAGGCGTCAGGTCGTCAGCCTCTTCTCTGTTAGGTATAGTTGAACGCTCGACATTCGTCCTCGCCATAGCTACTCCAGCCTCGATGTCGTGAGAAGATTTTTCGGAGAAGAAGTCTTTTGCCGACCACGGGTCCTTGACATCCGAGCGCCGTAGGACGTGGTCACAGCCGCGGCGCTTGGGGAGACTTGTTTTTGTGGGATGGTGGTGGGATGGAGGTTCATGCCGCGTTTGAGGGCTTGGTTCAGGGGTCGATGTTCGTTCGTGAGGGGTGACGATGGCGATGATGACTTGGTGAACAGATATGACTGCCAGAGAGAGGGAGAGGCTGGCGCGCTGCTTGGCATGTATACGTCTGATGTTTGATAAGTGTGCCCCTGGAAGCTGTTGATATATGATGATGTACCATATCTCCTCTCCTTGGGCCACAGCTAGCGTCGTCCACCTCCCATGCACTCAGTCCGGCAGGCACATCATGATTCTAAACAGTTGAAAGAATCATCGTCTCCTGCTTGCTCTCCACCGGTCCTGCTCCCTGAAAAGCGACTGCAATTCCAAAAATCGAGGGTGTGAACGACACCAAATCCCATCCTCAAACGAGGAATCGATCTCGCAATCCACTCCTTGCCCTCCTACGCACCTCCCACCAGGCCGAAGAAACCTCGCAAGCCCAGCCGCCCGCGTCGTGACACCACCACCACTACTCCTACCACTACCACGCCCAGACACTGGGACCGGCAACCTCATGAACCCCTCATGCTCCCTCTCCCCCAGCACTTTGCTCGCAAGACCTCTCGCTTCCAGACACCCTAGTTCATCCTCAACAACACTCGCGCGCCCAATCTCATAAGCTTCCCGTCGACTCAGCTGCGGTGGCGGTTCACCAGTGCCTATGAATGGTTCTACGAGCCTTACGACCGTTCTCCCACTCATCTGCTGTGACGGGAGCAAGACCCAACTATCGTCCAACCAATGAAATAGCAGACTCCCGCTCCCGAGGTGAGGGCCCCAGGCGTTGATTTCGATGAGTTTTACATCCTTCTCCTCCGCAAGGAAGGATCTCGACAATCGAACTTGCTTCTGTAAGTTAATCCACTTTCCAGCATCTCCATGAAGCATCGTACCGTGGTCCTGAAGTGTTGTCGCCGCCTAAGTCTATTCTTGACCCCTCACCCACGCCTCAATTTCCTCTTCCACATGCGAATTATACAACCATCCCATATCATCATAAGCATTTCCCGACTTGCCTTGCGCCTCAAGCTTCTCGCGCTCCGCCTCAGGCAAGCGCTGAACGTTCGTCGCGTTCGTCGCCCAGTCGTAAATCATATCAATTCGCTTCTGTCGCATCTCCTGCCAAAACGCCAGCGCATCGAGGACACTCGTTTTGCCACCTGAGCTCTCGCGCATCGATGTCAGCAGCAAAGTCAAAGAATACGCGTCCTCCAGCGCCTGATTCACGCCCTGTCCCGAGGACGGAGGTAAAGCGTGAGCGCCATCTCCCACCATAACAACCCTTCCACCCTCACTAAACCACCGTTCCAGCTTCGGCATCCTCAAATACGGCCACGTATAAATCCTCTCCTTCTCCACCGCAATCTGATCGATAATCCTCCTCGCCGTAAGTCCCCACTCCTCATACCCCTCCCGAAAAATCCTCACCAACCTCTCCTTATCCGCCGACAACTTCTCCAGATCCTCGCGACTCTGCTGCGGAAACTGCACTTGCATACCTACCATAATGTCCTTCCCCTCTGCATCCTCGGGTAAGAAGAAAAGCGCGCCAGGTTTCCCTTGGATCGTGGCGTTGCGCTCGTAGCGTCGTAGGGCCAGGCGACGGAGCGCGGTCGATGTGCGCGAGGATGCCGATGATGCCGGTGTATTCGGGGGTGATGGAGGGGCCGATGTGGTGGCGGAGGGTGCTGTGGATGCCGTCGGAGCCGATTAGGAGGGAGGCGGAATGGGTTTTGCTGTTGATGCGGAAGGTGATGCCAGAGTCGTCTTCTGAGAGGATGGAGATGAATTTGGAGGAGTAGTGGATTTTGATGTGGCGTTCGGAGAGCATTTGCTTCATTTCGTCTAGGAGGATGCTTCGCCAGAGACGGTGGTTGTTGTAGCCGTATCGCTCGAGGCTGGCGGTGGGTGTCTTTTTGGTTGTCTCGTCTTTGTCATTTTTAAAGCAGCGGTAAGTGGAGATATAGCATCGGTCTTTGATGCGGGAGAAGACGCCTAGATGGTCCAGAATGCGCAGGCCATTGGGTGTTAGGATGACTCCGGAGACCAGTCCTTCTGGAGTGGATGGGCGGGCTTCGTAGAGGGTGACTGGAATGTTATGGGCTGATAGTGCTAAGGCCAAGGCACAGCCCTGGAGGACGAGGGTTAGTGTCAAGGGAGACAGTGGGATAAGATGAGAAAGCACCTACACCAAGGCCTGCGCCTATGATAGCGACGTCACGGAGGTAGTCATTCATGATGTTCCCAGGTCATCAATAGCTCTGGCGCATGCACTTACATTTGAGGACGATGGACTACTACGATGAAGAGATTATGGACAGGCAATGAAAGCAAATGGATTCGTGCTGGCGAATATGTTGATCCCCTTGGTCCGAGGCATACCTGACTAGGCACTGAGTTCATGTCATGGTGCTGCAGTGCTTTGCTTGAGATTGATCAACTTTGAGTCAATCATCAATCAATCTTACGCCCGCAGCACGGAAACTTACCGAATGTGGATGACTACCGACGCGCATTGATATCACCCCATCATGCATCAGATCAGATAGTGTAACTGAGACCATCACATACAACATAGCAAGCACAATGGCCTCGAAATCGATATGCAGCCGCTGTCTGCGCTTGGCCAGTAACACCGCTCCTCGACGAGTTGCACAACCACAACGAGCCTTCACAACGTCATGCGCAAAGCAGCCATCGAGACAGCCGAAACGAAGCATCCACCAAGACTCACGATTACATGCGCCAGCAGTCGAAGCGACGAGATCACAAGAGCCAGGCCCGACAGGCGTTCCGCCGTATCCAGATCCACGAGGGAGAAAGGAAGATGCGGCAGCAAATAAGAAGAAGAGCCGCAACCTACTACTGCAGCCCAACAACCTGTTCCACTCCTTCACGCACAGCCCATCTCCAGAGATCAGACAACGAGCGCAGTTCATGAGGCAGAATGCATACTGTCCGCATCCCGATCATCAGCCGACCAGAGCGCCGACCAGTCCTCATGACACCGAAAGTTTGAAGACAGGCAAGATGCCGCCTGCACATGTGCGACACGAGTGCCCGGATTGCGGCATCCCCGTCTACTGCTGTGAGGAGCACTTTGCAGACGACTATGCGCAGCATTTAGAAGTCTGCGACATTCTCAGGCAAATCAACGAGGATGACCATGACCTTGTATCTGGCCGCTTCTTTCCTGAATTCGAGTACCCTGGTCCGCAGATCGATGAGGCACAGATCAACCTGACCAATTGGGATACTTTACTGTACAGCAGAGAATTCGAGGCCGTGAATGAGGAGAGGAGCATGCGTCAAGTCACCAGACTACTTACATACCCAACCACCATCGCCTCCGTACTCCACGAACTGAGCCCCTACGGCCTCAAACAAGGTCTCACAGCCGAAGGCCTTCGATCCCTAAGCGGTAAGTCTCCACCCATCCAAAACCCAGACTCAACACTAACCCAACTCTCCCCAGCATTACGATACACCCTCCACCCACCCCGCACGGCGCCGGCATCGACATCAAAGGCCTCCGCCCCAATCCCCCACCCATCCGGCTCTTCATCCTCGGCGCCCGCGCCGAATCCTCCCTCCCACGAGAAGTCTGGCTGCAACTCTCCCACCTCTTCCCGCGCGCCACCTTCCACCTCATCTTCATCGGCCCCGAATCCATGCAAAACCGTGACGCTGAATTCCCCCTCCCCGCCCGCACCCCGCAAAACCCCTTCGGCGCAATCATCGAGGACCGTCTCGGCGGGCAGATGAAAATCTCCACCTACGTCGAGTACTACCACACCCTGCACGAAGCGCAGCACTTCTACCCCTTCGACCCTTACTTCGACTGCTTCGTGCTCTTCCACCCTGGCCTGGGCCACCCCGCATCCTCGCACGAGTGGGCCTCCACTTTACCTCAGCTCCTCGAGACGAAAGTTCCGATCCTGTGTACCGGCTACACGGACTTCGACATGCAGCGCGACATCCAATGGGTCAAGGATCAAGCGAGAGGGGAAGCGGATTTGTTGTTGTTGCCGCAGGAGAATCGGTTCAGGAGTCTAAGATGGGACCTCAATGACTTGGACCCTGGAGACGTCAGCGCGGGGAATTTCGGCGTCTGGGCGTTTAGGGGGAAGCGGTATGAGGCGGATGAGTATAGGGGGAGGCAGGAGGGTGATGCGTGGGATCGGACGTGAGTTTGTGCATCATGATATGTGTGCGAGGTGGTATAGCAAGGCAAGCAAGCAAGCTCAACGCACATGATGGCTTTTGAGCGGTTGGTTTGTGGTAATTCGCCCTCATCCATGAGGTATGTATGGCCTGTATGCTGTGCCGAGCATGTGTGCATGGTGTCAGCATTTTCGTATCTCCTCTGCTCATGCCGTGCGTAAAGTGCGTTGAGTAAGACGTTGCAAAGATCGGCAGCCTTCGACCTTAGAGATCCACGCAGGTTACTAGTAACCCCCCTGGGATTGCACTCGAATGGTGATGACATTCTTTGTTCTGAAAAATCTATTAACAAAGTCACAGATCTCGGCACAGCGACGCATGAGTGAGATATCCGAGATGTAATTGTAGGTAGGTAGATGCACCTCATGGTCTCTTTCTGCTCAGCTTACACGGCGCTGCCCGCTGCCATCGATAGTTTCCAAGTCACTGGGTAGAGCATTGTTCGTTTCAACAGACACTGCCTTTGCTACTTCTGCGCAACATAACCTTCAAGTATCAACAGCCAGGTGCAAAGACTGCTGCGTGATGTAAGAACGAGCTCATATGCAAGAATGCCGTTGCAGAATTGGAGTTCGTGTTGGACAGGCGGACGACACTCCCGGCTGCCATGAGACTCTCCAGCCGAATGCAAACCAGTCTCAGACTCCTCTCCCCTTGATAGTCCCCTCCGTACATCTCGTATCATCAATGCAATCGTGCTCGCCCTCAATTAATCAAACGCCTTACTCCTCGATATCACCAATGCCAACGGAATAATCACCAATATCACAATCAACAACGCCACCGCCAAAAATGCATTCTGCCGATGCTTCTTATCCTCCCTAATCTCCTTCTCAGTCGAGACCAGCTCATCATACGTCTCGCTCCTCTTGACCGGCCATTGCGCCTCCGGATCTGGCTTCCGTCGTGCTGGCGACGTCGACGCAGCGCGCTCCCATTTGCTATAGCCTTCTGAGGGAGGTAAGAGCGCGGCTTCTGGCTTCTCGGGTAAGGGGGTTGGTGCGCGGGAGGTGTTTGATGAAGGCGCGATGCTGGAATTGGAAGGGGATGTTGGGCCGAGGATGGCGTCGAAGTCGTTGTTGGAGGCGCTGATGGAGTGGGCGAGGGGATGTTGTGGTCGGGAGGGTATGGGGGAGAGTGTGGCCATGCTTACGATCTTGGCGCACTCAAGGTTCCGAATAGGGTGAAGTCAGTGATGATATTAAGAGATCCCGATGTATCTTGAGCTTCTGCGCATGTTCTGTTGCGGTGCTGCCGGAAAAAGAACAAAGCCTGTAGTGTCTAGAACAGAGCGACAATGCAAGCCTGAGCCGAGATATCTTAAATCTTTGTTTCCTCATTTCAGACAGCTCAGGAAGAGACTGGTATTGCATCCTGTCAAGATCATTGTAATAGACTCCCTACCTGATCCATGCAGCTGATAGGAAGATGCAGCAACGCAATCCAAAAGATTAAGTGATGTGGTTATTTGGCCGACCGGCACCAAGATCCCAGCGACACCACAGATGGCAGCCAAAATGAAAGTTCATCGCTTGCCGTATTCGTACAAGAACCAAGCTCCGCAGGTTTCCACCAAGCTCTTCCGGTAGTATTGATTACCAGGAGATATGGCACTGGGTTTTTTGATAGCTCCTCGCCGGTGGAGTTTCCTTTTTAGCATCTTCATGCGAGAGTATAAAACACTTGGTGAGAAGATGACGCCGATGCCCATGCAGGTGCGCCAAACGGTGGATAGGTGGCTGGAGCCAGCGGCCGAAAGGATGATTAAGAAGATGCTTACAGCAACAGGCCCGCAATGATAAAGATAGGCCCACGTTGCTTCAGCAGATATTCTTTGGTGGCTTCGGATGCATGTATCGGGCAGGCTGGGTACTCGCCTCCTGTGCCAGGAACAACGATACAGCAGGGCATTAGAGACCCCAGTGCTGTATTCCGAGGTGTATTGCTTCTTGTATTCCTTCTTCAGGACGACTTTAGTGTGAGAGGTGAATGAAGCGGCGGAATGAAAGCCGGAAGCCGCGCAACAGTGCCAAGCCAACTCTCCAATGTGATAGAGGTTGCAAAGTACGTGTGAGGTTAGTAGACATGGTGTATAGAACTGCATAGCGGAGCTGCCGCAGAATTTGCAGGGTCTCGTGGCCTTCTCCTACTGTGTCTAATGTGTGTAGAACAGCAGCGTAGTTCACAAGGCTAGACGATGGTGTTCAGCGTGAGAATCTCGACCAAGACCGGGTCGACGGCATGGAGTACTTAGCCATAGCATCTCAATCCAAGCATGCGCGTGGAATCTCACACAGGAGCATATATGGTCGCTGTTGGGACTCTGGACGGAAAGGAAGAGGTTGTAAGGGTGCTTCGCTGCCTTTCGCGAATTGAGTTTTGACCTCGGCTGCCGATCTGCTAGACCCACGTGGTGTGACGTGCACGCGTTGTCCACGGTAACATTTAACCTTCCGCGCTGCTTAACAAGCCCAATTGAGAAGGCACGACGCGACGCATTGGGTGCGAGAGCACCAGTAGAGGTCTATGGAGCCCGAGGAGGCACCTCCAATTGCGGCGGCGTTCAAGATCAATTTTGATTCCAAGGTAGGATACACCATCGAGTGGCAGCGCGCCTCGCCAGGAGTCAACCTCGACGGGGTCGAGTTCAAGAGTCTGCCATCCGGTTTGCATGGAGTGAAAAGCGATCTGGTGTACTTTATCCACGGACAATATGCTGGCGTAAGTGCATTTGCACAGGAAGAGGCGGAAGAGCATCAGCGCAACGCTAGCTTCGTCGCGGTCGGCGCTCTTGTCGGCTTAAGCCATGGCAAATTGGGAAGGAGCTGGCTGCATGCTGCTGAGTTGAGGCGCTTAGCAAAGGACCTGGTGGGGAGTGAGTCTGATACGAGGCCACTAGAGCTGTTCTGGAACAAGCACAAGCACAAGCAGAGCGAGCGTGGCAGTAAACCTTCGTCGCCTACTTCCGCCAAACGAGATTCCATACCGATTTCTCCAAAAAGACAATCTGACAGCTCACATGGCCTTAAGCTGGATGCCAGTGGTGCTGTAGACCATCCGGCCCTGTACATGCCTGGTCTGCTGGACTCCTTCGGACCTCTCCTGTTCCCTCTATATCGAGCCGCGCTGCTGCGGAAACGCATACTGTTTCTTGGCACTCCACCAGTCCAGCGAAGTTGCTGTGTCGTATACATCCTGTCCGTGTTGGCGAGCATAACGCAGTCTATGACCGAGGTGCTTCAGCCTAACGCCGAGCCCTTACATCGTGCTCATCCGCTTTTCAGCGTAGGCATCTCGGATATACCATCGCTGTCCCAGGACAGCCCAGCTGGATGGATAGCAACCACGACTGATGACATTCTCGGCGAGAAGACCCAACTGTGGGATGTCATCGTCGACGTTGGACCAGGTGAGCCTGGCTCAAAGCGAAGGTGGCCGAAAGTGCGGACTTCAGATGGCAGACCAGTAAAAGCCACCCAAAGAGATCTCAGACGATACCGACTGCTTCGAGGTGAGCTGAAGCGGATGCGCCTTGCCCGAAAGCGTTACAGAGACAGCCTGAGTGACCGTCCCGAGAGTCTGGACGACGATCGCGAGCCTCTCGTTCGCTCTGCCACCGTCCTCAAAGAACCTGCTGGACCCGAGGAGATGCACAGCGGCGAGACCGAAGTCGTGGAGCCCGTGTCCTGGACGGCAATGGCTTACGACAGTCTCATGTGGTGGGCCTCTGCTGGTGACGAAGAAGCTTGGGCGAAAGAGGAAATCGCCGCTGATCAGAAACTGCTCGATGACCTACCAGATATCCATCAAGCACTACCTCAACCCGTAAGCAGGGAAGACACGGAGCAAGAAGAGCTGTACGAAGCGCAGGAGACCGCAACGGTAATGACTGCGTACTTTCACCGCCTGACTGGAGTTTTCATCCAGAATTTGGCGGATATCGTGGAGGAGGCAGATGATGAGACTGAGGCGGGCATTGAGGAGGATGCGATCAACGTTACTGCCGATGATGTCAGGAGTATGGGTCTGGATAACTGGTCTGAAACTGACAAGGCATTTGTCAGAGGCATGATGAAGCTGTATTTCGGCAGGGAGGCTGCTGTGGCGGATGGTAGTATTAGGCTCTGTGGAGTCAGGGTGTGCTGAGATCAACGATTGACATTCATACATTAGTCTGATATGCTGATGAGGGGCTTTGTAGAGATATGCATGGTCGGCAGCAACCATGTCAACATAAAAGTGGCCCGAGCTTTTGAATCTTCCAATCCAATCCAATCCGACCTTCCGTCGCCATGACCAAGACCGGGGAGGACATTTTCGGAGCATGGAAGTACTGGCAACAATGATGGCCTTTGTCCAAAGGGCAGCCACAGTAGACAACAATGAATTGAACGCGCCGCCCCCGCCGCGGCCTTGTAAGCGCTAGCATGATCCATTTGGCGGATCATGCGAAGAGTAAAGTAATATGCCTGACATGAAGAATGAAGACGGACGTCGTATAGCCATGCCACTGCACAAATCACTCAATCAAGGCGGGCTCTGCTCCGTGTCCGCGATTTCCAGCACATGAGCTAGTCTTCCACCTGTGAAATCCAATGGCCGCACAGCAAATTACCTATTGCTTGCATATGAGCAGCATTTCCCGTGTCTCGCGATGTCGAGGGGGGGCAAGAGGGGGAAAAATGATAGATAAATTGCATCACAGCTCCGGCATCATTTGGAGGGGGGTTTGGTGTTGGGTGTTTGCGGTCCGAGAGGTTACTTTGGGCTGGGGATGCTTAAGCGGCTAGACGGCTGGCTGGCTGGCTGGCCTCCGGAGATGGTCGACTGGTGATCGCTCATTGGCAAGGTATGTATGGGGGCAAGGTGTTTGGCGTGCTGGGGTGTTGGGGGTGTGCTGTGGGCTGCTGTGAGTATTTTGGGATGGAGTGTTGTCTGTGAGAATATCTGGAAGAATTGTTGTCTCGATATGAGGATTTTGCCTTGGAATACATAGTGTATGTTGTCAACGCATTCTGATGACATGCGCTTACTAGGCATTCCTCGTTGAGAGCCAATAATTGCAATGCTCTACCCCCAGCGTAGCAATGTCGGCCGGAGTGACCGACGCCTTCCACCAGAACAAGAAGCAATGAACTCGTTGGAGTAGTCGGTTTAGCTTGCGAGCTATGAGATGGGGCCAGCTTGACCATCAGACCAAGACCGACTAACATGAAGTTTCGATGCTGCCGATGAGGCCCTGGTAGCAAGCGGCACGGTCAAGCACTCTGCCGTCTCGGTCAATGCCACCTGCACCTTAGCCACGATGCATCGAGCGCGGACTACAGGCGGATGTTTGGCCAGTCCGGCCACTTCACCAGCTCGTCCAGCACAAACTCGAGGACGCTGATGAAGTGCTCATGGGAGTCATGCTTCCTGCGAGCAGCTGTGTTGGCTGTGTCGAGCCTGTGATAGGCTGTCGCGTTCTTGTACCAAGCGCACACAATTTTGCGCTGCCTGATGTTCTCTTGAAGATCGACAATCTTGTCTGCCAAGTCGTGCGGCTTGCCTTGCTTGTAGCCAAACTCCGATTGGCTAGTGAGGTTCATAGCAATGTCCAAGAAGTCGCGCGACCTGTCCGCCGTCTCGGTTTACTCTTCGTCGACAAACTGGCATTGCCTAGTCTTGAGCCAGATCCAGAGCTTCGTGGTTGATTTGGAGTACTCGACGTAGAGGTTGAAGATGCGCTCTGGGATCCTCTTGATGTTGCCATTGACGACTCTCATGTTGCACTTATCACTGTTTTGTGATTGTCAGCTTGAATGGAGTCATTTGAGCTGGAAGTATATACTTACTCGGTGGTGAGTCGGCTAATCGCCAGGACAGAGGTCGGCGGCAACGTAGCAGTCGATCTGCCGCCGCTAGAATGCACCTGCTGTTGCGAAACAGCGACAGGCTGCGCGGTCGGCGATGACAGAGTCAGCGGCGTCGGTGACGATGATTGAGCTGGCGGCGTCGATCCCAGCTCAGCACGATAGACAATCAGCGCCGGAGCCAACCTGCCGCTTTCGAGCACATCGATTTCGTGGAATTGGTGCTTGCCCGCGAAGTGTCCGCACGTCTCCTGGGCGCCGACGTCGACAAGCTTGTGCTTGATGTCCTCGCGCCAATCCTCCGCAGCTTCCGGACCAGTCGCGCGCTTGCTCGCAACAAGCAACACAGGCCTGTAGACATCACCGGTGCGGCGTTGCAAATGGCTGTAGGCGAGCTGATACTGGACGGTGTCCGCCGCGCGAAGAACTTCAAGCTCGATCTGGTCAAGCAACACTCGCGTTGCGGCCGGTAGAGCCTGGTTCGGTGCGGCGGTGACCATGGCCGCGAATTGCTGATGGTGTGTGCCGGGCAGAAAGCAAAAGTGAAAGGAAGACGTTTGGCAAGATGGGTGGCGACAAGAGCACAGACCTTACGGAGCCAGCCGGCGGTAAGACGCTCGCATGTGATCCTCAGCTCCGTGCTGCTAATCCTGTACAGCTTTGACCAACAATCTGCACCTCGACCAATAATATGCCTTTAGCAGTAGCCTCTGTTGCCCCGGTCGTCAGTACGCATGTAAAGTTGGTTGAAACAGGTAGCCTGTCGGCATGTGCCACGAGATACCTTTGACAGAAATAGATTTGATCCTCCGACCGAGCACTTCAGAAGCCGATGTCCCATATTCGCAGAAAAGCATTCAATCGGTCTTGCTCGCATTCCACGTGACTGCTGCAGCTTCAGGAGAATCGCCCTTTGGCGCTCTAGACTCGAGAATATCTCATATCCCTCTGTTGAACTCCACCTTCCCGCCCTCGCCACCCTTGTCCCAGAACTCCTCCTCTAGGCTCCTCGCTGACACAGCTTGCCTCTGTGGAAACGCCGCCAGCGCCAACGGTAGCGCAAAAATGCTCGTCCCTAAGATCAAGCCCAAGTTGAGCGGCAGCATCATTCTTGGTCTCTGCTTCAGCCACTCTGTCCTCTGCAACCGCACCAGAATCAATGGTGGCAAGACCATGATCGGCGTAGCGTTCAGCACTCTCGAAATAGCAGTCTCACCGACGGCGAGCGTAGCAGCCTTCTTCGACTTGCCGAGCGACTCCAGCGGCTGATTGGCTTCCTCGCGCTTCTTGCGCTGCTCTTCGGATTCGTGAGGGTAGACGTCAATGCCAAGACGGATCTCTTCGCCGCGCATAAGGAACACGTTGAGTACACCCGCGCTTGCTACAGCCGCGAATGGCACCAACCTGCCCAACGTCGTTCTCGCGGCAGGACTCAAACCCTTCAATCTCGGGACCAAGCTGTTCAGGCCCACCGCGACCGAGCATGACGCGCCGACAGCCAAGAAGTACGACTTGAGGATCGTAGAGGTGGAGAGCGGAGTCGATTTGTTAGCATTGGCATTGTTGATACCGACGTTGAGAGACTGGTTAGCAATTTGCCAGCCAATAGTCCCAGCGGTCGAAAGGTTCGGCGTCAGCATGCCAGCTGTTACTACCAAGTTGGAAAGAACGAAGCATGACATGCGGAAGGGCAGGAACACTGGTTCGCCGGTGTCTACCATTCGGGGTCAGCGTTCTTGAACGTCGAGCTTTGAGAGATAGCGTTTTGCGTACCGGGATGCAATGTGGAGTCGACGATCTTCTTCGCCTTCCAAAGCTCCGGGCTCATAGACTGTACTTGGCCCTGCTTGTATGCTGAAATAAGAGATTTGGCGTGTTCGAGGCCAGCGGATGATGTGAAGAGGGTTCTGTCGAGTACCGATCAGCTTGCTGTGGGTCAGATCACTCCTGGATTGTCTTGTCACAACAAATGAGCAGGCATACTGACCCATTATTGCTGTTTGGAACTGTAGTCAGATAACTAGTCTAGTCTCACCTCGGGTCTGATATGTCTGCTGAGTGCTTCACTCTTCCCCAGTACGTGCTCAGATCATGTCTTGAAGCCGGCAGATCTCTGCTGCCAGGTAACGACGCCGACATTGTCTTTGTCGCTCTCCCGCCTCCACGCGACGACTCTCCGGGCGCGTCTATGTCTATGTTGCTGTGTTCCCTGAGTCACTAATGGCATGCAAACAAGTGCAGTCGGTGAAGAAAGCGGAAATGAATCCGTCCCCGGCTTCTTCCAAAATTCAATTCTCTCTCTTCTTCCTTTGCATTACATGCACATTAGAGACTCAACATGGTGATCACAGCATACTGGTCGCCTCCATTGCGCCAGTGAATGGTCTTGCACTGGCACTCACGCAATATCCACCAGTACATCGACATCGCCGTGTCATCATCGCGCTGTCTGTCGCAGACATCGTAGGCACAATACGTCTCCTGCCGCGCTCGATCTTTGCACCTTCCGTCATAGGTCTTGAGCTGGTCATACAGCCTGTATTATGTACAACATGTATGCACGAGACAAGAGTAACGACTGCGACGGTCTTTGAGTACGAGCCGGCTATTTGCGCTATGGTCGGACCTCGTAATTTACCTGTCGGTACAGCTCCGAGTCGTTTCTCGATTGTTCAAGAATGTTCATGACCCATTCGCGCTGTCTGCTTTCACGTCCTTTGGTGTCTTTCACGTGTCAGGATGACATTCTCCTAATCCTTGGTCCTCAGCGAGCAAAAACTTGGGCAAGACTTGATAAATCTCCATCCAATATAAGGTCTCCGGGCAATGGGGTTAATCAAAATGATCCACTTCTTCTGACATCATTCATGCCAATTTCACTGGAGGCTGGCAACTTCGACTGTTGCCCTTCTCTCCCGATTTGACATGAGGGGACATATGCACGCAAAGTCAGCATGCAAGATCCACTCACACAGCTGCCACCGGAACTCATCCTTAAAATTCTGGAGTTCACGCCTCCAGCGTCCCTGGCGTCGTTGACAAGCACATCCAAAGCTTGGCATACGTTCATCGACGCGGTTCACCAAGATGCCATTTATTCATCACCCACCAAGACCAACCATCCATCTGGATCGAAGGACTTTGACTTCCTCAACGATGCTACCAGCTTCGCAAAATACTATGCTGGTACCTCGTCCTGGAAAGACTTATGCCGTCGCCAGACCTTGTTACCTCAAAATCTCAACAGGGAGCAACCAGTGACGAGAGAAAGTGTGGTTCAAATTGGAAATGATCCCGTTTGGAGGTTCCGTCCAGACTTCGAGCGACGATTCTTCGTGTCGACATCTCAGGCTGGCGGCTTAAATGTCACGGACATGGATTCTGGACAATTGCTCTGGAGACTGGAATCCACATTGGACGACGGGCAAACCGGAGGGGATAGAGTGAGGCCTTATGCACATCTGGAGTACCAGGATGGCACAGCTTGCTTTGATCGAGAGGGCGATGCGATCGAAGTATGGAAGACGGACTTGGAGACGAGCATGGGACGAGGCGAATTCAGACGGGTAGCTGTACTTGAGCACAACTGTCAGACCAGAGGCTTTCAGCTATCCTATGACACGTTGTGCGTCGTCTCAACAGAAGGCAAAGGATTCGTCTACGATTCCAAGCAGGCGGCGCCCAAACTGGTCAAAGTTTTAGATATCGAACAGAATGCTGTTGGTCACCTCGACCAAAACGCAGAAGTCGTAATGTACAGCATGGGCGCCGACGCATATCACATCCACTCCAAGGCTACTGGCGAGCTGCTTACTGTCCTGGATCCCAACCAGTGTGAGGACTTCTACCATATCAAGCATCCGTTGCCACGGTCAACCACACCTGCAGGTCCCGGTAGACATGGTCCTACAGTCCGTAGCTTCCCTCCCGAGAGCCCAAGGACCGATCGTCTGACGCCGCTCACGATACACCGCGACCACTTTCCAAGGCCTGATGATGCGCAGACGCCTTTGGATGAAGACGAGTGGGGCGCCGGCATGCTGAACGATGATCTAATGGCCGGCGTCAGCCGTGGCGGACGTGTGCTTTTGTGCACTGGCTGGAAAAAGGCTTTGCAGAAAGGTGGCAAGCCTGAAAGTATGGCGATGATTGAGTGTGACACTGATGGGACGAGTTTCGATCTTGGCGGGTGGCTGTCAGTCAAGAACGGCAGGGTCATGTTTGAAGTCCAAGACCGGGTTTATGTCGTTGCACTCAATGATGAAGGCAAAGTGCAAGCCACAGCTGAGATGAAGCAGAAGAGGGCAAGCTGGTGCTATGCCACCAGCTCAGCACCTCAACTTGCTGTGCCTGTGAGTTTCATGGCGATTTTCGATGACTGTATCATGCATACATTCACCGTAAGTCCCGCCACACACTTGTAGTCATTCTTGTGGCATAACAGAAATGCTGATGTACAATATACAGACCCTGGGCTGGCGCCAACGCAATCGCTCACCCGATGCGAATCCTGAAGAGGAGATAGGACCAGCTCGTATCTTCCCAACCAAAACCATCCGTGTCCTGAGCTTCGCTCCCGACTTGACGGGCACAGGGAGCGAAGCACCTTCGCCTGTGCTTTGGGAGCCGAGCAGGGTAGACTGGGAGCAGAGCGAAGCGGAGACCGCACAGGAAGGAATCTTGAGGTTGGTGGCAATGCTTGGGAATCAGCTGGAAGAGGAGGAGGACGAGATGTTGGAGAGTGCGCTTGTGGGTCTAGATGCTGATGACGAGGACGAGGCGGAGGAAGGGGAAGAGGATTAGAGCCAAGGTATGCGCTCAAGCTCAATTCTTTTAGCAGCGCCTCCTAACGCACGAAGCCAAGCAAGAGGGCGTCGTATTGTCAGTGTTGCTAACATCGTCGCAGCTGAGCGACCTCACTGTCATTACCCGATCCGGAATGGCGGTTTGGTGTCCCAACCCACAGCCCAAAAGATCGATAATCACCAACGGGCGATGATTCCGCCCCGCCCTACAACTCTGGGACAGCAAAACAATGACCTCGCCGCTTTTCCTGTCTCTCCACCCTCTCTACCCATCTTGTCTCGTCCAACTCCATCCCCAATTATTGTCTTTCCAGCAATGTATCTCATCACGTGTTCCGTATGACTGGTGCTGGCAAGTGCATTTACGGGCCTCTCATCAGCCAGGGCTGAGAGGAAGCCCGTCACAGAACCTCGAGAGTTCGACGTACTTCTGTCTCCCTGTGGCTCCGCTCACACTTTCTGTCTCCCAGTCATGGCCCGCGCCATCGCATTCGCCGAGGCAATTGTCCTTGTTGCTGAAGCCATGACCATCGGGCCATTGCTGCAGTCGCACGGCTTAGCACGAGGCATACGTTAAATTGTCCCCGGGCCTGCACATACGCAGCAGTGGCTTTCGTCCTTGGACTTGCACTGCCATTGGCAGGCGCTTGCAGTCGGCAGGCAAGTGAGCAGGATTGCGAGGGCTGAGGTTGTTTGGACCATCTCTGCTCGAAAGGGATGAGATGAGGATGAATTGGGTAGAGCATGAAGTTGGATGATCTCGACTGACGCAGTGCGATACCCAGATCTAGAAAATGTGCCTAGCAGGTACGAAGATGAGCGAAGAAGTCCGCTTACTGTATAGAATAGGAGACATACGGCCGACCGAGACCACCACCTCAACGCCTTGGATATCGTGCTTGCAATCCCGAGACTTCGCGATCGGCTTGACAGTCGCGACGCCGTCCACTTCGCTCTCAAATCTTGACATCAGATCTGACAGCAAATCTTAGACTTCAATCGTGGAAAGTCGACATTACAATCACACCATCGAGATGAAATCTCATCTCAAGCTATGATATGCGTTTCGGCCGTGAACCGGTGTACTTCTGCAGGAACCGATCGCCGACTTCCTCATCGTGTCGAGAGAATATTGATACTTCGTCTTGAATGTCTTTCGCTCCGACGTCTTTAAACAAAGTTTCGCCCGCCAGCTGATCTGGTCCCTTCTGCACAAAGGCCGGCGGTGCATCATTCGGTCCAGTACACACCGTGGTTCCTCGATCGATAGGCTCTGCATGTCCTCGTCTTGTGATTTACTGCGCTCGAGGATGTCATTTGACGTGGTGGAATACCTAAAATGCCAGTGATACTGCGCCCCGGCCAAGGCTTGCTCACATGAGTGGTCATTGAGGACTTTCACACAAGAGAGGACAGCTTGGGACAACCGAGCCGGCCGTACAACAACCACAAAGGTACGCCGTCATCTCGTTGAGAGCTGCTCATGGTTCTGCAGTCCCGGCTCTGGCGGTGGTCCTGGCTCGCTTCTTCGATGTAATGTGGTTGGCAGTGATTCAATGCTTGATCGCTGGGGTTTCGGATGATATATATATTTTGAACGGCGATTGTATTGTAACAACCAATCAGGTTTCAGCATTGGTGGTTTAGTGGTAAAATTGGCCGTTGCCATTGGCTTCCCTCGGATATCCAACCCGGGAAACCTCAAGGTCGGCCAGCCCCGGGTTCGATTCCCGGCCGATGCATTGTCTTTTTTAGTAATGACGACGAGGCGACCATTGTTTTGCTGTCCATGAGGTGTGGCAGCGATGGGATTATCACCGGTGGGCAGCTGTTGGACTTTTTGGCTGTGGGTTGGTGCGCCAAGCCACCTTTCCGCATTAGGTAACGACAGCGAGGTCGTCGAGGCGCTTTCCGACGGTGGGCGGGTAATTGGCAGAGGCTCTTGGTATTCCGATGGATGGCTCTGCATGAACATCTTGTTCTCTGCACCGGCAAGCTCAGAGGCACCACGATTCCAGGCCTCTTGCTCAAACGGTCTATCACGAAACGACTACCCTCGTACCGACCAGGAGCAATGGTCAATATGCGATCGTATGCGGCCCTGGGACACTGAGCCTGACTATTGCGCGTTACATCTGTCGGTTGTCTTTCTCTCCGGCTAAGCATAATCGAATCATTCTTTACCAAGCATCTGACCACCTATGTACGAGTTACTGATCTCCGCTGCTGCTCGAAGAGGCGGCCATTGGTACTCAGACATTCTGGATCTCCATGCATCCCATCGAAACAGAGGATTTGGCCGACATTTTGCAGCGCTTCGATTCGAAAGAATGCAACGACCCAAGTCTTATTATGGACTCGCCCTGTGCTCGTGGACTTTGACTGGTGCGACTCACAGCAGCAAAGATCGCTGTAGTCCTGCTGCATGCATTGAGACCTTTACAGTGACGGTCGTGCATCTAAGGTTACTGGGCGTGATAATACATATTCGGCGTCTTACGGATGGCTGCATGGCTCTGAATCAGACGGCAGGGGAAACTCTAGCAGGCGCATTGCGCTGACTGAAGCTCGAGTCAGTCTCTAAGAGGTTTCTGGCGTCGTCTGCGAGCAGAACGAGCTGATGTCGGTGAACGTAGCATTGTCGGAGGACCGAAAATCTAAGGCAGACGAGAAGGAGCAAGGACTGCCCATCTTTGGCAATGCACCTGACGTTTCAAGGTTCATCGTCAACGCAGGGAGAACCCAGTCGGAAGTTTCGAAAGTGAAATAGCAGAAGAAGGGCAATGTGCAGTTTTACCGAAGTTCGTCAAAGCTAGCTATCAAAGGTGTATACAGAATAAATCAACAGTCATAGGAAGGTGTCGTAGCGACCGCTCACGGGCTGTGAAATAAGTTAGCATGGCTTCATAAAAAAGGGTAGTATAAGGATTTGGTACTAACCAGAAGACGACCTTGAAATCGACGGCACCTTGGTAGCAGACAGTGTCAGCTGGGCTGCCATCGGCAGTCTGGTCCTCGTTGGTCCAGCCTTGGTCGAGCGGGCAGTCGTCGAGGAGGCAAGTCTTGTCCTCGCAGTCCTCGTGGTAAGGGTAGATACCGACGCCAAAGTCGCTGCCGCTCATAACCGAGTTGTCGTAGGCAGTACCAGTGGTGCCGCTGTAGCTAGAGTAGCCGAACTCCGCGAGAGCCTGGGGGAGCCACTGACCAGCGGTACCCCACTCAGCGTGAGCAGAGACACGCATGCCAGACTCGGTGAACGGCGCGGTGATGTTGTGCTCGCAGCCGGCGTCGACCTCGGTCGGGTCGGACAGCTGGTTGACGCTGAAGGAGCTGGTGATCTGGTAGAGGGCGATGTGCTTGCTCTCGGCGCAGTTGTTCCAGACGTTGATGAGGAAGGTGTCGGAGTCGCGCTTCGCCTCGGAGACGTGAGGGTGCGGATGGTGGACGTGGGACGATGGGCGAGCGCTGGCCGTCAAGGCCATGGCCGCGGCAAGAGCCAGCTGCTTGTACTGCATCGTGGATGATTGATCTGGGTCTTTGTTGACTGGAGCGTGGTCGTTTCAAACGTCGCGTTTCGTGTTGACGAATCGATAAAAGCTGCTGGGGCGCTTTGAACAGGGCGTGTTGTAGAACGAGCGTCTGCGGTGTGAATGACCGACTTGAAAGGAGTGACTATGTCGCTGGCGACGTGTGTTGTGCGTGACCGTACCTGAGGAGGCGCTGTAGGAGCAGTTAACGATGTTTGCGGAAATCAAAGGACTATGAAGGTTTACAACGCAGCGACGGGAGATTGGCTAATAACGTCCACGACAAACCTACGCTCGTCCCAACAAAGATGTGGGACGGACAAGGGGGAACGCCGCTGGGCGCCACAGCCGCCATGCCGTAAACTGCATGAAAGGTCACAAAGGCTTTCTTTCATGTCGCGTGCGGTTGACGTGGGCGCTTGCAAACACGGCAGGGTGCTGTGGTCTATTGACACGTCCGCGAAATACTGCCGTCGGGTGAGCCACGTCTGCACTGGTTGGAGCCCGAATTGACCGCGGGTCTCTCCTCGAAGGTATGGTCAACGCCGTGGTAGCCGATTCAGGGGATGTACCTGGCAGCGGCTCAAGCGTGACAGCACGCATCTGGACTTTTCGCTGTCAGGATCAACGTACGCGATCTCCACAGCAAGCGGGCGATCTGCCCTATGGGAGCGTCCTCCGCCAATCACTGGGTTATAATTCGGCGCTGCGTCGCCTAGGTTGAGCGGGAGTTGCCGCTGCAGGAACGCGCGTATAGCTGGAGAGCCACGAGAAAGGAGCCCACGCACCGGATCCCCATTGGACGTCATTCTCACGAGATTCGTTTCAAAAAATATGCACATGCATGCATGCGAGCGCCGCAAAGGTTTTGCGGTCGGGTAAATGGTGCTTGGAATCGCTTGAGAATTTCTCACTGGTCGGCTTGTTTGAAATTTCACGACATTCCCGCTAAGTCAGTCGTGAGTCGTGATCGTTAGCCAGAAGCTTCAGAGCGCCACCAATTTGCGAGGTCCTAATCTGTCTCTAGCGGTGCTGACACAACCGTCATAAGCAGACGTACCGCACTTCGCTTCGCACGAGGACTGCATGTAGCACGGCGACCATAGCGGTGGTGTATGTACCGTGGGACGAAGCACGACACTGCCAGGCCATCGATGCAAGCGTCGTGTGCTGTGGAATGGAGTATCCCAATATACTTTGGATCAATAAGTCAGTCTTTGCATCTTGTCGCCCAAAACTCCGTTCCTGCCAGTGTTTTGCACAGCACTCGCAGCATTCGAGACACAGCCCGAACCCACGTCTGGCACCGGGCTGCCTCTCAACGAACAGTGTCGGCAAGATGCTATAGGACAAGGCCACGTCGAACTCTGAGACCGATTCATGATTGGTGCGCTAGCGAAGACCGCATCCGGGATTGACCCAATGAGCAGTGCGCATGCGTCTGTAACTTTTGCTTCTGCGGCATTCGTCCCTGGCTTGTTCACCGAAGCAGCACGAAGAGTCAAAGACCATGACGGCGCTGATAGATGCCGACCTCAGCACGTCCACGGCGTGATTGCGCGGTTGAGGGCCAAGATAGACTGTGTAGTCGCCCATAGTTGTGGTTCAGCCCATCAGCTGTGTGACTCGTGACTTGGACGATGCTGTCTGGCCGCAGTCTCTTTGAACCGGAAGAAAGTCCTTCTGACCTCCAGCGAGGCCATCATGACGAAATGCAGCTCCCGAGCGTGCAGCTCACTTTCGTCGGTAGTGGGTGGCAGGACCATTTTCGGAGCTGACGATCCGATACAGCATTGTGCTCTCCCAAGTCGTGCTCGGGCAGGTGGCTGTGTCTAAACTTCATGAGGGCAAAAGATTAGGGCAAAAGATGAAAGGCAGCGGAGCATGTTGTGTCCAGGTAAACGTCGCTTTCCTGTGCATCGTGTGCTGGGGACATCATAAGGTAAGCACAACGCAAGGGAAAGGCTTTGAGGAATGTACGGCCTCTACAACAGCTTGCGAGCAAGCAGGTAGCGGTAGCGCGTGCACGTGGCGATTAGCGCGTGTTCAGACCATTGAAGAATCTGTCGAGGACAAAATGCTGACCTCCTACTTTATGGTCTTACAGAACCATCTCCGTGAGCTTCACGCAAACACAAGGCGAACTCGGTATTATCATGCTGGCCTGCTGCCCTATCGATAGCATTATGTTTCAGCGAACATGTTCCTGTTATCTTCTATTGTAAGCAGAGCCCCGCACTTCCGCGACCCTGGACTCAATCACATCACCTCAATCCGGGAGAGCAGCACGCCATACCACCACTCAGAGCACGAGCAGAGCACGCAATTGCCAATGGCCATGTATATCTTGCGCGTATCTGACGATGTCGGCCAAATAATGCGAGCTACTGTAGCAAGGAGTGCCTGCCGGCGCATCGTATCGTCACTGCTTTGAAAATTATAAGGTCTTGATCCCGTCGCCATGATAGATCCCGTCTGTATCTATTCCTTAGGCTTGCTGGTGTATACTACTTTGTATAGTCTTGAAGAGCATCAACTAATCCATCGATACCGAGATCTATTGTTGCGGCACGCGCCATATTACCACTTGAGATAACAGCTTGGAAATGGCGCCAGCTCTTACAGAGGCGCCTGTTGAACCACAGTCGGTCTTTACGTATGACAAGCCATCGAAAGCTATCTTTCCGGACGGCATCAAAACGAGCGGCCAGACGAATCCTCAGTACGAGCTCCTGAGGCCATACAGCGAATTTCCAAAGGAGATCACAGGAGAGACTGTGTGGAAGAAGGAGGACTATGAAGGTCATCCGGAGCAATGGGTGCACCATTTCAGCAACGATGAGGTGGACGAGATTAGCGCTACTGCAGACGCTTTCATAGCCAATGGGACACCCCTGACTGGTATCACAAAGGTATGCATGTCGAGCATGATCGATGGGCAGAAGAGCGGTGGCGCTGATCTTCTGTCTAGGCAAACTTCCCACTACCCAAATTTGCGCCATTCCTGGAGACCTTACGCAAGGAGATACTGAATGGCAAGGGCTTCCTACTCTTCAAGGGCTTCCCGGTCCAGAAATGGGGCAACCATAAATCAGCAGTGGCTTACATGGGTCTTGGCACATACCTTGGCTACTTTGTATCTCAGAACGGCTACGGCCACGTACTAGGCCACGTTAAGGACGTCGGCGCGGACCCAACGCAGATTGACAAGGTCCGCATCTACCGCACCACCGCACGCCAGTTCTTCCATGCCGATGACTCGGACATTGTCGGTCTCCTCTGCATCGCCAAGTCGCTAGAAGGCGGTGAGAGCGATATCTCCAGTGTCCACCATGTGTACAATACATTGCAGAGGGAGCATCCAGATGTCGTTGAGACACTTACCCAGCCCATCTGGTATTGGGACCGCAAGGGTGAGGTGTCAGTTGGGCAAGAACAGTGGACGAAGCAGCCAGTGCTATACTTGGAGCCCACTGAGAACGGCCGAGTATACTGCAAGTGGGATCCATACTACGTCCACTCGCTCAAGCGTTTCAGCGATGCGGGTATCATCCCTCCGCTTTCTGAGGCACAACAAAAGGCCGCCAAAGTCCTGGAAGAGACCTGCCAGCGTCTGGCCCTGCACATGATCCTCGATATTGGTGACATCCAGTTTCTGAGCAATGCCCATGTTCTGCACTCTCGGACTGCATACAAGGACTACCCGCCACCTGCGCCAAGGAGGCACTTGATGAGATTGTGGTTGGCGACGCCGGACACTGAGGGCGGCTGGAAGTTGCCTTTCCCGGACTCTAGCCACAAGAAGAGAGGAGGTGTGCAGGTCAACGACACGCCACCAAAGGCGCCATTGGACGCCGAGTAGCCTGGCGGTGGTAGATATTGCTGTATTTAGCGTTTTGATACACACACGAAGTACGCGCAGAGTGCTGCTATTCCAAGTTCATGTGAATGCTTTGCCGGCGTGCTCCACGCTTAGCGCCAATTTCCCAATAGCACTACCTCCCTCAATCTCTTTGTGCGCTTTCCGCACTCCATCAACAGTCAACGGCAAGGTTTGTGTATGATGGCATTTCACCCTTCCTTCATCCAGCCACCTCGCCAGGTCCTTCAGTATCTTACTATGCGAGTCCACATCCACGCCATAGTAAGGTTTAGTCCCCAACAAGCACCAAACGTAAGTCAAGCTCTTGGCCATCCATTCAGTGCCATACATTGGCATGTCCTTGTCCTGCACAATGCTGCAAACCTTCCCAAACGGTGCACAAATGGCCGCGGAATCTACGACATACTTTGAGTTCGGCGTATGCGTGATAAAGACATACCTGATGGGAACATCCAGCCTCAGATCCTTGATTTGCTGGACAATGTCCTCCCGGTGATTCACAGTGTGCGTAGCTCCCATCTCCGTGCTGAATTTGGTCGTCTCTTCTCTTGAGGTCGTAGTCACTACTACAGGCAGTCTGAGGACCTGTCGAGCGATCTGCGAAGCCACAGAGCCTACACCGCCGGCACCGTTGACGATGAGTATCCCGCTCTTCTCCTGCTCTTTGATCTCCAGCCTCTCAACCAAGGCTTCGTAAGCAGTTATCCAAGTCAACGGCATAGCAGCCGCTTGCGCGAAGCTTAAGCTCTTTGGCTTCAAAGCAACACTCCTGCTGTCGACTAGCTGGTATTCAGCATTGCTACCATGCCTGACAGGCGACCCGGAGTAAAACACTTCATCTCCCACACTAAAGCCTGAGGCCTCGCTGCCGACTTTCTCAACTACGCCTGCGCCGTCGAAGCCTAGAATCTGCGGCAAAGCAGGAACGCGGTCGTAGTAATCAGGATAGTCGTCGTAGATTCCTGCTCGCACTTTGGTGTCGACTGGGTTGACTGAGCACGCTTGTACTTTGATGATAAGGTCGTGAGGCGTCTCTGGCTCGCTGGGCGTAGGGGCCTCGATTGCTGTGAGGTTTGAGATTGGTCCGTATTCAGATACTGCGATTGCTTTCATTTTGCTGTTCTATACAGTAGTGCATGCACAGTGGGTATTGAGTCGAGATCTGTTCATCACCTACCTGATCTACCTATATAATCAGTGGTATCTTGAGGTCTGAGACGACGTCAAAGAGTGTCATATCCTGCTGATGGCGATGGTTGTCATTTCTGCAGGGTTGTGATGTCGAGATCATCAGGTTTCACTTGAGCTCCGCCTTCCGAGGCTAGACACAGACAGCAGACCACACTGGACGTTCACACTTGCGATTATTTGGCGCAACAAAAGGACGAATTGGCTTGCGCGGCGAGGACTCTCGACTGCATCCAACGATCCTTCGACCACCTTTCAGAAGCCATTTGAACGCCATCGACTCACCAGTCGTGGATACAGAAAGCATGCATTAGCATATTGAGGCAGGCATTTGTCAGTCAACTAAGTTGAGTGGCATGAAAGAAGACGGGAGAGTCAATGCGAAAGTCAAGTTGGATGTGAGAGACGACGTTGGGGTCGAGTGCTGACAAGAGAAGCAAATACTGACATGAGCATCAACTACCTCCAGAGGCATTGACATGAGCATCAAATATTGACATCACCATCGAAAATTGACGGAAGTATTGACAGGGGAGTCAAATATTGACGTGAAAACACAATGATGATATGACAGCCAAGACTTGGCAGAAAGGCGATCGAGTAATTCATTGGACGGCAGTATCAATTCAAGCTGCTTCAAGAAGTCATAGAGGAGTCCTTGGCCCTCGCCTGATCAAGCTCGCTTCCCTTGATCTCCCTCAACACACCAGTGTTAGCCACGCCACCAGTCAGGTTGGCTCCGATGATCTCCTTCGCCGCACCCAACGCACCAACCTCTGACTTGTAGTACGAAATGTACTTAGCCTTGACTTCAATCAAGCGCATCCGAGGATCTTCAGGTCCGCCGGTGTGCACGCCATCCTTCAGGTCACCAAACCAGGCCTTGACGCCACTGCTGTAGACCTCTTTGATGCGAGGATCACTGCCGCTGGTTGTCGCGTTGCCAGACACGGAGATCCAGTCTTGCGAAGTGTTGTTATGGAAGATGACCTGAGCTTCGCCATTTTTCTCCAAATCGACGATTTTCTGCGAATGAGCGTTGGCGAGGAAGAGGAAGTCGGGACCAGTGCGTTTGGCTACTGCCATGCAGCGTGAAACGGGCTGTACGACGTCAGTTGGTCATCCTGGGCTACCTATTCGTCTGTGATCGACATACTCCGATACCATTCCTGTATGTGCCCAGCATGCTGATTTTCACCTTGTCGGCTACGGCATAGAAGTCCTCAAGCTTCTTGTCGAGAGATGCAGACTCATCGTACTGCTTGGAGACAGAGGGATCGGTCTGTCTGTTGACCTCCTCAGCCTTCAAAGGTTCAGGCATCCTGAATACTGTTGTCGAAGTAAATGGTCGTTTTGGGATCTGAAAAGCACGAGTAAATGTCCTGGAGGAGGCGGTGAACTTGGTAGAGAACATTGAGACCTGAAAATTGGTAGATTTATAGAGCAACAGACCTGTATTTGATGCTACATGCAGACTGCAAGTAGCTGCATTCAATGTTGTGCAGTGACGCGTTGGACGCGCTGGAGCGGAGACTGTCCAAAGTCATGATGCTAGAACCACGACACAGAAATCGGCGGCAACTTCGACCGGACCTCCGAAGGACATGCTTTCAACAAATTTGTTTCGTGAGAAGGACGACACCTCAGTCTGTTTGCAGCACAGCGCTGAAGACACTGGATGTATAGAAGCGTCCTATCCGAACGCGCTTCGCGTCGGCCCCAGGAGTGCCACTCGCATCGATGTTTTCGCCGGAGCACAACCATAAGCACTGGAGCAGTTTACGCTCGACACTGTGTCCATCTGAAGAGAATCTTCGGCGGTGGTGTGCAACGGAGCAGCATACTGTGTAAGGTGTTGGTTTGTTGGCCCTCCGACGGCAGTATTGGCGACCTCACGGAGCACTTCAATCTAGGCCGTTTCGCAGCTTCTAGGATTGATGTATCGTGCAGCTGACCTTGAGCGAGTCTGGCGATATAGAGAAAGATCTCAGCCACTGCCATGCTGCCATACTGCCATGACTCGACTCCTTTTACTAGCTCTCGGATTCAGGAAGGAATGTGAACGAAAGTTGTTAAGGTTTCTGTAGCATGATGTGGTCAGCGAACTCCACTTCCTCGAATTCTACCGAGGCCGTCGCGCTCGTTGACATTGTTGATCGCTGCGCTAGGACCAATATGTTGAATGTTTGACGGCTCAGTCATCCTGCGCTATATCGCCGCGAGAGATAGGCCCGACGTTCAATTGCCGCTGGGAAGTGCTGTTGTGCTCCTACAGTGCAATCAGGAATGGATCACATGGATGCTCCCGGCACAACCCGGCCAGGCTGCTCTTGACTACTAAGTGACCACATCGAGGTCCTCACGAGCTGAGATCCACGAATAGGAGAGCAGAATATCCTCTCGACTTGGTCTTGCCGCTGGAAAGGCAAAGAAGGACTGCCGAGTCACAGCAGGTTGCAACTTCGAGGCCGAATCAAGGGCTGTCCATTGCGTAGCTGTCATGGCTTCCCTCGATGTTGTTGTGGTCGGCGCAGGCATAGGCGGCCTGGCAGCTGCTGCGTTTCTTCGACAGCAAGGCCATAAAGTTCTCCTCCTGGAGAAGTCCAAATTCCAGCAAGAAGCAGGCGCCGCAATCCTTATGATGCCGAATACAAGTGGACTCCTTGCTAGATTGAACTTCGACTTCGAGAGAGCCGGTGCCACAGTCTGCAATGGGATGGCGCGGTTCTCAGAGGACGGCACGCAGATCTCGTCCCGCCCTCTGGGCCGCTTCTGGGAGAACAAAAACACCTTCTACATGATCCACCGCGCTGATCTGCATGATGAACTCAAACGAATCGTCCTGGATCCAGCAGGAGAGGGCCCTGTTCCCGAGCTTCGACTAGGTGTAAAAGTCGTAGACCTCGATGTCGAGAAAGGCATTGTAGCCCTAGATGACGGCCAGATACTCCATGGGGACCTAATTGTCGGCGCAGACGGTAATAAGTCCTTTACACGCACTTTTATCGATTCAGCTGCCGAGCTCAAACCTCACGGAAAGACAATATACCGGTGGCTGCTCTCCATGGACACTGTACATGCTGAAGAACAAGCAAAGTCCATGTTCACAGAAAAGGGCTACCTTGTCGATGTTCTCGCACAAGACACGAAGCTCGTCTTCTATCCATGCAGACACAACACCGCTCTCAACAGTGCCATCATCATACCCGATGCAGAAAGGAAGTCATTCGGTCTGGCTGAGGCAGATGGTGAGCTCATCGACAATCGAGCAGATATCGAGGCTACATACGACAGATTTACTTCTGGTCCGCGACGGCTTCTCGAGCTCGCGCCTGCTGAGCCAAAAGCATGGAGACTATATGACATGGAGAGGCTTAATACCTGGATCAAAGGAAGACTGGCCTTGATTGGAGATGCCGCACATCCCTTTCTGCCATGTGAGTGCTTAAAGTGCGAGTCAAGTAGGCGATCACTGACCAGACCAACCAGTCTTGGGCCAAGGAGGGTCTCAAGCGATAGAAGACGCCGCAGCGCTCGCGGCAGTCCTACCATTAGGCACACCAGCTGGTGAAGTTTCGAACAGACTGGAGCTCTTTTTCTCTATCCGCTACGAGCACGCGTCGTTTCTTCAAGACGCTTCTCGGATCAATGGAATGGACCCTGCGAAGAAACCCGCATGTAAGCTTGTACCCGAAGATGATATTTCGAGCTTTAATGGCTACTGACTGTCCGCCACAGCCTTTAGCGAGGCGGCATGCTACAAGTATGCCGTAGACCATGACGAATGGCAAAATTCATCAGACAGGCTGGAGGAGGCCCTTGCCGTTAAAGTAGCGGCATGAACGAATTAGTCGATCATGTCTGCAGTGAACAAGGTAATATCACTATGTGGCACAGAAGCTATGCGCATCGCATCCCTCGACTGCCGCAATGCCATCCTCGTCGAGCATCGTCCAAGATCCTCCGGTCAAGCAGGATCCGAATATACGATTCTCATCGAGCCCTCTTGTTGATAGGTGCCGACCTGATCATCTTGGCGCTTGCGCCGGCAGGCAAGAACTCCGCACAATCAATAAAGCCAGCCGAGAAAGCCTCTGGTATCCCCACCACGCTCAGCCGATACGCCGCATCGGCGTAAGCAACATCCCATTCTGCAGCATTGTCACCAAAGCGCAGAAACCACTCGCCGACCGCGGTGCCTTTTGCTGCGCAATGTCTGTCCGAGTCTAGTGGGTACACCTCAGGTGGTGGATTGAGCGTCTCCTTAAAGTATGTTGTGTCCCATCGTCCAGGCGTCGAGTCTTGCTTGCCACCCGTCGGGATACCGTGTGATTGCTGTGTAGTGGCCTGAGCGACGGTATGAGATCCAATAAGGGCAGCGACGTCCTTGGCGCTGAAGCCTCTGTACTGCCAATGCGCGAAGATTGCATCCTGGGTGGCGTCGTCTCCGAAGCCGTGGTTCAGCTGTCCCTCGGCCGGCGCCACGTCTGAATCGTTGCGGCCAATGACGGTCTTGACGATGGGTCCTCCGGGGCATGTGCGGACAGCGACTCTGTAGCAGTTTATGAGCGCATCGCACCGTGAATAGACAGCAAGTCGACCTACTGGGCAGCGAATTGGATCAAGTCTGCTGCGCCTACATGACCATAACGAGCAGTCCATGTCCCTCGCTTGGCGTTCAGAAAGGTGCGATACTCTTGCATATTGCCATTCTCTTCGCGAAGTATCTCGAACGAATTCAGTAGCTATGAACATTAGCAGCTTCTCGATCTCGACAGAACGTGTTGAACGCTCACTAAAGAGCCATCAGCTCCGCCGCCTTGTTCTTTGGTCCAGAGGAAGGCATCATGGAACCCAAATCGAATCGCTTGCCTCGCCAGACTGTTGCATTCGCCATTCTCCAGAAAGCTCGTGTGCAGTTCGTCGGCAATGGTCTTCCAGTACGACGGACACGACTGTCCGTATGCTGAGGATATGATCTGGATGCCAACCAGAAGAACCAGCTGGCGAGGGCGCATTGTGGTCAAACTTTGTCGTGGGCCGACAGCGTATTCAACGATACTGTGCGAGCTGTTGCAGATTCAGACTTGAGGATACCCTGAGGTCAAGCGTAGTATTTGTCCTCGTTCCATGTCTGATAGATTGACACTGTCTGGAAACAGGTCTGTAAGGTCTCGTCATGTGGCCATGAGGGGTTACTGGCCTTCTACATACTCATCCAATTGACCACTCATCCTCAAGAGTCTGGTCCGAGATTAGCTCTCTTGACCTACCATACTAAGCGCCAACCTGCAGTAGGCGAATGTGTTCAAACTGTTGCGCAAGGATCCGCGGCGATATATAGGCCCACTTCGGTGGCTTCAAGCAGGCGCGGAGATGGTCTTCTACTATATCCACTGGGTCAGGTCCGTATTGAGCTAAAAATGGGTCCTGGACGAGTGAAGCTTTCTGCTGCGCCTTCAAGTACTTGGTATCAATAATGCTTCAAGTATGAGCCGCGCGCTTGGCAAACTGTGAACTAGCAATATCGTTGTAGGTGTGGGCCGGAGGAATGTCGACTGCAATTTCCAACACAGAGTCTGTACTGTGATCGTACGTGACGAGGGTGATTAGAGGCCATGTCCTCGACCTAGATACAGTCAGTACGCACATCCGTATGACGAAAGGGCTTCTTGGACCTTGTCTCAATTTCCGTTGACAGCATAAGCTGCTCTTCGCAAGCAGAAGCTGTTGGCTAGAATGTAATCGCAAAGGTGGCTTAGTCAACCGTAGCCTCTGAGTAGGTCTGTCTGCTCGGAGCTGTGAGGCTGTGTCCCTGGAGGTAGCGTTCTCACCTCAGTCACAGAGGTGCGTAGACTGTAAACTCGCGGCAGTCCGATCAATCGGCTTGACACTACCGCTTGACCGGGGACTTAGGTTGCAGGTCGAGAACAGATGACCCGAACTGGTCCTATGCGCCTCAGTAGTGCCCAGAATTGGTCATGGGCCATCAAAGCAATGCTGACCTCGCCGAGAACTGTATATAACATGGCGCATTCAATGTCGGCGGCTCATCTGGTACGTGAAGGTGAAGATGAGGTCTGCCAAATTCGTTTGTGATTAATATCACGTGCCTGCGCGTACCGGACGCAAATGATGACCTTGCTGAGCACTTTCTTGTGTCCAATTGATGTTCGCATTGTCGAAGAGATGGGTCTTATGCCCTCGTATCTGCATCAAGCATGGTCTAACACCCGCGTGGGCCCCAAATTGCCAATAACCATAAATAAGCCGCGCCTGTCTTGAGGATGCACGACTTCTGCTTCAGATGAGCTCCAGGCATGCAAGCCAAAATATCCGTCTCTTCATCCATATGGTGATCAAAGAAGACATACTTGGCGACACCTTCTTCCAACTGTAGAGACGCGTCTCCGGGCATCATCAATTCCATCTCAGAACCTATGTATCTCCTTCTTGCCCAGCCCCAGCTCTCCAAGCACACCCTTCCTCCCCGCAAGCGCATCCTCCATCTTCGGCGGACCGCACAAAAAGACCTTCGTGCCCTTCTCATCACCCCAGCTACTTTCCCTCGCCCTTCCAATCGCCTCTTCAATCAAGCTCTTGTTCACGTATCCTTTCCTCCACTTCCTATCATCACTGAGCGAAGTCACGCCAGCACCTGCCTCAGGCGCAGACACCGCATACGTTACAGCTAGACGGTCTGGATACCGCCTCTCCAAGTCTTCCAACTCAGATCTCAGCACAACATCACGTGTGCCATTCACGCCCCAGAGCAACTGCACCTTCGTCTTATCCGCGGCATCGTGCAATATGCCTTTCGTCAATGAGTAGATCGGCGTAATGCCTGCGCCACCTGCTACGAGGATGACATTCCGGTCTTTGTCGTAGCTAGGTGTGTATGTGTAGCCTGGAATTGGTCCGCGAACGGTCAACGTTTGACCAGGGGCCAAAGAGTGCATGTGACCTGATACTCGACCATTGGGGTATTTCTTGACGAGTAGCTGTAGTTCACCTCTTGTGTCTGGATCGGATATCGGGGTATATGGTCTGAAGACTGGGAACAAGCCGTTCGGTGGGGTGTGTTGGGTCAGGATTGCGGCTGTAAAGCAGAGCTTCAGCTTTCATCTCATGAGATTTGATTGTCCAGGAGGCTCTACTTACAGCTATAAGGCACACCGCTGATCTCGCTGTCACCACCAGGCAGCTGGAAAGTGATCTTCTTGGTGTCGTGATTCACTTGCTCCACGCTCTTGACTGTCAGCTGCTTGGCAAAAAGCATAGTCTTTGGAAATGCCAGAGTCTTGGCTGGGTCATTGTGCGCAGAGTCGAGGCGTAATCGTGGTCGCTGCGAGCTGTAATATGCTGATCCTACGATACCCATGAACGTCGCCGCTGTGAGGACTGGTCTTCGTGCGAAGATGGAGGCCATGGTGGGTTGTCAATCAGTTCAGCTGGAATCAATGACAGCAAAGGAGAGTCAATCAACACGATTATCTGTTCGTCCTGTCTCGTGCAGTCAAATGAGAAGGAAGAGGACATGTCGCTGGTTACCTGTTGAGATATACAATCCGTCGCACTGCCTGCCTGATCACGCGACCGGCCTTTTGGATCCCCATATACCGATGCCTCCATCCCGGGTGTGATATCGTTCTGCGGACGCAGTGGTGAAGCTGTAGTTGCAACAGCTGTGTGCTATTTTGGGTTTGCACCCGCAAAACCCGATACTCTCGGTGCCAACTTCCAATCTGACCCGAGCGCTCATCCACACAACTCGAACCAACGTCTCCCTGAATGCAGCATGGCAAATACAACCTCCCATCAAGTCGCTAGCGATGCAATGGCATGGGTTGGTCTAGCTGGGCTGTGTGGAGGGAGCAATGCAGTCGAATGGAGTGCCCGCAGCTGTTTATCCGAGACCACTGTTACTGACCTCCTGTGCTGGCCTTGCTTTCCCAATCTGCAGGTGAAGCCACATTAAGCATTATCGAAAATACCAAGCCAGGGCCAGTGCGACAGAGAAGGTTCAGAATCTCAAGCGCCTTGATGTCGAGAGGCTTATTAGCGTTCATCAAGCAACACACCATGGCGTTTGGGCGCACAGCACAGGTTACGCCACCGCCCTGGACTGGAAAACGAGGCTTGCGTGCTTTCGCCTCGAACCACCTTGCGCGCTTCGAAGCTCTGCTGATGTGCAATTCGTAAGGATTCACTCCCTCATCTCTCTGTACCATTTATTTTGCAGGCCAAGTATGAATTCTCATCATGATTGCTTTCGCGTCAACAGATAGAAGCTGGAACCTGCCCTCACGCACCCACATAGCGACATTCTATATAATAACATTACTGACAGCAGTGCTTTGTCGAAGATACATTTTTGGTGTGTTTGCTCGTACCAGATACCACAGCTGTCAAAACTCACAAGCCTGTCAGACTCCAATGATCCTTATAAGTGTCGCGCGCTCCTCGAAAGCGGCAAGTGGTACCAAAATGACCTATGGCTGCCCACTGGCTGTAGCACCGAAAGCTACGACCTGAGAGCCATCAACGAATGTGCCCACGATCGCAAAATCGCTTTTGCCGGCGATTCTACCCTCCAGGGGACCTTCTGGGCTCTGGCTGCCAAGCTCAATGGCGATGTCGTGAGGCACCCGCCTGTGGAGGCCGATCTGCACTTCGCCAATGAGAGAGTCGAGCTGGAATATCTGTATGATCCGTATCTGAACAGCTCACAGGTCTTCCGCTACGCTCAGGCTTATCGTGAGCATTGGGACGAAGCGCCGCTGGTACTCGTGGTTGGGGCGGCCTTGCCTATGCCCATGCCGACGACGCGAAGGGCTTTGTGGATGCGATTCGGAGGATTGCAGAAGCGGCACCATCTGCAAATAGGCGGATAGCAGCTGCTTCCAATGCTTTTGCATACGAAGATGGGCCAGGAGACTTGCTGCTATTTGCGCCTGCTCAGGGCTACGCGAGTGGCGATCTTCCAGGTGCAGTCTTGAACGATGAGATGAATAGAGAGCTTAGTAAGCTGTCAGAAACCGGCGACATCGATGTCCTATGGAGCTTCGCCGACATGACCATGGGAAGGACAGAAGACAGACTCCCGACTGACGAGCCCATGTACGCTTCTCCCGAGATTGAGAGCGCGAAAGCCGACGTCCTTTTGGGTCTCCGCTGCAACGCCAAAGCAGCAAGCAGGACCAATTTTCCCAACACGCGGACGTGCTGCGCGAACTGGCGACCACGAAACTGGGTCCAGACCGCCTTTCTCTTCCTCGGTCTGCTGCTCCTACCTTCTCTCGTCCTGCTCGACCACCTCCGCCCGCTCTTCAGCAACGAAGGCAGGACTCTGCTCCGCGCCCTCGCCTCCTTCTCAGCAGTAATCTGTCTCCAGTACACCGCCGATCGCACACACATCTTCGAACAAGTCCACCGCATCCCCCACCAACTCTCCAATCTCCTCGGCATGATCCTATTGACCGCTCTCATTGGCATCATCTCCCTCCGCCGCAGCAAGTCGTCGCCCCCAAAAGCAGCAGCAGCCGCATCACTCAACCCTCCCGCGACTGCAAGCAGCCCCAAACAACCCGACCAACCCTTCCTCTCCCGCGACCAAACCGACGAGTGGAAAGGCTGGATGCAAGTCCTAATCCTCATCTACCACTGGACCGGCGCCTGGCACGTAGACTGGTACTGGAAAATCATCCGCACCTGCGTCGCCTCCTACCTCTTCCTCACCGGCTTCGGCCACACGCTCTACTTCCTCCAGAAAAAAGACCTCTCGCTCCGCCGCGTCGTCGCCGTGCTGATTCGCACGAACATGCTCCCAGTGACTCTCGCCTACGTCATGCGAACGAGGTGGTTACTATACTACTACATGCCGCTCTCGACATTCTGGTTCCTCGTCGTCTGGGCCACCCTCTCAATCAAGCCCGAATGGAACGAAAAGACCAACTCCCTCCTCCTCATATTCAAAATCGCCACCTCCGCCGCTCTAGTCCAAGCTTTCATCCGCACGCAAGGTTTACCGGAAGCCACGACCCGCCTCTTCGAAATCATCTTCAAGCTCTCCTTCGACGCCAACGCCTTCTTCGGCGACCGCGTCCGCATGGACGCTTATATCGTCTACATCGGCATGCTGGCCGCTATGCTCTACCGCCACCTTACCAGCACCCTCAAATCCAGCACCCCATCCCGTCTCAGAACCACCTGGCACCTCTTCATCAAACCCCTCACCCTCGTCCTCTGCCTCCTCCTCTTCCCCCTCTTCTGGGCCCACGCCTACAAATCTATGCCCCACTGGTCCGACATCCAACCTTACATTACTTTCCTCCCTATCCTGACTTTCACCGTCCTCCGCAACGCCCACCCATCGCTCCGGAACCACCATTCCGCCGCGTTCGCGTGGTTGGGTCGTTATTCGGGCGAGATGTACGTGATGCAGGATCATTTGTGGTTGGTGGGGGATCAGGATGCGCATTTCAGGACTGGGTGGTTTAAGGGGGATGAGACTTTGGTGGGGGATCGGTGGAGGGATTTGGCGGTTTTGACGCCATTGTATCTGATCGGTTGCAAAGTTGTTGGTGACGCGACAGGGGTGGTTGCGAGGTGGTTTGTTGAGGAAGGAGAGAGGGGTGGTGGGAGAGGGGAGAAGGTGGAGCGGAGGGGGGAGGTGGAGATGGGGTTGTTGGGGGATGGAGATGGTTATGGTGACGGTGATGAGAAGGAGGAGAGGCGGAACTGGTTGAGTTGGAGGAGGGTCAGTTTGTGGCCTGCTAGTGTTCGAGACCGAAGTCTGTTGGTGCTCGGTATCTTGTGGTTGTTGAATTTGGTAAGCTGAATAGTCCGTTTCTATGCGGTGGCGAGGTGCTGATGGCTTGTACAGACGTATGAATAATAGCCTAGGATACTGTGTCAATGGGACTCGTCAACGCTGCAGCTTGCGGTTGTCTAGTCTAAGTCATCTATAGGCAGTATATCATTTATCATCAAAAGACACCGAGTAAGCCAGCATCCAGCGACCATCAATCTATCATCTATCCAACGCGATCGTCGCATCAAAGGGTATCTCCAAAAGTCATCAATCTCAAAGCTTCGCTCTGATAGCACTCGTCATCTGCTCCATGACTTCTGTGACGGCTACTGCCAATTCCTCTCCCTCGTCATCACTTTGAATATCCACTTCTTGGCAGTCCTCCACACTCACACCATTCGCGTACTGCACGACGACAAACTCGATTGGCTTCTCGCCTAGCACAACCATAGGTGCATGCCATGTTCCTGCGCCGTACGTGACAGCTTGGTCGCCTCGGGCTATGAAGGCTTTGATGTTCTCCAGATCGGGGAGACCTGGGCCTTTTGGCTGAGCTTCTGACGGCAGGGCTGAGATGGGTGTGGTGCTCGAGGAGGGAGTGTCTGTGCCAAGAGCTGAATATGCCCTTGACATGTCCTCGCTGGCATTTTTGCCTTGAAGAGGAAGGGTCGGAGCTACAACGACCAGGTAGCACGTATTCCTCTCCTCCTTCGCCAAGCCCATGGGTATAAATGTCTGCGGTGTAAAAGGATGCCGCTCCAATATCTTGACCGGGAAGACGTGTCTCCCTTCTCTACTCGACAGCAGTCTCGGCTTGCACACAAACATATTCATGCTCACGCTCGCCATCTCCTTACTAGCACCCAACTCGTACCAATTCCTCATGGCCGTCACATCGAGCACCTTCCTCGCACTCCCCTGATTCGCATCCACGACTCGCAGCCCGGGACTGCCATGGTGTGAATCAGGATTCTGCACCACTGCACCGAATTCTTTGAATGCGTCTGGCGATAGTGGTTCAATGGGAATGAGCGTGCGGCGGCTCGAGACTGACGTCCTGCGCATTGTAGGGGTCGCGCACGAAGGCTCGCCTGAGGGCGGCTTTGAAGACTAACCACAGATTGCCGCAGGATGGCGCGGACCCTTCGCCCATACTCTGCTCACGCAATTACGGTGGGATGGAGGATGGCGGGGTTGATAGACTGCTGGCATGTGAAAGGTGGGATTATTCTGCGCAGGTCTCGGAGCGGGCGGTGCCGCGACGCGTGAGATTCGCGTTTCAATGCGCAACTGAGCTTCAATGGTTAATGTTGTCGCTGAGAATATCTCTACAGGCATGACTGCAGCCAGAATGATGTCCTCAGAGACCACAGCATCGAGTAGCTCGCCGGCACGCGAAAAGGCTCTGTTCTCCTCCGACATATCAGCACAGCCTTCAAGTCCTCCTTCGAGCCCACCTGGCTTCCCATGGGAGTACGAACAGCAACCGAGTAGTCCTTCGAGACCAACGGAGAAATCACTCGCGCCAGGTCCTCAAAATGCCTTCAGCATCTTGGGCAGAGGCAAGCGAAAAGCCTTGGAACCAGTCAGCGACAATGCGCGCCCAGCGAAACGCGCAGCCTCGAAGCCAGACGAAACCAAGTCCAGATCGAAGTCGCTCACGCAGATGCAAATTAGTCTTGGCCAGAAGGTGCAGAAGACGTGTCAACAATGCGGGATGGAGTACAATGTCTCCTCGGGTGAAGACAGAAAGCTGCATGACAAGTACCACAAGCAGAATACAGAAGGATATGACGTTGGCAAGGACTTTGTGAAGAATGCACGGGAAGGCACTGTGTTCAAGGGGGTCAAAGACGGCGACGATATCTGCGCAATCGATCGTAATGACAAGCCAGCGAGGAGGAAGAGAGCGCACGCAGCCCTTGACATTGTCCAGCGAGAACTAGGCGCTGTCCCAATATCTGAGAAGGAGCTGTGGGGCGTGCTGGAACATCACGACAGCAGGTTACGCTTCCGCGAGTACATGTACATTCGCAACACGAAGTGCATTGGCGTTCTGCTGGTTGAAAGCATGGATGGCAGAGAGGCATACAAGGTCGTTGAGCCGGTCCAGTCGATGCGCAAGACCGCAGAAACCAAGAAGACATTGCAGATGAGCGCGACGGAAGCTTTGAAGGTAAAACGAAGAGCTGAAGAAGAAGCACGAGCGACGTTGGAGTGCAGGCCTGTGGAAGTCTCAAGCATCAAGGAGAATGCTAGATTAGGCATTTCGAGGATCTGGACGAGCCCTCAGCATCGTGGACAAGATATTGCTACCAGGCTGCTTGATGTCGCAGTTGAGCATCACAATCAGTGCGTTGAGATGCGAAGAATGGCTGCTATGGCAGATGCGGCTAAGGACGGTGAGAAGAAGCAGAAGGAGACCGATGCTGTGAAGACTTCAGATGTTGGGGAGAGTGAGAAGGTCAGGAGCAAAGGGGATGTAGCGTTCAGCCATCCAACAGAAATGGGAGCGAGGCTGGCGAGGAAGTGGTTTGGCAGGTTGTACGGGTGGCGCGTGTATGTTGATTGAGGCTAGAGACATCCACTCCGTATCGTTGGATGTCACTTTTTCATAGACCCAGGCCAAGCTGGATAGAGCAGGTGCCTGAATCAACACCCAAGGTGCTCGGTTAGAGCCAGATTGGCGAATCGCTTGAAGACTCTATTGCGCATCGGCGTGAATACCAATACGTCCTGAGGCGAAATAAAGTCTCAGCCCGCAGGCCCATCCTTCCCATCCCCGCCATCCGTCTTGCCCTCCGCCGTCTCCTTTCGCCTCATACTGACATCCCAATTGTACACTCGTGCCGTCGCCACCTCCATCGTCTGTAATCAACGTCAGCCACAAGCTCTCCTCGAAGAACCCTCCCCATCTTCCCAAAGTTCTCGAGGCCAAGCGGAGAATAACAAGTCCGGAAAAAGGAGAAAAGAAGAAAGAAAAAACTCACAGTAATCTGCTCCCTCAAAAAGTCCAAATCCTCCTCCGCATTCGCCAAACTCCGCTCCGCCGCCTCCAGCTTCTCCGTCAACAGCGCCTCCGCCTCCGGAATGGGATAAGCCAGCATCACATTCGCGCCCAACCACAAATACACTTCCTCCGTCTTCGGCACCTGCGCTTTCGCGTACAAAGTGTCGTTGAGCTCGAAAAAAGATTCCAGCGGCTCGGCGTCGTCATCCTCGTCGCGGGCTTGGCGTGCTTTGAGGAATTGCACGGTCTGGATAGTTTTCTGGTAGTCGGGGATTTTGTCGCGGAGGCCGAGGGCGCGGCGGTCGGTGTTTTGTTGCATGAATTGGTATTTTCTGGGAATATTATTAGGTGTTGAGGATAGGTGGGTAGAAGGGGAGAGGGATACGAGATCATTTCTTGGAAGCTTTTTAGGGCTCCCTCGACGTCGGCGCGCGTGGAGACGTAGTCTTCGACTTTGTCGACGAAGGGGGCGTAGGGGATGCCTCGGGGGTTGGTGGGGGCATCTTTGCTGGATGAGGTTGTCAGTTTCGCTGGTGAGATGGGCTTGGGCGGAAGCGGTTTTTGGGGGCTTACGCCTGCTGCACTGCGTCGGCCATGCTTTGCGTGACTTCCTTATTTGGAAATGGCTAGGTCGGTCACATGTCAATCGTTCTGCGCGGACCAAAAAGTCCAAGGGCAGGCGCGTGCCCCGTTGTCGGTCTGGAAGATCTTGTCCTCCGACTCATGCAGCTCACCAGCCACACTTCAGGGCTCTTGCCTGCTAAGTAGCACACCCATCTAGCGCAGAGAAAGTACCTAGGTACTCTCATGCGGCATCGAAAGCATGCACATACGAACGGCAAAAGGCAACACTACTGCTGCACGCTCAACATCGGCAGCAGCGCCGCCCGCTGCAGTCTTTGGTCACCAACAAAGCCTAAATTGATTATCGCTGCGAAGTAAGAACAGGATTATTTGGGATTCAGAGGTATGTGTTGTCCAGACAAGCAAGTCAACCAGGCCGCGCCGCTGAGGCAGGGTACTTCTTGGCTCGGGTTGAAACAAGTATTATGGCGTTCGTAAATCTGCTGGGCAAGGGAACGGTATGCGTGCACCTTTGTTTCCTGCTGTGACACTGACGATCGAAATTATTCTCCGCTGTCGGATTGAGCAGGGCCCGTACATGACACTATGACAAGCTACGGGCATTTTAGCAAGATTGCAACTAGCGGCGCGCTGACACGAGGTAGGAAGGAGCTGATCTGAGGATGTCATCTCCAACATGTCATTGCTGAGTGGTGGACGTCACTTTTGAGGAATCATGGAAGGCTGTCACTTTGTGACACCTCACTCGTATCTGACTGGCCTAACACAGCATAGCAGCAGCAGCCTGATGACCTTCATGATCTCCAAACGATGATCACACTATTGATGCCAAGCTCCAAGGGTCGACCAAGAATACCGCACCGCAGAAACGAGATTATGCATGCGACGCTCTAGTGGCGTAGCATCATTCTGCAGGGCAGCAGAAAGGCAAGCCCACCACCAACAAAAAATCCCACTATCAACGCGGTGAACGAATCCTGCATTCGTCGCGCTAGTACCTTGACCAGACCCTGTCACCACTACTACTACCCCAGGGGCAAGTTCTGGAGGCTGGCTGAGACGCACACCGTATCTGCAGGCCCCCAAGTCACGAGAAAGCTGAAAGATGACATAGCAGGCTGGCAGCTTCCTTCGCTTGCTGCCGGTCGCATCCTTTGGACCCCATATGCATGTGCTGACAGTTCGGAGATTTTTTACACGCGCTAGTGGAAATCTGCCTTGCCGGCTGTGCTTTGGGCTGACTGGCTGGACTGGCTGGACTGGCCGACTTGGCTTGCGCGATCGACAGAGCATGAAAGCATGGAATTAGATACGGTATATTGAGGATCGTCCTTGGTGCTTGCCGATCATGCTCGATGCCGGGTTCCCTCACATCACGAGTGTGCGGGCTGTCGTCGTCGTAAGCGGGAGCGTCTCTTGGGATCTGCGCGTGCTGGCGAGCTGAGAGTCTTGGCCGGCTTGCTGCTGATGGGGGGTCTGGCCATGATAGGGGATGGGATGGGGTCCATAAGGGCAGTGGCTGCCTTCAGCCGCGTTGGGTTGGGGCTCGAAAGCACGAATAATGCAAGCGAAAGCTGAAGAACAGGGTCTTGAAGCGAGCGGCACAGCTCAAGGCCGATCTGAGCTGCGTATGTGGAATACGCAGGCAGCAAGTAAATCGGCTTGGCAGCTTCGCATTCGCTGCGATATCCTCTAAGACCATCCATTGACGGATCGGGAATGCCAACATGTGAAGTCCTAGCTAGCCACAGATGAAGAGCTCGTCGCCTAAGGCAATACATCTCCTTCTGAAACGAAACAATTCATGGCCTGTTGTCATGATAGGGTCACTTTGCTTGACATCACTAACCGCTTCACGTGGCTTGAGCCTCATTAGCATCAGCAACCAGACAAACAATGGAAATGGAACGAGAACGTGAAGTAGTAAAACAGCTAGTTCAAAGACACTATCTAGGGAGCCACCCTTATACTGTCGTAGCCAGAGGTATAAAGCGAAAAGAAAGTCATATCAGTCCAAAGTCGTGTACAACAACCAACATCGATTCCCAAAAACACCAAAGGGTGTCATTTCCAAACCCAACATCAATGCTCCCCATCTATATGATTGTTCAAATGCTTCACAATGTGCTCCAAACCAAATGCCTAAAAAAGCCAGTGCCATGTGTCCAAAATATTAGTGCGTCATAAAATGGCAGGGTACCTGCATGGTCAATACACCGGCCAAGGTGTGTCAACCGCCAGGTCTCTGCGTGTGTGTACTGGTGGGAGCATCGTTGCTGTTGCGATCGACCTCAGCCCAAGGCGACCGCAACTGCTAGAACTCCACAGCAGTGTGAAAGGTAGAGATGGTGGAAACATGGCGAGAGACTTATGTTGCTCATGCCTGCCAGTCGAGACCCTCGCGTATCAGCTTGCCCAGATCGGTGGCATAGGGGTCCTTCATCATGGAGAACTGGAGAGATTGTTAGTAAGAGGTCATGAGAGATTTATACTGTGATGGAAGACTTACGTGGTGACCACCCATGACACCGAACTTCATGTTCTCGGCGCCGCAAAGCTGACCCCAGCCGTTGTCCTTGAAGTCGGTGCGGTGGTTGAGGAGCCAAGTCATCGGCGCTGGGTCCTCCTCCTCAGCTGGCGGTGGGCGTGGGTCACCCGGGTTGCCAGCAACACCCTCTCTGCACCAAATGGCGTAGGTCGGGATTGGCTTGAGCGTCGGCTGCGGCGCGTAGTCCGACAGCGATTTGATGGCGGCACTGAAGTGAGGCAGGAGCCACTTGGGTGTCTTGGCTGGGTCGCCGGTACCAAGGAGACCAATCTCGTTGAAGAAGATATGGAGGCGGGCGGGGAGAGGAGCGAGGTTGACTGGGCAGGGAGAGTCGAGCAGGAAGAGCTTCTCGACCTTCTCGCCAGCGGCCAGGATGGCCTGAGCGACGGCGTAGGCAATCACACCACCGGCGGACCAACCGCCGATGATGTAAGGGCCCTTGGGTTGACGGCGCTTGATCTCGGCCAGGTAGACGAGCGAGACAACCTCGATACCGCACTCCCACTTCGAAGGGTCCTTCATGAAAGGGCAGTTGAGGCCGTATGCGCAAGTGTCGGCGCCGATGTTCGGGATCGACACGTAGCTGGTAGCAGAGCCAGAGCCGTCGGGCAGGAAGAAGATTTTCTTGGTGGCAGTCTTTGCATTCCCTTGGAGCAGGACGGAGGTCGAGGCAGGGTAGGCCGAAATGTCGGTCCGGTTAAGAGCGGTCAGGCGTGCGGAAACCTCGTTCATGTCAGTGAACTTCGTGGCCGGTGTAGAGGAAGGCTTTGGGGCTGCTGCTGCCTTGGGAGCAGCAGCCTTTGGCTTTGGGCGCATACCGAGAGCATCTTCAATGTCCTTGATGGTTGGGTTGGTGGTCAGGAAAGTCGAAGGGAGATCGATTCCGGTCTTCTCGCGCAGCTCACCGAGGATGGTCAAGCTCATGAGAGAGTCCATGCCCATCTCAGCGAGATCAGCATCGTCTGTGACTTCGGACATGTCTACACCCATCTCCTGAGCCACAATGTGCCGAGCCAGACTCACATCACCCACCTCCGAGAGTGACTCGCGCGTGGGTGAGTCAAGTTCAGGCTTGCCTGCATCGCTGGGAGCGGACGAAGGTGCAGAGCTGGCTGGGGTTGATAGGTTGTCCATGGGAGTTGGAACATCAGATGGTGGGTTGGAGTCTTCATCGGAGTCCTCCTCCTCTGAAGATGACGAAGCAGCGGCACCATTGTCGAATTGAGAGAAGTACTTCTTCATCTCACCGACAGTTGTGTAGTCCGTGAACAAGGTGGAGCTGATCTCCATATCGAGTTCTTCACGGAAGATGGCAGAGATCGTAAGAGACAGCAACGAGTCGACGCCCAGGTTCTCAAAAGCAGCATCGTCAACGAGCTCCGCCTCGTCGACCTCGGTCTCCTTGGCCAAGATCTTCATGACCTTGTTAATGAGACCACCGCCCGCGGCTTTCTTCGGCGCCGGAGCCTTCTTCGGCTTCGGTGCAGCAGCCTTGGCGACTGGTGCAGGGGCGGGGGCGGCCTTGGCCATGGGAGCTGGAGCAACCTTGAGGGCAGGAGCGGTTGGGCGGGCGGCGGAAGTGGACTTGACACTGGGTGTCGCGACCGGGCCAGAGACAGCAGCAGAGCCCTTGTTCGGTGGCAGGAAGGTGTTCAACACACGACGTGGGATCTGCTGGAACTTGATACCCTCGCAGACCGCGACGATCTCGTTGCCCTCCATGACGTAAACATCACCCTTGGAGATGTTGCCCGGCTGCGGTTGCATACGGACATAGTTTCGAAGCTTCATGCCAGCAGTGAGAGGACGCGAGAACTTCATGGCGCCCCAGCCGTGAGATACGTAAACGTTCTGCTCTGAGTCGAGAAGATCGGAAGCGTTGACAATGAAGCCGGAGATATGGCAAGAGCCGTCGATGTGGTAAGGTGGGCAGTAAAAGTCACCATCCTCGGGCTTGGTCGGGAAGTCGAGAGTGGCAGAGGCTTCAGTCTGACCGCTGGCAAGGACGACTTCAGCCATCGCACGGTACTTGTCGTCGTAGCTGACAAGAGCCTTGAACAGCTTGTAGGCCATGCCACGCTGGACCTTGTGCGCGGCACCAGTCAATGTCTTCTGGTTGAGCATCTCGATCTGTGCCTGGACCATGTAGTTGACACGAGACCACTCGTCAGCCCAGACAGCCTTGTCCTCGTAGCGGACGATGCAGTGGGCATGGTCCTGAATCTTGGAACCGTCTGGCTTGACTGAGCGGAAGTTGAGCTGCACAAGACCCTGTTCGAGATCGGCATTGGCTTCCATCTGAATGTGCTGACCCTCCGCCGGCTGAGGAATCTGAGCAATCAGAGGCTTGGGAACCTCCATGTTGCAGACGTTGAAGCCTGGAGCGTCAGTGCCCGGGCGCACCTGCTTGTAAATGTAGTCGGCGACCGTCAACGCCATGTCAGCGTAGAGCGAAGATGGGCAAAGAGCGGCGTTGTTGACCATGTGGCCGCAGACGACCGGGTACAGCTTGCTGTCCGCCAAGCTGCTCTGGATGACAACGCGTGCCTGAGAACCGCTGAAGTCCTCCGCAACCACCTTCTGACACGATGTGGAGAGACGCTTGGCAGGAGCCTCGACTGCTGGGGCTGCAGCGCCACCAGCGACCTGCTTCTCGACTATGACCTCCTTGACCTTGGGAGCTTCGCCCTTGGTGAGGGTCCAGTTGTTGTGGTAATCCAACCAGTACTTCTTGTTGTCAAAAGAGTATGTTGGGAGGGTCAGGAGTTCCTGAGCGTCGTTGAACTCCTTGTGGAACTCATCGAAGTTGAAGTTGACGCCAGCGTTGAACAGGGTGCACATGCTTGTGGCAATTGTCTTCCAGGCGTCCTCGCCGCGACGAAGAGATGGCGCAGTCACGGTAGCACCAACAGAAGCCTTAACCATGCCAGAGCAGACTGGGTGGGCACCGACCTCGAGCCAGGCGGTCTTCTCGTCAAAGGTCTTCTCCTTCTGCGCAGTCGTAAGAGCAGTCCAGAAGTTGACGGTCTCACGAGCGTGGCGGGCAAGGTAGTCCGGACCAATGACGCCAGCCTCGCGAATGATCTCACCCTCGAGAGGAGATAGGACTGGGACCACAGGCTTGTTGAAGGTGACCGAAGCGGCGATAGCCTTGAACGAGTCCAGGATCGGGTCGACCTGAGCAGAGTGGAAAGCAAATGGCACGTTCAGCTTGGTAGCCTTGAAACCCTTGGCCGTGAGAGTGTCTGCAGCAGTCTGAACGATGTCACCACTGCCGCAGAGGACGGTCTCCTCGGGACCGTTGATGCAAGCAATCTCGGTCATCTTGCTGCCGAGAGTGTTGCGGATGGCCTCGGCGCTACCCTTGACTGCCAACATACCATGTGTGTGAGGGGTGCAGTCGCGGACCAAAAGCTCAGCGCGGCGGCCGACAAGTAGCACCATGTCGGCAGCAGAGATGACACCAGCCACATGCAATGCCGCATACTCGCCCAAGCTGTGACCAATAACTGCAGTTGGCTTGATGCCCCAAGCTGCCCACATGCGTGCAAGCGCCACCTGAATACAAGCCATGCCGAGCTGGACTTTGACTGGCGATAGAGTCTGAACATCAGTGCCCTCAACAATCTCCAGGAAGGACGGCAAGCCTTGAATGCGAGCAAGGTTATCGAGCTGGTCAATGTCGTCGCGGAAACTCTTGAGCTCCTGGTAGAGCTTCTGGCCGAGGCCAGTGTACTGAGAGCCCTGGCCGGTGAAGCAGAAGGCGACCTTCGTAGGTAGCATCGGGACCGGGCTGTATGATTCCTTGACCTGAGCCTGGAACGCATCATTGACCTTGCCAATGTCTGCAAGCGGGAAGGCAACGCGGTAGTTGTGCTGGATGCGACGGGCAGTCAAGGTGTACGAGAGCGATGGCAGAGTGGTGTCCGGGTGCTCAGTGACGTACTCCTGGAGGTTGGCCAGGTTGCGCTTGAGCGAAGCGATGGAGCGGGCAGTTACAGTGATCGGGAGCGTACCGCGAGGGTCGACGCCCTTTGGTGCCTCGTGCACTGGACCATCCTCGAGTAGCAGAGCAGTATTGCCACCCGCAGCCGAGAAATTGTTCAAGAAAACCTTGCGCTTCTGCGCACCGTTGCGAGGCCATGGCACCTCTTTGGTCGAGATGTGAACGTTGCGATCCTTGAGATCAGCTGGGAAGGTCTTGTTTATCTCGCCCTTGATACCAACGTTCGCCGGGATCTTGTTGTGCTTCATCATCAGCAAGACCTTGCTAAGTGAATTGATGCCAGAAGCGGCCTCGGCGTGACCGACGTTGGCCTTGATAGCACCGAGGTGAACGGTCTGCTCTGGCTTACGCTGGCGGTGGCGTGGAGCAAAGACGTTGGTGACAGATGTCATCTCAATGCCGTCACCAGCCTGGGTACCAGTACCGTGCATCTCCACGTACGAGATCTCGTGAGCATCGACACCAGCATTGGCGAGAACACGCTTGTACAAGAACTCCTGGGCGCCAGCGTGGGGGTGTGTGATGGACACAGCTTCGGCCGAGTGGTTTGTGGCAGCGCCGAGGATGCAGCCAAGGATGTTATCCTTGTCAGCAATGGCATCCTCGTAGCGCTTGAGAATAACAGTACCGCAAGAGTCACCACGGCAGTAACCATCGGCGTTGTTGTCGTAGGTCTTGCAGGAACCGGTCTTGGACAAGAACTGGCCCTTGGAAAGACCAGAGAAAATATCGGGGTTGGTCAGGACGTTCAGACCACCAGCACAAGCAGTGTCGCAGTCGCCAGCCCAGAGCGATGTACAGGCGAGTTGAATTGCGGCCAGAGAGGACGAACAAGCAGTGTCGACTGAGTAAGATGGCCCAGAGAATTTGAAGTAGTAGTTAATTCTGCCTGGAGCGAACGCACGCACACCACCCGTAATGTAGTAGGTATCGACGTTCTCGGCGGCATTAATCTCACGCCAATCGTCAGAAGTCTGTCCGTAGAAGGTACCAATGCGGTGCAGCTTCGTCGAAGGCGTGCGGTTTGGCACGTAACCAGACATCTCGAGGGCTTCGTAGGCAGTCACAAGAGCAAGACGACCCATTGGGTCAGTCTGAGCAGCTTCACGAGGTGACATGTTGAAAAAGCGGGGGTCGAAAAGACCAGGCTCATCGATGAAGCAGCCGAAAGGAGTGTGCGACTTGTTCTTGCCCTTGCCAGATGGGTCGCAGTGTGCGTCGGCGTCGAAACGGTCGGCAGGAATCCTGCGGTGGACGTCCAAACCCTTCATGAGCAGGTCCCAGAGCTTCTCGTGATCGGCAGCGTTGGGGTAGCGACCAGCCAATCCAACAATGGCAATTTTGTCGTTTTGAGTGCGGCCCTTGGTCGACTCAGAGGCCTCAGCCCATGCAGACTGGTCGACGGTGGAAACGTCAGTCTTGCCGCCAGCTCTCAAAGCGGAAACCAAGCTGTTCGCCACATTGCTGACGCCGACAGACCAGATCGTTGCCGGAAGCTTGTTAGCCGTCATCTGCGACACAGTCTCCTCAAGGAGGTGATCCCAGCGGACCGGAAGCTGAAGCATCTCAGCGAGTGAAACCTTGGCAAGCTCGTAGGTGTCATTAGCGACGATTGCTTTTCCAGTCGATGCAGAGTGCACCAAGGATGCTGGCTGATACTTCTTGAGCGTCTCGCCAACAGTGCCAGACAAGATCTTGTTGATTTCGCTCTCGCCGAAGAGGTGCTCGGCATGATATGGCGCGTAGACTGTGATCGGCACGCGGTGGTTTTTGGCCAGAGCTGGAGACTCCTCGAAGAAGAGGTTCACAGTTGTGGGCGGGCCGGAGATGGTGACAGCCATCACCGACACAGCAGAAATGTATGCATGGCTGGATTGTGGGATGCCCTTCTCTTTATGGAAAGCAGCCAGCGCCTGCTTGGCAGAGGCCTCGTTCGTGCCAGTGACAATCGTTGACCACGGCGCGTTCTCTTCGCCAACCTGAGACAGAGCAGAACGCGTGAGGTCCACCACCGCGCCAGAACGGAACGACACTCGCACAACCTCGACACCCAATGCCACGAGCTCCTCGACAGTCTTCGCCGAGACAACCGCGGATGCGGCAAGTAAACCAGTGCAAAGACCCATAGCACGGGTGTTTGCAGCCGCGGGCAGCTCTGACGGGCGCTCGCTGAAGTACCCGATGTAGTGCCCGAGTTGCGTGATTGTGACCAAAACGGATTCAATCATAGGCACCTTCGCCCCCTTCTGGTAGTAAGCCTCCTTGAGATCGTTGATCGATAGAAAGTCTGGGATAGCATCCCGCTGGCTGCGCGGGAGCAGGTTCGTTTCCTCGCGTAGAGCCTTTGCCGCCTGCTCGATGAAGCTGATGACCAGAGCATTGTCTTTGCGTAGGACGATTTTGTGGAGGAGGGTGTATTGGTCGGCGGTTTGATCGCCGAATATGAGAACGTTGGACATCGTTGCGATTCAAGGTGCGGGGACTCGGTTGGTTGATCTCTCCGATTGATTGCTGATATTAGGTCGATGAGATTATGAGTATCGGAGTGTCCAGAAAGGAGGATCTTCTGTGGTGGCTAGTCACAGGAGGTTCTCGAGAATATTGGTAGGAGGTTGAGTGAGTGGGTGATTAGGGCGACGGGTTGTAAAGGTCACTCTGCAACAAGAAGCAGTCTACGAAATGCAAGAAAGATGGATGTTGTCCAGGCAGATGGCTAGGCTGACTGAAGCAACGTTGGACAGAGTGCTAGATGAAGGTCAGAAAGAGTAGGCCAGGTTGGCGTACCGTTAGCCATTATGTATGAGCCTGACTTCTCAACCAGCGGCCAGGGGTCTGTCACAACACTGATCGAGCGATAGTTCGGAACCAGGGCTGGATAGCGTCCGGCAGCGGATCACTGCCTGTGCTCCATGGCGATGCCCTGTGCTGCCAAAAAGGAGCATCGTGAAATCAGGCGCTAAGCTCCACCGCCGGGACGTCCATTGCCCGCAGGATCTGCCTACTCGGAAGTCAAAGTGTCAGCGATGTGGCTATTGATAGAGGGTGGAGGGCCTAACCGTATGCGTGCTGCAGCAGATGAGATCACCATAAAGTCCGCTGAGGAGAGCCGAAGGTTCTGTAACAGACGTCCCAAAACGGTCACGCTGATGCAGCCGGTGGCCCTACTGCGATCGTCTGAGCCGCCGAATAACCTCAGAAGAAACACGCTGTGATCGGCAAAGCCGTGCCTGTCTCCGTGGCCCTGCCGCTCGGTACATTCTCAATGATGATTACTTGATGTTGGATGGTTCAAGGAACAGAACCAAATGGCACATCCGAGTTTCCGTCATCGACCCAGCAGAAACGCTATGTACCAGAGGCGCTGCCATGCACGCTTACGGTGGTGCCAATACGGTATGCGCGAGCTCGGCGAAGAAGCAGCTGGTACCGCTGCGAGGCAGCTTGCCTGCCAATTGCTGACTCGATGAGTAAACAGTGTCGTCCATGATCCGCCCAAGGAAGTTGAGGATCCGAAAACAAGAGTGTTTTAGGTCGTTTAGCCCTTGGCGGGGCTCGCTTAACGGCGATCCACTATCATTGGTTTCTGATTTCATATGGGCGAAAACAACCATGATTTACCAAGGCCATTTTTGAGCGTGCGCAACACATGTCCACAGCGATGAGTGCACTGCCTGTGGTCGTCTAGCCCAACGCCTCAGGAGAGATACATGACGGCTGTATTATGAGCACGTCCACAATGGGTGATTTGCCATGCGAGGTGGCTGCCGCATCGCGAATAGACTTTGGCTGCGTGCATTGGCCCGAGTGTATCAAGATGAGCGACCGTTACAGCGGTTACGGGATCTTGGCTGCCTGTGTTTCTTCGAAAAGGAGCCCGCTTGCTTACGCACTCCACGCGAGGAAGGGGCTGAAGGCTCTGCCGTAAGATATTAGATGGTCCCAACCCTACAACACACTCGTATACCTTCAGGAAGTACTTTGCCGGCCCTGCACCGCCAAGATCCATGTAGCAAGTGGCCTTCTTCTGGTATGCATGAGATGCTGCTCACCGCATTGTTACCATGCGTGCACCTCGCCGAGTTTTGGTGCTGCATCATGCTCCACAATCCTGTGCAGTGATCCATCCTGTGCCACCATCCGCGTGCTACCCGCAAGACATCGCCGTCTGACATGAGCTGCGCTAGATTTGTCGACGTATAGCCTACTCACGCTCGCAGACACTCCCTCGACGAACATCTCAGCCACTGGAGATGGAAATGGCCAAATGCTCCCCATGCGAATCGACCGCGTGAGCTACTTTGATTCGGGCATCTTCCCATGCAGTGCTCATTCTCAAACATGTCGCCAGTCTCAGGAATAGCGAAGGCAGGGGGGTCGACTTCTTGATTTGGCCAGAATGATCGCTGCACGAGCCTTTGTGCTTCCAAACAAGATCTGCGCTCCCGACGCCAAGAAGCGACTCATACTGCCGCTAGAACTTCGCTACATGATCCATCCTGCTCTGGCGACAAGTACCAACGACGTAGAGAGTCAGTTGCAGCGCTATCGCCGAGCACCATAATCCACTGCTTCGCGCGGATGGGATGCCAGGGATAGTTCTACTGAGCGAATGACGCCCATGTTCCTTGCATGCGCTTCGAGGCTTGAATCGACCGATGTGTTACATTTTCGACAAGTGAGACTGCAGTGCCGAGTACCCGCACCAAATAGATGGGAGTGCAGTCAAAGCTTTGCTAAAGCAACTGCGATACTGCAGAGCAACAGGGAACAAGCCCGCACGCATTATGTGCAGCTTACGGTCAGGGTCATGGCATACCGCCCAGGTAGCCGGCTGTCCTATATCCGCAGCCCTTACTGCGGCTTGAGCTCGACAAGAGAGCAAGATGCTATTCTTGTGAAATAGCACGCAAGCCAAAGTGTGCAACGGACCCCTCCTGCCAACTTCTCATCTCATTGCGCATGCTAGGCAGCTCTGCTACGCCTCTACCGCGACTTGCGTGGTCACAAGAGCGTACGCGAGCTCGAAAGCCAAATACTGCCCATGTGGCGGTGACTTGCAGGAGACAAGCATTCCAGAAACATAGCGTCGCCGGGACAAGGATCTGCCTCCCTTACATTTCCACCACAATCGTTCAGCAAGTCGCGGCGATGCTCTGAATTGCGAGCAGCGGTGCATGACACGATATCAACTACAGTGACTCTATTCATCAACCAACTGGTTGACTGGCGATCACTAGCATACGGTTGCCAGGCTGTCAATCACCGCTGACTTCATAATCAAGGGCGTCAATAAGTAACGGAAGCACCGAGCAGCAGTCACCGCATCATTAGACTGTCAAGTGCAGCATCAAGCACTCAACCTTGGCCAACCAATCGACCGGTCGATCGACTGAGACAATCACTGAGCAACTAACGATTGTGGAAGTCCTAGATCGAGTATTGTTATACCAGATCCCTTGCAGATTGTGGACCACTAGCAAAGCTGCAAGATGACCAGATCGCAATGCTTCCGTGAGCAAAACTACAGCGTCTATGGCTTTGCGGTCTTGGACAACACCGCCCTACATTTCGTGAAACGTTAGAAGTCGCTAGCTGATATGGGCGTATGTTGACATGCATCAAGGACCAATTGACGCTACGACAGGAGTCCAGTCCGCGGACACATTTTGGGTGGATCTCAGACTGGCTCGCTCATCACGAGTACCACTCGAGGCAGATCTGCAACATCGTGAGGCATTTGAAAGCACGAACGACATTATCTTCGTGCAGATATCGACATCACATCACGACTCATGATTCATGTTGATCTAGTCTCGGCCAGCATGGCATGGCCTGAACTCTTTTCGTACCAGCCGTGACGGCTCTTCGCCCGATCACACAATGGATTGGTTCCGAACATACTACCGACGGCATCGCCAGGAACCCGAAGGGTCCAACGTTTCAGAACTCCTGCTTCTTGCGTGACAGAGTATTCTGGACTATTCCAAATCGTATTGGCGTCAAGAGTCGTAGAAGGTACTGCACTAGCTGAGTGCGATTCGCTATCCGCCACGACGCTCTGCCAACACTTTGAACTTAATCTGCGACAGATCTAACGGTCGTGACGCCGTTGAATCGATAAAGGCAAGCGGATAAGACGCGGTGCAAGACGTGCCGGTCTGCTAACTAACAGTCATCAGGCGGCACCCGAGCATCCGAATAAGGCGCTATGGAAGCTACGACTTCACTTCGTGCTTCGCATGTGAAAATGGCCGTGAAGCTAGCAGTGAGATAGGCGCAAATGCCTATCTGAGCAGCTGCACTTACTGTGGACTGGCCTTGGTTATTGCAGTGACAAATGCGTTTTCGGAGACTTCTACGACGGCTCGAGCTGAGTTCTCTTTGTTTTTAACACTTGGTAGGCTCCAGGTCCTCTAGAATGTGCTGCTCTCCAAGCTTGAGGACTCGCGTCACATGGCTTTCTACATATGAGCGAGTTAGTGAGTGCAGGCGGACGACTTGAACGGAGTCGAAGGTGTCGACCTGATAGTAGGACTCGTCGTCATAATAGAACTCCGAGCATGAGAGCTAATCGATTTGCGATTCAATTCTTCCTACCGTCAGCCTCTGTTAACACTTGCTCGGTCGGCACGCAAAGCCAGTGGAATGTACGCTTTGACACAACGTAAGTAGGTCAATCTCGTCACAATGCTCCAAGAGTGGCTGTTCATTCATTCTCTTGCCTCAGGTCCGACAAAAGAATGACAAGAGAATCTTCTTGATGTCTCCCAATTCCATGTGCGGGATACTAGCCTCTCCAGTGCCTTGGCGAGATAGAGGCCACTTTGCGTCCACCCGATGGAAGATTGCCAAAGCTTCCGTTGCTATCGAATCGAGTTCGAAGCACATATTCCAACTGCCCAGATATCTTTTCCAACCCGATGTTCAGTTCAGGCACTAACGAGCACTACCACACGAGTCTGCGAGTCCTACTCGTCACCATCTTCCAGCAGCATGGTCATCATCGTGGTTGTGCGACCATCTGAGAGTAACATTCCAGAGAGCCTACGCGAGCACGGTGCCAGCTTGGGATCCCCGTTGCTACCCTCACAGGCGAGCCATGCAGAGCCACGCGGCGCCATCGTGGCCATTCCATGTGGTACATGGATGTCATCTGAGCAAGGCAGCGGATTTCTGCTTCTACGTTGTGTAACGCAGAGCTCCGACGCATTCTTCGGTTAGCTCTTTGCCCAAGGCTTGAACATACGTTTGCGCATTTCCACGGGCCCTCAGGGGGAAGGGCCGCATCAGCAGGTCCCTGGGTGTGTGGATCTGTTGATCCCAGGGTATGTCGGTTCTGCATGATAACGTGACATGCAGTACTGCAGTCGACAAGTTCGTACGAGCTTTTGCGATACATCTAGGCGCTTCCGCTTAGTGCCCCAACTGCGGGTCCTTGATTATCAAAGCGGCCGAGGGTGAGTATTCGTGAATACGAGCAGTGAATGAGCTCGTCATCATTGGAGCCTTCCTTCTGTAGATGGCCATCGTGAGGATTCCGGCATTGTCCACCATGTATGTCAGCTCACGTGCGGCAGCCCAGCAATCTGCTTCCTTCGTGGCCCATCCGGGCACGAAGGCAGAATGCACGCTCTGGGCGTCGGTGAAATCCCGAAACCGCACATGATCTGCTTTTCAGCTCCTCGTTCCGCTCTGCGACTTGCCAGATGCTGCACGAAGCTGCAAGCTGCCACCAAAATCCTCCGAGAAGGAGGCGCTAGTGTGGCGCAACTCGTGGAGGGGTTTCTTGTCCTCTTGGCAACATAAAAACAGCAGCCTCAGCAACACGCAATGACTCGGCTTCGAAGTAGCGAGATTGAAAAAGAAAAGACCCAACACCAAAGCCTTATTGGAAGCACAATAGCATGCACCTGACCCGCTTCTGAACAGGCGTACACACATTCGAGCTGATCCGGAATCACATGTCAGGATATGCTGCTCAGCCCCGGCTAGAGACGCGCCTTCTTCGTGTCAGCGCGTACAGCCTTATGGACACCACCATGGTGTCGATCCATAGACTACCCATGTCATGAGTTGCTGAATTTCCCGATGGGGGGACGTCACAGCGAAGGTGAGCCTGTCGTTGCAGAGCGCAGCAGCGATAAGCCCACTCAAGCTGCAAAGCCCAGCGCGTGCATGGAGGGACCAACGCCAGCAAACGCACATCAACCAAATTTGTCAACAGTGTGGTCCCAACGAGAATGAGGCTGAAGCAGAAGACTCCATGTGGTGAGCCATTTCAGCTCGAATGTTTATCGGCAAACGTCGAGGCATTTAGAGGGGGCTTGACTACCTATCATATCGAAGTTTTCTAGACCATACTTTAAACCGAAAGCTTTCAGAGATGCCGCTATCACATAGTGAGGCTACTATGACCCTACTGAGGCCTCCATCAATTGCTGAGGCTTTCGTCAACCTAGTAAGGCTAATATTGAAGGGCTGAGACCGCCATCAACGCGATGATACTACCGTCAATCCGCTGAAGCTATTAAAAGTCTACTGAGGTCACTATCAACCCACCGAGGCTACTATCAACCCACTTAGACTATCCTCAATCAACTGAAGCTACCATCAACTTGCCGAAGCTACGACAGATTTTAAGGCTGGCTATCCGAAGCGAAGCATGAAATCTAGGGCATGAGATATGATAGATAGCAAAACTCGTCCAGAGGGCTTGGTATGAATATAGACTGTGTCATGTTCATGCGCTGAGGAATACACAAGATGTTGGCGGTAAATGGACGCGCAGTATTCTCAGTTCGCTGCATGGATACGTGATGCACAAACGCCATTCGGCCACGTCGAGGAATCCCCCGACGCGTGGCATTCACTGTGGATGTACTGGCAGTCATTGACACAAGCATCAAAGCTAGAGTTGCAGAAGCTGATTGCCTGAGGCTTTCGACGCTGTTACATTCACATTCACGATGCAGTCATTGAACGCGACCGCCGGTTCTTGTATGCATGCAGAGGCGTAGTATTGCCGTCCGCAATGCAATGCTGAGGCTCACATGCCGACCTGAGCCTCGGACGCGGTGTTGCCCAAGGAACGTACTGTATAACCTTTGCCGAGTCTATCCGCTCACAGTGATGCGCACATCTATCGTCAGTTGCACTTTCTGTTCGCCAAAGACCCCAAGCACTGATGCCTCTCTATCGACGACAGTCACAGCATGCTGCACGATACTGTAGTTCACACACTGAAGCGTCCTTTATCGGATTGAATACGGGCGTAAGAGATCTACTCTTGCTAACGGTGAGAGACGAAACAACCGGTCTTCCGTGTGCCGCGCGTGGCAGAAAGGTAGTCAAGCTCCGTTGACCTGGAGCTAGAAATTAGGTGGATCTTGCGAGCCATGGTGATGTTGACACTTTCTAGCTGAGAGTTTCGGCACAGAAGCGTCAGGAAACGGGCACCTGTACCGCCCGTTGATACATAATGAGAACATTGGTACATGTAGACCTCTTCTCCGAGGGGGCCTTGATCACCGCATCATGGCTCAGACCTCTTCAGCTGTGGTGCTGTTGTGCTGACCACAGCCCTTCCTATGCTGACGTGGAACAATGCACCGGCATACCATGTTTCGCTGAGGTGAGATTCAATGGAATAAGAAGGTCTACTAGTAAGCGTCTCAATGATGCCACAGCACCAAACCAGACCTGCCCTGGCCGATCAACGACTACGATATACAAGCGTGCCCCGCCACACGCTAGCAGATGCAGCGAGGTTGAGGTGATACATTGCACACCACCGCGGCAAACATCGCAAAAAGTCTAAGTTAGGATTGTCTGTACAACCATTGAAGCGAAGCACTTATCGTGGCACCGTATTGATGCCATGTGCTGGTGGGACACTTGCAACCAAGTCGTCGGCTCTGGAAAAAAGGCACATCTTGAGCAAGCACGATCATTCTAAATCACTCTCACCACAGACCTCTTACAGGCAACGCAGCGGATATGGCGTTGCTTGGCGGATCCACCCTGGTTTAGCCTTCTCGTCTATCTCGTGCGCCCGCATGCTAATTTGGGCACCCCCTGGATAGTCGCTTTGCAGGGTCAGGGATTCCAAGAGGCGCCGCTTGGGGCAGGCAAGGGGCTGCTGCGATCTGCAAGTAACAGAATAGCCCGATGCGGGCGGCCTGAGCTGTGTTTAGAAGCATAATCAAGATATCATTGACGAAGGCGGCTGGTCTACTTCAACAGAAGCCCCGTCAGACGTGCGTCTATACTTGTCCCAGTCAACCAGTCATGACAAGATAGCGACCAACGAGTGCTCTGACTTGGTCTCTACTCACGCCCCACTTCGCATGAAATCTTATTACTATTCTCTGACTCTCTGGGCGTCCTGTTGGTACGGCTTAATACCTAGAGCCGCCCCTTCGCAACGGCCACGCTTCTGGTCTTGTTACTTGCTTGATTGTTCGGGTCACCCATCATAATCGTTCCAGTCCAACGGATTGAAAGCGATCATGGTCTTTTGCACCTATTGTGGGCAGTCGTTCACAAGGGACGAGCACCTAGAAAGACACATACTTACACGTACGTTGATCGATCAATCCCTTTGGATTTGTCGACGTTTGCGTTGGCTGACTTCTCGTCCAGATACCAATGTCAAGCCTTTCAAATGTTTTACTTGTCATATGTCGTTCGCGAGGCGGTTCGTCAACGGAGAGCACCCTGGCGCTTGATTGATAGACTGACCACCCTGGTAGCGACCTCCTTCAACGACATTACACTGTCCATGGTAAAAACGAGAACCAAGGAGATGTGCCGGCTGCCAACGGCATGATCCCCAAATCGGCAGGACGAACACCGATTGCATGCAGCAACTGCGCGAAGACGAAGACTAAGTGCGACAAGAAGTTTCCATGCTCAAGATGCGCTGGAAGGAATCTGCGATGTACGCTCAGGCCCACAAGGCGATCATCGAAAAATGCAGCACGGATGGGTGTACCCATCGAGGGCGCTGTCGCCATCCCGCCATATACAGAACAGTTGGGTGGTCAAACCGGTATACAAGCAGCAGCTCCCGGCGGCAGCCCGCCGCAGCAGCCACAACCTCTTAAGCCTGCCAGTCCCAAGGGGCCCATGGCCACGATCACGGAGGAGAAGACGAGTGCCCCAGCAACTAATAATGCACCGCCTAGCGAGACTGCTCAGCAACCGACCAACGGATCATCACCTCAGTCACAGCAAAACATGTCGCCACGCGAGCAGGATCCGGGTGGCTTCCCACAGCATACTCCAGCATTGGCTTATGACGAGTCCACCCGCGATAGCTCTGAGTCTTCCAGTCCCCGGTTCATGATTGACTGGAGTCAAGTTCAAATGCCAGTAGGGTTCGAGGGCATGGTTCAACCGGCTATGCTTATGAACCCAGACGTGCCATTTGATCCTGCCATTATGCCCATGGGTCACCCGGCCGATGCTATGCTCCCGATCATGCCCGAGCTTGGTCATGGTGTGGTACCACCACTAATTACTCCAATCGAGACCCCTAAGATGGAGCGTTCGTATTCAGCCCACGAGCTTCACCGGTCCCAGACGACATTACATCCTCAGCGGCACATGTCCCTGGCTTCTGCACACCCGACTCCTCGGGAGGTCAACGGTGACCTCGAGCCGATTGTCGCGGCTCAAGATGCTTGGACATGCTTCAGATGCACACCAACTATGCCTTCAAGTTCCTGTCCCAAGACGGCGCGACTCAATCTCGAGATGCTGGAGCAGACGCTTAGGAACCACGAAGGCTGGAGCACATGGAGCCCGCAATGGGATGAGTCCGACTTTGCTGGCGGTGAACAGTTGACGGTCATGCAGCTGCATGAGAGTACCCGAGACAAGCTCCTCGCCATTACTCAAAGCTTCTTGCATAAGGCCTTAGACATCCACAAGGAGGGCGGCTCGCATCCCATGCCTGCGCATTCCCCAGGCACACATTCCGGCTCGAATTTCGTATTGCTGCCGCCTGCGCGCGTGCTGGAATACTTCCTGCGATCATATTCCAACTGCTTCGAGCGATATTACCCACTGACGTCGCGAGGCATTCTGGACGCCAATGAGCTGATGCACTGCTACAATGATCGCGCTGCGAGCTTGTTGGTTCTGATGATGATTGCACAGGGAGCCGTGAACATCCCATCTCGGGAAGCCCGAATGCTGACTGGCGGATTAACGGAGGCCTGTCGCATCTCCCTGTTCGACTTGATCGAGAAGGACGTCATCATGTCCGGCGACCCAATTGTATTGCACTCGGCCCTGCTCTTCACTGTGCAGGCCGCCTGGAGCGGTGACAAGTGGCAGATGGACATTGCCATGGGTCAACGAGGCATGTACTTCGCCATGTTAAGGCATTCCGGAGCACTGGAGAACAAGCCGATGCAACCAAGAGCGCCGGAGCATTCGGGAAATGCTGACCAGCTATGGAGTGAGTGGATCTCGAACGAAAGTCGAAGTCGTCTTATATACTCCTGGGCCATGGTCGACCAGGACATTGCACTCTTCCATGATACAGTACCCTTGTTCTCTGTGACCGAGTTCGCGGCGCCATTACCGGATGCCGATCGCTTGTGGAATGCGAAGAGTGGTGCGGAGTGGTCTTCCATCTTCGAGCAGGTCCATGAGTTTTCCGGCGGTTTTTCTTCGGTCGGGTCTGGTGCTCGTCCTCTATCGCTTCGAGATCTATTCCGACATTTCCTGGACGACGAGATGATCCCGCTCGGCATCGAAATGACCCCACTCCAACTGAGACTGCTGCTGCATCCCTTGCAGTCATTAGTCTGCCAGTACAGCCAGCTCCTTAGCTGCTTTTCGGATACGGGAAGCAACCGGAATCTCGGTCCTCGAGCAATGACAGCGCTTTCCACCCGAAGTCGTCTGCAAGAGGTGCAATCACTGTTAGGACGATGGTTTGACCTCGCCGAGCGATATCTCAAGGTCAACCCAATATGTGCGGTGATGCAAACAAACCTGGTCATCTTCCACCTGATCAGTCTGAATGCCGTGACAAACTTTCCTGAGGTCGAAAAATTAGCTCGTCGCGAGAACTTCGATGGGACCTACCAGCAACTCGTGTGGGCCCACAAGCGTTGCATCTTCGACCTCGAAGAGGCAGTCTTTCACTGCGGCCAGGTGTTCAGGCTTGTGCGTTCAATGCCTCGTGGTGTACGGCCACCATGGTGGGCAGCAGCCATATACCGCGTTGGCCTCATTCTATGGGTCGACAGCCTCGTCCAAAAAGAAACCCCGCAACCGAGCAACGGCATGTTCCCGGTTCCTGGACCATCATTCGCCATCGACGCTCTGCCAGCTGACCATCCGCTTATCGTGCGATACCTCACTAAGCGTGAGGGTGTGCCTTGCGTTACGAAGCGCGATGGGTCACAAATGGCCATCGACCAAGCGTACCCGATGCTCCAACACTGCCTCGAGGTCATTGATGAAGGTGCTGCCACTCGCTTTTCGGATGGCATTCGCACGAAGCTTGAAAGGCTTGCTCGCGGGTAGCGAATGTCGACTAGCTATTTGCTTGATGAATGAAATGAGTCGACGAAACTTGACCAGCCATAGCTGCTGGCTTTGTATATGTATAATGTTCTTGGATACCATGATGTTAGGGAAGGATACACAGCGTTGGAGTTGCGGAGTCCATGGGTATTACTTGGCTGAGCAAATGACAAGGTGGCCTTGTTGTCGATGTTTCCAACGCGATCGTAACCGCTTTGCATATCCGCTGTGGCGCTCAATACATGTAATGTCTTTGCAAATTTGTCGAGATTCCACGCATTGTCCATTGACCTTGCCAACGATGCAAGGAGCGACTTTTAAGTAGATGTCGAAAGCGCTTTTTCACGGACTTTCTCCTCACTACATGTTCGTTGCCGATCGGGCATCTCGTGTCAACTACGGTTCGGCTACGCATTCCCGAATCCTTTGCGCATCTTGTCGCATTTAGCTGAGAGGGAACGCAATCTGGAAATAGCAGAATCGAGAGCCGAACTCCATGGCTAAAGTGCGTTCTGTCTTTCCTGCCCCGAACCTAGCGTAGAATGGCTCTCCAGAGCATCTCACAACGGCGTCGTCGCAGGGAGGCCTGTTCAGATACCAATGCGGAGGACAAGATTCTACTCATGATTGACTCACCAACAGCTTGCAAATTCTTGCCGCTGCCCTTCGGCATCAGGCTGCCAGGCGCACGTGCCGATGCGTTCGGTGAGCACTCGAGAGACAGCATTGTACACTCTGCCATCGACTATTGGTTGATAGCTGAAAGCGAGACATTGAGAATGATCTTCGCGGGCGATGGAAACGCTTCTGGGCGAATCGACTCCCTTCCAATGCCGGACTTTTCTGGTGAGATAATCGCAGTCTATGGTCAACGGCATCAGTGGGTATCTTGCGCTCAGCAACCACAGCTCTGACACGCCTCCGCAAGTCAGCAACAACAGCGCGCGAGACACCAAGTTGCTGTTGTGATAGACAGGGCGTGGTGTCACAAGCTTCGGGAGCACTTCCGAATGCTCAGGGTAATGGGATACCGCGATATGAGTGCCCATGCTTATTGACGATCATCTGGTACACCTCTTCAATGTCACATGCAATCAATTCCAATGGTGCAAAGAGCATGACCTAATCGCCTGACTTAGCTCACGCCGATGAGTATGTTGTTAGACCTGCATGCCCTTCAGCTCGCTTCAAGCTTACTCTAGGACCAGCTATAGATGCGCTACGTGAGGTTGACGTCTATAGCATCTAGTCGGAGGCTTACTGGCGATGACACTGCCATCAATGGCGTCCGTCTCATTCAATGTTGTGCTGATGGCTTCGCCAGTCTTCCATTGACTGTTCAAACATCGACGTTCTGAGAACCCCGACCACTATCCCCACACAGCCGATTGTTGATCGCAGCACAGACCGTTTAGTGGCTCTGCCGCAACTATAAATGCATCATCGAGACCGAGATTGGAACGCTAGTGACATCCCTGCAGAAGAGCTAGGAAAAAAGTTCCCAGCTCGCTCTCTCGCGCGTCTCTTCGACGCCGAAGAGCAGCTATCTGCGTTGTCTTCCTGGTACAATATGCCGGCATTATGGTAACGTCCCGTAACAAAGGCCACGGCAGCTCCCAACAAACAGGCCCAAGGCTTGTGTGCATGACCCGTCGACAGTGAATCCAGCGGAGCCTTCGGAGAACAGCAGCTCGCGAGTCCCTGATGCGCAAAGGCGCCAACGGACAGAGTTGTGTCTTCGCTCACTCGGCCTTGAAAGTCTGAGCAGCATGGAGAGGTAGGTAAGCAAAGTATATAGTTAGCTGGCTCGCTGTTCACGCTCTTTCTCTTCTTCTCCATTCACACCTTGCAATCAAAAACGCTTTATACCTTACCAATCAACGCCGGAACACCACCAAATACCTCACACATAATGGCCCCTCAAGCACTTTCGACCTCCCGCCTTGACGGCAAGGTCGCTCTTGTTACTGGCTCCGGCCGTGGCATTGGTGCGGCTATGGCCACCGAGCTCGCCGCCCGTGGTGCCAAGGTCGTCGTCAACTACGCCAACTCAGTCGAGGCCGCAAACAAGATTGTCGACGAGATCAAGAAGAACGGGGGCGACGCCATTGCTCTCAAGGCCGATGTTGGCGATGTCTCCCAGACCTCCAAGCTCATGGCCCAGGCTGTCGAGCACTACGGTCAATTGGATATCGTGTGCTCAAACTCTGGTGTCGTCTCTTTCGGCCACTTGAAGGATGTCACTGAGGAGGAGTTTGACCGCGTCTTCCGCATCAACACCCGTGGCCAGTTCTTCGTTGCCCGCGAGGCCTACAAGCATTTGAGCGTTGGTGGACGTATCATCCTGATGGGTTCCATCACTGGTCAGGCCAAGGGTGTCCCCAAGCACACTGTCTACTCTGGCTCCAAGGGTGCCATTGAGACCTTCGTGCGCTGCATGGCTATCGACTGCGGTGACAAGAAGATTACCGTCAACTGCATTGCGCCAGGTGGTATCAAGACCGACATGTACCATGCTGTGTGCAAGGAGTACATTCCCAACGGCGACAAGCTCACCAACGAGCAGGTTGACGAGGTAAGCACACGACCAAAACATGATATGTTGCATCAAAGGCTGATTCATCCATCACAGTACGCCGCCACCTGGTCACCAATGAACCGTGTTGGCCAGCCAATCGACATTGCTCGTGTTGTTGGCTTCCTTGCATCTCAGGACGGCGAATGGGTTAACGGCAAGGTCATCGGCATTGACGGTGCCGCTTGCATGTAAATCACCACAATGCGATAAATGAAATGACACGATATGAAGCATAGGACGGCAGCTGAGGCTGCGCCTGGGAGTATGGTACAGATAAAGTTCTTGGGTTTAGCGTTTGTCTCAAGGAAGACATGGATTTGAGCTGCGGCGGTCACCAAAGGGAGAAACTTTTGGTAATATCAAATGGTGTATGCACCAAAGATACGTAGGATGCGAAGAGAAGGTGGTTGGACAGCTTGGGCCTCAAAACAAGCCGCAAACATATAGAAGCTCTTGTCGTACCAAGCACGACTGGTTTCTACAAACCACGCAGCCTTTCTACAACCTCACCTCCACTCGAGCCATACTCGACACATATTCGGCAAAGGTTGGGCAAGATTGAAGCATCCTCAGGCATAGGTGAGCGCCAACATCTACTATCGAGAAAGAAACCAAGTATTATGTGTTTGCATGGCCTCCTCATCACCAGGTATGAAGCTGCCTTGAGCTTAAGTCTATCACAATCACTGACCGCTGGCGAGCTTGATTGCGTCCAAGTTTCGGGATACGAGCTCGCCAGCCCATGCCCTTTCACTACTATGAATGGAGTCGCAGGTCAACACAGGGCGTAAAGTGTAGGATTCCAGAACATGCCAGCAGAGACATGATTGGAAGTAAGTTCCAAGCAAGGTCGTGAAGTTGAATGCTTCAATGGGTGTTGACTCGCTCACCGATGCTTGCATGGCATTGTCCTGGTCCATGTCATAAGCGAAGTCAGCATGCATTAAAGGCAGTGACATAACTCGGACGCATCACTTTATGCACAACCACGCTTACACACTGCGAAGACGCTGAGGGCACCCGGGCGAGAGCGGTCGGTATGCGCCCCTCGACTGCAATGCAAAAGTATGGAAAATCATCTATAGACGTAAACTTTGGCGTTCCTTCTTCCCACAATGATGCCCGGCTTTCCTCGCCGCTGTACGCTGAATGGAGACGCCCACCCGGGGGGCCCTGCACTGCCAATGTTGCGCCAGTGGTGTGTTCCTCGTGACGCAGCCCGAACTACTCGACTGCTCATGGTACCCTGTACAATCATGATCCCAGTATCCAGAGCTGCGGACGCATAATAGAGCTTCAAGGCTAAAAGGTGCAAATAAAGTTCCAATATGTGAAGTCTGCTGTCAATGATCTCACCATAAAACGCCACCAAAGCTCGTCGGGTATCAACCGCTGAGGTCTTAATTTCTGACAACACAGCAATGTGCTCCAGTAACCACTGGTGTTGATAGTGACACAAGCATGTGAAGACACAAGCAAAAGTCAATTTTGTATCCAGATCTGCGGGCTGATCTCCGCCGGGCAGATCCATGATCTCATGACCGGCAAGACGCCCGCGAGTCCCGTAAGAACCTGGTAACGCTGGGGCAATTATGCATGAACCAAGCCAAAGCCACATGCAGGTACAAGGTCCTTCCATCGCACTACGTCCCCTCTTACCCCTGTAGCAGGTACTCATAGCGCAATGCGTTGAATTGCAAGGTTCATTCCTGTTTCACGTCGATAATGTCGCAGATCCAGATCTGGTGGCTGGAAGTCTTGTTGAAGCTTCATGCTGCTGCTGCTGCTGCTGCTGCTGCATGGATCGCTAACCCGGTTACAGAGCTCTTGCCTGATATTGGCTTTTTCCCATGCTGATGGAGATGCAACGGGATCCCAGTCTCCGACGTTGTCTCGGTACCGAAGAAAGAATAATTGCTCTGCCCTCGCACGAATAATGCCCACGCAACGTGCTGTTTTGAGCTGCATGCCCTCGATGAGATTGCAAACCAAAATATCAGTATGATCGTCCTCGTTCATTAGCTCATCCCAGTACATTTTTCCCGCAGTGGGTACGGACGTCCAGATACGCTTCCGCTTAACGACGATACGAACTCTACTGAGTGTGCTGCTCGATAGACAGGGGTCCTTGACCGATGCCCCGGTACCTTCATTGCACGTGCTGAGACCCATTGAACGGAGCATTGCTGGACCCACTGCTACCAACGTTGCCACAGTCGTCGGCACAGCGCAGGCCGGATCCATCCATTGACATACGGGGAGTTTGGATCGAAAGCTAGCACTTGGGGCGCATGCTCGGAGAATTGCATAGATTCGTTGACACTCGGCGCTGTTGAGATGCAGCTTTGGGAGGTGATAGATCGTTGTCATAGTAGCATCATTAGGCCGAGCTGATATTAGGTATTATTGACTGTACGTCAGAGAGTACGGCCCTGTGAAATGCTCATACTCTAGGAACCCGGCTTCCCGTACACTTAGGTGAGCGACGACTTGAAATGCCAATGTCATGTCAAGGTCAATGTCAAGCCGTGAGAGGCGATCACAGCATGAGGCCCACATACCTCAGCACAGGCTCAGATGTCGTGCTCCATGAGGTCGTTGGTGAGACGAGCAGCTGCTAAGTCATCGATCAGAAGTTGGAGTCCTGCAGTGCGTTCACGTAGCACTGAATGCTCCAGGGTACCGAACGGACACGGAGTCTCGGGTCATGCATCATTTCTGTGCCAGAGCGGACGGTTGCATTTCCTTCTATATTTGATCAAGACCAGCGTAGCATTAATCTTCACCGTAGCTCATGCATGTCTGCTGTTCAAAATCGAGTAGAGATCTTGTCATCGAGGTTTGGGTCAAGGGCCATAGACCTCGCAGCATCGGCACTCCCTCATGCACCCTACGTCCGGCATCCACAGGCGATGAAGTTAGAATGCTCCCTTGTTCATGCATGTTGCCGTCTAAAACAGAGCGGACGCCTCATCACTGATCATTCGTTGCAGAGCTGACCACGCCTCGCCTCCAGCGTTCAAGGCTCCAGGCCAATGAGACCCAAGTGCTTTTGTGCGCACGCCCGTTTGACGGTCCAGGTCGAGCTGTCTCGAGCAGACAGCTCGACATGGCCGTAACGCTTGTAAGCATCTCGTCAGTGGATCCCGCTCTGCATTGAATGATCCAAGTGTTGCGTGACCTGAAAATGTCGTGCAGTGATGGAATTTGTCCACGGAAGCTTAGCAGTGATCGTTTGGCGTCGCGCATGGCTAGTCCAACAGATCACTATCATTCAGCAGGTTTACAAGCCCAGCAAAGCATCGAGCGCCACGGCCTTGCTATCCTTGATCTTTCTCTTCTTCCTCGGACCTCCTTTGTCGGGTGCCCGGTCTTCAGCCTTAATCGCAGGTTCAGGCGTTGAAGTCGTGACCCTCCAATCTCGCTCAAAGCAGATCGTGGTCTTGCGGTCCCAGGGCACTCTACGTCTCGCATAACCAAGCTTCAAATTGAGCATTGGCCGGTTCTCGCTATCTTCGACACCACGCAGGTAATCGACATAGTCTGTGAACCAAAGACTTGTGGTGTATACAGCTTCTCGTCCATTGCTCCAACGCTTGGCAAGCCGGAAAAGATGGTTTTGCTTTGTGGTTCGCCAGCCCAGCATGTTGACCAGACCGACATTATCGCCGGTGTAGCCTGCAATAGTGATCCCACATCGCTGTACCACGAATGTGTGCAGATCCGGGAATCGGCTGAGGTGGTGAAAAGCACCGTATGAGATTTGCTGCTGGCCGTCAACAAAAAGTAGCTCCAATTGGCTGAAAGCTCCTTCCGTCTCCACAGAGTCGGCCCATGAGTGTAAAGAGCTGTCTGATAGCTCAGGTCTACCTGGCTCGGTCGTTCCAATGTAGATGTAGCGCACGTTTCGCAGTTTCGCTACACTAGCAAGCTGACGAGGGGCATGAGCACCATGTCAGCTTCCGTGAGGTTCACACTTACATTGCCAGACGGCAGGTAGAAATCGCAGAGCGTGAGTGTCGTAAGCCACGCCATAGATCCGCCCGCGCTCTCAAACACGTCAGGATTCCAGTTTATCGTCGTGAAGTCGGCGACGTGCTTCTCGTACACGAAAGACCGCCTTCCCATTGGACTCTGAGCAAATACCTGCCATACGTCCATGTCAACAAGATGCGCGTCCAAAATGCGCTGCCACAGGAGCCTGAGCATGTCGTATGGAAGACCTTCGAGGGAGTGGATGTCCAGTGCTCCCAGATTGCAAAGGAAGTTGCGTATTGCTGTCTCGCGCAGGCATCTGGTTCCACTAGTCGACGGCCTCCTGATATCGTGGGTAGCATGGTGCCTTGAGATAGACCCTCCTGAGGCTTCGCGCCTTGGCTTCTTTGCCGGAATGACTCGCTCTTCATACACCAGGCCGGAGTCTTCATCGAACGCCATACCAAGATATCAAGGGATTTATGAATTCAGTGGGCTGCTTCGTTCATCCCGCAGTCGTTCACGTCGCGCTGCTCTATGCGCTTTCCAGTACTGTCGCCGTGGCTCAGCACGGAGGCACGAATGTCACTGGCGTTGACGAAAGAGGCAGGCACGACTGACGCGCATGGAGACACGCGATCGCCAAGCCCCATCCCGACCTCGGACCCGCCGATCTGGACCCCTCAAATGCGCTCAAGCCATCGCATTCAGGCGCATACCTTCTCACTCATAACCACCACCACTTCTCTGAGCGCATCTACGGGTGGAAACAATGTGTTTCTCCCCGCATTCTCACTGATGACCGAAGGATGCTGAGCAAGAAGCCCATTACATTCTTCAGCGTCTACAACAGCATCCATGTCCACTCGGTATCGTCGACGTCATCGAGCACACGACAGCAGACATGGGCTGGTCGAGATGGTGGAGAAGGGAGAACATATGCCACCATCGCCGGCGGGCCAGATGAGGTGAATGATGGAGAGCGGGAGCAGTCGCGAAGGGAAGGGAGAAGCAAAGAGCAGCATGTCTGGCCTGAAACGCCTAAGGGCAGATCGTGCCCTAGTCCTTATGCCATCTTCGGCATCAAGCACAATGCTGTCTATAGCAAGGCCAGATACTACGAGCTAGTCAAGCTGTACCATCCGGATCTCAGCAAAGACAAGCATAATGGGGACGGAGCTCACCAGCTGAAGATGGAGCGATACCGCCTCCTTGTGGCCGCGCATAACATCTTGTCAGATCCCACAAAACGAAGCGCCTACGATCGTTTCGGGGCTGGTTGGGATGGTCGCGCTGACGCAGCGGGAAGTGGTGCGAGGTCCGGCGCCCACCAACCAGGCCCTTTTAGCCAGAGCTGGAACGGCCATTCGGACCCGATCTGGCAGAATGCGACGTGGGAAGACTGGGAGCGTTTCTATGCTCGTCGCGCAGAGCACGAAGGCGGACCATCATCGGCACCGAGAGCGCCAGTGTACATGAAAAATTCATATTTCCTGTCACTTGTCATTTTCTTCGCGATCATTGGCTCTTCGGCCAATTATGGACGCGCGCAGGACGCCGGAGATTACTTGGTGGAGAGGAGAGATATCGTACACGATCGAGCCGCGAAAGAGCTGAGGAAGGTGCGCCAGGATATGGCAGGCATGAGAGGTAAAGAGGAGAGGATCCAATGGTTCATGAGACAGAGGGAGGCGACTATGGGACAGCTTAACCCCACCGACGTTGAAGCCATGCGAGACGAGAAGGCTGCGAGGGTACTCCGCGATAGAGAAGTCTGCGGCAGCGATGGCGTCAGTGGAAATGTGGACATGAAGAAATGAGCAGTGAGACTTCGTGAAACGAGACAATATTAGCTCAGTCTTCCTATCACCTCAGGTCGGAGTCGCGGCCACGGTGAAGGATGTGCGCATGGCATGCCCATCAGCAGCTGGCGACACCCATGCGGCACAATGATCTGCACAGTCGAGTCGCGACTGATAGGCACAGCGTACTCTATGGGAGTCCCATGAAGGACGAGTACTGTTCCCCACATGAAGCTGATCGCGGATTGTCAGCTGTTGGCAGGCGGAATCAGCAACGAGTCCGTGTCCAGTCGAGGTGCCGACGCCGCGAAAGAGGACGCACTGCACGCTCACGACTTGAGACAATATCTAAGAACACATTGTACAGATGTATATAACAGGACTGAAAACACTGCAGGCAGTCAGTATGATCTGGTAGAGCCATTGATGCTACTACTTCTTATGGCGATGTCATGCATCTGCCAGTCCAGGTCCGTCGGTTAACACCATTGCTCATCTGCATAACAATTCATATTCGGATCAATCTCTAATATAACGGTCAGTAGTATGTGCCATAGGCGCAGCACATACAGCTTCCTGGTGTTGGAAGTTGCATTCCAGGAAGGTGCACCCGCTGGTCGATTGCTTAGCACATGCACGGCCAATGCGCGATAGATCTCAGAAAGTCGCCTGCTAAGCTTCATGCTGATGCTGTATCATCAGGATTCCGCAAGCCGCATAACTAGCCAGGTACTTCTCATATCTTGCGTAGAATGGCCTGATAATGGACCGCTGGCTGTGACTGCCCACCGATGCTCAACATCCTTCACGGCGCCACTATTCAATCATCATGGCGACTTTAACACACTAGGCTTGTAGCTTTGACATGGCTCGAGTGATCGGCTGGTCATGGGCATTGCGTATGATTCGGTGCTGTGGTCACGTTCGAATCACCTAACGAACGGGCGGATGAACATGTTCTGCATGTGATATCGAACGACTGCTGTAGACAACTCAAGCCACCGACGCGACAATTTCCCGTAAGAATCCTGAACCAGGACTTGTGGGCCCAATCTCGCGCGCTTCTCCTATCGGCTGCAATGACAATCGCCAGTCTCAAGTCGTAGCTTCCACCTAAGACACCATCTTCCACAGCCCGGACCTGACCTCTGATACGCCACTACACAACCACCACCTTCACCGGACGCTTCCTGCCCTGCGCCTTGAAAGCCTCCTCAAACCACTCCGCCAGCTTCGCTACACGAGCCCTACCAATCGGACCCGCCCAATCGAGCACGTAGTAAGTCTCGACAAGCCCCAGCTTCAACTCCTCCAGCATCTCCAACTTCAGTAACCCGTCCAAGCGGTACTCCTGGCGCAGCTGATCGACTTCCTTCGGATAGAACTCCTCGTAGCACTGGCTGCAGAGCTCGGCGTCAACAAAGGTCAGCTTGAGCGTGCGCAGGTTGTGGCAGGTTAGAGCCAGCTCCACGTCGTTATTTGGAGCAGTGGACGGCAGCTTGGCATGTGGGAACCGGCTGAAGAAGGGGAACGCAAGTGACTTGACAGCGTCGAAGCCGACGATGTAACTGGTGTCGCCGCCCAGCAGATTGAAGTTGATGCTGGCGAGGTGTGTGCGGAACTGCTCGTTCGCCGGACCGCTATGCACCTCGATCTCCGTGTTCTCGAAGAAGTACTTGATGACTTCTAGGCGAAGCTTGCGGTCACCCGCGCGTGCGAGGGTAGGCAGTGGCAGCGGACGCCTAAGGCTCCGGTTCGTTGGCGTGTCCTTAGGGAAAACCATAACTCTGCGTGGCTCATCACTGAATGTGAATTCAAAGATGAGGTGACGGATTTCGATAGGCAAGTCCATTAGACTAAACTTGCGCTTGCGGGTCTCTGCCGCGAGAGGAGCGACAATCGCAAGCTGTTCCTTGACTTGAGCCATAACATAGTCCAAGTCCGCCATCGTCTTCTGATACTGGGCGGCCTTGGTCTGGGTAAGCAGCTTGCCGTCGATGTTGACAAGCTGCTCGCCCTTGGCACGGCGGACCATATTCGCCCAGGAGACAGACATAATGGAATGCCGGCGGTTGTATAACGCTCACTGCTGAAAGGTGGTGGAGTGTAGTATTCGATAAGCCGTATCTGCGAGAGCGTTGTCTAAGGAACACAGGCGTGTAGACGTTTGAGGATCGGGTTCAGCTTCAAGTCGATGCCAAAGTCTGCTTAGGAGGTACCCAGTCACTGGTGTGTCTGTCGGTGAAGGAAAAGGAAGCGGGTGTGTTGTAACTGATGTCTTTTTTTCAGTTGTATCAAAATGACTGAGAGACCTCGAAGGTTCTATCTCGAGGTGGACGAGAGCACGCAGTGCACGAGCCTTCCCGTGAATGAACAACGTGCATTCACCCGCAAACCGGTCCGAGTCATTCACGTTCACATGTGCGAAGACATCTACGTAATGCTCAAACGCTTTCATCATCCCTGCTGCCAAAACCAAGAGCTATGGTGTTGTCACAGCCACCCAAAGCTTGCGAACAGCAAAGATTGGTCTTCGGCGTGACAGCTGAGTTCTGCTTCTATGTCGAGAATGCAGTCTTCGTACTCGAGCCAGCAAAGTGCTTGACGCAGACCTCAGTCGTCGAGGGCCGAGCTCACAATGTGTACCAAGGCAGAAATCGCTAGAGTGAAGATAGCTGAACATTGTTGCACAGTGAAATCCAGGCAGATGAAAGCCACCATAGACTTGATCTTTTCGCCCAGGTAGGACTCGAGAAGTGGCCTCAGTCGTCAAATGTGCCTACGGGCAGCTACGCACACGTGGGTTGCTTTAGTGTTACTTCTTGCAAACACCTTGCAAGAATTCATGTCAACCTCCAGGTGTAGCAGCAGGAGGAGTTGGACAGCCTTGCACCATTTTCATGCATGACTCCGCGTCAGACCTCGCGCATGATCCGTCGTGCCATTACTCGTTGAAGAGCATTGGCCAGCAGACACGACACAACTTGTATGTGCTAGACTATTGCGCAGTATCACGATTCCTTCTACCGAAGCAGAGGCTGCCGGGCGCACAAACACTCCTAGATGTCAATGTTCATTTGTACAGCTGGATTGTGCATGTATTAGGGCTCAACGTCAAGCTTCAAGCATTATGGTCTCGAGTCCATCTCTCAACAGCTCGCCCAAGCTGGTCTCGTGTGAATGGCTTGACAATATAATCGTTCTGGATCAATCTGTCAGTATACGTGCAGTCATTACGATACATATCGAAGCTTACCATCCCTGAGTCAAGACACCGCTGACGATCGCCGTCGATTGCACTTGCCGTGAGAGCAATGATGGGCCTCTGGTAGTCAAAGTCCGATCGCAGCTGTTTGGTGCAGTCGTACCCGTCTAGCACAGGCATTTGGCAGTCCATGAGAATTATGTCTGGGAGCACTACAGCTGCCTCGGTTGCGGCTGCACCACGTTCGGCAAGATTGGCAGCATTCGGGCCAGAAAGAGCGCCTTGAATGTGCTTCAGGGCCTCAGCTCCATTCTCAGCAGAGGCCACGTGGTTGTAACCCAGCTTTCGCAGATGTGAAAGAGCGACTCGACTGTTGACAGGATTGTCCTCCACAAGCAAGATGTGGATTGCTTCACGCGGTTTTGCGGCCACTTTCTGCTTGATTGGAGCTCTTTCCGCATCGGCTAATGAGGCAGGCTCGGCCTCTCCACGAGTACGCAACAGCAATGCTTGCGGCAAGTCAAGCGCCAACGTCAGGATTGCCTTGGTGCCTTGCCCTTTACGAGACTCTAACACAACATCGCCGCCCATTGCTTGCGCCAGTTTCTTCGCAATAACAAGCCCGAGGCCGCTGCCACCGTAGAGCCGGGTTGTAGATTGATCAGCTTGCACAAACGGCCTGAAGAGTGTTTTCAGTGTTGCTTCATCTATGCCAATACCGCTGTCCTCAACTACGCAGGTGACGTGACGCGCTTCAGATGACGATGTGACCTTGACAAAACCGTTTTTCGTGAATTTGATTGCATTGGCAACAAGATTTTGCAGTATCTGCCGTATCCTTCCGGCGTCGCCAAGATACTGTCGCATAGCAGGTACTGCCTCCAAGGTGAAGTGCAACCCCTTCTTCGCAGCCAGGACCTCGTTGCTCCTACACACATCGCCTAACAACTCTGGCAGATCAAAAGGTACTTTTTCAATGATAACAGCGTTGGTCTCGGCTTTGGAGAAGTCCAGCAGATCATTAACAATGCCCAACAAGCTGTGAGCTGATGAATTAATGGTCCTAGAATAGTCCTGCTGCAGGACAGTCAGATCGGTCTCTTCCAGCAATTCCAGCATCCCAAGCAGGCCAGCGATAGGTGTTCGCAACTCGTGAGACACATTTGCCAGAAACTGTGTCTTCATGCGATCCGTCTGCTTCATAGCCTCAAGCTGAAGGTTCGCTTTATCATTGGCGTATTCCATGGAAAGATCCATTGTCAGGCCAAGGACACCGGTGACAAGCCGATCAGTGCCTTGTAAGTCGCCTTCATTGGTCTCAGACACAGCGATCGTCCGCAGAAACTTGTCTGCGATCTTGTAGTCCACCACGACCTTAGGCGTGGATCCGTCCATCACTTGTGCAAGAGCAGATTCGAGCTCGGGAATGCCGTCTGAGCCTGCTATCTGCAGGCAGAGATCATGGAGCTTCTGCCCTGTGTAGTCTCCACTAGCGCGAGGCAATCCAGATTCCGTGTCGATCTCCAGAGTTCCTTCGGCTGATCTGACTATATAGTTACTGTCGAGCGTGAAGATTGTCACGTCCATGTTGTTAACGATATTGTACAGTCTTTCGACCGCATGTTGAGAGAGTTGACGCTTCATGACCAGATCATGTATATCAGTTGAAATGCAGTAGAAGCGCGACACGCTGCCGGAAATGTCTTTCAACGGCGTGAAGCGGTCGCAGAAATATCGATATATTCCTGCCTTCTCCTGGCGGTATCTCACTTCGACCTCGATAGCCTTGCAAGTAGCGATGCTTGATGCCTTTGCTGATTCGACTTTCGCGACATCCTGAGGATGCATGCAACGAACCCACGAGCCGTTGCACAATTCTTCTTGATCGCATCCCGAATAGTGAGTCCAATTCTGTGAGAACCAGTCAAGCTTGCCTTCGATGTCCATGGTCCGTACCATGGCGGCCCGGTCGCCATCACTAAGCGGTGTCTGGAAGGCTCTATTCAGCACATCTCTCCGCTGCAAGTAGGTAGCCCAATCTTCAGCTTCCCGAGTCTGGACCATGACGCCAAGGGCATTCCCAGTGAACGGGTTTCTGAGTAGCGTAGTCGATATGTCGTGCATCACACGTGTCCCATTGAGCTCCACGCCTCTTTGCACGCCTATCATGCCACGGCCATTCTGTAGGCTAAGTGCGCCTGCCCCGTCCAAAAAAGGGTCAAGCCGTTGGGTGAAGTCTTCATTCCACAACATCTTCTCGTTCTTGTGACGTGCTATAGACGTCGCGAAGCCGCTAAGCAAATCGCGACCATAATCGTTGACGGTGATGAATTCCATGTCTGCGCTGACCAGACTGACATAACACGGCATGTCCAGAAAACTGGGTTCAGTGATCATACGAAAGAACTCATGTTCTTCACTCTTGGAGAGTCGGACGTCCTTGAACGACGGGCGTGTGGTGGCGGTCAAGCAGAAATAGGTTTTCTCGTGGACCACACACAGAGTCAACACCCATGATAGGCGTCCTGCTCCAGCAGAAACAAGCTCATCATCGATAGCAATCGTGAAATGCTGCTGACGTCCATTCTGATCTGACTGCCTCTCGCCTGGAACGACTCCTACTCCGCAGGTCTTTCCACCTGCACTAGCTTCACATAGGTCAAGATGATGCCTCAAGAGATTCCAATCTCCAATCTGCGACTTTGCGAAATCGGTCTCAAAAATTGTTAGGCCAAGGAGTGGCTGGCTTTTATTGGTCGGACGGACAATTTCTCGTGCCGCTGCATTTGCAACGACTATCCGACGATCCAGCGACAGGTAGATGCTTGGGACTGGGAGATGCTCAAGGAACGCGCCTTGCTCGACCAAGACTGCTGTCATCGGCGCATCGGCTCCGGTGGACGTATGGAGCTCGGGCCAGGTGCAAGAGGCTGCCCTGTTATCGACACGAATTCATCTTCGCATACAGTCGCTAAATATTGTGGTTTTTGTGCATTCTCGGCTCTGGGATGAATTCTATAGCAAGCAAAGACTGGATTCTCGCAATGGAATGTGCTGAAGACAGCCGCCGCCGTCGACGCTGCTCCAAACCTTGAATACGTCATCAGCAAATTGACTTACCTGCCTTATGCGCACAGAGCCTCGACTACGGAGCCCATGTCACCAACTCTTTCGCGGAGATCTGTTGCTCATTCGCCAGCGGATGCAAGATGTCACACTGATACGTACGGACTCACTGGGACATCCAGCTGCCCCAGCGGCGCGTCACAATTGCCGTGTCCGAATTGTACAAATGGCGCGTAGGGATAGGATCGCGCCCGGCAGATTCTTCTTCATAGCAGGACGTATCAGACATGCCGTCACTACGATTGTTATGAAGCCTGAAAAACAGCCTGGATTGCAGTCGCCAAATCCAGATATGGCTGCAAGCTTGCTCTCCAATGGACCTCCTATCTCGTGTCACTACGGGCCTGTCAAACAGAATGCATCAGGACGATTCTCGGCTAGATGGCCACATGGCTGAACGTCGAGACGAGTTGTTCGCAAGGTGCGGCATTGTGCTTTGTTCTTCCAAGTATCACTCCAGTGTGCAGGTGAATGGCAGATCTCGTCCTCTCAACAATTAGTCAAGCTCCGATCACTGCAGTGCCCTATCGTTTCTATCTTCTTTGGCAAGTGGGCCTCGTTGCAAACCTATCGTTTATAAATCCTTTGGAAAATGGCCCTAGTTGCAAACAAACAAGGGCTGTAGGCTGCTTGGAGGCGACTACAACTGACCTGGAATGCCACTTCGATGGGCTGTAGAAAGGCTTTGAGGACGCGATTGAGTTTGCGAAAACCTTATGACACGCTCGATAGGATCATAGAAAGCTTGACTATAGCTGAGTAGATTTGATATGTGTATTTTGAGCTTCAGGATCTCGTCGAGATGGTGTACACTGCAGACCTCCGAGCTTCATTAGTCTCGTCGTGGGCAGTGCCTTTGGCAGCGGTATCAATCTGGAAGAGTAGACAAGTCGAGAAAGCCAATTCTGAGTCTATTGTGTGCATATCAGTCGGATTTGGTGGCCATCAGGACAATGAGTATGGGGTATGGAAGATCTTTGATCCGGCCCCTAGCGTCTGCATCTCGGCATGTGATCTAAATTGAAGAGGCGGGGTAACTCTGCCTCACGACCTTATCATTCACCCGACCTAAGAAGGTACATTCACATTAACCGCCAGACGATGATAGGCGCGCAAGCCAAGCTAGCTTCCTTGCCGATGCAGGCAGGAGACCCAATATCTGTCGCCTGTGCAGCATGGCTATCAATGCTAGCCATGCAGGACCATCTGGTGGCCACCTTGAAGTAAATAAACAATACCTCGTGAATCTCTCATGTCTCGACTGACTTATCGCACAGACTGATCCATTACTGGAGCAGGCCGGCGTGATGCGTCCACATTCCAACCCTAACCAGATTCCTGAAGATGCTCACACCGATACCCTGAAAGGCGATGTGACTATAGGTGCAATCGCTGGCGAAGATGCTCGAGCCGCTATCGAAACGGAACACAACCTGTCGTTCCTCGAGGCACTGAAGCTATATCCGACAGCAGTAGGATGGAGCATCTTCTTCTCCATGGGCATCATCATGACCGCCTTCGACCCGCAGCTCCTTGGCAATCTGTATGCGACACCTGCCTTCCAGCGCGATTTCGGGTATCTGTATGAAGGCAGCTACATCATCTCCGCCCCTTGGCAAACAGGTCTCAGCATGGGCAATCCTATCGGTCAAGTTATTGGAGCCTTCTTCGCCAGTTATCCGATGGAATGGTTTGGACGGAAGAAGACGTTTGGTGTTTGTGTGATCTTGACGGCGGCATTCATCTTCATACAGTTCTTCGCACGGTCGCTGCCTGTGCTCCTGGCGGGCGAGCTGCTCGGCGGACTGGTCCTTGGGACGTACGCGACCATCGCGCCCACTTACGCTTCGGAAGTCTGTCCTACTGCGCTTCGTGGCGTCCTGACCAGCTATGTCAACCTCTGTTTCGTCATCGGGCAGCTCATCGCGAATGGCATTATCGCAGGAACGTCCACGTTAGACAGCCACTGGGCGTACAGCGCTCCCTTCGCAGCGCAATGGTTCTGGCCACTCATCATTCTCGCTGCTTGGCCTTTTGCGCCCGAAAGTCCTTGGTGGCTGGTGCGGAAAGGCAGGCTAGAGGACGCCGGGAAGTCTTTACGGAGCCTAGCGTCCTCGAAGGTCGACGTGAAGCCTACGCTCGCCATGATTGTTGAGACCGATCGATTGGAGCAGGAGCTGGAAGCAGGAACCACGTACTGGGACTGCTTCAAAGCAGTGAATCTGCGACGCACCGAGATTGCAACCGGTGTCTACGCCATCCAAGTCGTTTCTGGCGTCTATCTTGTAGGCTATGCGACGTATTTCTTCGAGCTGGCGGGACTACCCACGGCTAAAGCCTTTGATATGAGTGTTGGCTTTCTGGCATTGGGTTTCGTTGGGACACTCTTATCATGGATCTTGCTGGTCAGATATGGTCGACGAACGATTTACAACGTCGGCTTGTCGTTCTTGGTGATCTTGCTCCTAATCATTGGCATCCTAGACTGCGTGCCTGGCTATACTCAGCATACTGGCGTCATCTGGGCACAGTCGTCGCTGATGCTAGTCTGGAATGTGAGCGCTCCAATCAATAAGTGGCAGGAGTGGTAGTACAACGCTGACGAGATTACAGTTCTGCTACGATCTTTCTGTCGGCCCTGTGTGCTTCGTAATCCTCTGCGAAGTCTCTGCAACCAAAGTGCGCTCCAAGACAATCGCAATCGCAACAGCGGTGCAAGCACTCCTCGGCATCGTCATGACTGTCGCCATACCGTATGCAAATCCTCAACTTCTAGTCATACTCTTTGCTGACGCACAACCAGATACATGATCAACCCAGACCAAGGCAACCTCCGTGGAAAAATCGGATTCTTCTACGGCGGCCTCTCAGGCATCGGGCTTCTATGGAGCTACCTGAGAGTCCCTGAGACGAGCGGCAAGACGTACGAGGAGCTTGACATCATGTTTTCTCGAGGAGTCAAGACGAGGCAGTTCAAGCAGTATCGGGTAGAGTAAGGTCGCTGTAAATGGAGTGACTTTGCTGCTTATGATCTACACTGCAGCAGCTCTATATGGAGGTACATGCTGTAGCACTGGACCCTTGGTCTCGATCGCCCTCGCCTGACACAGCTGAGCTCTCATTTCAGCTCGCCATGCAGCCGCATCCGCATACAGCTCGTGCACTTGGACTCAAGGTCAAAGCCATTTACTTAGGCAGTAACAGCCCAGCATGCCATGATAAAGCAATGCCAACATTGTTAAAAGGCAGTGCAAGCATATCAACAGCACTACTCTCCCAGAACCGCAACATCCTCGCGAAGAACAAGCAATCCTTACTGTTCCAGCCCGTCACCTCACCATGACCACCCTTCAAGCCCAAGAAGTCTCCGTCCTCATCGTCGGCGCATCCCTCGTCGGTCTTACCCTCTCCGCCCTGCTAGCACAACACGGCATCACGGACCTCCTCTGCGTAGAAAAGCACTCCTCGACCGCCATCCACCCGCGCGCCACCGTGATGATGCCAAGGACGATGCAGGTATTCCGCCAATTAGGACTCTACGACACAATGATCGAAGAGAGTCTCAAGTACTACGACCTCAGTGCCTGCATTGTCACGGTCGAAAGCTTGGCGGGCAAGTTGATCAAGGAGTGGATGCGAGATGTCAATGAGGGCATCGAAAATGTCAGTGCGACGAGGAGGGTATTTCTGACGCAGCAGGCATTGGAACCGCTGTTGCGGGCTAGAGCGAAGGAATTGGGAGCGGAGATTCAGTTTTCGACTGAGATGACTTCATTCAGCCAGCATGGAGACCATGTGATTGCTACTCTGAGAGATACAAGCACTGGTGAGACCCGTGAAGTCAGGGTCAAATATATGATTGCCTGCGACGGTTTTCGTTCACCGACTCGCTCCGCTCTACAAATACCCATGCACGGTCCCGGCCTCCTATCCCGAGCCTCAACGATCTACTTCCAGATCCGCGAGAGCTCAAAAATTCGACTGGCGCGACTGGCGAACGCCCACTACAGTGGCGTCATATACGTCTCAAATCCGACACTGCGAGCTTTCTTCCGCTTCGACCGGGATAAGAAGGAGTCGTTTCTGGTGATAAACTCGGCCGGCGAGCAAGGAACGGAAGAAAGTAGATTCCCAGCTGACACGATGACAATGGCGAAGGCGGAGCAATACTTGAAAGCTGCGATCGGCGATGATGGGATTGAATTTGATATCCACCAAATTTCTTCTTGGGAGGCAGAGGCTGCGATGCCGGAGCATTTGCAAGTCGATCGGGTGTTTTTAGCGGGAGACTCTGCGCACCAAATGCCCCCATCAGGCGGCTTTGGAGGTAATACGGGAGTGCAGGATGCGCATAATTTGGCGTGGAAGTTGGCGATGGTGCTGAAAGACGAGGCTGGCCGGGAGCTTCTTGACACGTATGAGCAGGAGCGATGGCCCGTGGCCAAGTTGACGGTGGACAACGCATTCGCGCACTATGTCCATCGTACGGAGCCTTCGCTTGCACACTTGGTCGAGAAATTCAATGTGCATGAGGTGCCGGTCGAATGTTTAGAGCTGGCGTATAGATACCAGTGCAAGGCAATTCGCGGCGAAGAGGAGTCGAAGTGCATGGTTGAGGATCCAGCGACAGCCATCGCAAGGCCGGGGTCGGTGGCGCATCATGTTATGGTACAGGCGCTTGGAAACGAGAAGCAAGTGCCCATCGCAGAAATGTTGGGGCCCAACTTTGTCTTGTTTTTGTGTGCAGATGACCGTTCCTGGTCTACGGCTGCGAAGAAAGCCGTGCCGGATGTAGAGGTGCAGCGACTTGTCTATACCGACGTCAGCGCTTTCGCCAAACGCTACGATATTACGACTTCAGGCGCGGTGCTCGTACGGCCAGATGGGTTCGTTGCATGGTCGGCGAAGGGTGCGCCATCCAATGGAACTGTGGCGGAGACGGTTTTCCGAGAAGCCCTTCAGGCTGCGACATGCCGGTAATGGATAGGAGTTGATTGTCTCAACGCTCAGGCATCAGCCAGACTCAAGCATATCTAAGACGCCCATGGCCTGCGTAGCCTGCTGGGCAAGCTCGGCGCCATGCCGCACCCTCTTCTGAATCCTCCATACCAGCCTTCTCATCTCGGCGCCCTCCTCATCCTCTGATTCCTGCCACTCTGCAAGCTTGCTGCTGTACAAGTCCAGTAACATCAACACCACATCATACATCAAGCCAATGTATCTTGGATGCTGGATGTAGCGAGCTATCCATTTCAGCACAGGAACAAGCTGCTCCTCGGATCGGTTGGCAAGTGCGGTGCGCAAAGCGCTTCTGTGACGCAGGGCGGTGAACAGGGTCACAACATCCGCATGACTGAACCCTTGAGTTTTGGACGGGTGCAGTACCTGGTCAACTGCCACGCCATAGCTACCTTGCCTGAGACTCCTTTGCCACGGCTGCAGCTTCTTCGCCCGCGTCCGCTCGTTGCCTGTGATAACGATGTCTGCACCTTCACCGCGGAAGTCCTTGCCACGATCGCGCGCCCTGATGCCTTGTCGCATGTCCTTCTTCTTTTGCTTGCGCTCATACTCGTCGGCCTCACCAGCCAGCAGTGCGTCCATACGCTTGGCCTTTTCTCTCTGCTTTGCCTTCTCAGCACCCGCCAGTCGCGTCCGCAAAGATAGTAAGCCTGTCTGCAGCCCGACCGCCAGGTGCTTGTCCTCTCGCTCCTGTTCTTGCGCACCCGTGCTGATGACTGCCAGAGACAGAATAGGAGACTGGTACTTGAAGCCGGCAACGACGTCCCAGCTTGTAGTGTTATGTACTTTGACATGGCCGTCGAGACCACCAGTCAAGAGGCGTGTACCGTTCTGGGCGGTTGCCACAGCTGTGACGGTCTTCTGATGTGACCGTACAACGTGATCTGCCTTGCCAGCAACTAAGTTCAGAATCGTGACCTCGTTGCCAGCCGCCGATGCCACAACCGAGCTGCTTAACGGGACAACATCTTCAATATGCGCCTTGTGCTTGAAAGTCATTGCCGGCCTGTTGACGGCCGCATCGCGTGTATCCCACACCCGGACTGTCTGATCGTAGCTGCCCGTCACCACCATGCCGTCCTGTCCGGGCAAGTAGCAGCCACAGCGTACATAGTCCTCATGTCCGATGCCTGTCCACTTGGCGACATCCTCTGTCAAGTCCCAAACCCGCACCGTCCGGTCATCACTCATGCTCATGAATTCTGTCAACACGCTTGGATTCCACCGCACCGTGTGCACCGCCTGCTTGTGCGCATGCTCCTTGTTCCACTGTTTGAGAATCGCCCTCGATCCAACATCGAACGCCTGCAGTTGACCATTGTCTCCTCCAGCCAGCAAGATCCTGCCGTCTCTTCGCAATACACCAGATCGGGCGGTATCGTCGGGCCCGAAGCGAGTGATGGTCTTGACGAGTTTGCGAGTTTTGCTGCTGTAAATCTGTATGCGCCCGCCAGAAGTCACGGCAAAGGTGTCTGGTTGTGCTGCAGTGGGATTGTATGAAGGGGTCGTAATTGAGGTAATGCCAGCATTATGCGGCGAGGGCAGAAGCAGCTGGTTTTTGAATGTCTTCCAGTATGCTTGATCTGCTGTCAGTGGTGCTGGTCCAGGTGGCGCACGCACCGCTGGCAGAGGCTGTACTTCCGCTGCCATCTTCTGCGCGAGTCTATTTCCTCCACCTCATATTTCTATATTCTTCAAGGCAGTGTGAAAGTAGAGAGCTAATGCTACTCAAAAAAAAGTTCGAGAATGCGGCAAATGCGGCCGCTAGCGCGAATCCGCAAGTCACTCTCTGGCATGCACATGTCTCTTCCATTCTACATTCCTTGATTTGGTGATTCCTCTCATGAAGTAATCATGCCTCGAGCAGTCCAAGGTAAGTTCTGACAATACAAAATCCGAGGAAGTGATTCAGTATGCCAACGCGCATCGAAGGTACTCTGGTCGAATGCGACCCTTCCATCAAGGCCATCTTGGTCAAGATCGATAATGATAGTCACCACGCCTACATCATCGAAGACATCGACGACGAGCATTTGCTGGTCAAGAACGACAAGCACGAAGAGCTGAAAATGCTGCTCAAGGAGGTGAGACCGATACTTCTGGGAATTAATAGACCAGCACTCTAACACCTTTTCTGCAGCGACTTAAGGATACCGTGCGAGATGCAGAAGACAGCTCCGAGTCTGAGTAGAGTCATAGGGACCGTGCACCGCGTCATCTTGAGGCATCACTGGACTTTGGCAATTCTTGAGCTTGGGATTTTGTTCATGCTACCTGAACTGCGATTCAGCATATCCAGCGACAATGCTCTCGCACCATCTCGACGTGCGTCTGAACATTCTAGACGCTCGCGCTACCAGGCATGTCCTTCAGCTGCTGAGAACCTGCTACCGGTGCCAACCAAGTCGCCCTCTCCGGGACATACAACTCCATCGCTGGCTTGGCCGCCTCCATGATCTTCGGATCGTCCATGACGCCGACCTTCACGACTTTGTTCTCGCCGAATGTCGCTCCGCTACGGAACAGCGTGGTACCGCAGTCGCCGCAGAAGTACGATGTGATGTCGTTGCCGCTGTCCGCCTTCTTGGTGATGGTCTTCGGCTGACCTGAGGTGACCTCAAAACCATTGCCGGGGACGATAATGTTGGTCGAGTATGCGCCACCACTGATCTTGCGGCAGTCGGCACAGTGGCACAGGGCCTTGAGGATAGAAGTCAACTATGGCTTTCTTGCCAGATCTCAATCAAAATGGCCATAGTGGAAGACTTACAGTACCAGCAATGTCGCCAGTATACCGCATGCGGACCTTACCGCAGAAACAACCACCGTCAGGCATCTTGAATTATGTTCTGCTGGAGTCTAGAAATTCGGATTCTGATTGGTCGAGCTGGCTTTCGTTCCTTCAGTTTGCGGAAAGAAGTCAGCACCTTGATGGGCAAGCCCTGATTCTTTGGGTCACATAGACTCTATATATGTTCCCCCAAAGCTCACGTCTTGAGCACCTGGTGCGTCGATCTCCACACCTGCCCTCGCAGGCAACGAGCAGCAATTGCGGGGTTGTTCCTTCCAAATTTGCACTACCGAGGGCCTTCTAAGAAGCTTTTAGAAGCTAGCAGTTAGGTCAGGGCAATGATGAGCATTCGAGATCTACTTTGGCCGGACAGCATCTGGGAGCTTTGACCCGGTCATCGCTCGCTCGAGCGGACAATTACTGGGCGGCTTAAGAAGGTCAGGAAGCCGGCTTAAAATTATCTCAACCCCAGGCACACGTGATATGGTTCGCCACCACTGTGGAATGATTGTTGACCTCTCTAAGGGAGCACACATCAAAGACATAGGATCATCCATTACAAGCAGCTCCGGAATGGTAACACGCAGTGTGCAGATTCACTTCTTTGTGGCAAGCAGGATTGAAACAGCCCAGTCAACGACAACCTTCTCGTCCTCTCGAATTGCTCGCTCAACGTCTTTCACATGCTGCTCAAATCTTTCCGAGTCTCTGCTTGAGCACATACTCTCAATATACCCTCGAAACCAGCCGGCATCGACTGCTTGCGTCCAGCCCTCGGCTTCAGGATCGGACTCTGCATACTCATACTTCCTATGCAGCGGCCCAACCTTCGAGGACGCCATTCGATGCCCCTTTCCAGGGATAGCGAAAGGCGCATGGCCTCTGTCCTTGACGTTGATCTTGATGCGTTTCGTCACATCCTGAATGAAATCAGGATCAGGTAAAGGAACATGATCAAGTCCCGCGTTCCTCTGTTCGACCTCCTGCACATCATCCTCACTCGCTTCCCGCAGGATTTGCTCGCCCACAGCTCCGAAAGACTTCTCGACCCTCTCGTTAACCGTGGCATTGCCAACGACCCTACAAGCCGGTCCCACCTGTACGACCACCAAGGTCCCGTTCGGCGCCAGACTCTCGCCGACTGCCTTCATAGTCATATCAAGATCAGTCCGCCACGCCGAGTCCATCAAGCAACAGAAATCCACACTATGCTCCACAAACGGCAGATCTGGTTCCTCAGGTCGAGCGATACTGAAGCTGAATTTTGCTTTCCACTAGTTTTGCTCGTACCATTGACTCAGCTCTGCTCTTCCGTGAGCGATCTTGTCTGGGCTTGGGTCGGAGATATGGATGTGCTGGAAGTAGTCCGCGAGGGTCTTGATGAAGGTCATGGATTTTGGCGTAATGCCGATGCAGTGAGCAAGGCGGAGGCTATTTGAGTGAGCGCGGTGGAAGTCCGTTATCAATTTGATTGTGGCGGGTGGGTAGTCTGGTCTGAAGTACATGGAGCTATCCAAGTCGGCCACATTTGTGGACTCACTGTGTCCATTCGGACGGACCGCAGTGTTGAGCATGTGATCTGGCATTGCTCGTCAAGCTGTTCCGGTCAGGTGCTTGGCTGCCCTGCCAGAGGCCGTCTAATGGGCCTAGAGGTTGCCAATCTTACAATGCCGAGTTGAAATGGCAACGAGAATCTAGGCTACGTCATACCTGGAGCTGGAAGTCCTGGGACCGCTACCTTTCCGATCGTGCTTGCAACATGACCGCTCACAAGCTGGCAGCATGGGCAGAAGACGCAGGCGGCATTCAGAGTTCTTCTTTGACGTCGACTACGAGCGACTTGAAATATGACTTGTATCAGCTCATGCATTGAACGGGTTCTCAAATGGTTGACTCTTCGTAGTTCGTGCTCGCCATTCTGGTGGTTTACTACGATTTCACGTACGATTGTGGTTCAGCCTGCGGCATACCTCATCCAGCACGAAGCCGATGCGCGCAGCACGACTGATTGGCATGAGCTGAGGGATAAGTATGAAGAGATCCACCCGCATCACGAGAGGTTGAATCGCTACGAGGGATACGATGAGGGCGAGCAGCACCGCATTCAACTTCGATGGCAGCTGGAGACATCTTGAGATGATGAGGGAAGGCGAGGATGACGCATGCGATGAGTAGGTAGATGCTGATTGAGAATTGGGAACGAGAAGCCTTGCCGTTGCGCTGCGATGAGTAATGATTAAATCGAAATCCAGCTTGCCGCCGGTCCTGGAAGTAGCAATGAAGATGTTTTGCAGATGCTGGATGTAGCGTCTTCGTCAAACAGCGAGGACTTTGCCATCGCGCAGAGCATTAATGAAATGACCGCCAGTCGATATTCCAAGCCATATGAAATGGAATATCGACTGGCGGTCATTTCATTGTGAGGAGGCTAAACTGGACCCCATATTGATGGGATGGTTCAGTGAGACTCTTCCGAGCGGACCCCAATTGACTAATCCGCGCCTTAACCGCCCAGCATCTGCTACAAGTCTCCGCTAGCATCCATCAAGACTTCATCTCAAACTCCTCCTTCAGCTTCGCGGCATCCTCATCATCGTTCTGCATCGATGTGCAGACACTCTCAAGGTCACTGGCCTTAAGTCGAAATCCAGTAACCGGAGAAGGCTCCTCAAAATCCGCGTGTACCAGAAACAACCCGTTCGCTTCACAGTCTTTGTCATGGATGAGCATGAAGCCGAAAGGGAAGTAATTCAAGTCACTTTGACGCTCTCTGCAGTATTGGATGTGGTGGTGAAGTGCGAGCTCCGCGTTCTCCTGCCGCAGATGCTTCTCGTCAGCGGCAGCAAGAAGGTGGATCTCGCCGTCTTCTCCTGGGTTGATCACAGAATCTCCTTCCAGGCTTGCGGCCAGCTTTGCGACTTCTGAGTGTGTCATATCAGCAAGGCTGTAGATCGCGATAGGCAGGAACTCGGAGCTGCGCACGCCTGCCAAAGCTCCCATCTCGGGCGCGATTGTCGGAAGACTGAGCGACATATCGGCGATGGCCGCTATTCTTATTTCTGGACCGAAGCTGAGCTGAGAAGGTCCCAGCAAGGTGGGAATCCAAGGACGCAAAGTTCGCTTTTCTAAGTGCACCTTCCAATTTCGAAAACAGAGAACGGATCTAATCTTCGAGGCACAGCTCAACGGTGTGAAACCAAATGGTGTATATGTTGCATGTTGATTCACGCAGCAACGTTGGTGTGACGAAGTCAAAGGCCACTCAAGCCAGCGTGTCCGAGGTGCGGGCTGCATGAAGCAACACCAACGCATGCAGGAACACTTTAGCCCCCACAAGCAGAAGTATCGTGTTCCTGCATTTCAGGTTGGGAGCTATGTTGGCCGAATGTCGAAGAAAAGACTGGCTACCAGGCATCCAGCATGACCTCCTGCGGCACAAAGGTCATGCCACAGCCTCCTTTCATGATGAATAGATCACCAGGCCAGAGCCGGTGCGGCATCAGGATCAATTAGGCCCGTCGGCACTATCAAAGATCATGGACATGGACGAGCCAATATCCCACCAGATGAGGCTTTGCTCAGGATCATATCAGCCTTGTGTTGGTTCTGCCAGCCTTACACGGTACCTCTGGCTTGTTGAACCTTGTGCAACACGCCTGCGCCGCAAGCACGAGCGAAGCGTCTGGGAATCTACGAATCGTCTTCCAGCAATAGCAATCTTGAAGATTGATCTGACCCAAGAATATTCAATGAACTCAGCTCTGACGCTACACCAACATCGTCAGGCAGACAATTCGGTGTGTCTCGCTGAACATGAGCGTGGAATGAGAGCGGGCCTTCTCCACATGTTAAAGGTCGTAAGTTGGAGATCATGCCGAACATCAGCATCTTGGCTATCCGTCAACGATCGTTCCCAGCTAACATAGCCTGCACCGCGTCTTGCTCGCTAGATTTCAATTCGGACACGAACGAGTTGCGATCGACTGGATGAAATGATTGCCTAAGTGCCAGCATTGTCAATCGTATGAAATGCTTGATTGACCGACAGTACCACTGGGCTTTCTCACTAACTCCACACCTTCTTGGCCGTATCCCTGACAAGTTCCAGCTTCTGCCACATCAGCTCCATTGTCATGTCTCTCCCACCCGCCAATGACAGACTCGAGAAGCCGCACTGGGGGCTCAACGCCAGGCTATCAAGCGCCTCTTCGACAGGCACCCCTTGGCCCCTGGCAATGACTTCCGCCGCCTCTCGTATCTTAGACTCTATCTCCGCGGCATTTTCCAGGTTCGCCTTCTTGGTTGACACCAATCCAAGGACAACGTTCTTGCCTTTCGGCAGGAATCTCAACGGCTCAAAACCGCCCTGCCGCTCAGCCACGTCGAATTCCAGATAATACGTATCGTAGTCCGTCTTCGTGAAGAGCTTCTGTGCTATATGCTCGTAGCTGCCTTCCACCCAATGCGTCGATCCGCTCATATTGCCGCGGCACAGATGCATGCCGAGATGGAGATCATTGCCAGGCCTTTGCCGCAAGAACATGTTGTGGGCTTCCAGGTACAAGTCGAGCAAAGCATTAGTGTTGGTTCCGTCAGCCTTGCAGCCGTCCAAGAACTGTGACGAACAGAAATATGTTAAGTGTGGATCGTCAATCTGGATATTATGAAGCCCTTCGTCGTAGAGAGCCTGTATCTCCGCGGCATACGCCTTGGCTAAGGCGGCGAAGTACTGCTCGTCACTGGTGTAGCCAGAGGTGGCTGTGTATGCTGTGCCGGGCTTCAATTGCATGTGCTGGTAGTTTGGAGCGGGGAGAGTGATCTTGCAGTCTTTCCAGAGATCTCTGGGTACCTTCTGGCGGAGCATCTTCCACTCCCCTAGATAGGCGCTGTCTTTCCATTCGATGGGGCCGGTACAAATGACCGCAGCCCTTGTCTTGGCGCCCATCTGGGCCAATTTGGTCGTGGTTGGGAAGTCAGTCCGAAAGGCGTCTGGAATTGGCAGCTCGGGCATAGGCGTCATGCCGTCCAGCGTCTCGAAGAAGCCTCCGTAGAACTGGTTTGGCTGTCAGTTTGCGTCGATCACAGATTTGATGCTGGCATGGTATACAATGTGCCGGCCGTATTCGCCTGAGCATATCGGCCGGATTGACAATTCAAGCTGTCTTTGGACCGCCCAATCGATCGCACGCTGCTCCGCTGTCTTGATTTCGGGGTCGTTGGCAATATCGTATGTCTGACTGGCCGATGAGATTCCAGTGCGTGCTTTTAGCAGCTCTGTCGGCCGGAGAAGCGAACCAATCTGGTCGGCGCGGAAAGGTGGCGCCATGGTCTTGTTTGTTCAGGCGTTGTTGTCCGTGAGACTTCGAGTATAGTGACATGGAGAGGGGTTCTGCCGCTGACAGCCGTGCATCCCGGCAGATCCTCCCAAGTGCTGTCGTCCGCCTCTTTGTGCATCGATGCGGTAGAACTCATTCCTTTTGAAGTTCAGAGTTGGCCTTGCGTTTGTTTGGCTGAACATGCTGATGCTCCAATGTCCGCAATGCTGCCCATATGTCGCAGCTGATTCAAAGTCTTACCAGCGCCGGCAATCCTCGTCATTGCCCTTACCGCAAGTGCTCTTCACGATCATCACCCGCATCATTCGTGCATGCCAATAAGATGACTCATCGCTCCCGGCTTCACTCCCAATGAAGCTCGCTCTCGTCGCCCCTACCTTCTGACTGCCCGAGACTGCAGTCACTTTGCCGGCCTCAATCTCACACCACGCCTGCCACTGCATGTCTGCGCCTGCAAGGGAATACTGCGCCTTCTGCGACCATCTGCGGGTACCCCACTGATCGGGACCGGGCTTCGCGACTATCTCACTCTTCAAGTTACCGCGCGGTTCCAGCAAGAGTCGGCTTACACGCCGAATGAAGAACCACAGCAATGATCCATGGACTACAGCAATGTTTCATGAGCTATATGGATGATGCATGGACGGATGGTCTACCTATATGCTCAGTCTGATCGACGGCTCCAGACGGTGCGCGGGGCCAACCGTCAACTCTGCTTGCGCTCCAATCACATCCACGCTCGTACACCTGCCCGTATTGCTTTCCAATGTCTTCTCCTGGCTAGTCCGCATCTCACCGCCATCTACAAGTGCTCATGACCTGGCTCCACCTCTATTCACCTCCCAACAAGGTTTTGGGCTTGCCTTCATTCACCTACCAACAGGATGTGGAGCTAGCCGTCGAATTTTTCAACAAACCATGTCTGTCATACCATGCACGCTGTAGGATTGTGTGTATCATCTCACACATGTTGATCAGGTCAAGGCACGGCGCACAGACCTCCGAAATCAGCCGACCTCTCGTCAATAGTCTAGGGCCTCAAGGGACTATACTAGCAGTATGATGAAGACCAGATGGAAAAGGCCGGAAAGAAACACTGTAGTCTTTCCGCATCGGCGCAGGCCGTGGCGGGCGGAAGACGTATAAGAATCGTGATGCAGTCCCACGAACGATGCACTATGACCGGTACGTGTCCCAACATGCTGCGGCGATGCGGATGCTGTCTTCGAGCATTCATATTGATGTCTGGAGCGCGAGGTATTGTTTTCTTCCGTCTAGATTCCAGCAGTGATTTGCGAGACAGCAAGTCTGGGTCCACCTAGCATGCGAAGGGCGATGTCGTCGAGATTCAGTCATTGGCTAGGCCATAAGAAGAAGACTGCGAGCATTCGTTATCGTTCGCGTGTACTCGATTATCTTGAGTTGATTCTGGCTTTCGAGGCCGAGAAGCTGCCATCTGCCGGTGACACGATGCCCGAGACGCGCGAGAATAATGCCCGGCGAGTGAGAGACCCATCGTACGCGTCAGAGGGTCAGAACGCGGATCCACGCTCGCCTTGGTGTGTAGAGCGTGAAGCGTTTCGAAATAAGCTCAATGTTGATGTTTCGTCGAGAATATCCATATGATAGTCAACGAGAAAGATGCCACGCTTTAGCGTTTCCGGAGCCGACTGACGCCTCAAGCCACGAATTAACAGGTCGCGAGGACTAGTACCTCCCAAAATAATGGTGGACCGAGTGGGTATCTCAGTAAATTTGTTTCGCAAGATACGATGCCAGAGCGTAACCCGGGACGCCAATTTTAGGAAGGAACAGAAAAGTTAGAAAGATGGGAAAGCCACGAGACATTCTGCAACAGTCTCCTCTGTATGCTCCTTCGCCGTAGCGAATCCTGGTCGCATATGCTGCCTGTTCTGGTCATGAAGCTAGGCAAGACACAGCAGTGAGGCACGCGATTGAGCCCCTTCAGTCATCCATTGTGCTCTATTGTGCGGCGGGATGCAAGAAGAGCTGCGCCGCGATACGTGTTCGTCAAACGTTTCTGTGCTTCAATCTCCGCAGGGTTGTGTAGACGCAATGCTGCGTGACTCGACCAGCTCTGCGTGGTATCGGTCAGTACACAAATGGTAAGTCATTGGCGCTTGATGATCGTCATGGCTGACGCTGATAACAGCAGTAAATTCTGACACTTGACACAGCAAGTATTTAATCATTGGTCAGTAAGACGGTCCAGGACAGTCTGACTGTATCATCGTTGACGTATTCTGTCAGAGTGCTGACTTGAAGGTGACAGCATGACTGCACAGACTAAGCAGTGAACGACCGATATCACTTGACAGAACTGATATCTGTGTAGATGCACCCGGAGGATCTGAACGGCCTTCATCGTCATGCACGGACAGTCAACGGATACCTGGAGACACTGCACTGGCAGTATGCATTACAAAGCGTCCAGGCTCTGCGGACGCACTTTTACTAGAGAAAAATGCAATCATGGAAGAGCATGTCAGGCACCTTCCCAACTGAGTAAGCTCAGCCATTTGTGGCGCGGCGCTAGTATTATTGAGCTCACTGTACCGATAACCTGCCTCAATCGCTAAGGGTCGACCGCTTCGAGGCCATATACAGTCGTCCTCGAGCTGGATTCACTCCTCTAAGATCTTCACGCGGACTCTCACACTCGACGTTGATACCATGGCGAGTCACCTCAAACTACAGGACGGTCGTAACTTGGACTACGTTGTCGATGCTTCTACAGAAGGCCTGCCACTTATCTGGATACATGGAACACCAGGATCATATGTCGCCCTACCAGCTCTGCAGACGGCCTGCAAACAGCAAGGCATACGGCTAATCACAATGTCACGGGCTGGCTATGGAGGCTCCACTCGGAACCAAGGCAGGAGTATAGTCGACTTTGTGTCAGACATCAAGGCGCTCAATCAGCATCTAGGAATTAAGAAGTGCGTGGTGGGCGGGTGGAGCGGAGGAGGTAAGCTAGTCTTGCCTACAGACTTTCTCGCGAACACTAACGACGTCTCACAAGGCCCTCATGCTATCGCCTGCGCTGCTCGTCTCCCCGGCTGCGCAGGTGTTCTCAGCGTCGCAGCCGTTGCACCATACGGCGTAGCCGACCTCGACTTCCTGGCGGGTCAAGGACAAGATAGTAAGTCAGCGAAGTGACCTTTCCGAATCAGAGCCTGTTTTGACCCTGCCATCAGACATCGACGAATTCAACGCAGCCCTCCAAGGTGAAGACGCTCTTCAACAGTTCGTCGCCGCCCAGCGGCCAGAAATGCTCAAGGCCGATGCAGCAGGCATTGCTGAAGGACTAGCGAGTCTGCTCCCACCCGTTGACAGAGAAGCGGTCCTCAACAGCGACATAGGACCATTCATGGTGAGCTCGAACCAGGAGGCTCTGCAGCACAGTGCCGATGGCTGGGTGGACGACGATCTGGCGTTCGTCAACCACTGGGGTTTCGATCTCACAGAAGTGAACGTGCCGGTGATCGTGTACCAGGGAAGCGAGGATAAGATGGTGCCGTATAGCCATGGCCAGTGGCTCGCGAAGCACTTGCCTCAGAAGTATTTGAGGAAGCACTTGCTTGAGGGTCAGGGGCATATCTCGATCTTCTTGGGGAATGTCGAGAAGATGTTGGATGAGCTGTTGGAAATTGCCGGACGACCATGAGGTAGGGACGATGAGGTACCGGCTTCGATGCGAATAGGGTTTAAAGACGCTCGCGGCATTGGTCGACAAGGGAACGTTTAGTCTGCCAATCGATCGACTACAGCATCTTCTCGAAGAGGCTTCTTCCGCATCGACTCGATCATCAAATACATCATTGCGCAATCTGCTCACACTGACGAAGGACTATTTTGATCGCAGTTGTCTTTATCCTCTACACTCTGACATCTCGAAGGCTCCCAACCAGTCTCATGGTCGGGATCCTATCAAGCCTCTATGTGCTTTGGGCAAGGCACCAATAAATGCCTCAATGCCTGCTTTGCAGCCTCGCTACTGCCTGAAGTGTGCCGCTTCTTCTGTAAGAGATTGATCAGTGCAGGATTACGACAACGACACTCCGTCTAAGTTGCTGCCATCAAAAGATCACAAACTCATGGCAGAAGCAGACAGAGACATCAGACGGCGCGTCTGTAAACTTGAAGAGGATAAGGCGAAGATGAAGGAACTGCTCAGACAGCGTAGGCTGCTGCTTGATAAGGCTCGGTCGCCGCGTCTAGACCGATCTGCCTACTGAGTGCTATCTCAAGACCTCCTTCACGAGCAGCTGGAGCGAATTCTCAAGCCTGGAGACCTATAGTCGAGCAGATTGAACAGCATGTGGCCGCCTTCTAGGCGAAACCATACCACGAAGCCATCATCCTGTGGGTAAGCGCACAAATCGATAGACTTGCTCGACTGCCTGGACAGCTACCGCTGGCAATGCATAGCTTGATAAAGTCATGCTCTGCCACGACAGTATCGCAGAGAATAGATTAGGAGGCAAGCAATTACGGAAGTACTCATTGGCCGTGAGCCAGATGATGTGATTCGAATTTGGCCGCCGCCTTTTCAGCATGGCTCATGCCCATCACGGGGAGACTCTCGCCACGGAGCAAAACTGGAACCCATGCACGATCATCGAACCTCGTGTAAATGATCTTGGCACTGATATACGACGATGTCGACCTATCTTTGGCTCCCGAGGTGAAGCATAACCCGTGGGTCGGGTGTACGCGCCAGAAGGAATGCATTTACAGCCTATGAGAAGCAAATTTGAGGCATTATGAGTAGGGACCTGTTTGAGTAGCCTCTCGCAGAATCCCGGTTCCGGCGAGTGCCTCACGGGCTTGACTGCAACGTGGGACTTGCCGAGTATGGACGACGGGGATGGGGCTTCACCATCGATCACATCTCAAATCCCTAGATATCACGCTTTGACCCGGACAGTCGGTAGCCTTGGAATCTGTATAGTAGCTTCAGCAGGTTGATGGCAGCCTCAAAAGTTCGATATTGGCCTCAGCAAGTCAATAAAAGCATTATCAGTCCTGATACTCGAGCGGCATGCAGTTGACTACCTCGCTGACGGGTGAACCACGTTACTTCTGGTGACGAGAATCCAGACAAAACGATTGCAATCTGACGTAGCCATTAAGTCGATGAAGCTAGTGTCAACTGGTGACGTGACTGTGCCTCAGGGGCGTCAAGCAGTCGACAGCATCGTGCGGCAGTCAACAGCATCAAGCAGTCAGCGATAGTAGTCGACGCCATCAAGCAGTCGATCAAGCGGTCAACAACATCAAGCAATAGTCATCGACATCAGGTAGCAGTCGATGGCTTCGAGCAGTCAGTCAACCAGTCAACAGCATCAAGCAGTCAGTTAAGCAATCAACGGCACCAGGCAATCAACAGCATCAGCACCATCTCACGTCTTGTGATCTGCAGTCAATGAATCTGTACATCATACACATACACATCTATGCATTTTTCTCATGCGACTTCTGGGCGTGACTCCATTGCTGCCAACACGTGCGTAGCCTGTACGTGCTCTCCTGCTTGGACCCGAGACTGACTCCGGACTCCTCACTCTCCCTGATCCTCACCCGGCAGACCCGCTTTCTGCATTTGCCTTGCCTTGAGCATCTCGTCACACAGTAGAAGATTTGATGCGATGCCGGTAGATGATGCTATGCTGTTGCGCAGTACCCGGAAGCTGTCGTAGACACCGGTCTGTACTGGATCCATGGGCTCGCCAAGCTTGAGGTCAAGGCCAGCAATGTGACCTTCGCGGTGTTCGTCTTGAAGGGTGGCAACTGCGAAACAATGTTAGTCGAGTTCGCTGATAGAAAAGCGAGAAGATCTTACGGCAGTCCTGGATATCGTGCCCTGAATTCGCCGCAAGGGTCTTGGGAATGATGAGCAGAGCATCCGCGAAAGCAGACACGCCCCACTTCGCCTTGCCCTTGACTTGCTTCTGGAATTCATCGCTGTTAAGCCTCGCTGCGCATGCCACCTGGAAAGCACCACCTCCAGGTACAACAGACTTGTCGACGATCATGTTGTATACTGATCGCAGACCGTCCCTCACCGCATCCTTGATCTGTGTGATCGTATGCGCATTGGGGCCCTTGATGAGCAGTGTGACCGACTTCGGCTCTTTGACCTCATCGATGAATGTGTACTTCTCCTCGCCCAGCTGATGCTCCTGCACGTGTCCAGCCCAGCCAAGGACATCTGGTGATAGGTCGTCCACGCTGTTCTGTGCAGTCCCGCCGCAGATAAGCTGCAGACGCTCCATATTTCTCCTCTTGGCTCTCCGCAGCGCGAAAATGCCGTTCTTCACCAATACATCCAGCGACAGCGGATCGATACCCTTCTGGTTGACGACCACAAAGCTCGCTTTGCCATCTGTTCCACACACCTCCTTCTTCAGCTCCACAATCTTTCGTAGCTTGTCGTCCACGAACCTTCGCTCGCTCTCTACCAGCTTTTCTCTCTGCTCCGCCGAAGAGTAGTAGAAGCCGGAGTTGATCTCGCTCTTCTCGTATTCTAAGCTGACGTTCAGAGTCAAGATATATGCATTCTTCAGCTCCTTCGGCATGTCCGGATGTCTCGCACCGTGGTCTAATACCAGTCCACGAATAAGCTGTGTGTCGGCTGCTGTCCTATGTTGCATCGTCATGATCTCCACCATGTGCAAGTCCGGCTTGGCTGGTGGCTGGTAGATGGCCAGGACTGAATCGACTATGCTCGGCGTGAGCTGCTCCGCGAGCGTCGGGTTGATCTTTGTGCTCAAGCTCGTTCGCGCAACACTCAGCAGCAATTCTCTGTCCACATCCTTCTCCAACTTGAACTCGTCCAAGAACTTCAGCGCCTCATTCTTCGCCAACTCATAGCCGTCCGTGATGACTCTCGGATGCAGGCCCTCGGTGATATACCTGTCTGCCTGCTTCAACAACTCTCCCACCAGCAACACCACACTTGTCGTTCCGTCTCCGCAAATGTCGTCCTGTGCCGTTGCTGCTCTTGCAATCATGACTGCCGTCGGATTCTGAATCTGCATTTCCTTCAACAGCACCGAGCCATCCTTCGTCAACTTGATGCCCCCTGCGCCATCCACCAGCATCTTCAATGTGCCAGTCGGACCCAAATTGCTCTGCAGAACCTCTTTCAGGCCCTCACCAGCGCTGATGTTGACCTTCAGTGCCTCTCCACGCCGGCGGCTCTCCGCCTTGGGGTTGAGAAGCTGTGCTGCCGACATTGTGCCTTGCTATACCAATGGCGAGTCTGTCGGGAGAACGTGGACGACGGTATGGGTGTCGTTTATCAGTCGCCGTCGCGTGTTTCCAAAAGTTCGCGTTCTGGAGCTAGCAAGCTTAGCTGTCAAAATGAGTAGTCCATCGATATGAATGGTAATAGCAATTTTCTGATCGATTCAGGATATCGTGGCTCGTTTGAATTGTCGCAGGGGATCAAGTCAATAATAAAATACTGTTATTGGTGCTCTACAGCAGTACAACCATTACTTGATTTGTGAGACTGTTCTGAAGGACGTGTAGGAATTCAAGAGCACCACGACTTGCTGCCAAAAGCTGGCGGGACGATCCACGCACAGATGCCGACCGCCGACGAGGAAAATTGCTGAAGCTCCAAAGCAGTTCAATGATCCACGACCTCGACCAGATCCACCACGCCTGAGCTGTCGCGCATGAGTTGAGAGAGGCGAAGCTAATCCATATCATATAGAGCATCCACAATGACGGACTACCTGCTCCATGAGAGCGCGGTGGGATATGCCATCTTCAAGACCAACCTCCAGAGCGACACTGTAGGCGCACGCCTCAAGGAAGTCCAGGATGCCCACACCGACCTCGCCCGCTTCGGCAAGATGGTGCAACTGGTGTCATTCGCGCCATACCAGGGTGCCGCTCAAGCCCTGGAGAACGCTAATGACATTTCCGAGGGCATCATGTCTGAATATCTGAAGACGGTCCTGGAGAGCAATCTGCCCAAGGCGGGCAAGAAGGAGAAGAAGAAGGTTACGCTGGGTGTGACGGACAAGAACTTGGCAGGAAGCATTAGGGCTGAGTTTCCAGGCGTAGAGTGTGAGACGGGCGAGACGAGTGAAGTCGTGGGCGATCTGCTGCGTGGCCTGCGATTGCACGCCGAGAAGCTGCTCAAGAACCTCCAGGCCGGTGACATCTCGCGCGCGCAGTTGGGCTTGGGACATGCGTACTCACGCGCCAAGGTCAAGTTCTCCGTGCAGAAGAACGACAACCACATCATCCAGGCCATTGCGACCATCGATCACCTCGACAAAGCCGTCAACACATTCTCCATGAGAGTGCGGGAGTGGTATGGTTGGCACTTTCCGGAACTGATCAGGATTGTGTCGGAGAACAGCAAGTACGCCAAGTGCGCGTTGTTCATCGGTGACAAGAAGAGGCTGTCTGAGGACGATCTGCATGATCTGGCCAAGCAGGTGGACGACGACGAATCTGTTGCGCGTGCGATTATCGATGCTGCTCGTGTGTCTATGGGTCAGGACATCTCCGAGACTGATATGGAGAATGTCATGACCTTTGCGAAGAGGACAGTCGACCTCACCAACTACCGCAAGACCCTTGGGAACTATCTGGTCGCCAAGATGGGCGTCGTCGCTCCCAATCTGGCTGCATTGATCGGCGAGACTGTCGGTGCTCGTCTCATCTCGCACGCTGGCTCTCTTACCAATCTGGCCAAGTACCCGGCCTCCACTGTGCAGATTCTCGGCGCCGAGAAGGCACTGTTCAGAGCACTGAAAACGAAGGGCAACACGCCCAAGTACGGACTCATCTACCACTCCAGTTTCATCGGTCGCGCAGGCATGAAGAACAAGGGCAGAATATCCCGTTTCTTGGCCAACAAGACGAGTATTGCCAGCAGAATCGACAACTTCAGTGCGGCGCCTACGCGGAAGTTTGGTGAGGCCCTCAAAGACCAGGTCGAGGAGCGATTGCGATTCTACGCTGAAGGCATTAACCCGACCAAGAACGAGGATGCGATGGTGAGTCATGAAATCTCGATCATGGTAAATGATACTAATGATCCTTACAGAAAGCGGCAATGGATGCCATGGACGCCACTCTTGAAAACATGAACGTTGAGGACCCGACAGCTGCCGGCGCAGAAGACGCGATTTCAGCCCCTGGCGTCACTGGCGATGCTACCGCGCAAAAGGAGCGCAAGAAGAAGAGGAAGTCCAAGAGCGCTGACGCTGATGGTGACGTCTCAATGGCCGACATCGACGCGGACGCCGCTGCTGACGCCAAGGCTGCGAAGAAGGCCGAGAAGAAGAGGAAGCGGGAATCCGCTGGTGGTGAGGTCGATGAGGATGCGATCAAGGCGAAGCTGAAGAAGGAGAAGAAGGAGAAGAGGAAGAGTGAGGGCTTGGCGAGTGGCGAGGTGCCGAGCGAGCAAATTAAGAAGAAGAGTAAGAAGAGCAAGGAGTAGGATGTCTGTGCTTCTTCTCGTGGTGCGTGCAAGGCGAGGCGTTACGTGGGCTGGCGTGGTATGGTGTTCGGGTGGGCGTTGGGGCTTCGACATGGCTGAGAGGCCCGAGACGAATGCGTATTCAATGCTTGGTGGGCCCCAAATACGCTGATGTGTACACATATGTACGATGACTCTTGCTTGACACTCGCAGGCCCTTGACCTTGATTACCCGAATGATTCATACTGGGTGAGTCGACGTGATGAATTGTCTAGGTTTGGTCCTTTGGAGTACGTACAGTGACTTTGCACGTCCGTACGTTACAAGGCCTTCCTGGGCCCTTGTCTTGATTGTCGTTTAGAGCAAAAGCCGCTATTCGCAAGCAGAGGCTATTGGCCGAAACTCAATCGCGAAGGTGGCCTAGGATACCATAGCTACGTACGGATGTGCGAAGACACTGTAGCAATTGATCGGTAGTAATGTCGGGGTTGGTTCACGTCGGTATCATTGACTAGGCATCCTTGACATGTACTTAATGCCGAGACGAAAAAAGCCACATTACCTACCGAGGTCTCTCTACCTGCGCATGAGCTTGGTGATCCTGACGAGCTTCGTATGTGCTTGACTTGGGAGAACAAATCCTGCTGCCAAGTGTCTCGCATCAATAGGTCAGCATTATAGTGGTCGGTTGCGATCCACTTTTGTGTTGGGTGATGGTCGTTGTTATGAAACCTTCATACCACTATGCCGGACCCAGAGGGCTTTTCTGCTCGGTTTCGCGGGCGCTCCCAAACGCCAGGCGCACGGCATCGTGGACCGTGTGCTTTTGCGACGCATGATAGCCATTTTTGCGTGACTTCCTTAGGTTTTGACACATGACTCAATGTCTGATTCGTCTTCTTCTCGATGATGTGCCACATTATTTCTGGATGATTGCTGACGACGATTAACGCTCGTAATTACATGTGTGACGCGATTCTGGTCATTTCGGATATGAATGGCGCACGTGAGACAAGCAAAGCGTACAGCATAGCAGTCTTGATCGAGGTGAGGCTGGCGTTTGATGTCAAGAGTCAAGACGTCGCAGTAGTGCCACATTCGGCTGCATTGGTGCTATGCAGGCAGCAGGGGCTTCCTAGAGAGGATCAGCTCATTTTGATAGCAGCCAGCGAGGAGTTTCAGGTGGTTACACAGCAGATATAGTAGGTAGGTACGCTGTACTTTGCTGCTGCTGCTTTGCGCAGAAGAGTTGAAGTTGGCATCCTGCGCAGGATGAAAATTTAAGATTCACAAGCATATGACACTTCGAGACCAATGATGGATCTGGATGGCGTAGCAAAGATCGGTACAGGGTTCATGGCGCCAACATTATTTCGGTAATCTGCCGAATGAGCTTGGTCCTGGCGTAGAGCTAGGACGCGCGAACTGGTGGAGCGGACTGCCAATGTGATCTTACAAACCTTTTCCTATCTCGCTGCAATATATCATTGCCTACATCCCTCCGCATGACTACCCTCCTCGCGTCTGGCAGGATTCCGCCTGCATCTGGATGAGTCAGGTCTCCGGCGCGATGAGCGAAGTGTGCGGCCCTCTCTGATCGTCATTACCCAAACGGCGGTACAGATCCGACTCCAACGGCTCCAAGTTCCAACTCTGCAGGGCCACCCCCCTATCTCGTGCTTTGGACCAAGCAAATCCTCGCAGAGGGCACAGACGGCCCACAGACGGTCCCTTGGCGTTGGGACAGCTGCCACCGCTTGGACGACTTCCTCAAACACCAATGATACACATTGTGTACCTTAGCCACCGCTGTTGCGCTGCCACATATCCCGCGTAGCTGCCCATTGCAGCGCTCCATACGGCTCGCTTCTTGACCGATCGGACCATGTGCAGCTACCCGAGGAGCCAAGTCTAGCTTAAGTGCCGATTTGTGGGTGCGATTGGGGCAGGAAACAAGCTCGAGGCTTTCTACGCGGGCGGCTCAAATCCTGGCGCACGACTTACCATGACACGCGCAGTAGTTCTGCTGCAGGTCCATCCTCCTCTTCATCACCGAAACAGCCCACGTCGCCGATCGCGCTGAGCAAGCGCATGAGCTCGCGGAATGCCCTGACCACTACCTACCAGGACGGCGTCGGCGAACACCCTACCACCCCACCCAACAACCGTCGCGCCAGAAGCAGGGCCACGAGCAAAGGGAAGGAACCAGCATACAGGCCCGAGTCACGACGCGACCAGTCGAGCAGACAGAGCAACAACGAGGAAGTCCATCGTCATTCGCACGGCTTGTCATGGTCCAGCACCACGCGGGACAGTGTAGTGGATAACCTACTCCTCTCTCTGGACAATCTCTCAAGCCAGCATTTGGGAGGTGGAGGCATTGAAGACGCTCGAAATCTCGAATTCGACCGACAGAAGTATCGTCTACCAACCACCATGTCACAATTGCCGCAATTTTCATACAGCAAGCCTGCGACGCGACCGCGCACCCATACCTATTCCTCCTCATTGTCCTCTGGATACGACGGATACGGCACTGTGAGGGCCGAGTCGCCTGGCAGCAGGCATTCAGGTGTGACAGCCAAAGCTCGGAGGAGTGACAGTGCCTCAACTCTCGGCGCCCCTAGTATTATGGACGGGAGGATACAGGTGCCACCACGGTTTGAGAGCAAGTTCGGCACGGACATACAAGAGGAGATCAGCAAGAGTAGACATGCGAAGGATGACAGCAGTGATATGGGTAGCATGGACTACGGATACAGCTCGGTCATAGACACAACCAGACTTGGCTGGGGTGGTCGGAGGTCGTTCAGTATGGACCAGATGTATGATAATCCGGCGACTACAAATGCGCAGCCATCTATGCTGGACCGCGGACGACCGAGATACGACACTCCACAAGACGCTGCTCCGGAGCCTGGTGTACCTGCTGGACCTCGCAAGAAGCTCAATCCGGACGCTACAGGGCCGGTATATGTCAATCGCGCGCCGTCCAGGCAGAGCATCCGCAAGATCAACACACAAAGCGATTTGCGCGCAGTCAGCAAACAGAACCTGAGCCAGCCAATCCCACAGTATATTCACGATCAGGCCAGCGATTTTGTGCGGCTCAGCAGCATGCGAAGTACACCCGGTGGTCAAGATGTGGTACCCGCACCAAGCCCGGGCGTCGGTCAACACGCAAAGACGCACCCTCGCCACAACGCGAGCGACCTGGCTTCTTCAGACGCGTCTTCGGTAGTGGCAACTCCCGTGTCGCGTCAAGCTTGTCAGATCGTAGCGATTCGCAGGAAACCATTGGTTACCTTGATAAAGCGTCTGCACCTTCCCGTGCAAAGTCCACAGCATCAAATGCCACTGCGCAGATCCAGCAGCCGCGCGAATCAACAGCGTCTGCCGGCTATCCACCTCCGCCTCAGAATTTGAATAAGAAGCCTTCTTCGTTCTTCAGACGACGAAAGAGGTCGGGTTCTGGAATGGCTCCACCGCCATTACCGATCAACGTTGGAGGTCTCAACGCCAATGCAATGCCGGTCGAGCCAAGTCCATCGGTCAGTAGTCTGAGGAAGGTGATGGATCCTTATCTCGCCAGAGAGGCCGGAGCTGCTGATGGCAAACGCGGAATCCCTTCTCGTCCGCCAACTGGGGACTCTGACCTCGCGCTGTTCCATTCAGGCTATGCACATGCACCAGATGCTCCAATTGGAGTACGCGATACAATGCCAGATGGAAGGGAGGCCAACGACGACAGCTCCAGACTGACGATCAACAAACGCAATGCTGAGAATGTGGCTCCAGCACTGCTACAGCCACAACCTGACGCCGCAACCTTCTTGGATGATGGCAGCAGGAGGCCATCTGAATCTACTTTCGGCAATCGATTCACTCCACCTGCGGTAGTAGATCCGAGTGTCTCGCCTTTGTTTGACAGTTCCATGAGCGATATGAGAACCATCAGGCCAGTCAGTCGAGCCAGCACTGGTGACCGTATCATCGCGTCCGAAGGCGTGGAGCTCATCGCAAATCTGGAGCCGTCCGTCTCAAAGGAGGAACGGCGGAACTTCAGTGCGGAGAACAACATCAGTCTCAATCCACGAGACGAGGATTGGCTGGTCATGCATCGGCCTAGTGGCGAATATGCCTCTGCGACAGAGCCGAGTCGATTAGTACTGAGACCAACGGACGCCGAAGAGACGCACAACGACGAGCCGGAGCCAACTCCGCCGTTGCCCGACTCACAGAATGGGTCAAGGGCAGCCTCGTTGGCTGTCTCATCCCTGAACAAGTCAGCAGGTGTCAGTAGCATATATCATTCCGCTACGAGCTTGCCACTTCCAAGTGTGCAACTCGAAGGCAAAGATATGATGCGGAGCTCCATTGAGACGACCATGCCACCAGCCCCTACAGCTCTGGTTGATGAGGGCGCAGAGTACAGAGAGAGGGCGAGGAGGATCTTCGACGGCGATGAAGAGGATGTAACCAAAGCGGAGGCCGCATCGTGGCTTGGAGAGCGTAATACGCTTAGCATGCGCACACTGAGCGCTTACATGCAATTGTTCGATTTGACCGGCATGAGTATACTTGCAGCTCTTCGAGTACTCGCAGGGAAGCTCTTGCTGAAAGGTGAGACACAGCAGTTCGACCGCATCATCACAGCACTGGCAGAACGGTGGTGCGAGTGCAATCCATCGCACGGCTTCAAAGCGCAGGATGTGGTGCACACCATACTGTACTCGTTGATCCTGCTCAATACAGATTTGCATCTTGCAGACATTGGCGAGAAGATGTCGAAGAGCGCCTACGTCAAGAACACTTTGCCCACAATCAGGAGAGTGGTTGTTGATGCGGCGCCGAATGCGTTCCAGGACAACACGATAAAGCCGACCCCGAATGCAATCAGGCCTCCTATTCCTTGGAGCGGCCTAGATTTGCCTGGACCAAAATCGCCTGGCCAAGTTCCAGAAACGCCGACCGAGCGGTCGTCTTTCGAACCATCGAGCAGCAAGCGGCTATCAGGTCATCCTGGCATTATGCGCACGGAATCTGACGGCTGGACGCCTGACTCTGCTAACGCAGGTGCGTCCACTGCGCTGATATCTCAGACATGGACGGGTTCTATGCGCGGCTGGGAGGCTGAGATTGAGACGGTGCTGAAGTCCTTCTACAACTCTATCCGCTCTGAGCCATTGCCCCTGTATCGCGCTCCGACTGATGCCCCTAGCACCGACCGCAACCTCTCCGTGTCGAATCAGTTCGTCAGCCTCAAGCGCTCAGGTTCTGTCGTAAGCAAGGCGCCTTCGGACAACGCTTCTTACCGTTCGAAGCCAGGCCTGAGAAGCATGACCATGGGCTGGCAGAGTCGCGTCAATAGATCAAGACCGAAATTGTACCCAGCAAGTACTCTCGCGTCGTCACGCACGAGCTTTGATGACAATAACAGTCTTTGGTCCCCAGCGCAGAGCAGCAGAAGTAAGACTTCATTTGCTAAGACGCTGACGTCGGCTTCAATGAACAGCTTGAGTGGCTATCTGTCGCCTTCCAGTGCCGACTTCAAGCATTCCATTGGCTTTGCGGGCGCGTTGTCACAAGCAATAATTCGGGAGGAGAGCGCGTTTGCAGGCGATGGCGAATCCATGTCCGTGCCAGCGGGTCTGCTAGAAGATGAAGCTCTAGCGCTGGAGGGTGCGCCGTGGGCCAAAGAAGGACTCGTTAAGCACAAGCATCATCTTGAAGCGTCCGACAAGAAGGTTAAGAGCAATTGGACCGACTGCTTCGCTGTTATTGGCAAGGGCAAATTGACTCTCTTTGCCTTCGGAACTTCGAACAAGTCGCAGTCAGTGGGTCGCAAGACTACGCAGAGAAACCAGCCCGGTGGCCGCGCAGGTAGCGTAACCGCACAGCGGGTTGGTGGTGGCGACTGGATGGAGAACGCAGAGCAGCTCGATTCTTTCATACTTCGCCAGACCATCGCATCTGTGCTTCCCGTGCCCGGCTACAGCAAGGCGAGGCCGCACGTGTGGGCGCTCAGCTTACCGTCTGGCGCAGTGCATCTGTTCCAAGTCGGCACTGCTGAAATCGCGAACGAGTTCATGACTTCGGCCAACTATTGGGCCGCTCGCTTGAGCAAGGAGCCATTGTCTGGTAGTGTCAGCAACATCGAGTATGGTTGGTCTGATCAGGTCATTAACCCGGCACTGCTGCAAAATCGCCCAGAGAGTGCTTTCGGGGGCCCTCCACCAGCCATGAACAACCCAAATGTGGCCAGACACATGCACTCGTCTTCTGGTAGCAGCACGGTACAGCGCCCAAGCTATCAATCGTCGATGCGCAACAGCTTTGATACCGGCTTTGGTAACAGCAAGACGAAACTGCCAGGAGACAGGATCCAGATTGCGGACTGGCAGCCCCCTACGCAGAGTATGATGGCCAGCGCGCTGCTGGAGGTCGACCAATTGAAGCAGTTGACGGCATACGTGCAGAATGTGGAGGCGGAGCTGGCTAGGCATAACGAGCTGAAGCATGCTATTGAACTTGCCGTAAGTCATGCCGGAACGAATACTCCTAAGACGATTTACTGACCAATCACAGTATTCTCCCCGCCACACCAACTACACGAAAGCCATGACGAATTGGCAGAAGAAGTCCGAGTACTTGCTTCGCGAAGCGGTCAAATTCACAAAGTACACAGACTCTCTGACCGCCGCTCAAACGGCGAAGGAGGCATTCTACGCCAGAAAAGCAGAGCAGGATGCTACGAGAGTCACCAGCCCGAATGACAGCGGGATGACGGATGACAGGGACGTCACACCACAGGCACGGTCGCCACGGCCGGATTCTCCTAGACCGCCAATGACTGCAAATTAGATTCTTGGTAATGTGTGGAATTTTTGGGTTGAGTTGCGCTGGAATGACATGATTTGAGGAGACATGTACTGGTATGTGTGGATGCATGATATCTTTTCCTGGTTGGATGCAGGTTACGATTTGGATGAGAGTTTGGAAGCTGTATATCCATTTGCTTTGACTGTATGATACTTTACTTCCTGTGTAGTGCATTGAGCGAGATGGCTTGAATCCAGCGATGCGTCAAATGCGGTCGACTTGCCATCCGCTCTTTCCTTCCGCGTAGGGGAGGAAGTGACCTTGGATTTTCTTTGATGCCGTGACAACCTCTTGTCACTCTTCACGGCCAGCCCCAGGTCTCGTTAACATGTGACGGCGGCTGCTGATGAGATTTTAGGTTGCTTTGGCACGTGCAGTTGTAGAGGTGAGGGAGGACAAGACTGGAAAGCACGACACCGTACTTACCTGGACGCTCCGACTGCTGCCTGGGCGGGTGGAGCCAGACCGCTGTCTCACTGCTTCCAAGCCGTACCTCCACACCATACATCAATCACCAATTCACAGTCTCTCCAGCAAGCGGAAACGATCTCGGCATCACGAGCACCATGGCGGAGGAAGGGGTCTGTCACTTCTGGAGACTCCCGCCGAGTTGAGAGACATGGTGTATGAGTACGCCTACGGAGAAGAACGGGTCATCAACGTGAAGGAACGTTCGTCCTTCGAATTTTGGTTGAGCCACTGGCAAAAAGTTGATCGTGATATAGCCAATGTGAGTCTTCACTCGGGCGCTCTTCGTGTGCGCCTCACAAGCTTATGGGCTCATACTTAGAAACCCACATGTGCGACAAATTTCGTGTCCCATCTGCTGGTCGACAAACAATTCTTCAACGAGGCTACGCCAGTCTTTCTCCGCGGAAAGACTATCAAGTTCCAAGGCATTCCAGCTCTCGACTTTCTGAGGAGCGGCACAAACCGAGTCTTTCAGGAGACAATCTCATCCGTGACTAGCCTCGACCTGTCGAGCACCATTTATGCATACCCGACATTGATGACAGATCTGGTTCAGTTTCCTAGATTCCGCGCCTTGACAATCGCGCTTTCGGAATACACGATTGATCCTTCGGGCAACAAAGTGCCATGGCTTGATGTGCTGGACGACGCAGAGCTAATAGCCTGCTCGTCCATGAAAGCATGGCTCGGCTTGCGCGGCATACAACAGCTCACGGTAAAGCAGGAGATTTCTGGGTACTACGACGCGCCACAGAGAGCCCTACTCCTGGTACACCTCCATCGTGCGGAAGCACTGATCCGACAGCAAGCCTCGAAGCCGTGGCTTGGAAAGTCAAGCACGCAGCATCCCATGGGCATTGAGAATGCTTTGAAGGTCTCATCAAAGTCTGTCACGCCGTCAATAGCTCACAACCCGCTTGAGCAGGAGGCGAGTCGCGCTTCTACACAGCTTGCAGACTCAGAAGTCCCGTCAGATCCATCCAAGCTTGCGAAGCTGTTCCTGGACCGGCCCCAAGATGTCTGCGCATACCTCCACAAAATTCGTATGGATCTAGCGGTCGCTCATGGTATGTGCTGACAAGCGGAACGTCGGGGTCATACTAATCTGTTTCTGATGAGCTAGAGACGATCGAAAAGCTGCAGAGACGGAACCCGGTTCCATCAGCGGTAGCTGAAGGTGAGTGCTCTGCATTAGCCAACATGTACAGCCAGCTAATGTTGAACAGAAGCAGACGACAAGCAAGATCTGGCGTCGAGCTCCGCCTTGTTCGGCTTCGGCCGCCAGCGCTCACGTTCGTCATTGCATATACGCGTGCAGGCCCAGAAGCCAACGACGCCGTCCATCGACGAGGGTACCTGCCCTTGATAAGCCAATGAACTTCTCTGCCGCTGACTGACCTCAAACAGTACAGGCTGAACTGGCAGCGCCGACATCGATCAAGCCCTCTCCACCCTCCTCTTCTGACAGTGGCCGCACACTTGCGGGGCTCAGTTTCGGCCAGCTCAAAGTCGAACGCCCAGAGCGACCTTCGCTGCCCCAGCGTCGCTGATAAACATTCGCGCTGATTCAGCATGAATACTGCACGACCGAGACAGACTACTACTATTGCTGAGCGCATGTTGGCCTAGAAGTGGTCACCGATTTGCCGAGATCTTGGAAGCTCTTCATTCATATATGACAGAGCAACATTGCTGTACTTAGCTGACCGCCTGCCACGGGGCGGAAGGTCTATTGTAACTGATCGTCTTCTACTACTGCCGCTGACCGCAGTGACAATCGCCATCTCAGGTGCGAGCGATTCTCTGTAATGACAGCTCCAAACGCCATGCCAAATCGCTCCCCAGCGCCAACCCAATGCACATGGATCAATAAAGATATATGTTCTCAACAGTCCGCCAATGATTCGCAATGCCAGTAACGACCCGCCGTTTCGCGCGTGTCGCTCACCAGCTCACATAGCAGCATATTCCTTCGGCTCGTCCAAGTCAAAATTCTCCTTGTGCAACCCATCGAGCACCTTCTTGCCCTCCTCGGTCAACTCGGGCTTACCATTGCTCTCGGTAACCTGAGTGAAGAACCTCGGGCTCCAGCTCTTACCCTGCTCTTTGCGTTCCGCAGCCTTCTGCCTCTGCGCCTCTTCCAGTTCCTGCTTCTTATTCGTGGCGGCATTGAATTGCTTCTCAGAAATCTTCTCGGTGACATCATTCCAGAATCGTCGGCTCTCATTCGGAAGCTGCTTGTCCTCGGGTGGGCAGATCTTCTGTACTGGACGTAGAGGCTGGACATCCACAAGGAGTATCCGATCCTTCTCAGGCACCTTCTTGAACTCTGTGGAGCCGTAGGAAAACCATACCTTGTCCACCCAGCAGCCGTCTATGCGACCTAGAATATCCTTCTCTGGCACATCCTTCAGTCGTGTGATCTCATCCTTCTCCACATCCGTCTTGTAAACGATGCCTTCGACTTTGTTCTGCGTCTTGCCAAAATATCCTTCCTCAAGGTAGTGCAGTATGACCTTCAGCCCTGTCTTGGGGCAGGAGATGTAGCATGTATCTGCCACAGTGACGTAGAGATTTCCTCGGAGAAATCCACCAAGGTACGCAGCAGGATGCGTGAGGTTGTATTGTTCGTTATCGCGATTGTGGAGGGTGACAAAGATACCGCGATTGTACTGGCCCGGCGTGACCCTGACGCTGGTACCGGTGAACTTGGCACTGAGCTGGTCGTAGCCGCAGGCGCTGATGCCTTTGTCTGGGCAGTCGACGTAAAAGGCGGAGACAGGAGGGTGATGCGAAGTCTGCTCGGTAAGGTAGGAGACTTTAACAGGCTTGTTCTTCGTGGTCCCACCGCTTGGAGCCGCTACCGTCTGCTGCAGATTGACCTTCTCTTCGGCGCCTCTCAATGACGGTGCTGTATCCTCGACCTCCCATTGACATCTGAAGAACTCGCCCAGTGTGCTGTTGTATGGCTTGCACGGCTTCCCATGCACGTACTTGAGATCCTTGGTGAACCAAAAGCGCAACACCGCCAACATCCGTCCTAACGCATCGTCGCTGTCGCCAATTGCAACAAAGGCCTCAGGTCGATCGAGGTAGTGCCAGTACTCGAGGTTGGGGATCGGCTCCATCAACTGTGCCGGCAGACTGAAGCGCGCAGCAGCCATGTCGCTAACACCGATGAAGCGCTTGAGGATAGACAGAAAGGTGCGCAGCTTGCTGGAGTCATCAGGCGCTTTGCCATCTGGCACTCTCTCTTCTTTGCCAGGCGTCGGCGTTGACGTTCGTGAGCTCACCGCCGAGCCTGGCATCGACGTCCCAGGCGTGGAGGGAGTAGATAGAGCAGCATTGTCGGTCTTGTCCTTATCTTTGCCCATCTTAGGCGACGGTGGATGAGAGTGATAATGGGTTGTGAATACCGTAGACAAGGAGGAATGGTCTTGTTTCACCGCGTGCAACAGCGCGTGGTTGATTTACTTATCGCGCTTTAGATCGAGGGGCCTTTGGTGACGTAGTAGGTGAGATGGTCTGTGAGACAGATGGCTTTAGATCAAACGTATACAAAGCCGTCTGTCAGGATTGAAATGCTTCGTTGCTCGTGTGCTTGTGAGGTCCCGTCGTGTGACGACTTCGGGCTCAGTCTACCTTCTGAAAGAAGACGATCTGTTGTCGAGCCGTCTTGGTTCGATCAACATCACGAAGCTCCACCGCCAATCATTCAGAGCACGCTCATTCTGCGCCACATTAAGAACGCGTTGTAACTGTGGCTTTGGGCTCTTCGGTCGCACGGCATGTGATCTGGATGCCGCTGATACAAGTATCTACCTGATGTAGATGGGCGTTGCTATCTATCATATCTCATGTCTTGAATACCTTATCATACTTCGCTTCCGAAGGTCAGCCTTATACTAGCCTCAGTAGGTTGACGAGGGTCTTATTGGAGCAACAGTAGCCTCAGCGAATCGAGACCTTATTAGACTAATGGTGGCCTCAGCAATTGATGGTGGCCTGATCAAATTGATAGAGGATTAGCGAGTTGACAGAGGCTTTAGTAGGTTTGATGGAGGCCTCAGCGAAATGATGGAGGCCTTAGTAGCTTGACAGTAGCCTCACTATGTGATCACGGCATCATTGCTTCCATAGCTTTCGACCCAAAGTATGATATTTAAACAACTGCGATATCACAGACAGGAAAGAGCCGGAGTAGATGAGAAGACGTTGCGTGGGTGTCAACTCTCCAAGTCCAGCTAATTGCTATGATACAGTGCATGTTTCGAACCAAAGCTGCAACTTATCTTACAAGAGTAGAGTGCATATGCATTGCGCTCGCTCGATGTACTCGTCCTCGAGTCTTCCACCAGCATACCAGCAGTAGCGGCAATACCCAGCCTAAATGCACAGGTTGGGCCGTCGGGCCAGATCTGCAGGCCCGGGGCGCTCCTCGAGATTTTCAGCCAGCACGACTTCTCAAGTCTACTTGTAATCAATCCCGCCCTCCTCGGATGGCCTCGCCAACCTTTTTTCGCGACCCTTGAGATTGATGTTGTCTGATGACATCGCATCAATGGACTGCGTACTCCTCCATGGCTGAAGTCCTGTCTGAGGGACCAAAACATCCGTCTGCTTTCGCAAAGCGGCAGATCGGGACCATCCACATCACATGCAGTTGCTGGTGAAAGACCAATCCACATCTCACTCCATCGTATTAGATGTCTCATCTCCCCTTCAGCGCCGCAGCTCCAGCACCACCCACACCGCTTCCCTCCATGGGCGTCGCTCCTTCCTCACTCAACTTCTTCAATGTCATGTCCCGCTGATGCTCCATGACTCTCCTCTTCTTGAAGTATGTGACCCAACTGCTCGCGCAATATTTCTCAAATTCTCTCAACTCGGGCATGCATCCTTGTCGTGCCTTCTCATCCTCTTTCACGCTATCGATGATGTTGTGGCGATCTAGGCATTTGAAGAAATTGTCTCGTCCTTCCCAACATTGAGCACGGGCGGTCCGATCTGGGGCGATGTAGCCGCCGTCTTTTGAGGCCTCCGGGTTCGAGATGGCTTGTGATGGTTGAGATGTGGTGGATGATGAGAACAAGCCCATTTTGGCGGTGGTAGAAGTGTGGATGATGTAAGCTAACAGCCCTGCTAGATTTGTTGCACTCTCGGAGCTGGGAGATGACTGAAGGGGAAATGTTAGGAATCAACCCGACAGATCAGTGACAAGCTTGATTGCTGCACCTCAGACAATGTATTCGAGGCTTTGCCAGTCAGCCAACCTCGAGCATCTTGAGATGATCTCACCAAGAAGCTCTCGGCCTTTCCTCCGCGGAACGGTGCGCGTAATGGCCCCGAGACCCACAAAGGCCATACACCATGGCAGAGGGCAATTTGCAAAGGATAAGCAGTCTGCAAGCTCGAGAAAGACAAGGAGCTAGCAGTATCACTCCATTGCCAATCTGTGCCTGCTGGTCTTAACCGAGAGTCAACGGGACAGAAGGATCGCAAAAGTGGGCTGCAGGCTCATCGCTGTCACCTCGGTACCCTGTCGCTTGCGCAAAGGAAAATGCAGTAGCTGTGTCTTGTGAGGAGCAGCGGCACAAAAGGCGTTTCGCCGCTACGAATCAGGCAGGAGAACGCTGCTGTGTCGCGCTGTCTTGTCTTGGTACGTATCTTGAACATCTGGGCGCTTCGGAAAGTCTTTCCCTCGTGATATTCCGTTGACCACTACTCAGCACAAACAAATGCTTTCGAAGCAGCCAAATGGCACCACGTCGCGCAGTAAAGGGAGCCGTGAGGTAACCAAATGGCAAGCCGAGAGACGCGCGAGCTCCCAATAATGATTATCTGCAGGCCCCGTTCATTCGTGGCCACAGCGAATGAGATGATCTCGGTGGCACGTGCACCCGATGTAGTTAACAATCATTTGAGAGCTTGTTTCGAGGAATGGTGTGACTGTCGCATGTCTCTTGTCTGTCTGTCACTGCGATAACTGCGACTGCATCGCTCTAAGATGTGTCGCGATGTAGGTATGGTGTTTTCGTGAACCCGCCGCAGAATGCTGCTCAAACAGCAGCTGCTGCTGAATAATGAAGGACGAGGTGGAGTCGGGTAGAGGCAGCCGCGCTTCCCAAAGCCTCGCAGCTTCTTCGACGAGACCGGCTGCGCACTCGCTCGCTGCTCACTATCGGGACCCTCGGCCTTGTCTACGCCATCAAATACGGTGAGTGTCACTTTTGTCAGACTTCTGCCTCCCATCACACGGCTTTCTGGCCCGCTGAGCCTCGATTGCGCGCATGGCATGACACGTGCGCATGGATGCTTCGTCGCTTATTCCGTTGCTTCCTTGCGGCGCTATCGATCGAGGCCGGCACACAAACGCGCGTGAGGCGGGCGGTGGATGCGCGTTGTTTACTGTTGTTTTGTCGCGACTGCCCCGATGGCAACCCATCACACCCGATGAGGCGCGACTCTCTCTGCAGACACCTCGCTGACGGCCATGTCGCCCTCTCTAGCACCCGCACGCCCACGTGATGAATGGATGGCCGGCGCAGGCGAATGGCATGTTCAATCCAGGCGCGCCTGCCGCCTCGACGATGAACCCGGCCGCCATGTTCAACCCGGGCCAATTTGACCTTAACCGTCAGTACCAGAACGGCACGCCGTCCTTCCAGCCTGGCTCCGTCGTCCCTCAAAAGCGCCCCCATGATGGCATGGCCGGCTCGCCCATCAATCCCCAAGCAGCATCACGATCGCAGACACCGGCCTACAACCAGCAGTTTCCCGGCGCGCCGACACCATATCAACATCTTCAGCAGTCCTCCAACAATACCCCGTCACCCACCATGCAAAGCCAGCCCTTCAGCCGGCCGCCTACGCAGCCTCCACAACCGAACGCGTCACCGAGTCCCTTCCCACAACAGCAGGGTGGCTTCGGCAACCAGATGTCACCTGGTACGCCGCAGCAAAATAACCCACAGCCGGGGATGCCGCCAGGTCAGATGGGTGGGTACGGCGGGATGGGGATGAACAACATGGGCATGGCCGGGATGCAGAACGCAATGGCGAATCAAATGGGCATGATGAATGGACAGAATACACAACGCGCCTACCAGATGAGGCTCATGCAACAACAGCAGCTAATGAGGCAAGCCGGTATGATGGGCGCACGTCCTATGGGCGGACAGCCAAACCAGATGAACAATGTTGGCCAGCAGCCCGGTGGACAAGCACCGAACGGCCAGTCGAGCGCGCAGAATGCCATGTCTCTGCCGCAAAATCAGCAGAAACGCGAAGGGTTCCTGAAGACGCTGCAAGGCTTTGCGCTGCAGCAAGGCCGACCCTTCAACCCCAATCCCACCATCCAGGGACGGCCCGTGGACTTGTACATGCTCTGGTCCATCACTATGAGTGCGGGCGGCTCTGGTGCGGTTGATCGGCAAGGTCATTGGGCGGTGATAGCCAATAAGCTGGGTCTGCCTCCTGCTCAATTCCCTACGGCTGCCGACGAGCTGAAGCAACTTTACACCCTCTCGGTATCCGCGTATGAGCGTATGTACATCCAGGCACAGAGTCAGCGGAAACAATTTGCGGCAAGAGCACACGCTCAGCAGATGGCTGGCGTAAATGCACCAAACCAGGCTTCGCCCACACGAATGATGCAGCCTCAAAATCAGCCAAACCAGTTCAATCAATTCAATCAAAGCCAGCAAGGACAGCCAATGCCACAGCCAACACCCAGCCAAGCACACGCGCAACTGCCGCAGAATGGAATGACGACGCCCCAGCAGATGCTTCAGCATCGGCGAAGTAGCAGTGTGCGAAAACCAGAGCAGATCACGCCGCAGGCCTCCAATGCGCCTCTCACAGCTCCTTCGCCTGTCAAGCCACAGCGGTCGCCATCGATCAAGCAGGAAGCTGGTGGGCCAGTGATGAAGAGTGAAGAACCGCAGAGCACGAATTATGTCCCGCATATGCGGACCATTGAATACGACGGAGGCTATGACGTTCCAGCGCTGTTCGAGCTCGGCACTGCTATTGCACGTGGCAAGCCGAACATGCCTACTGTCGATGAGATGGGTGTCATTGACATGCGGGCCATTTCGCTCAGTTTGGCGTCCGGAATTCACGGTGAAGTAAGGTATGCATTGGACGCTCTCGTGATCATATCGCGAGACGAACGAATACCTTTCGAACTCGAAAAGTGCGACGATCTATTTGACTACCTCATGGATTGTGCAGAGGAGCAGATTGACATGCTGTCCGAGGAAGCTGCCGAGGTCTCTGATGCACTCGATCTGCCATCGTACGAGGACGTAATCCGTGGATGCCGGACAGAGGCAGAGAGTCTACAGGATATACCTGCGTTTGGTACGCTGCAGTACGAGCTTGATCGAGCGGCTGACAGACTGCTGGCCATCACCACCATCATCCGCAATTTTTCATTTTATGAGCACAATCACAAGCTCTTGACTTCGTCGACTCTGGTCAAATGGCTGAGCAACAGCATACGATTACTCGGAACACGCAACATGCTACTGCGAACCTTTGTCAACACACTAGACTTCTACAAGGACATTGTCACATTCTTGTCGAACATCACACAGAGTCTGGAACTACCCGGCAGAGACGAGGCATTGCATCTACTCCACTTCTTGTTGGCCTTTGCGCCGCAGCCTAGTCCAAACTATAGCGAGAGTGACGGTAGCCTGCGCTTCACGAGTTTTGTCCCGACAGTGCATCGTTTCCTCCCACCCGCGGTTGACTGCTTGGCGAAGCTGCTCGCACGGCAAGATCCGAATAGAATGCTCTACAAAAGCATCTTTACGGCGTCCGGTTCGGCTGCCGCTGGATCAGAATCGTCTCTTGACTTGTTGACGCGAGCCTTTGCATTGTCAATATCAGTACTGCCCGACCGGTCCAAGGGCAATCTGGGCAACACTACGCAGCTGCGCATTGTGGAGGCACGCAAGTCATACCTGTGCCAGGGTATGCTTGCCGCTGACATCCTCGCTTCTCTGGCACCAAGCAATGAGACCCAGCTCGCGCGATCCTGGATAGAAGCTGAGGACGGCTGGGCAGTGGGTCTCCTGAACCTCGCTGCGCTACTTTCAGTCGACCGGTCCCAACAGCCGAACCCTGCCAAGGGCCAGCTTGGCCAAGACACTGAAAGTTTAAAGCTCATCACTTTCCGCGCACTTAGCATGATGAAGCGATTAGCAGAGAAGGCGGGCAAAGGCAGCATCACGCATGCCGTCCCAGACGGCATGCTCAATGGCGACGCAAGTGGTTCAGGCGATGACAACGAAGACTCGCAGGCCCCAAAGTGGGAAGGCATCCCGCAAGGCCATGCCATCTTGGGTGCATTGATGATGCCGAACACAGACAAAGTGGCTCTCGGGTTGCTTTGCGGGTTGCATGAGATGGCCATGCAGACCTGATGACGATTTGTACCATGTGACGATAGATAAAGGGCAGCGATTGGGCACAACTCTGGCGTTCTCCTGGACAACATCGAGCGAGCGCCGAACAGAATTTGAAGAAGCGGTGGTCTTATCCTTTGAAGAGCTTGTGATTACTAGTGTACAGCATGCGTTGATGATAGTGTGACCATTAGCCGCTTGCTGCAAAGTAAGCAAGGGCATTCGTCTTCAGCCAAAGTCTACGTGCTCATATCTCGACATCCCTCCTGGACACGGCCCTCGTCACTTGTCTCGCGCCTTAGTTAAATATGTCGTCGTCGGAGTCATTGGCCTCCTTCTTCACCGGGCTCGACTTGGTCTTTTTGGTCGGAGACTCGTCCTCCTCATCGTCATCGCCGTGCTCCTCGCTCACAGCCTTCGCCTTCCTACCACGTTTCTTCCCGGTCCCGCCATTGGTGGTTGGAGTCGGGGCACCGGCGTTGGAGCCGCCGGATTTCTTTGGTGTGCCGTTGGCGGCGCTGATGGCTACGAGCGGTGTCAAATCGTCATTTCGAGTAGGGCAAGGGAGGAGGGGGGACTTACTACCAGAGAGGGCACCGTACTCTTCCTTGAGCTTTTTCTTGGTCACGCGCATGAGCTCGCGGGCGGAGTTGGCGGAAGCGAGGTTGGCGACTTGGGCGAATTTGTTGTAGTCGATCTGTGGTTGTGGTTAGAGAGGTGCTGTAGGGTGGTATGGGGCCAGGAGGTGTGAGATTGTGGATGTGGCGAGGAGAAGACGTACCTTAGGCTCGATCTCGAAACACTGCCAGGCGAGGGCGAGGTACTCCATTTGCTTTTGGGAGAGAGGCATCTTCGCGTAGGATGTTTGGATCTTGGATGCGGTTGAGGATCTATGCGAGGATGTCAGGAGGTCGGACTTGTGGAATTGCAAGAGAACAATTGTGCGAGTGCAATTGCTAGATCGCAAGTTGGTGCTCGTAAGTTGAAAGCGGAAGGCGCGCAGGTCTGCTGACCAGAAACTGGCAGCACGACACTCGTTACTGTCCAAGCATATACTTGCTCGCAGACAATGATCGTGCAAACGTTTCAGTTGAAGATGGAAATTCGACAGCACTCACAAGTGACCGTAGTATAGTGTTGAGCTTGTAGATGTGCAAGCCTCAAGTTGTGGTTGACGGTCAATAAGGAGGTCAAGTGATGCAGATGCAAAAAGTGTATTGTACAAGTCCAGGTTTGCACCTTCACTCGATGTGCGTTTTATACCCCTTCTACAACGTGCAGCATATGCCTGTCAAATTATTATTTGTGCGCACGCAATTTCACAGTCTTGCTGTCCTCCGTCCACCTCTTTCACATGTCAGCTCCACAGGCTTGGCGTCCACTTCTGTAGAGCAAGAGCTTGGATCACCAAATTGCACTTGCCTTGTTTCAGGTACCTTGCAAGAGGTCGCTTGTCTTATCTCTATTGGTATCTCCAGCTAAGCGGATGAGTGGCAGCTTGCAACACTGTCTCAATTAGGGCATTAGGCAGGTCACCATGCATGGATGCTAGTACAGCGCTCAGAACTCAAGTGCGTATTACGGAAGATTACACAAGCACCCTCGCCTCGTCCTTCTCGTCCAACTCTTCCTCTTCATCCTCGCCACCACCAAGACTGACCTCGTCCCAATTAGGCTTCGCACCAGTCTTATCCTGTTCCACGCCCGTAGTCATCGCATGATAGCCTGCCGCCGAGCCCTCTGCCTCACTCTCGACGCTGTCGTCACCCACCACATGCTCGATATCTGAGCCCTGCTCCACGCTCTCCGGCACCTCAGGCACAGTATCAACACTGGGCTGCCGAAGCTGCTTATGGAGCTGGTGCTCAGAGCCTAGGGGCTTTGAGAGGGAGAGGTGCTTTGGCGATTGGTAGACAATGAAGTCCTCGTTGCCGATTGATGGTTTGCGCAGATTCAGGCGGGTGAGGAGGACTTTGGGCTCGCGGAAGATTTCCCACCAACCAATGAACATGGATCGGCGGACCATGAGCAGGAAGCATACCGGGCCAAGTAGCTATCAATAGTTAGCAGGAATCCGAAAAACTCGATGAGACCATTCAGAATTTGCTCACCGACGCAAGTGTAAGTGCTGCGATGACCTTCGACTGACTCAAACCTAGGCCCGTACTCTCGAAAAGGCATGCGTCTGCGTCGCCGCCAGTGATTTCCAGGCAAGCAGCCCAGCGTGCATCTGCCGCCGTCAAACCCTTTGCCGCCGCCTCGGCAGCAGCAGTCTGCTGCACGAAGATAAGAGCAAAATATACACTCTCGTTGGCGACCACGAATGCCAATAGAATTGTTCGCCATTGCAGCAACAGCACCTGCTTGACTCTCGCCCATTCGCCACGCTTCTTTCTTCTTATGAGCTTAGAGTTCTGGGTGCTGTTTGCGCTTTGCGAGTTGTTCGTGCTGTCGTCGAATTTCTTACCGCCTGTGTAGCCTCCTCCAAGGCCGTTGGCAAAGGCTGAAAGTGCGAATTTCCAAATGCAGTAAGCGATACTGGCAGATAGCAGGACCGCGGCACCGGCAGAAAAGACGATGAGCCAGACGAACCAGGTGACGAAGGCATTGTAACCATTGGGGATGCAGACATTTCCGACACGATAAGAGACTCCTGTAATCGGCATGCAGAGGGCCGTGAAAAGGGCCGGAAGTCCAATGCCAAGGGCGATAGAAGCCCACTTGAAGAGCTTGGTGTGTTTGAAGTCGAAGATGATGCGCAGAGCTGTCCAAATGGATCGTAGGAAAACTTTATTACTGGTTAGCAGAACACTCCTTTGCAAGATCGCGACAGAAACGACTCACTCCATACGACAGTTCCCATAGCCCCGAGCAGTACCAAGGCCCCAGTCCAAGCACACCCTACATCCGTGTCCTGGTTATCTGGGGTGATCTCGTTGTAACACATCTCGGGCTTCGTTCCCAATGGAATGATGAACGCCAGACTGAGCATTGCCAGCGACAGCGTCAGCCCGACACTAAGATAATGCCGATGCGCCTTGTCCTCAGGAAGTATAAAGAATGTGAAGAGAAGTGACACGTTGACGATGAAGCCGGCGACCGATACCCAGTTTGACACCGAGGCTTGGGCGTTGTAGTTAGAGCCAAAGACCCACTGTGAGTTCGGACATGGTATGCAGCAGGTGAGATTTGCGTTGATGGGGGCGCAAAAGCGGCCGTCGATCTCTGTGATACCTTCATGTCAGTGCAAGCGGTTCCGATATGTGGAGCTGTGGTAACGTACGGCCTCCTGTGCTCGGGAAGTTCTGCTCTAGCACGAATGGATAGGTGCATGCTGAGGAGTAGCTCCGGGCGTAGACTCGGGAAGTGATCTCCAAACTAATGTTGCTCATCTTGATCAGCGTGGTATCACTACCGCAACTGCCCGTTCGTGATGCCCCTCAGGACCTGGTAGTCGGGAGAGGCGCTCGTGAAACTGCATTTGTGGCGATACTGCGAGTCGGAGATCATGGACAAAGAGAGACTCGCTCGCCGGCTTCAGGTTTCTTTGAGGAATTTGAGGCCTCTCGGCCCGGCAGATTCGAGTTGAGGAATGTGCTGAAGCCGGCTTTGTTACCATGGCCACCACATGGCTCGGCTGCGCTCGAGCATCTCCAGCACATTGCAATGCGAGGGAACGTGACTATTGGTCGCACATCCAGCGAGACCTGCGTCGCAGGCCAATTAAGGTGCAGGACGTTGCTATGTTCATGTTCTACTTGCATATTCATCCTATCTAGCTCAGCTTAAGCATGTATTCGACAGTGGTGTCTGCATCTGGGCATGATGGATCGAAGCGCGTACAGCCGATGCGGTCCCGAATATGTAGATTGCGTAGTATGTTTTCCTAACTCAGTACCTGTCGCTCGCATTCAGTAGCTGCCAGTCTCTAATTTCTTTGGCATCGAGTCAGCAAGGAAGGCGATGGGAAAATAGCAGACTTGGCCCTGAAACTTGGTAGAGTCATGAAACAGACAACAGACATCTGCTGCGGTCAGTGTATTCAGATCTTCATTCAGACCATGCCGAATAGTTATATTGAGATAGGGGAAGATCAGGTTGATTGTTGTGCGCTTGCGGAAACATTGAACAGGCAGAACAGAACTCCCTCGGGTGGTGACGACATCAGTCGCGTCGTCCACGCGCGGCAACCGCGACAATGCCTTGTACGAGACCTTGAAAGTGCAGTCGATCAAGCAGACCTCGCGACGTGCCTTCGGGTTCGAAATGAGCACACCAAGCAAGAAACGGAGGAAGAATGACTATCAGCCCTCACCTCAGCCAACCAAAGGCCTGGACTTCTTTTTCGGGAAGCAACAGGCCAAAGAGCAGGACAAGACCAAGCAGCCCCAGGTCGCCGATGGCAACGCAGATGTAGCCACGAAGCATGATGTCGCAGATGAAGACTTGACGGACGAGCAGCTGGCTCGCAGGCTCCAGGCGGAATGGGACGAGCAGGATCGGATGGGGCGAAACGGCTCGAGGAACGACCACGCCGTACCCGCCTTAGAGGAGTCACATAGCGATGCCGAGAAAGAGCCACCGGATAAGGATATAGATGACGAAGCTGAAGCGGCAAAGCCTGAGCCCGACGTCCCTGCTACGAAGCCTGCAAACAATGCTTTCGCAGCGTTAGGGAAGAAGCAGACGCTGTCGTTGCAGTCAGCCACGGCAGAAGATGACACAACATCATACGCAATTCCATTCGATCAGTCACCGTTGACGTTCGACCCTCAGAAATACATCCCGGACCTCGAGAAGCAGTGGGCAGCGGAAGGAGGCGCAGCGACCTATGCCCTACTCACCCACTGCTTCGTGCTTGTCAACAGCACGCAGTCACGTATTAAGATCGTGGACAACCTGGTCAACCTGATACGCACGCTCATCGAGGGAGACCCAGACTCGTTGTTACCAGCAGTCTGGCTAGCGACCAACGCCATCTCACCGCCGTATATCGACATTGAGCTAGGGCTAGGCGGCTCAGCCATATCCAAAGCCTTAAAAAAGGTCTGCGGTCTGGACAATGGAGCGCTCAAGACCTTGTACAACAAGCATGGTGATGCTGGGGACGTGGCATTCGAGGCAAAGAAGCGGCAGAGCCTGACACTGCGAAAGCCGAAGCCGCTGACGATCAAAGGCGTGTACGAAAGCCTCCACAAGATAGCCAGTGCGAAAGGCCAGGGAAGCCAAGAAGCCAAGCAGCGCATCGTGGAACGACTAGTTCAAGATGCCAGAGGCGCCGAAGAGAGCAGGTACATTGTTCGGACTCTGGTCCAGCACCTCCGAATTGGCGCCGTCAAGACTACGATGCTCATAGCTTTGTCACGAGCCTTCATCCTCTCCCGCCCGTCATATGCAGACTTTGATATCAAAGACAAGACTAAGCTTGCAAAGCTCAGCAAGCAAGATTTGGCTGCTGTCTATTCACAGGCCGAGGAAACGGTTAAGGCATGCTTCGCTCGTCGGCCAAACTACAATGACATCGTACCAACTTTGCTCGAGATAGGTGTGTGTGACGAGCTCCTCATACGTTGCGGTCTTGCGTTGCACATCCCGCTTAGGCCCATGTTGGGCAGCATCACCCGCGATCTGGGGGAAATGCTTACCAAGCTTCAGGGCCGTGACTTCAGCTGTGAATTCAAGTATGATGGTCAACGAGCTCAGGTGCATTGCGATGAAAAGGGCAAGGTCACGGTCTTTTCGCGGCATTTAGAGGTCATGACAGAGAAGTATCCTGATTTAGTAGCGCTGGTGCCGAAAATACGGGGCGAAGGTGTCAGCAGCTTCATCATGGAAGGCGAAGTCGTCGCCATTGATCGCGAGTCTGGAGAGTTGAAGCCTTTTCAGATACTCGCCAACAGGGCCAGAAAGGATGTTGTGATACAAAGTGTCAAAGTCGATGTATGTCTCTTCGCATTCGACCTCATGTACCTGAACGGTGAAGAGCTGCTTGATCGACCATTTCGCGAAAGGCGAAGCTTGCTCAGGAGTCTATTCGTGGAGATCCCGAATCACTTCACTTGGGTCAATAGTCTCGATGCTACTTCTGCAGATGTCGAGATCGTCAGCAACTTCTACAAGCAGGCGACGGACATCAAGTGCGAAGGCATCATGGTCAAAGTTCTCGACAATGCTCCCAACCCAGATCTCATGGCAGAAATGGACATAGATCCTGTCCACGAGCAAGCTCCTCCAACGCCGATGAAAGCAGCTCCCAAAGCTACGACCAAAACAACGAAGAAGAAAGAGAAGGTTACAGCTCACACTCGTGGCCGCGCCGAGATCACTGCAGAAGACCTGGCGGCTGATCCGAACGTCAAAACTCGACGCAAAGCCCTTCTGGCCACCTACGAGCCTGACAAACGCCTAGACTCCTGGCTCAAAGTCAAAAAGGACTATAACTCGACCATGGACACCATCGATCTCATCCCCGTTGGCGGCTGGCACGGTCAAGGCCGCAAGAATGCCTGGTGGTCACCCATCCTCCTCGCCTGCCGCAACGAAGAGAACGGAACTCTCGAGGTCGTGACGAAATGCATCAGTGGTTTCAGCGATGCTTTCTACAAGGCCAATAAGGAAAAGTACTCTGAAGATGGGCCGAATACAATATCGAGACCGTCTTATGTGGAATATGGCGGTGAGCCGGACGTGTGGTTCGAGCCGCAGGAGGTGTGGGAGATGGCGTTTGCGGATATTACGTTGAGTCCCACGTACACGGCAGCGATTGGACTGGTGAGTGAGGAGAGGGGATTGAGTATGCGATTTCCTAGGTTTCTGAAGGTGAGGGAGGACAAGAGTATTGAGGAGGCCAGCACGAATGAGTTCTTGGCGGGGCTGTACAGGAAGCAGGAGGTCAAGGCTCCGGTCGCTGAGAAGGAGCCTGATGAGGATCTATACGAGTAGCAGATACTCTTTAGAATAAGTTCAGAGAGGTCTCCCTGTTGCTGAGCACGCAACCGGTATGGGTTTGTATCGACCCACCAGAAGCTGCAAGAAGCCCTTTCTGGTTAGCGCATTTCTTAGCGTCTGTCGCACCTTCTCTTCTATGCCGTCTTGATACATTGAACGACCATTACTATCAAGCCAAACATGTGAACATGCCCACCTCAACAGAGCCGCCAGAAGGCGTGCATCACTACGAGTCCGCCGAGGAAGTGCCACAAGAAATACAAAAGTACTGGCACCAGCGCTACGATATCTTCTCCAAATTCGACGATGGCGTTTGGCTGACCGACGATGCCTGGTTTGGCGTCACATCTGAACCCATTGCAAAGTCAGTCAATCCCCCCACACTGAAACAGCATCCTATTGCTGACCGTACACAGGCGCATTGCTGAGGACATCGCATCCGCACCCGCCTCCAAAACCACTCTCATCGACTGCTTCGCCGGCGCAGGAGGCAACACCATCGCCTTCGCCCTTTCTGGACGCTGGAAGCAGATCTTTGCGATCGAGAAGGATCCGAAGGTTCTGGCGTGCGCGAAGCACAATGCTGAGGTGTACGGCGTGAGTAAGAAGATTTGGTGGATCCAGGGTGATTGCTTTACGGTGTTGCAGAAGCAATTGAAGGCTGCTGCGAAGAATGCGGTGATTTTTGGGAGTCCGCCGTGGGGAGGTGAGTGTGTCGAAATGTTTCTGGAGTGAGATGAGAACGTGCTGATTTGGGTTGAAGGACCGACGTACAGTGACTACGAGGTCTTTGATCTCAACGTCATGGAGCCGTATTCGCTGTCTGACTTGCACAGCAAGTTCTCCTATTTTGCGAGCGACATTGTGTTATTCTTGCCGAGAACGTCAGATTTGAGGCAGATTGCGAAGTACGCGGAGCATGGCGGTGAGAAGCTAAAAGTGGTGCATTACTGCATGCATGGCGCCAGCAAGGCGATTTGCGTCTACTACGGGAAGTTCAACAACAATATCGAGAATCTCGAGACGGCTGAGTGACGGGAAAAATTGCTATTAGAATAACGCTATGCTGATGTCTTCAGATACCCACACAACGCATGCACAACATCTGCCCTCCCTGCTATCCACTCACATCGCCAGCCCCAAACAACTCTCGCCCTCGGCATGCTCATGGTATCTTCTGCACATACCAGGTCCCATCCAAGGCTTACATCCACTAGCATCATGACTCAGACTCGCCACACCCCCAGTATTCGGATCACCATGTCTTCGCAAACACCCAGCACAAAATGCCTTCTCGCACATTGCACACTTGTCCACACTGACATGCGGCTTCAGTGTCTCCTTGCAACCCTCGCAAGCCCTGCTCTGGCTCCAACTCCTCGGCCTCCAAGCCTCAAGACAATGCCGCTCGATTGCTTCCGGGCCAGGACGTTTGAGCTTGACGACCAGTTCGCGCAGGAAGCGCGGATGCCACTCATCCTTGTGCGTCTCGAGCAAGCGGTCCGTCTTCTTGTACGCAAAGAGATCCAGCACCAGCGTCCGCAATTTCGACCCGTCAGGAATGGAGTCATATAGGATCCAGGTATCGCTCGGCGTCGGCACCGAATTCGTCGCCTCCGACAACCTCGCAATCGTGCTGAGAATATGGTTGCTCAGCTGCGTCGTGAGCAGCCTGTCACTCAGTGCAAACAGATCAATCAGCAAGAAGTACTTCGGTGAGCCTTGATGGTTTCTTAAATCACCATCCGACCGCGCCATTTGCTCCGCATACTGCTGTGCAGCGAATCCATACCCAGCTCCATGCACCAACCTTCCGCTCGCTGGATCCAGCAGCGTCCCGCCGGCCATATGACTCCGGTGTCCAGCACCGCCCACGACAGCCCAGTCCGGCCCGTCGTCGAATCTGGCGTGGGGGGTAGTGAGGGTGCCAGTGTAAAGCCACTGCAGGAACCACTCGAAGGAGTCAGGTTTCTCTTCCGGCAATTTGACCTGGTTGTCCATGCCTTCAGCAAACGTGGAGTTGAGCGCCGCGTCGAAGAACGGGCTAGCAGCTGTCAGGAGTTCTTTATGTACCACGAATTTCGTCTTGGGCCTGGAGCGATCAGAGTCATCGCCGACGATGACCTCTGCAACGCCGCTGAAGCTCCGGAAAGCCGTTCGCAATGGCAGGCGGCTTGGACTCCTGCGTGCACGGCTCCTGGACCGTGACTGCTGCTGTTGGGTGTGGAGCTGCATTTGTCGACTAGCTCGGTCCATAGGATCGGGGGTCTGCTGGTGGTGGCCATCTTGCTGAGTCGATAGACTTGTTTCGGAGGCAGTAGGGGATGGCATTTCCAAGACAGGAACGCCAATTGGTCGACCTATGCCGGCCAGAGCCATGCTTCTTGTTCGCGTGATGCTGCTGGCAGCTGAAAGCTCGGCGCCGTCGACACTGCTATGCGTCGCCTGGATCGGGTGAGGCGGAAGACGACGATACCACACTGGTGTCAAAAGCGGCGACTCCAGCTTGAGCGCGGTGCTCTTCGACACCACTGCGGAAGAGGTCGCAGAAGATGACGGCGATGAGATCTGATTGCTTGCTGCAGGACGTATGTTTCTCTAGCACATGAAGTGAAAGCTGCAGTAGTGACAGGGAATATGGGGAAACAGAGACGAGACAGAGGGAATTGCAGCATCACTATAGCTTTGCTTTCTCGTGATCCTGTATTGTATGCTCTTTGTCGCAACCAGCCGCAACATCGCAAACTCTACGCGCAAGCCGAAAACGGACATGCTCGAGCCGCTCACATACCTCACACAAGGTCAAAGAGTCAGACAGGCTACCCGCATGCCTTCTGAATATCGCTTTGCGATTCCGGTGCTGTCTGAGAAGCGGTGGGTGCGCTTGCTTGCCACTTGCGGGTCTGAGTGATTGATAGTTGTGCACGACATCTTGCGTGTTTGTCCCGGCGCTCGGGTCCTGTTGTGGAATGCTGTCTTTGCGTGGCCGCCAGCTGCAGCGGGAGCGGGCATCCGCATGCTTACAGCAGGAACGATCTGCGACTCTGCAATCCATTAGCAGATGACCATGTTATTATGCCACTTGCATGTGCTGCAGTCGAAAGGGCTCCAGTGGTGCTCGAACATCTCAACTGCTGGACAGAGTACAACGGACCAGCGTGCACTAGTGCCAGCACTTGCGCTCTGCTGTAGACCTTGACAATCAACATAATCATAATTTCGCCAAGAGCTATAGTCCCGAATCGCACGCATAGCCATGGTGCGGGCCTGCGCGTCGTTCGACACCGAAACGCCGGTCCGCCTGCGATGCCCACGTCCAGTAGCTATTATCACATCTTACCAATACAATTCATAGCATTATCGCCTTGCAGCCATGATCATCCTTCTGCTCAACGTCCCATACCTCCAGGGCCCGCACCACCGCTATTCTTGCTGCTCTCTCCCAACCTACTGTACAACATGTAGAGCGCCATCTGATTGCACTCCTGTGTTCCCGTAATCGTCACCAGTCTCTCATTGTTGTTGTCCGTCGGCTCATTAATCTTGATGACGCTTCCGCTCAACTGTCTTATCTCGTTGATCTTGGCCCCACCTTTCCCGATTATGGCGCCGACCATGTCGTTAGGTATGAAGATTTGCTGCGTAATAGGCTGGCCGGGCATCGTCTGAATCGGCTGCTGCGGTGGTCCTGCGTGGGCGGGGTTGGGTGGGCCGCCTGCGTGTGGTGGGTATGGCCCAGCCGGGTGAGGTCCAACAGCAGCGGCTGGATGCGGTGGTTGTGGGCCGTAAGGGCCTGCTGGACCGGCGCCGATCGAAGGCGCACGCGGTGAGCCTGCGCCATATGGACCGGGTCCATGTGGCTGTGGTGGGCCTTGGCCATACGGCATCCCGTATGGGCCTGATGGCGCACGCTGAGGTGGACCACCAGGGTGATTCGGGTGCTTGCGATAGGTGTCTGGATGGCTCATTTGGCCGCCGGCATGTTGAGGAACGTACGGCACGACCTGCATGCCACCAGGTACGACACCTTGCGGCCCACCATGTCTGCTTGCGTAGTTGGACGCTGCTGGACCGCCAAAGCGATCTGTGAGTTGCTCAACGAGCGTGCTGCCAACGTAGTAGGTAGCGATGTGGACAGCATCTGCAACACCTAGCACAACCAGCGAGCGTTCGGTAGAGAGAGGCAAGCATGACTCCGATGCATTGAGACGTGCACCAGAAGCCTCCTGGATTTCCCTAATCCTCACACCCTGCTTACCAATAATGGAGCCAATGAGGATATGTGGAATAAGCAATCGAAGTGGGTAGGTCTTGCTCTGCGGCGTGGACGGCTGCTCAAGCGGCTCCTGGTTGAGGGTGCGGATGATGAGGCCAAAAGCTTTGGCGACAGCGTCGACTGGGCCGCTAACTGTAAGGATGCGCTCGACGGCGCCACGGTTATACTCGCTGACCGTGCATTTCGCGCCTGCCATTCGACGGATCTGCGATACATTCTCACCTCCTTTACCGATGACGGTTGCTGCCTCAGGGCTTGAGATGATTGCGCGCATGTGAAGCCAGTTGGTTTCATCCTGGTTGTGATATGGCGCCTGCGAGCCTGCGCGGCCGCTCTGCTGCCCATTTGTTGTTGCCGAGTTGCCTCGTGGTGCGCTACCTGCCGCATTTGCAGCAGCCTCTGTACCGTTCAGGGGAGCATCGGGCACGACAGTATCGCCCTGCTTGTCCGTTACACCTGCCTCGACCTTGACTCCAGTGGCTGTAGTCTCCTCGCTCTTGAGCTCTGGTTTCGCTGCGTCTGCCTGCACGGCATCTGTGGAAGCGCCGTCAGTGGCCGTAGCTCCTTCAGCGGGCGTACCATCCTCCTTCAGCACCTTATCCAGAGCAGGCCGCTTCGCATCGGGCTGATCAGTCGGGCCGGAAGGGGAAGAAGGTTCCTCGAGGGGGCGCTTCTGGGTGGCGGTAGCAGGTGCATCGACAGGTGCCTCGGCCATGATGTGTAGTGCGATGTGCAGTATGGGTGTAATTGAAAGATGATGCCTACGCTCGCTCTTGCTTGATACAAGTCGGGTATTCGATGCAATCGGCTTTGATTCTCGCTGCTGTCTGGACTAGCTACCGCTCGAGTCAAGGAAAGCTTGCTGGAGGGCAGTCGGGTGCGTCGAAGTGTAGGCAGGAGGTGTTTTGAAATGCGCGCAAGAAAGCTTGCTGGGAGGAGATTGCCCAAAGGCGAGGTAGAGTGGTGTGCTTGGAGGAGTGTTGGGTGTGGTGAGTGCTCGGCGGGCGCTGATCAAGGCTTCAAGCAAATGAGGGTATGAGGAGGTGGGTGTCGCGTTATGCAAGAGTCGGTGTGAACGCGTGAATGCTGGAGATTGGGAGGAGGAGGTGGTGGTGGTGGTGGTGGTGATGATGGATCAGGCGTGAAGAAAATGGTCCTTCCTCCTCTTCCCGTGTACCTAGCCTGGGCCTCCTTCGTATGTGTCCTCTTCTGGTGGAAGCAACGTCGGACTTCTGGAAGGTGGAAGGTGCTTAAAGTGTTGCAAAGGAGGAAAAGGAAGGAGCTTGCAAAGCCCAGCTCGCCAGCTGATCCAAAACGTGAGGAGTCGGTCATAAGTCGCGGTCACGTACGCGGTCATGAACAGGGAAGATGCGTGTGCTGCAAATGTTTATTGGGATTGCTCCTCAATCACGCTAAAGCATATAACATCTGGTCGAACGACGTCTAGTCATCATCATGCCGAAACGGCGCAGTCTGTGTGCATAAAACAAAAGGAAAAAACATCACCGCAGGCAGTCCATCCCTCCAACATACGCCTCGAGCCTCTTCTTATGCTTCACGCCTACCTCTGCCCCTGGTGAACCAAGACCACCAAGGTCGGCCCTTGCCTTCACCCTCCCCACCTCCGTGGCTACCGGAGCCGTAGCCACCTCCATACCCTCCGGACGGCACAGGCCATGGCGTGTTACTGGCACTCACAATTTCGCTCGAAGACGTACTGGTCAGCGTACTCGTACTGAAACCCGAAGATGACGTTGCTGCTGTCACAGGGTCGACACTGAATCCATAGGGATCCAATGAGACTGATGCCGATGCCACAGCAGACGAAGTCCCGTACCCGTAGGGGTCTCCGGAGTATGGCGGCGGCCCAGAACTCTCAGTAGATGATGTTGTTGGCGCACCAGTACTGTAAGCTGAAGTGGTGGTAGTGGCCGCCGTGACTGGGCCGATCGAATACTCACTCGATGCAGGCAAGCCGGTCCCAGTAGGTAATATGGAGGAGTTGAAGGTCAGTACTGGCCCGATCGAGTACCCGCTTGATGCAGGTGAACCTGTTCCGGTAGGCAGGATGGTAGAGTTCAAAGTCAGTACTGGACCGACTGAGTATCCACTTGACGCAGCAGGTGAGCCGGTTCCAGTGGGTATAATTGAGGAGTTGAGAGTCAGAACTGGCCCAATCGAGTATCCACTTGACGCGGGCGAACCCGTGCCCGTAGGCAGGACTGAAGAATTGAGCGTCAAGACTGGCCCAGTTGAGAACCCACTTGACGCAGGCGAACCCGTTCCAGTGGGTAGAACTGAAGAATTGAGAGTAAAGACTGGCCCAATCGAAACCCCAGAACTGGCCGATGGGTCGTACGGAGGCAAAGAGCTGAAGGGATTCGGTAAACCCCCCGTACCGCTTGGGATGACAGCACTACCATTAATGCCACTTGAGGCAAGAGGAAGCCCAGTACTGCCCCAGCCTCCAGTCGGTGCTGGTACAAACCCAGAACCAGTGCCAAAGGGTGCCGTACCAGTCCCAGCAGGGAATGATCCAGTCCTGTTCGCGTATGGTGTGCTGATGGCCGTCGCATTCACTGCCGTCACAGGGCCGACAGGCGCAGTTTCGGGCAATGCAGTCCCGGTCGGTGCAACTGTGAAGTTGGCAGATGCTGTTGGATACAGGCCAGTCCCGTTACTACTCGGCGTCACTGGCGACGTCGGATAGATGCTCGCTGTACCATTTGCGGCAGTGATTGGAGATGTCGGGTAAGTGGGCGATGAAGAATTGCTGATGAAAGGATAGCCTGAGCTCGCGACGCTACCCGACGACGCCGTCGCTGCTGTGGGATCATAAGATGTATAGTTGATCACGGGACCCCCAGGGTTGAAGCTTAATGCGCTAGAGGAAAGGCCACTCACAGGGCCCCCAGGGTTGAAGCTTAATGCGCTGGAGGAAAGGCCACTCACAGGACCCCCAGGGTTAAAGCTCAATGCGCCAGAGGAAGACGGCGAGCCGGACCCATATGGTGCAGTTGGTCCAGTCGATAACGTTATATTGGTGGTGTTGACACCTGTAGGTGAGCCACTGGGAGCCGTGATGCTTGCGGTCACTGGGCCAACGGGCGAGGAAGCGTAGGCAGTCCCCGTGCCTGGCAAAGAAGATGAGTTCTTCTCCGTCACTGTGCTGGTGCTCGTATAAGTAAGCGTGACAATGCTGTAAGTCGTTGTTGTAGGATCAACGCTGCTCGAGCTCGACCCCGCGACAGGACCGACGGATACAGCAGAGGAGGAATAGCCATATGGAGCCGGATCTGCGATTGGCACAGAAGACGTAAGGGTAATCGTCGATGTTGACAGTGTGATTGAGCCGTACTCGGATGGTGTGATTGGGGAGCCTTCGGTCGAAGAAGTGCTGGAGCTGAATTCTGGCGGTCCCAGCGAACTGGCTCCACCGTAACCACCTCCCCAGCCGTAGCCACCGTAGCCACCATAGCCATACTGCTGCCTCTTCTCAGCCTTGTCGTCCTGGGCTGCTTCATGTCAGTATCCTATCCACATCTATATGGTGAACTGCATACCAGGTATTGGCTCGGCGAGAGCAATGGCCAACAGGCCAGTGAATGGCAACGCTGCGAATCCCCTCATCATGCCTATCGACTGTGTTTACTTCTGCCAGAGACGGACAACAAGAGACTAGCACCACTCTTGGGGGGAAGACAAGAACGAGCGTCAAATGCTCAGTGAGTGAAGAGCTGTGATCACCAAGAGCTGACAGCCAAGCTCTTGCCTCGTCTTATACTTCTTCAAAGACCTCAACCACCTTCATCGAGGACTTGCACATGCAAGCCCGATCTGATAGCGAGCCCACCTTGCGCGCGGCCTGCCGACCAACCTATGCTACTATACAAATGCAGGAACCAAATGCACGGGACGGGTACCTGACAGAAATGGGGTGTCTTGCAGCATCTAGATTGTGTCCCAGCCCGCAGGCTGCACGACCAGGCATTGTTTTTGCGATATCACGATCGTTTCCATGTCCACAAGGGATGCGGGGGGCGGAAGCCATGGCGTGGAGCAGACGAAGTATATTCTTTGTGGTTGAAACCAAGAACATCCCACGTCCGTATCAAATGGCATAGCACAGCTCTTGATTGGTCTGTAGTTGAGAGATTTTAGAGATGGTCTTCGTGTGATTGTGCGTGACGTCCATCCGTCAGGTCCACCTGAGGTCTGGATAGCTTGTGACAACCTGCAAGCAAGTTGTGGTGCAGGATACAGACGTTCCCCCGTCCGCAAAGCAGGTATGCGTCGGACGCCGTGTCACTGCTTTATGCTTAATACTGCAGGAACTTCATCTTTTCTGCATAGATATCGGGTCAAGCTCCGCGGCTCCAGTATTCGACAAAGGGTTCAGAAGTGATAAGCAGGGCTAGTGCGATGCAGGATGCTGTCTTGGTGGACAACGTGGGTTGCTTTCTGTCTCCTGTCTCAAATGCTCTGGCGTGCTGTCAAAGACGCTTGTCAAAACTTTGAAGTCCGGTGAGATGTTTCACGAGCCAGGGGCAGCGGATGCTGTGCAACTCCACGCCTGCAGCTTCGCCGTTTGATCTTCGTTGCCGCTGATGACACATTATCTGCAAACGACAAGCCAGGCCAGTGCAATTGGCCACAGGTCTTACCAGGTACAGATGAGTCTGTTCCGTACAAACACAGGCCAGGATGATTGATGTTAGCAAACAGAAGCTAATGACATTATACTGTAGGCAGCACGTCAGAGGTCAAGCTTGCGCCTGTGACAGAACGCCATGGCGCGGCTGTTACTCGCCCAGCGCATGGCTAGCGTTGATCGTGGCTGCCAAGGAGTCTCGTGTTTGCTGACCTCCTTTCACATACACATAAGGCTCCAGCAGCGCTTCCTTCCGACGAAGCAAGGTGCCCACCTGTCCCGAAGACCTAGATACACATTGCCCGAATGCAGTCCCTTTTGCAGATCCAAGTGACACGGCTCTTTGAACTTTAAAACGGCTATATGCGCATTTCGAGACACTGAGAAGCTTCTGTGGTTCTGCGCTCCTTCCGACTGTCTGGGTCCGGCGAGGCACTCCGCTGGCTCCCTGCATTTGGCGATCGTCGACACTGAAATCGCATGATCTTGGTGAGCAGAGGCTAGACGTAATGCAAATAATTCTGCAAGGCCCAGAGGGCGAAGTAGATGTTCCGGTCTAAGTCGCGTTAGTGCTAGCCAGCGCGTGATGCCGATGAAGGCGATTGAAGCTCAAGATACGGCCGATACAAAGCCCGAGTCGTGGATTGGAGAGCTCGAGCGCAGTCCCGGCGCAGACTTTGGGAACATGACGTACCGAGGACAGGCGGCCTCTCACGGCCTTACGAGATGATCAGCACCTGACAGCTGATAGAGCCAATGCATGTCCCACCCAGATATCGTGTGACAGTTTCGAATCGGCTTGATCTCACGTCTCGCCATTATCATCTGCGAATGGACTACGACCTCCCTCCTGAGCATCTTCTGAGCCCGATATAGAAGCCGACAGTTCCTTGGCTGGCACTTTTAATCCTTCATGTGTAGTACCATTCGCCTTCTTCTTCCTTCTTCTCGGAGCCGGCACGCTTGGCCTCTCCTTAGTGACCTTCGCAGATACTTCGTCGACACTTAGACTGCTCTCGCTTGCGTCGTCCAGAGACATACCAAGAAGCTTTTTTGCCACTTCCGCATCCTTCGGTGCGACCCCTGCCAATTTGCGGTCGATCTCTTCGTCCTGCTCGTCGCCCTCGTCACGGAGCCAATCGATCTCCTTGCATCGTATGACAAGTCTGATGACGGTCTCGTCAACAGGTGCAAAATGTGCTGTAGAACTGTTGACAAGCAGGTGTAGGAGCCTCCGCACTTCGTCGCGTTTGTAGTTACTACCATGTCGCGCCAGTTGAGTATTCTTCAGCAATGGGCACAGTACTCGAAGATAAGTGTGTCGTAGCGCTCGCTGACCTTCCCTTTCTTCATCACTCTTTCCAATGCTTGGATCCAGATCCAAAAGGTTTCGAATTATAACATCCACGAGGACATGCAAATCGTTTGTGTAGAAGTATTCGTAGGTGGAGGGCGTCGTAAAAAGGAGGTACAGCAGTTTCAAGATCAGGAGTTGAGGGCCCAATGCCGACTCCCTATTCAAGAGGAGAATCAGGTTCTCACCAAAAGTTCGGTAGGAAGGTCCATGGCTAGAAAGCAGCTTTAAGATCCGATTGGTGATGGGCCCGTGTTTGCCATCCGGTGACGGAGGTGCACTCGCAAGGCACATATACTGTTCATTGAGGACAAGCAAAACCCGGATGAGGTGATAGTGATAAGGATCCTCAACGTCATCCGACAGCTCTTCAATCAGCTGCAAGAGGTACAGGATGAAGTTGTCATCGACAGTCAGTAGATCATCGCGGTCCAGCTTTTGTATTCTCGCCATCTCGAAGAGCAATTCCAGAAGGAGGCGATGCAGACCGGTCTCATCGTCAGTTTTGTTCCGGATCAGCTCTACCAAGCGTGGGAAGGCGCCCTCGGCTTGCATCATTTCGAATGCGACTTCAGTGGCTCGGCCATCGAACAGCAGTATGGCTGCTGCCAAGTGGAGCGTGTCCGCATCATCTTCCTGGAGCTCGGTCAACGTAGCACTATGGTCTCCGAATCTGACCCGATGCACACCTGGAGCAGACAGTACAGGAACTGCCGTCGAACATAATCTTCGTTGGCTTGGAAGATTTGCGCGTCCAGCACCTTATAGCAACACCTGGCGATATCGTATTCCGATTGTAGATAGTCCTCTTCCGATGCCATTAGCCAGCTATCTCTCCCTTCATTGCGACTTGTGCATACTTTTGTACTTCGTCGTAAAGGCTAGGAATGATCGTAGAGTATCGTCTATAAGCTCGTGGGAATCGCTCGGCGCGCTGACAATGTCCTCGAGTCCTGTGCGCACGCAGCATTAGCCCATGCAGACGCTATGGTATGAGCCAAGCACACCCAACCAGAATTCGGTCTCGTTCTCGAGGCTGTGTGAGACTTCATCCATCCTTCAGCTGGCTTACCAAGCGCCAGCGCAGGTCACTCGCTATCGCACATGCATGCCTGCACGCAGCTATCCACGAACACGTCCTTGGGATTAATGGTCTTGGCAAGGACTCTCAATGTCAACAGTCGATACATGTGCGACGACGGTCGGCGCGGGGAGCACGCGAGAGAGCTCTCCACCTGCACGCCGCGTCAAGAAAGTCTGTCATTGCTCTTCCCTCAACTTCCACGATGCGACAGATCGTGATCGTTCCTGTAATTACTTGACGAATTACGCGTGCCGTGACTCTGGAAGATCGCTCGCCTGGATTGAACAAGGTGTCTACACACGGTCCTGCCTACTCACCTACTTACCTACACTGCGATGTTGGATCAATAACCTTGTGCTACGTGGGGCCAACGATGAGGTCAGTCTATGGACATAGGACGTAACCGGCGAGCACTTCTTGAGAATTAATAATCTTCTCTTGCTCCTGCATTGAGAATTAATAATCTTTCCCTTGATGCCGTGATAAGGTATGAACGCTCCACGAGCACTCGCCAAAGACCAGCTACTGTCGTAGTCCTGCTCATTTCAGACTTTGCCGATTGTCCTGGGACCGTGATTTTCGGAGAAAATAATATCAAGCATCACCTTGTCGAGATGTCAGGCAAAAGTCTTAGCCCACTTGGTCTGGACTTCACGCCAACCATCCACCATGATACGTACGACTTCATCAATCCTGAAAACGTCGACCTAAGCAACCGAGCTGTCCTGGTGACAGGCGCCAGCAAAGGCATAGGCAAGGCTACGGCTCTGTCGTTTGCTCGAGCTGGTGCTTCTTATATCGCCATAGCAGCCCGTTCTTCTCTGGACGGCTTGAAGGGCGAGCTCGAAAACGTAGCAAAGAAGGCCGGAAAAGCGTCACCAAAGGTGCTAGCTCTTCAGCAAGACGTTACGGACTATGCCAACGTTGAGCAGACCGCCAAGGACGTTGACAAGTCCTTCGGCCGCCTCGACATTGTGATCTCGAATGCAGGCTATCTCGAGTCTTTTGTGCCCTTCCTGGAGTCAAAGCCTGAGGAATGGAAGCGCTCATACGAGGTCAATGTCTTTGGCGTCTACCACGTCGCTAGAGTCTTCATCCCTCTTTTACTCAAAACTCAAGATGGCCTCAAACAGATTCTCAACATTACCAGCATCGGGGCTCTGAACATCATGCCTGGTGGCAGTGGATACCAATCGGCCAAGCTCGCAGTCCTGCGCTTCACCCAATTCATCACCACCGAGAACCCGGATCTCGTCGCTTATGGCGTACATCCTGGTGGCGTAGTGACGGACCTGGCAAAGAATATGGGTGAAAAGAACATGCATCTTCTCATCGACACGCCAGAGCTTGCTGCGGACAGTCTGGTATGGCTGACTTCGGAAAGGCGGGAGTGGTTGAATGGAAAGTATATCAGCGTGACATGGGATATGAATGAGCTGCTGCAAAAGCGCAAAAAGATCGAGGACGAGAATCTGCTGAAAGTGAGCATGGCTGTGGGTACAGCGTAAAGCTCTGTAGCTGGCCACCTGGGCATTTGCAAATAGATGCTACCTTGTAGTAGAAGCTCCCGCCTCACCCAATAACTTATGTGCTTCTCCCAGCATTGCATCGTGATCATCTTTCAAACAACGCCCGTCTATATGCTCCTCCAATTCGTGACTCGTAGTTGAAATGGCTCGACGCTTGACCGCACTTGGCACGGAGCACAAATCAAACTCCCAAGAATTCCCACCCCAACGCCCGAGCGTACGTACAAGTAGTCCGCTGAAATATCGATGTTCAGTAGTACTGATCAATTGGCGCTCCCTTTCTCGGCAGCTGCGAGGTCATTCTGCGAGATCGCTGGAGTCTGGCGCTCTGAGCTGGAAGCAGAGAATCCCTTACGGGGTTCAACGCTCTTTCGAGGTTGGTAACCAGGCATTCCCTTTGCGACCCATCTCTTGTGTCTGCACAAACAAGACATTCCCATGCAGAAAGCGGCAAGCATCAAGCAAGCTCCCGACCACATCTCGACCGTGAGGAAGTTGTAGTTGTATTCTGTGACGAGGTGACCAGCAATTAATGGCCCTGTGAGGGCTGGGACGGCCGCACAGCTGTACATCATACCAGTCCATTGGCCAAGCCTGGACTGGCCGTGGTCGAGTTCGAGGATGTAGGCAACAGACGCTGGCGGTAGCCCAATGACTGCGCCTGAAAATGCACCAAAGCACACAACGAAGGCGATGGCAGCGCTAACGCTTTCGGCGAACGTCCAAAGTGCGAACAGAAGAAGTGAAGATACTGTAAGCACAAAAGTATGGACATGCAGGGCGCCAATTCCGAAGCGTTTCAACTTGTCACTGGCATAGGCGCCGCCAACACGTCCGATTGTTGATGAGGCATTCATGATCCCGAGGAGTGCCCAGGTCTGCAGGGCACCAGCAAGCGTCGTCGCATCGTCAGGATCCAGAGTTTTGCTGCCGCGATAGCCTACACCCACCCTGACGGCCCATTCCTCCAGTTCGAAGAACACCGCGTAGAAGCCAAAGAATAAGAATGATACGGCAGCCGTGAGCCAGCAGAACGAACCATTTCTGAATGCGTGATTGTCCCAGTAAACGCTGAACTTGAGCCAATTGTCCTGATGTCTAATCTCGTGGCGTGGGTTTGGATTCGCCGCGAACCACATGGCGACGCAGGTCGCCGCAGTTAAGCAGGAAACATATCTTTGTGCGTTGTTGAAGCCGACGGACTCGTTCAGCAATCTGAACATGACAGGATAGCACAATCCAGAAATGCTTGCACCGGAAGCGACTACGCCGACGGCAAAACTGCGTCGTTTGCGGAACCAGGTAGCAGCCACTGTTTCACACATGAGCAAGCCACTTTTTTTGGGGCGATTTGAATCGTTAGTACATACCTTGAGACGAGGTGACAAAGAAGCACGACATGCCTAGGCCGGTAATGAGGCCCTGAGTCAGCCAAACGAGGCCGTAGTTGCCTTGACGTGGGTTTGCATCGCCGTTGACAACGCTGAGGAGAAACGAGCCGAGGACCACGACGACCGATCCAACAGCGATCAGGAGCTTGTGGTGTCCAGCATCTAGGAATCGCCCGACTGGCGCCGACAGTAGCAGTACCATGAATGATTGTGTAGAGCCAATCAAGTTGAGCAGTAAGAGGTCGATGTTCTCCCCGAGTAGTTCTTGCTTGTAGTAAGAGGAATATGTCCCATACGCCTTCAAGGAAAATCAGTCATACTGCTCAGTTTCGCCGGACTGTAGATTGACTCACGTTCACAATGCCCCAGCTGTTGAACATCAAGAGAAAGCCAGCAAAGAGTGCGACCCATGCCTTCACTTCTTTGGGCCAATTCGGCTCGAATTCCTCAACTGCGGTGTCCTGAACGCCCGCTATACAGCCCATAGCATCTTGATCAGATGCCAAAGACTGCTGCCGGACCGGGCCAGGACGAGGTTGCCGTGCGTCTTCTATGAGCTCACCTGCCATCATTGTGCTCGATCTTGAGAGCTGTGGAGATGGCTTCTCGGACACATCTTTCTCATCCAGACTGGGTCGTCTGCTCTTCGACATCTTGTGAAGTTGGCCGATAGGCTCGGTTTGGAGCACGTGCAGTCTCGGTGGATCAAATCAAAAAATAGCTAGCAAGATCGTGGGAAAGGAAGAAAGTTGCAGAAGGAAGCTTACCAGAGCCGCGGCATCATCTGGACCTTTATGGATGATGCTGAAGAGCCAAGGCAATGGACAGCAAGGTGGTGAGCCCCGCAAATATGGAACCATAAATGTCGTCAATTAGTAGGTGCAGAGCTGTTACCAACGAGAGCATCTCGATAAGCCACGAAATTGGGTACAACGATGGACGCCGTGCAAAGTTCCGCCTGCCCCTAACCAGCCGAATGCGTTGCTAAGCGCCAGAACAGTGGGTCGCCCAGGCGTGGCAATGAAACATAACACAGTCCGCCGGTAGACGCTCCTGGTATTCTAGAGTTGTTGAAAGGAACAATGCGTGTAGATCATCGCATAGCCAAGAGTTAGAGCTGATATGGGCACCCTTGCGGTGCGGCCTCATACTGGCTGCTATAATGACACAAAGCTCCACGGCCAAGTCGGACATGATGATGCGGCTTCTTGTCAAGCTCTAGGCTGGGCTGCGGCAGCGGGCTTGTTGCAGCGCGACAGGTATCGGGAATCGCAAGCATTGGTCTTCAGTCGCTGGAGAAAGTTTTGGCTTGTCGACACAGCCCAGCGGAGCTTACCTTGCCAATGTTCGTGAGCGTATCCATTGCGGGAAGAGGTGAAGTTAATGACCTCCAGAGGCTCTGTGGACCGCTTGAGGACGACTGCCAATCAAGCCAAGGCTTGGCACGTGCCGCACCGCGCGGAAGAGCCATGGATCCTCCGACGGTTCCTGAATCCATCAGAGACATCCTTCCCCTTAGGCACGCAATAGGCCATGCTTTATCGCCTATCTGGCCTGCCGAGCGATGAACGGATACCGACGTTGCTTCGACTCTCAACAGAAAACCCGCCGTGGCGCCAATATCTGAAGCACGAAGACCAGCCGCCAAACGGCCTCTAAATGCGAGAAGCTGTGATGTACACGACGTCTTGTGTAACATGACAATAGTTGACAGCTCGTTGGTTGACAGTCCACCGCACATAGGGTCGAGCCCGATCATGAGCCGTCAACCGATCCGCCCGCCATCTCTACCAGGAACGTGCAACCTGGACACTCGTGCTTGCTCCCAGTGTGTTAGGTCATAGAACATGTGTAAGCGTTACCCTGGAGGCTGGGCGGTTTGAAACTGGGACGCATCAATTTCAACCAAGCTACGTCTCGCCCAAAGCCTCATCTCATATGTTTCGCAGGCTGATTCGCAGCTGTCTTGTCGATCGTGCCATCACAGCAGCTATCAGTAGTGACGTTCGATATGGGGGCTTAGCATCGCGGATGGCAAATAGACCTCACATATGGCGCAAGGCAGTAGTCTCTTACGTACAGTGAAGGCGTGCAAATATGCTCACCTGCGTGTTACACTACTGATCTCGTCTCCATGCCGGGAAGTAGTAGTGAATGCTCCAGCACTGCCACACACCTCCACCAGGTTCATACATCTCTTGGCGCAGATCCACAACGACGATCATCGGCGGCGGTTGTATGGCTGCGTCGTTGATGGGCAATACACTCTACCTAGCACGAGCTTGCACGTGGGCTGTTTCATGGTAGCCAAGGCCGGCAAGGCCGACAAGGGAGGCCGCTAGTCATGATGAATCATCAATTTTAGCCGCAAGACACAGTACCAGGGCCACCGAACACACCGCAACGACTACCTAGTGCTGCGCCCATGAAGGTTTATTGTCGCTTTGGTGATCTGGTACTACCCCATGCACTAGCTGATAGCTGCACGCAGGACTTCTACCAGTCATGGAAGCACTGCAGTGATCTCACATGACCTTTTCGCTGATTAGTAGCTGCGCTTCAGACAGAGGCTAATTCGGCGCGCATTGCCCCTATCGATATCCAAAAGACAAACAACGATCAATCGCTGCTTGTGCTTGGCGCTTGCCGCGAGCCGATCTTCTGCCCAAAGGATGAATGTTGAGAGATAAGGACTTCAATGTCAGCCTTTAGTTCTTCTCAAGTTCAGCTGACTACACACTGTCGGCCGCGTGGCTCAGCTTGTTGACTCGTGTCTGCAGCCGTTCTGCGGTTTCCTCGATCGTCGATGCCTCCGGCTTGCCCTCCCGGGATGAGCAGGCGATGGTGAGTAGTCGACCATGACGCCGCGCATAGCACCGCAGTTGCAATATCCATGCTGGACAAGTAGGGTTATCGGATAGATCACAAGACTCTTGGTGTACCAAGGCTGGTGCCCAAGAAGGGGAACCTGGGTCCTTGCATTCGTTCAACGACTGGAGAGTACATGTGTAGAATGCCTAGCAGGTCTCCGAGCTATGTCCGGCGATTTGGGCAGGCACGGTGGTGCTAAGCCGAACCCAAGCATCTGAGCGCAATGTCAGCATTGGCGATGCTCCAAGATTGCGGCTCACGAAAAGAGCCTTAGGTCGAGTCTTTTAGCCCTGCATTGTCAACACACGAAAGTGAGCTCGTGGAAGCAGTCTGATATGTCGAAGCTAAAGTGCACGGGATACCATGCTCGAGCAGGAAATACTGTAGCGACCTATGTCCGGACTGAGCAAGCAGCAACCACTCTAGTCAAATGTGGGTCCTGCCATCCTTGTCTGCTTCAACTCCCTTTTTGGTACATCTCCGCTAGAACGACGCTGCCTAGTGTCAGCGTACAAGCACACTAGGTGCCTATCATCTTGGAAGCCGAAGATCGAAATTACTCTACACCCGCTTTGGGCATCTCTTGAGTCATATCCTCAGCTTGCTCTAGACGACAGCGCCATCTTCACTTCCTCATCACGGGGATGCTCAGTCTTTGCCTTCACCAAAATCGACATGCCCAGTAGCTGCCGCGTGTGTCATGGCCCACTTCTCTCCATTCCCTCCCTGACCGCAAGTATTGCATTTCACATCAAAGCCGGCAGTGTCCGTGAAGTAATGCCGGCTTTGCAGCTCTTTGCACAGCTTGAGCGCAGCAGTCGTCACGCCACCATCCTCCTCATCGTCTCCGATCTTCAACACATCGAAGACCTTGCGGTCATTGTCCGGGGTTGGGTTGAACAGAGGCTGGACAGCGAGGACATCATAGTGAATCCCTGAGTAGACCAAGAAACATCTCCGATCTTTCCCTTCGTTGTACTTGTCTGCTCGCAGGGTTTGGATGTCAATGCTTACGAACTCGATGTCGAAGTGCTTGCTAAGTATCTGAAGCTCGATGTAACCTCCCCAGCAATCCTCTCGCTGGATTCGTTGACAGTACTTCTCGCACGGCATGCCGAGAATGCCTTCATTGTAGAATTCAGGATCATTCTGAATGGTCTGCGCAACAATGGAGCGTAGCTCGTTCATGCCGTCCAACGACGACCCCAAGACTGCGGAAGAGACGGCACGAAACATGCAGCTGTTGTCGTCTGGCATCACCCGTAACACCATGACACCGTCAAGCTGAGGTACTGGCACCTCAGGAGGCTCGCTCTCGACATCTCCTGTCTTGACCTTGGATGCGCTCATGTTGCGCTGTTCGTCAGGAAAATCGCCTCTTTGATGCTGTGGTGGAGAGGTCAGATCCCGCGGTGGCAACGGCTTTACTGCTTCTGATGGCGGACGTGTCCCCGACATGGGACTCGAAAGTTGTGCTTGTACATTTCGCGGCATAATGATAAGTTGCTCGCCATTGAGGTTGACGGGAAGATCGGACAGCTTCATCGAGCCATCGATGGATTCGGTGTTGAAAGCTTTGGGAGGATACCCGTATTTGACGTCGAAGTCAGGCACGCCGGTCTTCTCTTGTATTTCTGCATTAAGGTCCTTCCATGTGGCGTTATCATCGATGGTCACTGCTGCAACCCCCTGGGGTCCGCGCACTCGAAGCCGCATGATGAGGGTGACAGAGGCAAAACCCAGGAGTCTGCGAATTAACGAGCACAAGGAAATCCGGAAGCGTAAGATCTAGACCCAGCTATGAAAATTGTCGATGTATCTTGCTTGATCCGAAATATAATTTCGCTGCAGATGTGATGTCAACAGTCGAAAACGGGAGGGCCGGGCAGGGAAATGTCAGCCCCTCTTCCTAGATCTTGTATGAGAATGTGAACGGTGACTTTGGTCTGTGACTGGTTGATCTGACTATTGATCTAGCAATAGCACAGACAAATTGTTGGACGACAGCAAGTCCAAAGCAGATGCATGTGAATGGCAGGAGCTCATGGAAGGCGCCACATCTGACTAAGCATATGTGGCTCGCTCCGGCTCTCTGACGCTAGCCTAAAGTGGTATGGTCCAGCTTCAGATCGCGTCCACCTGTTTAAGCGCGACAACTTCCAACAACTTCGCCTTTGCGACATTGAGATAGCTACCTTGGTCGTCGCCCAGCATGCCACTTCAGAGGCAGGATGACCGATCGCAAAGCTCGACTCCAATTCCCTCTACCGAAAATGCAGATCCAGCACCGTCAAATGGACCTGCCCTCCCGGACGCCGAGTACGACGCCATGAGCCAAGTGCTCAATCACATCTACGACTACCGAACACCAGATGGCTTCGATCCCTCCAAATTGTTCCATCGTAAGGTCAACAAGCGCGTGATCCCCGAATACTACGATACCATCAAGGAGCCAGTCGCGCTCAGCACGATCAAACAGAAGATTATGAAGCGCGAGTATGGTAGCTTCTCCCAGTTCGTTAGGGACTTTGCGTTGATCCCTCACAACGCCCAAGTTTTCAACCGGCCGGACAGTGGTGCTTTCCAGGATGCGCTGGTGATCAGGGACCAGCTGGTGAACCAGCTGCGATTGCTGGTAGAGAAAGGGTTGATCACGTCGGAAGTCGCTACACTGCCCTACTTGGGCGAAATTCCAACATACGAAGATGTACCGACGGAGGATGCTGAAGGAGGGGATGCGGCAGAAGAGGAGTCATCTGCTGACGAGGGTGAGGATGATGAAGAGGATGAGGAAGATGATGATGGTAGGCGAAAGAAGCGCAAAGGTCCGCGTGGTGCTGCCTCGATTGCGAAGCGAGAGGCCGCGGACGACTCGGACACTGGCAAGACTGGCAGGCATCGGGCTAGGCCTCCGAAGCTCCTCACGCCCATGGAGGCTCGCATCCAAGCCATCTTGAAGGGCATCCGCAAGCCGAAGAACCAGCGCGGCCAGCTTATGATCAGGGACTTCGACAGGCTACCCGACAAGCAGCAGTTGCCAGAGTACTATGCAACGGTCAGAGAGCCGATCGCTTACGATGCGCTCAAGCGCAAGTACAAGCGCAAGAAGTACCGAACTGTCGAGGAGTTCATGGCTGACGTCAACTTGATGTTCAACAACGCGAAGCAATTCAACGAGGATGACTCGCCAGTCTACAGGCATGCTGTGCACCTGCAGAAAGAAGCCGGCAAGCTCTACGACATCGAGAAGGCCAAGTCAGATGCGGACTTCGCCGATGAGGATGGCAAGGTCCCGATGCCTAATGGTATCTTGCACAATGGCGAGCTCTACAAGGTCGGCGACTGGGTGCATGTCCAGAACCCAAACGACTTGACCAAGCCAATTCCTGCTCAGGTCTATCGCACATACAAGGCACCGAACGGCCAGAACATGGTCAACGTATGCTGGTATTACCGTCCGGAGCAGACTGTGCACCGCTTCGACAAGCACTTCTTCCCTAACGAAGTCGTCAAGACTGGCAGATACAGGGACCATCGCATTGAGGAGATTGAAGGAAAATGCTTCATCATGTTTTGTACGCGCTACTTCAAGGGTCGCCCTCGTGGTCTGCCAGAAGGCATGGAGATCTATGTCTGTGAAGCGCGTTACAACGAATCTGCACATCAATTCAATAAGATCAAGACCTGGGCCAGTTGTCTGCCTGATGAAGTGCGCGACAAAGACTACGAAATGGACCTGTTCGACCATCCACGAAAGATGAAGAAGTATCCGTCACCACTAGCGTACTTGCTAAAGGACGAACAAAAGGAGACGGATGAGCTGCCAAAGCCACAATGGGGTGCAGAAGGTGCTCCTCCAAGGATAGGCGCAGTCCATCGTAGGCCGAGAGGCGACAGGGATAGTCCTCCACCAGAGCCAACTCCACCGCCACCACCGAAGCGCCCCACCCCGCCTCCGAGACAAATGCCGCAGCCGATCGCCCAAAACTACACACATTCCGCTACACCGGTCCAGCAACCGAGGCCGATGGGGAGACCGCCAAGTGTCTCATACTCTCAGCCTCAATACGCGCAGCAAGCTGCTCCGTCACCTGCACCGAGACCACCCTCAGTGCAGCCGGCTTATACTCCTCAGACGCCTCAAACACAGCCAGCCACGCTGCCAAGACCGAGCCAGCCTCCTCCTACGTATCAGCAGCCTGCTACTCCGAGTGTCCCGCCGAACCCAAATACATACGCGCCCAAGCCCGCCATCAGCTATCGCGAGCCAGCTCCGGTCGAAGTCTACGTTCTGCCTGACCAAGCCAATCTTTCCATTCCAGCTGAAGTGCGCGAGCAGTACCAGCACGATGAGTTTGGCCGTGTGCTCTTTTTCACAGCGCCTCCGGTTGCAGTCGATGACCCATCAGTGACCATCAAGGGTCACAGCATTCGCTATCTTGCCGAGAAGACACGCCGCAAGGACATGTTGGAGAAGAAGCGCAAGGAGCGGGAGATGGAATTTCAGCAGGCTGAGCGCGTTGCCAAGAAGGTCAAGCTCGACGACATAAGGCACGCCACTGATGAGGTTGAGAGGTTGAAGCGTCGTGCGCTGGTTGCGCTGGAGAGGCAGATGGCGGAGACTGCAGTTACGGAGATGGATGACAGAGATCTTGCGGACCTCAGTGCGGCACAAATCACTGCGATGGAGAGGCAGAGGATGATGGAGACTGGTGCGAGGCAGCGGGAGGAAAGCAGGAGGTTGAGGTTTGATGCGCCAGCTGTATTTGGGGATGACATTGATAACAGAGTTGTCTTGTGAGGGAGTCGTAGTGAGGCGGTCGACGATTGTATTGCTAGATTGACGCGAGCGTGATGTGTCGAGCGGATTAGCGTAGAGTGGCTCCCATCATGTAGAATTAGTTGGGTCTTCCGACGACAGAAGAAGTGGTAGCAGTCCGCGTTCATGAAACGGATTTGTTGGGTGGTGTCCCTCATAATGGAAAGCTCTTATACGTGGTACTGCGTCAATACTGCGACTGCATCGCTCCAGACTTGCGACTGCTGTCTTTGCAACCTGGAAGGAGGTGAACGAAATGTCTCGCTTGCCCTGAGATAGTGTGGAATAGGACTGATTTCGTTTACTGGGACACCATCGAATCTTGCAGCAGCACAAGTCTCCGCCATCATATTGACAGGTAGTATATGGTCCAGCGGCATTAACAGAACGGAACAACAGCAGATATGGCCACAGACGATAGTCCCGATCCAGCGGAGGCACCCAACCTCGTTGACCCACCGAAGGACGCAGAGATCTACGACGACGACGACGACATCACATTCGACTATTTCCCTTCCGAACGGGCCGCTGAGCTTAGGTGCGTGGCACAAGAGAGTCGCAGAATCCATGGAGACATGCTAGAACGACAAGGATCCGGTCCAGCAACCTGGTCGCACGTGGGCAGATACAAGTCAAGTCGCCCTGCTGCTCTTATCGTTACCGACTTGCCGTGCCATTGGAGAAACTGGAAACGGCTGCTGTTCCATATGCCTCGAGGTGATGGGAGCGAGGATGCAACCAAGCCGACTGAACATGAGATCAAGATGGCCAGTATTGGATGGACCTATTGCCAGGAAAACACTTACTTGAAGTGTCCGTGGTCCCGCGAGATGATGTGGTCTCTGGGTGTCTCAGGTGTGTACTATCGAGGTGAAGGAGTGGAGAGGACTTCGGAATTTGGGGACTGCTGCTTATGCAGGTGTGCCTGAGGAAGCCAACTTTACGACTGCGCGTGCTCGTCACCTCTGTTGCAGCTTGCCATCAGACAATTCACTACCCTTACACCTCGCATTCCCTTTATATCACACCAATCCTGTCAAACTCCAGATCTATCGCACTACCTCATCATGGCGTCCGCCGACGTCCTCTCGCCCGCCAACACACCCGCTCCTCACCAACAATCACCACTGAACAACGCAATTGCTAACATCGACTCCAACGAAGGCTTCAACCAACCCGACGACCAATACGCAACCTACAAGAAGCTGCAGCGCCAGCTCGAATACATCAAGCTGCAAGAGGAATACATCAAAGATGAGCAACGGTCGCTCAAGCGCGAGCTCGTCCGCGCGCAAGAAGAGATCAAGCGCATTCAGTCCGTGCCGCTCGTCATCGGACAGTTCATGGAGGCAATCGACAACAACACCGGCATCGTGCAGAGCTCGACAGGCAGTAACTATGTGGTCAGGATACTGAGTACGCTGGACCGGGAGCTGCTGAAGCCTAGCTCGAGCGTGGCGCTGCACAGACATAGCAATAGCTTGGTGGACATCCTGCCGCCGGAGGCAGACAGCAGTATTGCCATGTTGGGCGCGGATGAGAAGCCGGACGTCAGCTACGCGGATGTCGGCGGTCTGGATATGCAAAAGCAGGAGATTCGGGAGGCTGTGGAGCTGCCACTTACACAATTCGACCTCTACAAGCAGATCGGTATCGACCCGCCTCGAGGTGTGCTGCTGTACGGCCCGCCAGGAACGGGAAAGACGATGTTGGTCAAGGCAGTCGCGAACAGCACAACGGCATCATTCATCAGAGTCGTGGGATCAGAGTTCGTGCAGAAGTACTTGGGCGAGGGTCCGCGCATGGTCAGAGACGTCTTCAGGATGGCACGCGAGAACAGCCCGGCCATCATTTTCATCGACGAGATCGACGCGATCGCGACGAAGCGTTTCGATGCGCAGACGGCGCCGACAGAGAAGTCCAGCGAATCCTCCTCGAGCTGCTGAACCAAATGGACGGCTTCGACCAGACGTCAAACGTCAAGGTCATCATGGCGACAAACCGAGCAGACACCCTAGATCCCGCTCTCCTACGTCCCGGTCGTCTGGACAGGAAAATCGAGTTCCCCTCTCTGCGCGACCGACGCGAGCGCCGTCTCATCTTCTCGACAATTGCGAGCAAGATGTCGCTGTCGCCGGAGGTGGATCTCGACTCGTTGATTGTGCGGAATGATCCGCTGTCCGGTGCGGTGATTGCGGCGGTGATGCAGGAGGCGGGGCTCCGCGCCGTGAGGAAGAATCGGTATAATATCATTCAGCAGGATTTGGAGGATGCGTATACGAGTCAGGTGAAGGGAGCGAGTGAGGCGGATAAGTTTGATTTCTATAAGTAGATGAGGATTGCATGTGGGTGGTGGTTTATGGAGAGGGTTGGTGGAGTGTATGATAGTGGTGGTGAGGGGATGCTGTGGCAGTATAGGGGGCATGCATATGGGGCACGCTTTTGCAGACAGCATAGCGAGCGATCATGACTATACCTTTTACAATAGCTGTATTAGACTTTCACAACAGAGACTCCGTAAGTTGGGGACATTCTCAGGCAGATCGAAGGGCACAGCAAGAAAATGCTCGCTTTTCCAAATCGCTTTCGTACAGTGTATGCTACCCCTACTCCACATCGGCACTAGCTTCGCAATATTGCGGCACACAGGACCACACACCAGCAAGCTGATGCCAGTGTCGTCCGCACACAAACGCCATGCCGCATGAAAAGCACACCACCATGCCTCTCCACAAAACCCCCATCCATCTAACCCTGCTGTCTCTTTCTCTTGCCAACCTGGGCCGAGAAACCCGTCTTGATCGCCGTGACGGACCGCCTGGACCCACAAGAGTTGCACGTAACAAAGTACAACCTGTTCTCGCCCTTACTCAAATCGGTATCCACGCCCCGACACGTCTTGCAGCTCACATACTCGGCCATATACCTCCTCAACACATTCTCAATCTGCTTCTGCTGGAACCGGCCTTTAATGACCAAACGCCTGCTTCCGTCCACGGAACCGCTGGTTCCCAGCTCCGCGAACAGGAACTGCGTCACGTGCTCGTCGGTGCGTTTCAGGCGCTTGCAGATGTCGGCGATGTTGGCGAAGATGGTCTTTTTGTTTCCTTCGCGGAGGCATTGCGGGGGCGGGATGCGGACTTTTTGGTTGCCGCCGGAGGAGAGGTCGGGGTTGCGCTCGTGGAGGAGCTCGAAGAAGCGGTGCAGGAGGGAGTCGTAGTTGAGGCGGACGGTGCTGTCGTGGGCCCAGATGCCGGTGCCTTTGATCAGGTCGCCTTCTTGCACGCCGGTTTCGTCCTCTTTGCTGTCTGCGGGAGTCGTCTCGGCGGCTCCGCCCTCGTCGGCGCCGGCTTCGGCGAGCTTGGCCTCGAAGTCGTCGTCGGTGGTCTTGGGCTTCTTCTTTTTCTTCTTCTTGAGCGCGGCGAGGTCCAGCTCGCCGTCGTCTGCCGCCTTCTCATCGCCGGCCTCGCCGTCCTCCTTCTTCGGCTTCTTCTTTTTCTTCTTGGCCAGACCCTCGAACATGGCCGTCATCTCGTCGACCTGCTTGTCGCCGCCCTCCTCTTTGGCGTGCGACTCGGCGCTGTCTTTCTCGCCATCGTGCGCGCCGTTTGTCTCGGTGACGTCGCCGTTGTGGTCGACGATTGTTTGGCCATCGGCGAAGGCGACACTCTTGCGCGGCTTGCACTCTGCGGTATCTGGGTCAGACATGGTGGATGTCTGTTGTTGTTTGTGTGTGAGATATTCCGTTCTTCGAAAGTCGTGGAGGGGCACGAGAACTATATGTGTGAGAGCGAGATGTGTCATACGGATATAAGGCATGCATTCAGGCATACAAAGAAAGTGCCGAACGCCGAGAGCTCCCTCGTCCCCATCCATTCACTTGTAGCAGTCACTGAACAATCACTTCTTCATAGCACAGTACGCGCACAGGGACAACAGGACAATCGCATAGTCATACAGGAGCTGCAGGATCGCTCAAGGTTGAAGAGTCACATTCACCCTCACCAACATGTCCAACCCATCATCCTCCTACGTCGACATACCGACACCGTCAGAAGACATCGATGACCTGCCCTCTGATTCAGCTGGATCAAGCACTTCAGTCTCCCCAAGCGAAGAGGAGGAATACTCAGATGCAGAGCGCGAATGGCGTGAGAGCTTGCAACAGCTAGAATTGCTCCTCACCATGGTCCTTGTGCCATACCTGGGCAAGTACTTTGGGAGGAGATGCGCATACTGGGGTACGCGATGCAACCTCGACTGGAAGCGATATGCTTTGAAAATCCAATAATGCTAACAAATGTCCAGGTTGGGGCAAATTCATGGAGTGGAAGTACCCCGTTTCTGTTGAGATTACCTCACCAGGCATCTTCAAGGGAGCTGGCGCGGTCGAGGCCGCCGCTTCGCTGTGACTACAGAGATTGACTAGCGATGCTCTGTGGTGAGATTGCCATTTATTGGAGCTGGCTGTTTGGATCGCAGGCTCGACGAAGCGGGTGGAAGGTCTGCTTGCTTACCAAGGGTCTACCCGAAAGCCTCATGAATTAGGGTCTGGCGAGACCTGACAGCTGTTTGTGTCGAGATCACACGAGCTACGTTCAGCATTGCTACAAGAGGAGTCAGATCTGCATCCTTTTCGAAACATGCTCGCCCCGCCACAGACGAGTACATAATCATCATGGGCGCTACTTCTTCAAGACAAGACGCAACCATGGACTTCGTGGACTTCCCTGAACAGCTCATTGTCGACGAGCAAGCTATGGCCACACGAAAGCGCAGTCGGAAGGAAAGTCGTCCGGACAGTGGGTATGCGTCTGGTGGACGGACATCGCCCAGAGCCAGTATGGTGGACCACAACAAGCGTCCTTGCCATCAGCAACCACCTGAACAGGAGATGGTCATGGGATGGCATTCCATCCCGGTGGGTAAGACCCAAAGATCTCGCGCTCGTCCGGGAGGGCTCGTCCAACATTCGGTTCGCCACGTACGGTGTTGCAACCGGCCATGGCTGGATGAGATACAGTATATTTTCATTAACGAAGAACTCGAATACGACGCGGATGACGAGCAAAGTCCGTTAGGAGACCCCTGCATGTTCAGCGAGCGCCAGCAGACGAGGACAGACGCAGACACGGTCTGCTCTCGATGCCTGGACAGGCTGGCTGTCAGCGTGGCGCGCATGGGTCTTTACGATGAAATGCTGAAGGGCGCAGCTGATGGCAAGCGATTGTCGGTCAGTGTGAAAATGTCTCAAGACCCGACAGAGCAGGCGAGCAAGTCCCAGGAGAGACATCGCGCGAGCGATAATGGACCTACGATATCATCACATCGTCCACCACTTGCGCGACGTCCGGCCTCTGTCGACGTCACAAGATGGCACCAGAAGCGCCATCCGCCTCAGCCACAAATAGAGCATGCAGATCCGACGACCTATTGGGTGGCGCCAGATTGGCTGGAAGGCGGCAATTTGTATGGGTTCTAGATGGTTGGATTGTGCTGCCGTCAATAGGATTTGGAAACGAGGAGGGATCATAGACCCCGTTACAAGGTTCTCGTGTATACGAGATACCACAATCCCGGGCAAATGCGTACCACACCTCCGTCATGTGCGCTTCCCGATATGTGATCATTATTCTTGAATGTCAAGCCATATACGTCAAAATCTGGTTATTCTCGCAATGTATCCAAGCCTCATATCTCATCACCCATCATGCCCAAAACATCCCTCCCATCCATCATGTCACCCCACGCAACCCCTCCCAAACCCCTCTCCAACCGCCCCAACTCCCCCCACACACACACCCCCCTCCAATAAATTCAGTCCAAAAACCCCATCTCCTCATCCAGAATCCCCTTCAACCCCACCCCCTTCGCCTGCCTATGCACGCCCGAATTCACCGGCGGCCAACTCTTCTGCCTCTGCCTGAACGTCTCCGCGTCCGTCAACGCGGCACTCAAATTTCCAAGCTGCCCGTGCACGACGTAGCCTTGTTCTGCGAGCGCTTCGGCGAGCTCGAGCTGGTGGTTGTCGAGGAGGAGGGGGTTGGGGACGACGATGAGGGGGGTGGAGAGGCGGAGGGAGTCGAGGATTGTGCCGGAGCCTGGTAGAGGGGATTTCAATATTGGTTTATCAGATGAGGGAAGGGGGAGGAGGAGGAGGAGGGCTGACCAGCGTGGGAGATTACGACGCCAGATTTGGCTTGCTTGATGTATTTGTCTAGACCGGCTTTGTCGAGGTCGAAGCCGCTGATGTTTAGGCCGCCGGGGGATTGTTTGAGCGCGGTCTCGTAGACTTGTTTCCCGCCTGCGCCGTATTGGATTATGAGGTCGGTATAGCTGTGGGATTTCAATGCGCTGAGGAAGCTGGGGTTTAGGACGGCTTGGACGAGTGACTCGAAGGAGGCGGTGGCGCCGACGGTGACAAAACAGGTCTTGGAGGCCATAGTGGGAGAGTGATAGAATGTGTCTAAGGTACCCTTACCTACATGGTGAGAGTAAGCAATGCGCGGTGTAGCTAAGGTAAGGTTTCCTGGGTCGGTGTGTTGATGCGGACATTGCTGGTTTGGGTGAGACGTTGCGGAGCGCGGGGGTGCTCCGAAGGTCAGATAGATGATGCATGAGAAGTACCGTATTCACTTCGACATTATATACAGACATCACACAACCATGGCAGCACCGTTCAAACGACTCTGCTGTCACGCAGCGCGATCAGCCAGTCCATCTATTCGACGTCAACGACACGATCCTACACAATGGCGAGCCTTTTCCCACACCCCCATCCACCACCAAGCCAGCCCAGCGCAGAACGACACCCCCTTCCTCACCCCCTTCCCGGACTCCCTTCCCTCAGAAAAATCGCATCAAACGCCGACCCCGTCTACGAAGAAGACGACATCTCCTCCCTCGGCCACGCCGAACTCGACCAACACCGCGAGCTCCGCGAAATGGTGCGCATCGCCGCGTGGGAAATGCCGCAGCTCGCGCACCTGCACAAACCCTACGACCACGCGCAGAACCGCGGCGTGCTCCGCTGGCGCTACACGACGTACATGGGTGAACAGCACCCGGCTGCGAACAAAGTCGTTGTCACGTTCAAGCCTGCGGAGCTGGATGCCTTGACCGAGCCACAACGGCAGAAACTCCTCAAATTAGCAGGTGTGCGCTACAACCCCGCCACGGGCCTCGTGAAAATGAGCTGCGAGTCCTTCGAGACCCAGGCGCAGAATAAACGCTACCTCGCGTCCACCATCGCCGCGCTCATAACCGAGTGCCAAGACCCAAACGCAGACACCTTTTCCGACCTCCCGCTCGATACGCGGCATGTGAAGTACAAACCCCGTCCGCGGTTCCCGGAACACTGGTTGATCACGGAGGAGCGGAGGGCTGAGTTAGACGCGAAGAGGCGGCAGAGTTTGGTAGAGGAGGGGGAGAGGGTCGAGGCGAATCGCGTGGTGAGTGGGTTGCGGGCGATTGAGGTCGCGAGGCAGGTGCAGGCGAGGCGGTTGGAGGAGCCGGTCATGAGTCAGGCGAGGGCGGAGGTGAGGAGGGGGAAGATGGGAAGGAAGGAGGTGGGGCAGACGAGGGGGAGTAATAGGCGGTAGGGAGGGAGAGGTGGGGGATGTGATGTGTAGAATATTTGGATCGTGATGGGCTGTGGTGGACATGCTGGATATGGTACAGTAGGTGGTCAACGTTTTGAGGTCATGGGTTTGAGCTTCTTGGAGGTTTTCAAGAGCTCGACTATGTGTACCAAATACAAGCGCTAAGAGACGAATGCGTATGATCAGACCTATTCTCCGCACGAGAGTGCTACAAACATGCATTCGAAGAGGGTATCAATACAAAACCTGCACGTCATTTCCCAACTTCAAGCTCCCCCCGTATGCGCAGCCATATACGCCGCAAACGCCGCCGGATTCCTCGTCTGCATGAAGATCGTACCAGGGCCTGAGAAAAAATCATCTTGTCAGCCAAACCCCATGACAAAATCAGACCAATGAACAAAGATGATATCTTCGTCTTACCAGTAAACTTGCACACCAGTCCCTCCCCAGCACTCAAATTGCTAATAATGCCACCGCTCGCAATCCGCTCAATCACATACTTGCAATTCCACGCGACCAGGTGTCCGTTATCGATAATGTACTTCTCGCCTTCCCTCAACTAAAACACCCGCAGTCAGCGAACCTCATCCATAACCTCTACCCCATCCATCTCCAGAACGAACGAGAGAGGAAAAAAAAAAAAGGAAAACTCACATCCTTCCTTATAATCGCCCCCATACTCTGCACCCAACAAATCCCCACGCCGCCAATCCGATACACAAACAGCCCCTCCCCACTAAACATCGCCTTACTCAAACTCTGCGCCTTATACTCCTTCTTGACTCCACTCGTGCAAGCCAAAAACGCATCCCGGCCTACACTCCACACCTCCCCTTCCTTCCCTTCCAGTCTCAAATTCGTCACATCCCCCAACGCATGCGGGCCCAACAACAACTCCCCTGGCCCCGTAAAAGTACTGTGAGCCATCTCGCCCCCCACGAGCATTTTCTTCAACCCGAATTTGAAGTTCCCTTTCAGGGTGATGGTGGGCGACATGGCGATCATGAGGCCCGGTTTGACGGTTAGGGGACACCCGTGTGCGAGCTGGATGGTGAGGATTGTGTTGGTGCTGCGGTGGGAGACGCGGTAGGCGCGCCGTTGAAGGAGCCCGTGTCGTCGAGGGTGGCGCCCGCGCCGATGAAGTGCGTGCTTGCTGGGGCGCCGTTGGGGGTGTTGGTGGGCAGGGAGGTGTTGAGGGAGGTTTCGCGGCGGGGGAGTTGGGTGGGGGGTGTGGAGTGCTCTTGCTCTTTTTCTTTTTCTTTTTGAGGGGGAGAGGCGATGGTGGGGGGGCCGGGGTAGTAGGGGAGGGTTGAGGGGGTCTGGGTTGAGGGTTGGGTGGAGGGAGGTGGTGTGGGGGACATTGCGGTGCCTATGTTGCCGGCTGGAGCGGGTGGGGAGACGGAGGGTGGAGGGGCGAATTGCGGGGGTGGTGCGTAGGTGGGTTGGTTGTCGGAGGCATTTTGGGATTGGCTTGGTGGTGGTGGTGGGTAGTAGTTCTGTTGGTTGTTGTCTTGTGGAGGTGGCGCGAAGTGCTGTTGTTCTATGCTGTGTGAGCTTGAGGTGGGAAATGGTGTTCGTTATGGTTGTACCTTGGCTTTGGGGAGGAGCTGGAGCGTTGGTCAGTCGTCCATCCAGCGAGTATTTTGCAAGCTGCATGCTTACGAGGGTAATATTGGCCCTGCGACATGATGCTCTAGAATTCTTGTGAGAGCTCTCGTTTATGCCTCTAGTCTATCTCCCAACTCTGAGGTTGTTCCAGCTGTAATCCTGGATACTCGTCTGGATTGAGTATTCGCTCCGGTGAGGGATGGACGATGAGAGGGAAGTAAGGAAAGATCACAACCAAGCATGCCCTACCTTTGTGTATATCTACAGTAGCCCAAGAGTCTGACGCGGAATAGTTGGTCGCGTCCTCGAGACCTGCAGCAGAAGAGCTGCATGAGAGCTGCGATTGGCCCCGCACTTGTCTGCTGGCGCTTACAGCTGATGCCCGGCGCTTAGAGGAGGGATAAGTTGAAAGGTGAATGTCCCGGCAATTCCTGAGCCGCCAGTATTGTAGGCATAGTAGAAAGAGGAGGTCAAGTGACGAGTACCCGCCGCTTGATGCCCAGAGGATTGCAGGACCAGATCTAGGCTCTCAAGATTCACATGAGGCTATGGCGGAAGAATCGAACGTCCGTACGAGCAGGCGTGCCCGTCATCATTGATCCCGGCATTAAAGATGTTAATAGAGCTCAGGAGGCGACATTTGCGTAGTGTGCTTGCTGCGCGTTTATGAGTGGTGGTGATGAAAAGGTACAGATGGCGAGGATTCCACCTTCGAGAGATGAATTGCTGGATCCCGTAAACTCCGAGCCGCTAGTCCACCCTGCCGAGATGCGCTAAATATGAGTAAGAGGATACAAGCCAGGAAGTAACGTTCGAAAAGCCAATGGCAAGAGCCATCGTCCCACTCGGCTGGGTCTCTGAGACCAGCGAGACGGCCAAACCGGCACACATTCATCTGTTTCGAAGTGACTCATCGTGGCATTGACTTTTGGTTCTTCAGCTGCTGCGCCGTAATCATGCATTGCGGCTGAGCCCGTCTCACGAAACTAAACCACTTTGAATCACCGCATGGCGAGGGAAGGAAGGTGCAGGTCGGAAATCAGCCCTTAAGCTGACGCTACCCTGGTGTCTTCAATTTCAAGGCTTCGCGACCTTTTTGAAGCTTCTGTGTATTAGCAGCCAAGGGCTCTACGAGCGCGTTGGACGCAATCGAGCGCCTAGACGGCCAGGCCGATAACAGAAACGAGATCGAAACAGCGATTTTACTCTTCCAAAGACTCTACCGATATACCGTCAAGACATACAGCAAGGGACGATCCAGTGCCTAAGCTAAAGTCTTGCTCGTCAGCAACAGACTGGATCTTCGGAGAAGCCACCAACATCCAGATATTCTGTCAGTCAATAACCCAATTGACAAGGACATCAATCTTTCAGTCAACCCATCACCACTAAGCCGCTATCAACGACGTCAAAGTACACTTGAGCGCAGCATCAAGCAGTCAGCCGCATCACGAAACAGTCAACCTCGTCAATCGGTTGACAGATTGATTGACAATTCAAATTCCTGCACGAATCCCGAGATCTCAGGGCTGATGGCTTTCGACTTGCCGACCGATATGGCTGTGCCAACCTATATCATCTACCGAGATACGCCAGCTGGAGAGCCTTTCGATCCTACGGCTGCCCCTGTCTTCTTCCCACCCAAAGATTCTGACGAATTGTTCGATGCCTTGAGAGCCAAGTTCCCCAATGTCAAGTCCCATTCCGAGCGTATGCGGGATGCCATGATCGAGTTCTTGATCGAAGAGCATCAAGCCGCCCAGTCTGAGCAGATGCCTATTACCGCTGCAGATCTGCTCGATGTGGACATTTCAACGGCATCTTCATTCCAACAATCATGGCCATCCATGTCATCTGGTTCAACTTCTGTCTTCAGCAGTCCAGACACTCTGGATCTTGCCACTCCGAGCTTCACTATGTCGCCACAAATAAAAGGGCACCAGCTAAGCCGCTTCCCTACAACAACGTCAACTACTGCAGCGTCTCCGACGTCCTCTAATACGAGTCCATTCACCTCCGCAAGGGAAGGCACATCGCCGCAGCCCTTAGAGCAGATGACTGGTGTCTTCAGTGTGTCTTCGTCTGCGCAGCCCAAGCAGAGAGTCAGACGCAAGATGACTGAGGCCGAGAAAGCTGAGTACCGCAAGCGCAGAATAGTGAAGGCATGCGACAAGTGCCAGAAGCGTAAGAGGAAGTGTAATCACAATCAGCCCGAGATGGACTACTTGGCTGCCAATCAGAAAGTCAAGAAGGCCAACAAGCAACGACCACAAGCACAAATCCTAAATCAGGCCTCCTGGGGGACCGAGATGAACGACAAGGAGTTCGAGATGAACTTTGGCTTCGACCCGTCGATGTTTGGCAGTGATATGCAGCTCTTCGAGGATGATTTGACGTTGCTACAGGAGCCTTGGAGCTTTGGACAGCAGTCCCAATCGCAGCAAACGGGAGTGGCCCCGACGGTGAACAGAGGAGGCTGGGACCAGCAAAGGCCAATGCAAGATTTCGAAAGCGTGTTTGGCGTCGATCATCACAATATGTCACACGAAGGCATGGGCATGGAGGCAACGACTGGTGGCAGGAACCTACAGACTGCTACCAGTATGAACAATGCAAATGCGAGCAATGCACAGCTGTTCGGCCAACTTCACAACCAAGACCAACGTGGTCATTCCGATCAACCAGAGACCATTCAGCAACGATCTGGTGGCACTGGTAACAGAATGCTATGGGAACACCTACGGACTGGCCAGGCCGAGCCAGCGCACACATCCCACGTACACGAGCCTGATAATCTAGGCTCGTACGTGTTGGATGATAGCGGCACGCTACAAGACACGGTTCCACCAAGTCCGTCATGGAGCAGCGCTGTGTTACAAGTGACAGGGACGCTCAAGGCAATCAAGGCTTTCGGCAGGCTTGCAAGCTCGCCAAGCGCACGAACAGCATTGCAATCTGTTCCGATGAGCAAGGCCACCGCATTCATCTCCACCAGGAACTCGCAAGAGGTGAATGCTCAGCAGGGCAGGAGCGTGCACACGAGTCGTGCTGTACGCCACACCAGCCTACCAAGTACGTTGGCGACAAAGAAGGTCTTCGGTCCAACTTGCGCATCTGCACTAGCAGGTGCGCCGTTGTCTTGGGCGAGCAGAGATGGCAGCCAGGATGGCCTACGATTGGAAGTCGAAGGCCTCTTGAACACTACCCACAACCGGCTACCACATGGCTCTGTAAGTGCCGCTGCGACATCGTCGTCGTCGCGCTCGAGTAAGGAGCTGGCGTCTACCTCCGCGCTAGTATCCGAATCAGGATCTCTGTTTGAGAAAGAGTCCGATTCAGCTCACGATCAAGGAAGGCCGGATTGGGACACGATTGGCGAAGGGATTGATCGCTTGCCCAGTCCATCGAAGGAGATGTTCATGCTTAGGAGAAGGATTCCGAAGGCGCTGCATAGTATTGTGGACCGCGACAACTGTCAGCACAACGCCTTTGCGACTGCGAACCCTGTTTTGCAGACCCATATTGCGTTTTCTGCACTTTCGGGTCATAATGACGATCCGGAGCCTTTCGCAGGCGGCGACAAGACCCCAAGCAAGGGCAGCAATGCTGCGGCTGGCAATAATAATCTCGCTTCTGCTTCTGAAGTCGGAATCGCTGCCAAGGCCACGACTAGTCATAGTCAAAGCGAGTGCACTGATAGCACTGCGAGCTTCCAGTCGTACGCACAAGACAGGTTGTCCGACCACGTCACCTACCGCGACCACTTCGGTAGATCGACCAACGCCCTCGCCGTCCTGGCTGGGTCACTGCTACTCGCCTCGCTGCTGTTTCGGCAGATTCAAGCAGTCAGTCCCAGCCTTCTGGTCCTTGCTCTGGTCATACCCGACTATGGCTGGAGACACTTGTCGTCATGTCTCTTTCGGGGCTTGCCAGTGCAATGCACGACTAAGAACAGCTCATGGCTAGGCTCTTTGCTCGTGCTGAGCTCGTCGAGGTCGAAGTCTGAGTATGTTTCGAAGGGGCCGGTTGAAGATAGAGGGGGAAGGGGATGTTTGATGTGGTGCTGAAGCCCATTTGTGGGGTTTTGGGAGTGGCAGCGTTTTGAGCGTGCTGGGAGTTTGCTTGGGTAGTGGATAATGTTGGACTGATACAAGGAATGAGGCGTTGGGGTAAGGGGACATTGGTTAAGGAAAAGCTTCTCTGGGAGAGCAGATTATTGTAGCAGTGCATACACTTGCCAGAAGACTTTGTCAATGTCATGGTCCCCTTCGCGACGATGATCCTGCCCTCAGTCGTCTCAACATCATGTCAAAGATCGATGACCAGGTGAGCGCTATGTCAAAGGCTGATGTGTACATTACCTGCGTCAGTCAAGCACCATTCATTTGACTGCCGTGTTGACAGACAGGTCAAACTTGACTGGTTGTTACTGCAGTCGAAACAAAAATGACGGGAGCTTGACTGATTGACTGCCTGGTCAACCGATGGCCAATTGACAGTATAGCAATCAACCAACCAATTGACTGGGCGGTCAAAGATATCAAATCTCAACACAGTCCATCACTATTGAGCCTCCCCTCATCAATTCCGTCAAGACGAAGGCAGCCGCATCATCAAGCGGTCAACATATCGTCAAGCAACTAGCCGTGTCACTTAGCAGTCAGATCCTTTCAAAATCAGTCATCCGGTGATTGACTGTTGCCATCGCTACTAGTGAGTCACTTCATATTGCGTCTATAGTGTGCTGATCGTAAGAAGCTATCTACTGGCAGCTGCAATATAATAACCGTCTCCTCCCGAGCTTATATAGCAGGTCTGCCGCGAACAAGAAAAGCCGTGATCGTCCTTACTCATAATAACTGCTTAAGATGCTCGTGGAAGGTCATACCACTTGCTGCTCTTGCCCAATACTCGTAGAAAAAAAAGCGGCAAGCCACTAGCTTTTCAACTTCTCAGACGTGATCCTCACTCTCGAAAAAACCGCATACCAGAAATCCCACGCTCATGACTGCCACCCACCATTCCCACCGCCCCAAATCCCTCCTCCGGCCCCTACTCCCATGCCTCCCATCCCCCTCGCATTCAGGAACGCCATCGCCGCCTCCGCCTCCCTCGCCGCATGCTCCTTCGCCTCCTTCTGCTTCTTCAACTGCACCAGATTCCCCTTCAACCCCTTCAGATACCGCGTCGCCTCTTTGATCAAGTGCTCCGGTTCCTTGGAGAATTTAAGGGCGTCGATCATTGCTCGAACCTATGATAATACCACATTAGCAAGAGGGACTACAGCGGTGCAGGATTCTTGTGGGGGGGGCCTACCTGTGTTTCAGATTGGATATGCGGACACACGCGTCCATTGCCGTAGTGCGCAATACCGCAGAGATTGCAGTATTCCACCCCTGCGAGTTTGAGCGGGCAGGAACCGACCGGGTGGTAGGTGCGGCAGGCGATGCAGTTGATGCCGTTGGGGACGGCGGGAGCGAAAGCTTGACCGCTGGTGGGGCCGTCAGGGGGAGTTGCGAGGCCGCCGGTGGTGAGGTGGCGAGCTTGGGGGACTGTGACGCGTTGAAAGGGTGGGTGATCTGGGTGGTGGTGTAAGCAGATGTTGGGTTCCTTTTTTTGGTGGTTCAGATGTGCTGTTGGCTGTGCTTGGGGTGAGTGATGACGGAAGGAAATTAAGATTCAGCTTCTTGAGGCTGTTGGGCCTCAAGCTGCTCAGGAGTGTGGTGGGTGACAGGAGTAGAAGTAGCCGTGTCCTTCTCCACCGACGACTTGGCCAACTCATCTGGCGCAGTCACAGGCGGAGTTTGAACAGCAAGCAACGCTTCCATCTCTTCCTTAACCACCTCCGGCTGCGCTAACTTTTCAGGCGCACCCTCTGGCGTCGCATCAGGCTGCTGCTCCACAGGCTGTGCCAACTGATCAGGCACGGCCTCCGGAGCAGTCTTGACCTCATCCTCCTCACCGAGGTCAACGACTTGCTTCGACCCGCCCTGAGCAACCGCAATGTTGGATGCGGTCGTCGGAGCAGGCGAAGGAGACGAAGAAGAAGAAGAAGAAGAAGCAGAAGAAGCAGAAGCCAACGAAGGCAGCGGCAAAGACTTATTTACTGAAGGCTTCTCCGAAGACTTTGCCGGCTTGGCCTTGGTATTCGATTGCGCTGCTTTCGGCTTTGGCTTGGGCTTCGTCTTCTTAGTACCCTTCGTAGAGTACTCAGGGTCTTCATCCACAGCATCTTTCTTCGCATTCTTCTTGCTCTTGGCAATCTTAGGAGGCTCAGCCTTTGGCTGCTTGCGCACCATAGCTTGAGTCTTCTTCGACGCCTTGGCAAAGGCAGCACGGCGTTTTGAAGCCTCTGGCAACGTTGAGGTTGCCTTCGACTTTTTGCTCGTGCCTGCCTTCTGCTTCGCAGGTGTAGTGCTCGGCGTGGGAAGTTGCTTGGAATCATTGGGCTTATTCGGAGTAGAGGAAGGGATTGCCTTACCCATCTTGCGTCCTGTAACACGTTTAGTCTCACCATCCAGGTCCGCCGCTTCGCCAGCTTCCAGCTGGTCCTCACCTGTGTAGGGGTCTTCGTCTTCGCCTAGATAGAAAGTCAGCATTCAAACTCATTCGAGCAGGGGTGCATAGATAGAAGGAATGTGTTCTCACCACTCTCGTCAGCCTGGAAGTCGGTGTCGGACTCATTGCCCTCCTTATGCTTTCTGCGCTTCTTGACAGGAGTGAAGTCGGCACCCTCTGCACCTTCTGCGCCTTCGCCGGCATAGTCGACCTTTTCTCTAGCGCGTCTGCCACGACCGAACGCTTCTGCTTTAGCAGCAGCCTCTTCAGCAGCAACGCGCTCACGTTCCTTAAGGATGTTGGCCCAGACGCCAGGGTCTGGTGCATTGTCTTCGGCACTAGCACCGAAATCCATGTCGTCTTGCAGCGTGTTCGAGTCGTTGGCCCACACACGCGCAACCGAGAAAGTGCCCTCTGCAGATCTGTCGGCACCTGCTCCAGCATTCGTGTTCTCAATCTGAGAGCGGTCGAGCAGGCGCTCCACAGAGTAGTTGTCGTAGTGAATGTCCTGCTCGCCCGAATCCTCAAAGAGCTCCTTGGCACCATGGCGAAGCACGTCAACAAGGTCAGTTTGCTCTTCCTCGTCGGCGTCCATCTTCTGAATCAAAGCTTCGTCGAGCGCGAGCTTCTTGCGACCAATCTGCATAATACGCTCCTCTGCAGATGTCCTCGTGACAAGCTGAAAGCAAAGCACCTTCTTCTGCTGCCCGATACGATGAGCTCTCGACAGTGCCTGTATGTCCTGATGTGGATTGAAATCTGGGTCTAGGATGATGACAGTGTCTGCGGTTGCCAAGTTGATGCCAACACCACCAGCGCGTGTAGACAGCAGGAAGGCAAAGAGAGGTGAATTGGGTGCATTGAACTCGTCAATGCGCTTCTGCTTTTGCAACGCACTAATGCTGCCGTCAAGACGCTGATATGGCATCGTCATGCCATCCAGGAAGTCTTCAACAATGTCAAGCATGTCGAGGAACTGACTGAAGATCAAGACACGGTGGCCCTTCTCCTTCAACTTGGGAAGCAGGATCTCAAGGAGCTTGAGCTTCGCACTAGCATCAACTAGATTCCGGTGTGAAGCTGAGACGCCCACATTGCGCTCTTCAATGCTCTTGCTGTACACAAACGGATGGCATAGGCACTTGCGCAGCTGCATCAAAATGTTGCTCAAGGACGCACGCTCTGTCTGCTTGACGTTGCCTTCGCCAGCGCTGAAAATAGCCTTCATAAGATCCGCGTTCTTGGCTAATATCGTCCTGTACAGCTTCTTCTGTACGATAGTCATGCTGACAGGGAGGATGATCTGAGCCATTGGCGGCAAGAATGTGAGGACTTGAGCTTTAGTACGGCGAAGGAAGAACGGCCTGATCATCTCATGCAGCTCTGTGATCTTCTCTTGGGTTAAGTCTTCGAACCGCCGCTCAAGCTCTTCAGCTTTGTACGAGTCGTCCAGAAATTGCAGCAGATTGAAGAGCTCGCGCTGGTTGTTCTGCAGAGGCGTACCAGTAAGAAGAATCCTGTATGGTGCCTTGATCGCCGAGAGGGCGGCGTACAGCTGGTTCTTGTCGTTCTTGAGCCTCTGACCTTCGTCCACGACCATGCCCTGCCACGGCACAGAGCGGAAGAACTTGCGGCAGTTCTCATCTGCTGCAGCGTCATAAGACGTAACGACGATATGGCAGCGCAAATCCCTGCTGCTCTCCGGGAAGAGCTCAGAGCGATATGCCTGATCTCTGCTCTCCTTGCTGCCATAGTACGCAACGACCCGCAAGCTTGGGGCCCATCGCTTGATCTCTCGACGCCAGTTGGGACATGTCGAGTTCGGCACGACGATGAGGAACGGCCAGCAGCTGTGGTCCTGCACCAAGGTGGCCAGAAATCCGATAATTTGGATGGTCTTGCCCAGACCCATCTCGTCGGCTAGGATGGCGTTCTTCTGCGTGAACCACTTGTAGTACAGCCAGTTGACACCTTCAATCTGATACTTCATCAGCTCGCCACCAACGAGATTTTCGGGCTGCGCCTTCTTCTCCAGGGTGGAAAAGTCCTGGGTGCGGATTTTCTCGAGTGCCTTTCTTAGCTTGGCCTGACTGGGCTGCTTGACGTAGCGACCGAGCACCCAGTCATTGTATGCAGTAACAAAGTCAGTCCAGCGTTCACCATCGTCAGGACCAGGTGGCGCTTCCCACACAGCATCCTCGTAGCCTAGGCCCTTGTACTTGATGAGCGCTTTGTCGATCTCGCGGATACGGGCCTTGTCGACCTCTTCTGTCTGGATGTCAACGATGCTGGTGTACTTGACGTTCAGCACAATGTCCGTGCGTAGGAAGTCCTCTGGAATAGCGTCTTCGGTCCTCATCTTCGGATGCTGAGCATAGTCTCGCTTGGCGAAAGCCCTGCGCATCATGACCGTGGTAGACCCCCAAACCCAAGCGCCTGGCATCCACTGAGCGCGGAAGTAGCTCATGCCATCCCACTTGACAAGGTATGCCTTCTCGTCCTCATCAATGTTCTCAAAGGCGAACTCTGGATCGTAATTGTCTTCCTCGGTGGGCTTCCACGCAATTAAGCCAGCGACCTTTGCGGGTGCAGAGATGCATTCCTTGCATTTCCAATCGCGGCTGTACTCGCGGAAGCGTTGCTCAGCGTCCGCATCACCGTCAAGCTCCATCATGTCAGACCGCGATGGCAAGTGCTCGAAGTGGAAGGCACGCCAGCAGGCTGTGCAGCGGAAGAGGACATTGTCGGCGTTGTTGACTCGGTCAGGGTGAACCTCGATGATTGGGTCGTCGCCGCCGTTCTCGTCGCGCTCCTTCTGCTCTTGCGCGGGTGTCTTTCGCGGGCGGAATGGCCGACACGCGTTGCCGTGCTCCCGACATTCTGAGCAACGACCTTGATCTGGTGCAGTCGGGTCTTTCTTCTTCGCCAGGGCGACACAGCGGCGGCATTGAAGCACAAAGTCTTCATCCCCGACCTTCGTCACCAAATGGTCACGATTGGTCCTATGACCAAGACAAGACTTGTGATATGCCAACGTACAGCCTTGACAGAAGATGAGCGGAGCATAACCCTGACCCTGGAAGCAGACTTCGCACTCCTGCCTGTGGCGCATGCGAAAGTCGTTGTTACGTGGCAGCGGCTTAAAGGCTTCGCGGGCTCCTGTCACCTTCGGCTTTGGTGGCGCACGAGCAGCGCTGTCGGAATCGTCGCGGAAGATATCATTAATATCAGCCTCGACCATTGCTCCCTGGTGCCTCGTCGCTCTGCCGGATTGGCGCTCGCCGACGCGTTGACGCTTGCCATCAATGTCGTCGTCGTCATAGCCACCGCGCTTCCGCTTGGGCCTGCCCAGATCAGATCTGAAGACAGAGATGGTAGAATCCTCGTCAGATTCGTCGGCGAGTCGCAGCGATCGACGTTCAGAGCCACGAGTCGACCTGCCAGCAGCGTCACCACGCCTCCTGGTGCGAAGACCAGATCTGCGGCCGCCCAGCTCCTCCTCGCTTGCTTCCTCCTCATCTTCGTCGTCTTGCTCATCGTCTTCGTAGACATACTGAGTCTGTCCCTTCCGGTCTGTGCCCCTCCGCGAACGAGCAGTGAACCTCTCTTCGTCAGAGTCTGGATCGACCTCCTCAAATGTATTGACGAAGCCAGCTTGCTGGTTGCGACCGCTACCTGATCGATTCGGTAGAAACATCTTGCTCTGTCGTGACGATCGCGTCAAAGACTTCTGCTTCACTGGTTTTGGCGATGGTGATGGCGATGGCGGTGGTGGGTTTTCGGTATATTCGTTCAGTGCTTCTTGACCGTTCTCGTAGCCAAGCAGCTCCTCGAACGGTATCTGAACAGTGTTAGCTTTGCTGTACAGCCAGATGTTCTGGTATAGATGTCGGTGTAGTGAAGATGATGGCTGTTGGAGGGTGGTGCTCTTAAGTACTTGTTTGGTGGCAGCTGACCATGTGACCAAATACTTCATGTGACGACCGCATTGAAACGACATGGCAGACGGGTCAGGGCAAGAAGTGAGGCAGTCGTACTGTGGTCGATGCCACAAAGACCAGCCTACACTTGCCGAGCACGCTCAGGACGACTGGCACAAGCAGCTCACCGTCACCAGCAAAGACTCGAAAAGAAAACGTGAATATCTATCAAACATACCTCTTCGGTGTGGTAGTCCTCAAACTCCACCTGATAGTACATCCCACCATCTTCGTCCTCACGCTCCTTCAAGACACGTCGAACAACATCATCGCCAGCAGTCATGTCGACAACGTCCTCATCTTCCAAGAATGACAGGCGTGGCACCATTGGCCTAAGTGCCTTCCTCTCCTGCTCATGTGCGTATCCTTCATCCTCGTGATCACTCTCCGCAGCTGCAATGTTGGCGTCATATCCTGGAACCTCCACAGGCGACTCAGCTGCAGGATTTCTAACTGGTCGATTTATGCTTGTGAACCCTGAACTCGTCGCCCGCGCAAGCGTTGGAGGCGTAGAGCGTTGCCTTCTGCTGCTTCGGAACGCGTCTAGTGCTGAGGGACCAGGCGCTGCGAGCTCATCTTCTGATTCAATATACTCCACCATTCCAGAAACCATTGGCGCAATCGGTGCGCTGCCTTGCGTTGGCTGCTGTGGACGACTCCTCTTTCCGACTGAGCCGGTCTGGAATTGGGTGAGCGAAACTCCTGCGTCGTCATCTGAGGAGTCCGCCTGAGCATCAAAGTTGAAGGACATTGCGCCTGCGACGCGACGCGAGACTTTCCACTTTGACGCGTAGAAAGTGCTCGGGTGTCGAGTGGGCGCGGTGGTGGTGGAGAGGAGACGCGAGTTGGGCGCGAGCTTCAAGCACCGCCGCCCGAGCTTCTGGGCCGAGCGAAAGCTTGAGTTTGGGAAGGAGCTACACTTTTTAACATGCAAGAGATATGCTCTCCGCGAGCACTTCTCGATTGAGAAAGGGACTGTATTTGGATCTGTATAGTGTGTTGTATAGGAACGCTATAGTACACGCTCGTCAGAAGTCGACACTGTCGGCAATCAACCATGGACTCAGAGCGTCGAAAGAGAGGCCAGTGAGAGGCAGGGATAGGAGCGTGAGAGAGCCTGTATCAAGACGGTCGGAAGATGGGAAGCCTTCGAGGAGCTTTGCGAGGCCAAGGAGAGATGGTCCTGTTGATGGTCGTAGAAGCCTAAGACCCTCAGATGCTCGGCAGCAGCAGAGAGCCGATCGATCCAGCGCGGGCGAGAGGCGGTCTTCCTTCAAAAGAAAGGACGTCACATCCTACAGATCTGGAGAATATTCCAGGAGAGATAGCGCGGGTAGACAAAACTTCAGCAAGCGAGACGATGGAGATAGCGATACAAGGTCACGGCAAGCACGACCTTCAAGCAAAGTCAGCGAGCATAATTCATCCGGACCACGCATACTGAAACACACTTCCGGTGAGGATGCCGGCAACCACGTCTTCCAAACACCAGACATCAATGCCGACATTCAAGAGATACTCGAGGCCATCCAGATCATCCAGGCCGCCGACGACAAGGGCACCAGGGCATCATTGGATCTTGTGCGGGACACCAGACGAAGGCTCCAAACTATCAACGCAGCCATTCACGAACCGTCTGCTACCTCCGAAGCTGGCAAGAGGCCTTTCCCGGCGCGACAGTTCCGACGCCGGCTGGTGGAAGCCGGCGTGTATGTGCGTCAGGATGAAATCCAGGACCTCAAAGCAGAGCAGACTGTAGTTCTGGAGACGTCAGAGAAAGGCCGATTCGCTTTGCTTCTCAAGGGTCACAAGGCTAAAGCTGTTGTGAGGCCTGACCCTGCTTTGCAAGAAGACCGTGGCGACAAGGACGAATCTCGCGCTCGCCGAGATGGCAGACCAGACACTCGAATGGCCAACGATGCCGACGTAAGTGATCGTGATGGAGCTCGCTCGAAGATCAGGAAGACCTCACGCAATAACGATGATGAGGACGACGGCATTCCATTAGCTGTCCCACGTACTACAGCTGCCAGTGAATTCCTCTACGGCGCCAATGTGGTGCTAGCCGCCCTTCGCGCCAAACGAAGACAGTTATATACTCTGTACATCTCCAACGACCTTCCAGCCCGCCAAAGACAGGGTCACTCTATCCCAGAGCTCGCGAAAGCCGCCGGTCTGCGCGTCCAAAAGGTGAATCGAAACTTGCTCGACCAAATGTCCGGACACCGACCACACAACGGAACCATCCTCGAAGCCTCCAAACTCCCCGCCCCACCGGTCCTCAATCTCGGCACCCCCGAGCCCGCGACCAACGCCATCCCAATGACCCTCCTCCCCCAAGCCACCGAAGACATCGCCATCAACGGCACCCCCACCACCCTCCCCGCCCCTTCCAATCCCCCCAGACATCCCTTCATCCTCTTCCTCGATGGCATCACCGACGAAGGCAACCTCGGCAACATCCTCCGCACCGCACACTTCTACTCCATCGACGCCGTCGCCATCGCAACCAGCACCTGCGCACCGCTGACCTCCGCCATCATGGCCAAAGCCTCCGCCGGAGCCTGCGAAGCTGTTCCCCTCCTCGCTGTCCCTAAGCCTTCGCAGTTCATCTTCGACAGCGGCAAAGCGGGCTGGAAAGTCTACGCTGCTGTGGCGCCTGATGGCAAATACGAGACGAAGGCTGGCGTGGAGAGGGTGAGTAGTAAGAGGGTAGGCACGATTGGGCCGTTGGCAAGGCGGCCGTGTATCTTGATGCTGGGGGCGGAAGGGGAAGGGTTGAGGGCGAATTTGGTCAATAAGGCGGACTATCTGCTCAGCATTGGGAGGGGGAAGACGGTGAAGGAGGCTGTGGATGTGGGGGTGGATAGTCTGAATGTCAGTGTTGCGGCGGGCGTGTTGATGGATGCGTTCTTGCGCAAGGCGGACTCCCGAGCTATGGAGGAGGAGAAATTGGGCGGGAGTGACCTCGGGTTTTGATCGGCTGTTCGAGGCGCTCGCATGATATGTGTATTACAAGCTGACTGTACGATAGAGACATGTCGACTCCCCACAATCTCTTGCGGGCTCGATTCGTGCATATCAATGACAGGACAGCACTGCATTCTGCTAAACAGCGTATGACTTCCACTATGACGCTGCACCCAACCCCACCATGCCCCGCGTTAAGAGCGCGTCCTTTTCTTAACTCCGTGACGGCCTCGACTTCATCTGTTTCTTCAATGCTTACTTTCCGTACCTCCTACATTCTCTTGTCACAGGAAAAACACGCAAGAGCATCACATGATCAGCATCAAAACCATGTCTCAAGAAATTACCCTCTTTGACCTGCCCGACAGGCATGACCCTCCCAAATCTTGGAGTCTGAACCCGTGGAAAGGTAGGGATGAGCGAGCTATACCGAATAGTACACTTGCGAGATTTGTGGTGCTGATAGATTGTATCTGAAATACAGCGCGAGCGGCTCTCAACTTCAAGGGTATACCTTATAAGACTCAATGGGTTGAATATCCAGATATTGAACCGCTCTTCAAATCCGTAAGTACCTACCAAACATTCCCCACATACCATAAGACATCGACTAACAACAACACGCCCTGCACCATCTAGTTCGGCATCCCCCCCAACGACCCAAACGTCAACCCCAACTACCCCTACTCCATCCCCGCGGCCCACTTCCCAAACGGCAACAAATACATCATGGACTCCCTCGCCATCGCGCGCGAACTCGAACGCCTCCAACCCACTCCAAGCCTCCACCTCGACAACGGGTACGTGGATAAAGCGCAGAAAGCCGTTCTGGGTGTTCTTGGTGCGCTTGCGCCCATCGCCATGCCCCGCGTGCCGGAACTGCTCCTCAACCCCTCTTCAGCAAAATACTTCAACGAGACTCGAGAAAAGCGGTTCGGGATGCCGTTGACGGAACTTGCGAAGAGTGAGAAGGCGAAGAATGCGTGGGTGGAGGCGGAGGGGCCAATGAGGGTGTTGGTGCAGTTGTTGAAGGAGAATGAGGAGGGGGTGTTTGTGGGGGGGAGGGAGGCTGGGTTTGCGGATTTGGTTGTGGCGGGGTTGTGGAGGTTTTTGCAAAGGTTGGATCAGGGCGGGGATTTGTGGGGCAGGGTGAAAGGGGTGGATGCCGTGGTAGCGAGGCATGAGGAGGCTTGTAAGGGGTGGTTGGGGAGGGATGATCATTGATGGCCTGGAGGCAGATGGGGATGTGTAGGATATCTTGGGGGGAGAGGACGGGGGTTGGTGATGTAATGGTATGGTAGGACATTCAACGCTAGAATGTCAGTATATGGATAGTAATTGTGACCTTTCACAGCACGTACGGCCATAGGTCACAGAGAACAGAGGATCCCGTCCGCTCTCCTGTACTTAAGCTGTGAACCGGTGGATTAGTACTACGGTGGGTGACCACGTGGGAATCCCCACTGCTGTACGTTTTGCTCCGTTGTCTTCTCCTTTTGCTCGGAATAGACTCGAGACGCTGCCGCGCGGATTTTGTTTTGGTGCATTGATGAGATTCTCGCAGCGGATGCCTGCGGATGCCTGCGGGACCGGTTTTTGTGCGACGAGATGTAGTGTGACGATGTTATTAAGTTAGCTGCATAACAGCTCTTAGGCGAGATGTTTCGCGTTCCCTCGAACTTTTGTTTTATTCGACAGAGTATCGCAATGAAATTGCACCATACGGCTTGATAGAAAGAGGATACAGATATGTGCTATGGAGAGGAGCTTTGATTATCACGTGAAAGATTTGAACAATGGAGCGCTAATGTCTCGGTACCAGGAGGTAAGCTTGCCGGTGCCGGATTTTGAAATGCTTAATTATGCACCCCGGAAAGTTGGCGCACGAATGCTTGATGTCGATCATGGGACGTGTCCGAGCTCACCCCCGTAATTCGATGGCCATACACCACTTTCAGCCAACCTCACATCACACAAACTCACATGACTGAATGACCGACTAGAAGACTACAAGATGGAGGACAAGACACACAGGCATGGCTTTTAGTCAAAGCTACGCGATCGTGTGCGGATCAGGAAGAAGCCCGCCGAGGAGGGCATTGGGGGCAGTAGGGGGAAGGCCAGGACATTTCTCAGGCGGACAGCGTCGCGAATTAGCGTCATGGCAACTGCCACTCGACAGACGCCCGCCGTGGTAGTGAGCCCACACGACAGCGTCTCACCACACACGCGTTCGCCCCGTAACCTTTCACCCAGTCCTCCGCAAATTACCGCCGAGGAGGAGCAGGCGCTGCAGAAGAGCAATGGCTATGTCTCGTCGCCGCTGAGGGTGGCACAACGCTTGGCGAGTCTGGATGACAGTCCGCTGCCGAACTCGCCGTCGCGCGCGGAACAGGCGGCTGAGACTGCTCAGAGTGTCAATGGCACCAGCAGCAAACCACCGAGTGTGCGCTTCGGCCCAGCGATAGGCAGTTTCCCATTCGAAGCGAAGCCTGGGGCAGTCGGTCCAGCATCCACCACACAACTTCTGCAGGCAAACGGCCTTGGCGACTCATCTCCGACGCCTCTCTCGCGTCAACGAACGGACCAATCAGGCAATGCGACTCCACCGGGCAGGCGTAGCGTGCAGTTCGCGAGGGGCGCGGAAGAAGACCCGTCGCCGTTGCAGAGGACGCCTACGTGGGAGACGGACAATGAGGACAACGCTGAGGCCCCATACACAGGCAGGAAGCAGCGACAGGCCAGCTTCATCGGCAAGCTGAAGGCTTTGGCCTCACCTGCCTCCACCAATGGACACTTCCGTGGACAGAGTGGCAGCACAGGCTTCATGACACCTCAGGCAGCACTGTCGCCGCAGTCGGAACGCAGCGAGCCCAGCTACCCGACCGAGCTCACCGAAGCAGCCGATGAAGGAGACGCGGAAGAGTCAGACGAGGCAGAGGACGGGGTGGACGAGCTTCGGCCTAGGAGGCGGAGAAAGAGCAAGCGACCGGTGCCGAACGGGTCCAGCTCGGCACCGTCTACACCTAGGCATGGTAGGTTTGCGTCGTTCATGGGCGACTACCGCATGCCGGGTTCAGCGAGGCCTGCGGTTTCGAGGCGCAACACAGTCAGCGATACGGACGAGAACGATCATCATCATGTTGGTGTGTCTGAGGATGAGGGCAGAGACAGAGTGCGTGCGGCATGGCGGCGTGGTATTGATGGCGCAAGAGGACTGTCGTATTCTGCTCGCAAACACTTCCACGAGCCGGAGACACCGGGTGCTGAGAGCAGTAGGAGGCCCAGCGGCATGCGTCGCTTTACTGGCTTCGCGGACGGCAACTCGTCGCCATTCAGAATGCGCGCCGATCGTCAGGCTAGCTCGACCACACGAAAATGGATGCAGGTCAAAGCTCAACTTAAGACGATTGGGCGCAGGAGACAAGATGAGAGGCTGCGCGTGGACCATCAAAAGTCCGCGCAGCTGATGGCAGAGCTGCTGGCTGGTGCGCCGGCAGCTCTGGTCTTCGCGTCGATGTTTCAGAGAGACGAACATGGACACCGCAAGGTGCCGATCATGCTTGAGCAGTTGAAGCTCACCATCCCGCACAGTGAGCTGAAGGCGGACGATAAGGGCGACCGCCATCTCGTGTTCCGATTGGAGCTCGAGTACGGCAACGGGCCCACGCGAATGCAGTGGGTAATTCGAAGGACATTACAAGACTTTATCAAGCTGCATCTCAAATACAAAGGTCAGGCTACCGCCGAGAAGTTCCGTCACCTTAGAGGGGAGGACAAGTCCAAGGCGAAGATGCCTCGCTTTCCCAAATCGGCATTCCCAATTGCACGCGGAGCTCGAGGATTGTTCGACAAGCTCGAAGATGAGGAAGATGAGGATCTTGATCCAGCTGCTGCAGACCAAATGCAGCCGCTACGGCTAGACGGTACGACGAATGGCAGCATAGCAGGCGAAGCAAGTGCCAGTGAGAGGCCTGGTCGGACGCACAAACGTAGGAAGAGTTCGTTCGCGCACGGTCTTCGTAGGTCGAGCACCGGTGGCGACACAGCGGGAGCGAATAATGATCCCAAGCGATTAGAAAATTATCAAGATCGGCAGCGTAAGAAGCTAGAAGCATATTTACAACAGATGATTAGGTGGCTGATCTTCCGGCCGGACTCAACGCGGCTTTGTAAATTCCTGGAGGTCTCGGCGCTGGCGATAAGACTCAGTGCTGAGGGCGGGTATCAGGGCAAGCAGGCGCTCTTGACGATTGCGTCGAGGCAGCATCGGGAGATTAGAAGGAAGGGATTTATGCTGGATATCGCGAAGGAGGCTACTGGTGGTGGTTTCAAGGATCGGCATAAGAGGAGGTGGTTTTTGGTGAGGCATTCGTATGTGGTTTGTGTGGATGGTCCTGAGTCGACTGTGCCGTATGATGTGTTTCTTGTGGACTCTGAGTTTCGAACGGAGAAGCACAGGAAGGGTATTGGCGAGCAAGGCTCTGCTAAGGACGTTGCCAAGGCTGTCGGAGCGACTGCGAAGAATCCCAAGGCGCACCTAATACGTCTCTATAACGCTGAAAGGAAGCTGAAGCTGATTGCGACGAATGAGCGAAGCTATCTGCAGTTTCAGGAAAGTCTGAATAAAATGGCTGAGGCGACCATCTGGTCGAAGAAACACAGGTTCGGCTCGTTTGCGCCGGTACGACAGAATGTGTGGACGCGCTGGCTGGTCGATGGCAGAGATCATATGTGGCAGGTCAGCCGCGCGATCGACAATGCTCGAGACTTTGTCTATATCCATGACTGGTGGCTCTCGCCTGAGTTGTACATGCGACGACCGGCCGCTATTAGTCAGAAGTGGAGACTGGACCGATTGCTGCAGCGGAAGGCACAGGAGGGTGTCAAGATCTTCGTGATTGTGTATCGGAACATCGAGAGTGCAATCCCGATCGACTCTGAGCACACCAAATTTCAGCTGCTAGATTTGCATCCGAATATCTGCGTCCAGAGGAGTCCGAATCAGTTCAGGCAGAACCAGTTCTTCTGGGCGCATCATGAGAAGCTTGTTGTGGTGGATAATATGATGGCATTTGTTGGCGGTGTGGATCTTTGCTTCGGACGATGGGATGACCCTTGCCATACTCTCACGGACGACAAGTTCACGGGCTTTGAGCCGAATTTTGAGGGCCCCCGAGATACGCATCATTGTCAGGTCTGGCCGGGCAAGGATTACAGTAACCCGAGAGTGCAGGACTTTTATGCACTGGACAGGCCGTACGAGGAGATGTACGATCGGGCGAAAGTGCCGAGAATGCCGTGGCATGATATCTCGATGCAGATTGTGGGCCAGCCGGCGAGAGATGTTGGGCGGCATTTCGTGCAAAGGTGGAATTACATTCTGCGGTCGAGGGTGCCGACAAGACCTACGCCAGTGCTCATCCCGCCACCTGAGTTCGACCAGGCGGAACTGGATAGGTTGGGCTTGTCAGGTACTTGCCAGATTCAGATTTGCAGAAGTGCTTGCAACTGGAGTATTGGCACCCCGAACAAGACGGAGCATTCGATCATGAATGCGTACTGCCATCTCATCCGCAGCAGCGAGCATTTTGTCTACATCGAGAACCAGTTCTACATCTCCTCTACAACGGTCGAGGGCACGAGGATCCACAATAGCATCGGTGATGCCCTTGTCGAGCGCGCCATTCGTGCTGCCGAGAACCAGGAGAAATGGCAGGCGTGCTTGGTCATCCCGCTCATGCCTGGCTTCCAGAACAGTGTGGATAGCCAGGATGGTACTAGTGTGCGTTTGATCATGCAATGCCAATACCGGTCCATCTGCCGTGGTGAAGGCAGCATTTTCGCTCGCCTCAGAGCCAAGGGCATTGAGCCAGAAGACTACATCCGCTTCTACAGCTTGCGACAATGGGGCAAGATTGGTCCCAGGAAGTGCCTTACAACCGAGCAGCTGTACATCCACGCCAAGACCATGGTCGTCGACGATCGTACCGTGATTATCGGCTCGGCGAACATCAACGAGCGATCGATGTTGGGCAGTCGTGACTCGGAGGTTGCGGCTGTGGTCACAGACACCAAGATGCTGCCCTCGTTCATGGCTGGCAAGCCTTACGAGGTCGGCGAGTTCGCGCATACGTTCCGCAAGAGATTGATGAGGGAGCATCTGGGCGTCGACGTCGATGCGATCTATAGGCGAGAGCAGCGGCACAATGAGAACGAACGCGCGGCGCAAGATAAGGAGATGGCGAGGATTTATCGGACGGACTTTGATGGGCAGAATGAGGCGGCGGACTACTTTGCCACGCCGCCGCAGACTCCGGCGCCGTTGACGGAGGGGAATCTGTCCGCGAATGCGAAGATGGGTGTAGAGGGGCGAGGTGGTGTTCCGACCAATGGTTGGGGCGGGACCACGCAGGCTGCGACGCCGGATGATTCTTCGTCTTCGAATCCGAGTGCTGGTAGGGCTAGGGAGGAGGAGAAGGTGAGGAATGATACGAAGAAAGAGCGGGAGATGGATCTGGATGTTGATGGCTATGGATTCGACAATATGCGGGCTGTGGAGGATGCGGGCGTGGTCGGCCTCACTGACTCGTACGTGGATGCCGAGGGTCACGAGGTCATGCTTGATAAGGATGCGCCGGATGTCAAGCGGCTAAGGAGCAAGGAAGAGCAACTGGACAAGCGGCGAAGTCGTAGCTCGGAACGGCACGTCAATCTGCCTGCGAGACCGCCTTGGCCGGTGGAGCGGTTGGACACGATTCAGATGGGTCTACCGGTGCGGTCGCAGTTGCCTGAATTGCCAGCGCAGGACGACACGGATATAGGAGGTCCGCCGCTCGTGCGTGCGTTGTCGTCGGGCAGTGCGAAGGCGATTAATCCCATGATCTCGAGCATGCGGAGGCCTGTGGTTCATGAGGATTGCATGACGGATCCGCTGAATATGAGCTTCTACTACGATATCTGGCATAAGGTTGCGGAGAACAACACCAAGCTATATCGACAGGTGTTCCGCTGCATGCCTGACTCGGAAGTGAGGGATTGGGCTACATATGAGCGGTTCAATGACTACAACGAGGTGTTCATGGCTTCTCAAGGCCTTGGCGGCAGTAAACCGAAGCGACCGAAGGATGCACCCGGCCGTAGTGGGCCACCTGGTGTCGAGACGAGTGATACCGCCAGTGTAGTCACGGAGAAGGGTAATGGCCGCCCGAGAAGCAAGAGCGTGCTGAATAATATGGCGGCGATTTTCAGACCTGGAAGCAGGACGTCGGAGCAGACGGCGCATGCGGATGAGGCTGCAGCGGAGAAGGAGAAGATGGCCGGTCGGCCGGGGAGCCCGGGGAGTGCTGTCAGCAGTGATCCGACTGCTGTGGCCCCGTCTTCGGGGGAGACGCCGCCTTTGATGGATGAGAAGGAAGCTGCGAAACAGGCTGATGGCGCGGGCGAGGAGAAAGAGAAAGAGAAAGAGAAGCCTGCTGCTCCTGCCGCCGCAACTCGAGAATCCCTAACTTCCCCTGTCGACTACTCCTCCGTCTCCCGCACCCGCACAGTGCAGTACTCCGACTCCACCAACCACGCGCCCGAAACCACCGCTACACAATCCAACAACGCCACCGCTGCGACTATTGCGGCTGGCTTGGAAAAGAGCGATAGCAAGAGGAAGTCGACGAACCGCAAGCGCGCGGGGACTAAGGCGTCGGGTTCGACGAAACCGGCGGTGGAGGATGTGCTGGGCAGGGAGGAGGCGGAGGCGTTGTTGAGGCTCGTGCAGGGCCATTTGGTGCTGTGGCCGTATGATTGGTTGGATCGCGAGGAGGAGAAGGGGAATTGGTTGTACAGTATTGATCAGTTGGCGCCGTTGGAGATTTATGATTGAGGGGTTGTGGAAAACGTTGAGGGGATGGGAGGCAATCGAGCAAGTGCCGGTTACCCTACTTATGCAGCGGGAGGCGCATTGAGCATGGCGGTGTTGTCTTTTTGCCTGGGTCTCATGGGAGGGTTGCGATTGTAAGGAAACCTACCAGGGCGTTTGTGCAGAGGAGAAATGCGATGGCATACTGTCGCTCATTCTCATTCATCTTTCATCTTCCTTACTTTACTGAGACCCTTCACCTCCCCAACCAACACAAAAATACGCTAACACCACCTCCCAGCACCCGCACACAATCCCCGAACTCCCCTCCACCCCCATCTCCTCAAATCAACCAATCAACACCCCTGCATCAACCCCCTATACCTCCTCCCCCACAGCTGCCCCTCACACGCCGCCCGAAAATCCTCCTTCTTCGCCTCATCCAGCGTGCAACACCGGTAATTGCCGCCGCTGCGCCGCGTCCCGCCCACGGCGAAACACGAGCGGTCGGTCCAGACTTGCGTGTAGGCGCCGAAGGGTTCGTAGCGTTGGTTGCTGTTGTGGAAGGCGGCGCATTGGAATTTGATGTCGATTGCGCTGGAGTAGGGGTGGGGTTGGGTTAGTTTTTTTGGTTGGGTTTCTTTTTTCCTTTTTTTCTTCTTCTTTTTTTGTTTATTTTTTGGGGTGTGGTGGGACGCACGAGGTTAGGGTTGCATAGATGGAGAGGGTGGTGAGGAGGAGGGTTGGGAGGTGCATTTTTTTTTAAATTGGGGGAATTTCTGGATGGTGTCTGTGATGTGGCTTCCTTGTTGATTGGCGTGATTTTTGTTGGAATGTTTGAGAGGGGAATCATTATTGTCTAGACGAATACTTGACTTCTTATAAGGCTCTCCGGAAGCGATGTTAGACTTGCGTGTGATAGCGACGAAACTGGCGTAGTCTGCGATACGAAATCTCGGGGGTTTCGCAGCTTGGACGGCTTAACAGCATCTGTGGTCTTGAATTGAGTGTTTGTAGTGAGGCTATCAATAGTCACGCTGGACAATAGCACATGAGACATGATCGATGCGGATCTTTCCAGACGTGGTGGATCTGTAGGCCTTGTGTCACGGCAAGTGTGAAGTGATCGCAGGAAGCAAGGAACCTAACGCTAAAATTGAACATCCGAAATGGTGAGACCATCTAGTGTCTTCGCTGCGCATCAATTTAGGTCGCGGCCTCGCCGTCAGGTCGTAGTCCACCAAGACGACCAGAAATACAGACATGGACGGTCAATTGCATCGGTGTCAACAGATGTAGATATGCACAAGTTTATGCTGAGAGATCAATCTTGAGGGCCAAGACCGACATTATGATTATTGGTCATATAACGTTTGTACAAGAACGACCGCTGGGTTACATGATGCGTCGTTGAAAGTGGTATCTCGTAGTCTAGTGAAGCTGCAAATTTCTACAATGATGCATTACAACAATTAGACCTTTTATGCGGCCTTCTCGCCGTACTGCGCCTCCTCGTCAGAGTTGTTGGAGCTGTTGCGGTCCTGGTGGACAGCGCGAGCCTCATTCTTTGGGTCATATTGAGGAGTGCCTGCAAGACATGTTAGGATCGATTGTCATATTCAGGATGTAGTGATACTGCTTACCTGGAACCTCACCAGCGAGCTGCTCGAGGGTCAGACGCTTGGTCTCAGGGATGAGGAGAGTGGTGAAGCAACCGAGCAACATGAAGAGCGCAAAGATCTCCATGATGTGGTTGAGCCATGGAGCGGTCGAAGTGGAAGAGTACTTGTGGCCAGGCTCGGAGCGGGTCCTGAGAGGACCAAACACGACCTGGGCGATGATGGCACCGATCTTGCCGGAAGCGGCGGAGATACCGTGAGAGGTAGACCTGTAGCGGGTCGGGAAGCACTCTCCTGGAACAATAAAGGTGGTGGCGTTGGGGCCGAAGTTGAAGAAGAACTCGCACAGCACGTAAAGGGCGAGCTTGCCGCTTGTGCCGATCTCGTAGTAAGCGAAACCCCAAACACAGAACAGGATGGTAAGGATAATGAAGCCCATCAACTGGATTGGCTTGCGGCCAACAATGTCGACGAGGGCGACGGTACACCAGTATCCAGGGATAGCACCAGCGCAGACCAAGATGATGTTGCCAACGGCCGTGCGGTAGAAGATCTCGTAAACGTTGGCTCCGCCAGAGTAGCCGATGGCAGACAGGATGGTAGAGTTGTTCAAGGACACACCGTAGAAAGCAACGTCAAGCATGAACCACGAACCGGCAGTACCGAGCAAGACGCGGCCGTACTTCCACTGGCTGTAGTGACCAACGAAGTCCCGGAAAGACGCCTTGGGGATCTCGAGCTGTGGTGCCGAGTCGCGCATAGTCTGAACACGAGCAATCTCGTCAGGAATACCCTCAGGGGTACCGGTGAGGTAGGCCTTGACGTCAGAGCCACCCTTGACAACGTCGCGAGAGACATCGAAGGTGTAGCGAGGAGTTTCCGGGATGGTAAGGCGGTAGTACAGGGCAATGCAACCCGGGACAGCACCAAAACCAATAATGACACGCCACATCTTGTCGACGGCAAGACCGCAGACACCACCGCACTTGGCAACGGTGGTCGCAGTCAACAGGGACTCCTTGAAACCAGCAACGACGATCAAAGTGACGATACCAGCAGTGAACTGACCCCAACCCTGGTTGGCGAACACGGCAGCCATCATGGCGCCTCTCCACTTGGTGGTAGCGAACTCGGAGGTAATGATGGAAGATAGCGGGTAGTCACCACCAATACCGATACCCATGAGCACACGCCAGAAGATGAGGACACCGACGATCGAGAGAGCCGGAGAAGCAGCCGAGAGAGATTGTGCCAGAGTCGCGAAGATAATCAGGATAAGCTCAAGACCGTACATCCTCTTGCGGCCGACAACATCGGCGAGGTAACCGAAACCAAGCTGACCAATGACAGTACCACCAGAAGTAGCGACCTTGATAGCAGTGTCGGCGTGGCGTTGATCTTGCCCGGGGTCGTGTGTGCGCCGTGCCAGTAGACAACACCAAGCATAGGAGTAACGAGACCGATGGCGAAAATGTCGTAGGCGTCCGTGAAGAAACCTACACCAGCGACCAAGATGGCGCGGATGTGGTACCAGCCAAAGGGAGCCTTGTCGATCTCAGCGAGCGCGAGACGACGGCGCTCGTTCGGGTCGGCGATGTGAGCGTAGTCTGCGAGGCATGTCAGCGACAGTGAGCTAGTTGCGCATGTCAAGCAGACTCACCGTTGTGGAAGTTGTGGAAGGCAGCATTGCCTCCAGCAGTCCTTTGCGCCATTGCAGCTAAGCTTCCCAAGACCTTAGTCTTGTAAAACAACGGCAATGAAAGGGAATGACTTGCGTGGCCCAAGCTATGGAAACGACTTGGATGAACGGGCTAGGGATTGAGGGAAAGGGATCCTTTAAGAAGCCGCGCGAGCGCGATGAACGCCAAGGTTAAGGCAGATGTCACCCTCCCACTCACAGGACGGACGACGCCTTTGGCCAGACAAACATGGCGACGGCTTTAGAGTGGTAGTGCCTTTTTGCTTCTGGAAGCTGGATCTAGAGGTGGCTTACTGCTAGCGGGACTAGTGCTCGTTCCCGTAGCTCTGCCTGACCTGCAGCAACTCAAACTCTATTTTCGTGGCCTCTTGACCAACCACAGGGCTGCATGCGCGCAGGTGCATGGGTATGTCGTTCGGTTGTGAGGCTCGAAATGGTGATGGCCCATGGCGTTGGAAATGACCCTTGAGGCCTGACCGATCGCTGGGCGCCGCTTCACGCGTCTTGATCATCCCTACAGCCGGTGTCGATTTCTTGCAGTCCAGTCATCGTGTACAGTCGGTAATGCGACGATTTGATTCGATAGATGCGTTGACATTACGTCTACAGTCGCACCAACAAGAAACCGAGAAACACATGCTGTATTGAAACAATGATCGGGACGGATAAGCGCGAGCTGTAAGGCATGCGCGAGGCGTCAAGCTACCCTGACCAACAGCTCGCACTACAGCAGCCAAGCCAATGACTGGTGTTGCTCTCAGAGCTCGTTGTACAGCATACATGTATATCGATCCTATCCGCGCGACATACGCCAACTTACTGTCGCCTCCGCCACCCTGATTATTGGCCTTGTTGGCTATCGTCAGGCACACTTACTTTCACCATGCATTGCGCCTCAGTGCTGTTAACTCGACTACGCTCACCAGGCAGAACACACACGGCGTTGTTGAGTTCCTCGGCAGCAGTCGTCACTACTTGCGGCGTGCATTGAGGATGGCGTCGTAATTTCATACCTCAAGCGTGTCTTCGGCCGCTCTACAATTGGCAGTCATCCGGTGCGCCTCTTCATTCGATTGCTTGGCCTCTTTGCCGTTGGCAGCGATGACCGAGATGAAATTCGATTCCAGGTGTCGCATTTGTCCGTTGCGCGAGAAGTGAGGTCAAAAACACCCAATCACGGTGCTTTTCTCGAGCACGTTTCTTTGAAACAGCCCGCTAATGCAATGCGGGGAGCGTGGGTTGCCGTGGAGGGTCTTGGCAAAAGCGCAATCGAGTCTTAACTTTCCTGACAGATTCACAACACCTACAATGACTGGCTCGACTGGCTCAACCGTCCACACAGCGAGACCAGAGGCGCGGCACTGCCGACCGTGCATGCGCTCAGCATGGAAATGTCTGCAGATGGGGCGATTCAGGCCATGCGAACCTGGGGTACAGACTTCGACTGATATTTCAATAGACAGGCATTCAACGTGGCACTGAAGGTTTCTGATGAACTGTCCAAGGGCAGCCACGCGCGCACTATACTCGTGTCCTAGGCGCAAAAGACAGACGTGCAGACCCGCCGTACACGTTGCTCTGCCGTACCAGTGCACAGACCTATATGTACTGTCGGAAGCCGCTCCTGCGGAGCACCTGAAGCCGACCGGTGCTCTCTGGTCTATCTAGGCGATACCCACGTGGGCAGCACCGATGTCGACTTTGCCAAACGCCGGTCAGAAGTGTCCGAACCACTGGACGCAGAGTCATGTGGATTTGACGCCATGGTGGTGCACATGATTCCTCATTCGGTATCCTATCTTCCTAGTCACTTGCCGCTCTGTGCGGATCTTAAGTCATCACGGCAGCCAAATGAGTGTCTAGCTCTCAAAGAAGCAATTACTGCTCCAAAATTGTACGCTGTGCGCGAACATCATTTCGAGGCTTCTCAGTACGTATGAGCAACTAGATGCCAGGACCTGACTCCACTTTTACTATCAGTCCCCATTGACACTGGTGGGAATGGTACAAAGTCCTTCATCAAAATGCAATCATGACTACTGCAAGAGCAGTCATTGTATACATCTGTATCAACGAAATAGGCGGGTACCGGCAGCCAAGGTTCTGCCAACGCTGCGCGGTTGCTTGATAGCGCAGCTGCCGTTTTGAGGGCTCGCACGATTCCAGGCGGCTGTAGACCGCGAGACATGCTGCGCGACTTGTTATTTTCTTTTCTCTCGAGTCCGAGGTGCTGGATGGGCGATCAACCTCATCATATTGCAGCATGATCAACACACCAACCTTCTGGAGCAGCATATGTCAACATTGAATGATGAGTACAAGAGGCAGACGAATCACGGCCGAAGACGCCGATTGATCAGTAGACCGATCGATCTCAGGTGCGCGTAGAAAGGACACAGGTGATTTCTGTTGTTCTCTTGGCGATGGATCGAGCAATCCAGCGTTATCGCTTACGTGCGTGCTCCCTCGCCGCGCAAGGGTCAGCCGAAGATGCTCCTATGCTTGACGTACTGTCTATGACAACGTATGGAAGGCCAGGACCTCGACGCAATCATCATGCAGCAAGCGTAGCTTGCGAATATCGGCATCATCGACGGACCTGTAGATGGTTGATTGGCATGAAACACGATGGTCTCGATCGATGGTCGACACTGCACATTGCAATGAGCAGCGATAGTGCCAACGACTGTTGCGAGTCATGCAGAATTCTCGAGCCAGCATTCACAGGGTATGTCGGCGATTGTTGGCACAAACATCGTGAGTGCCGTCCTTGAGACGCTGCTTTAGCGGTCCCGACTGCCTCGTTGGCGCGACACAGGTATCGAGCAGTCGATATACACAAATTGCTGGTTTGGCGCAGGCCGTCAAAGTGGCAAGGTAGGACGTTGCATCCGCAGCGCAAGGTGAGCAGCAGTGCACTAGTCCGTCAAGCATTTAATCGCACTTTGGCGGACCCCAAAAGTGAGGGAGCATGATCTTTAGAATTAATTATGCATGCTGTGCCGTATGAAGATGGAACAGATTCATCGCCAACAATGACGTCATCGTCGGCAAGGACAGTCCAACGAAACGGAGGAGCCCGCTAGCAGGACGTGCAAATAGCTATTGTTTCACGAGGAGAAGCCGTTCGTTCAACTTGCGACCCCTTTGCATGTTCTTCGTCATCATGAGGAGGAATGAGAATTAAAGAGACCGGGCGCAGGAGGACTGGAATGCACTGGCTGCAATGCTGACCTGATAACAACCGTACTGGATGTGGTACCGTGGACACCATTACGGTATCCACAACTTGTAATCCCGACTGCCCTGGCACCTTGCACGTCCAGCTCAGCCTAATTACTGGGCACCTGCGCCCTAACCCACGCCGCGAAGTCTCCTAGATTCCTCGTCTGGATATATACCGTCCCTGGCCCCGTGAAACGACACACAAACCCCTCACCACTCTTCATACTATGCATCGCACTCCCACCCGCCTTCTCGATCCCATACTCGCAGTTCCATGCCACCAAATGCCCATTATCAACAACATGCTGCTCCCCAGCCTGCAGCTCGATCGTGTCGATTGCTCCATACGATGTCAACCACGCCATGCCTTGTCCAGACATCACGTACACGAACATATCCTCACCACTGAAGAACGTTTTACCTAGACCTTGCGCTTTGGTGTCCTTCATCACCCCAGCGGTGGAGGCGAGGTAGGCGTCTTTGCCCACCATCCATGGTCTTCCATTGTTGCTCGTCTGTGAGATGGGTAGGGTCACGATGTCACCCATGAGCGTGGGGGCCAGCGCTACCGTACCCGGGCCGGCAAAGGAGGCTTCCGCCATTTGGCCTCCAGTGAACATTTTGCGAAAGCTGAATTTGATGGCGCCTTGGAGGGTGATGGAGGGGGACATGTGGATCATGGCGCCGGGCTTGGACTTTAGGACTTCGCCTGGTGGGAGGATGATGCTGAGAATCGAATTTGTGTTTCGATGCTTGATTGTCCACGATAGGGATTGGTAGGAGCCCGAGTCACTAGTTTCTGAGGTTTGCTGAGCTTGGATACCTCCTTGATATTGTGCTGGCGGCTGTTGATAGGCTCCATATTGCTGGCTGGGCTGTTCGGGGTAACCTTGTTGCTGGCCATAGTATTGTTGCTGTGGTTGAAAACCCTACTGGTGCGCATATGGCTGTTGCTGGCTGTAGCCTGTACCACTAGTCAGAACGTGTGATGTTAAGTAATTGACATCGTTGCATTGACCTTGCTGGTAATTCTGATCTTGGTATGCCATATTTGATCTGGTGTCGATGTCGAACGTCAAGCAAGACGATTCCGGAATGTTGCAATGGGCAATGGCGGCCCCTTTGCGATGAGAGCAGTATCTTCTTTATATGTCATCTTGTTGTTGTTCATTATTTTGACGTCTGTTTGGCTGAATGATCTGCTAACACAGCCTCACAGCTTTTGGTTGATAGCAGACATGTGATTGGTCCAGAAGGCGCTAGCTTGCGGCTGAGACGTGAAGCAAGGAAGGATCAATGCTCGCTTCAGCTGAACATGCGGCGATGGAACGTCTGGCGGCCGCAGCATGCGCCTCTTCGTTGGCAAGGAATAGCGATAATGTCAGACGCATCCTGAAATTGGACAGCCTGATGACCCATAGCCACGTTCACTGTTACACAAACAGCGTTTCCACATTTTGGAAGCTGCAGTCATGCAGTATATCTAGATTGATCTTCTTCTTCGACTAAGTGCAGACCAGACGAGCGCACCTAGAACACCCAGCCCCGAACGCCATCGCTAATTCGACATCAAAAACGACAAAGTCCTCTCCTCGCTTTCCTCTCCCTACTCCTCCATGCCCCTCCACACACCAACCTGCACAGCATCAGGTCTATCAACCAGCAACTCCACGCTAAATCGCTCCTCCTCTTGCTCTGAGCTCACATACATCCTATCCAGCACCAGCCACAGATCCCCTCGCCTGAGATCTTCCGGGCGCAGCTGCTGATCCTCAGTCCGGATTCCACCCGCACTATTGCTGAACTCACCACCACCAGAAGCTACAAGAATCCTCCGATGGTCGCCACGACCCTGCTCAATTGACAGCCGAACGAGGGAACGATTGTTGGAACTGCGCTGAGCGCCAATGCTGGCAGTGTCGAGGTACCGGGCGACAGCGTACAGATTGACGAGCTTTTGCGGCACAATAGGAGCCGCTATGCGTGTTTGCTGGCTCTTGAACCCGATTGCGCTGAGCTCTAGGCGGAGTCGACCAGCGCCTTCTCGTGGAAGCAGGACAACCCGATTCGGCATGCTGGACTCCACGTGGAGCGTAAAGTCTGCGATCTGGCCTGCCTCGAAGGTGCTGCAGATGATGGTGTACTGTCCCGGATCAATCGCGCCGACCTCTGCGACACAGCAACCACGACGGTAATCTTTGCTATCTGTAATGATATCTCGCTTGGTGATGGCATGAACGCGCTTCCCTCCACTGTGTACCAGCTTGACGTGCACGTGCAGCTCGTCCTTGGCCGTCTCGAGTAAGATGCTGATAGCTGTCCTGTGTGAGACCGCAATGGTAAATTGCGGATTTGTCGAATAGAAAGGGCTGTGCGCGTTGCCACCAGCTGTCTCGCTTGTCCATCCCGCAGTGAGCGTGCTGGCGTACGCGTAGCGCTGCTTTGCTTCACCCAGCTCTATAGGTGAGTGACTGAATGCCGAAAGGGTAAAGGTGTGTCTGGCGATTGTCAGATCCTCCTCGATGGGCACAATTGTGTATGTCTCGCCGGCCTTGCACCCCTGGAGTTGAAGCAGAGTCTGCGGGCTATCAACAAGGTATGAATTCTCGATCGCCTTTTCGCGGAGCAGCATTCGATGGCCTTGCGCCGAGAATGCAGCAAGCTGGATATGTCCGTTGATATCGATGAACTGTCGACCAGACTCAATCTGCTCGGCAGTAGCGTGCTCAGGTATGTAGTTTCTGAAGTGACGCCAGAGCAGAATCCAGATCTTGCCACCTTCGCTGGCGGTGATGGTAAACTGCGGGCGCTGGTAAAGGCTAGCGAACTTGCCACGAGGCTTCATCACACCATCAGGTAAGGGTTGCAGATCCCACTCGAAGTGGTAGTCTTGTCGGTGGGCAAATAGGCCAGGGTGCCAATTGAGGTAAATGGACTCGTAATGCTGGATGATATTTTCAAGGTCCATCCAAAACGTGCCTGGCGACAGCTGAGAGTCCGCATTGAGCAGATCGCGTGTTGATTGCACAGGCTCCATGTCATCGCCGAAATCAATGAGTGACTCTCCCGGGAGCGGTCTGCTTAAAGCAGAATCGACATCTTGTTCCTGTTTAAATCGTCCACGCCAGCTTGTGCCCTCGCACCATGGATTCTTGATGAGCATCAAGCGTTGACCATCGATCTCGCGCAGATCAAGCACAGCGTAGTCATGCTCGCCGGCCAGACCAATCTCTCGCTCTGCCTTTGGTGACATCTTTCCCGTACCCATGGTGATCAGGACATTGCCAAACTCGAACGCCTCGATGACCCGTTTCCAGAAGCCATCTGGCTCAAACTCTTCGGATGATAGAAAGATCTGCTCAGGTATCCAGCCACTCAGAATCCAGAGGTCGGTACCGGAGTTGCTGCCAGGAAAGTCATAACCTCCTCGTATCTTCAGATATGCCTTTTCGATGAGTGCTGGCCAGAGCAAACCAGGATTGTGACGGTCAACCACGTGGATGACTCGGTTATTGTTGCTAACAGGTAGACGGTCATCTACAATAACGTTGCGATAACAGCCATTGAAGTTTAAGCGCACGATATATTTGCCGTTATCGGAGAATGTCGGTCTCTGACTTGCCTCATCGTACGGGTGCAGTACGCTTGATAGCAGAGACGGGTGTCCTCTCTCAGCTCGGGCCACGCCAGCAGCTAGCGAAGCCACAACGGAGCAGTCGGTGGCAGCATCCTGGACCAGGTCCACTCTGCGGCTGGCGGTCATTTGAGGTCCAAGGTTGACTCTATCACCCGGAAACCAGGAAGGTGGCGGCAAGGCATCTTGTGGGCGCTGCCAGCTGTCAAAGACGCTTTCTTGGAATTCTGATAGGGTGAGCTCGACATCGTCTCTAGTGCAGAGACAGTCAGCTTACAAAAGAAAGAGGATAAGAAAGTTTTCCCAGCATTGACCTACTCATACAGTGCCTGGCCAGGCCGGAGCTTGAACTCATCAGGCTCAGGTGCCTTGGTCCAAGGTGGAAACTTGGTGTTGTTGAGGAAGCCGGCATGCAACAGCAGAATCTTTTCCTTGGTGGGAGGTTGCCGGGTCGACACTGGCTGCTTGAGGATACGAGTGGTTCTTGCAAATGGCTGCACGGCTAGTTTGCTCGTCGTAGTTGGGAATGACGGCAAGTTGAGTGCCGCCCGCCAATCCTGGCTTTGCTTCACTCTCTCACCTTGCGCTAGAAGCTGCTTGAAGAGAGTAGACTGCTTCGCCTTCTCGTTCGGATCTGTCGTGAGCTTCAGCGCTTTCATACAGGTTTCGGCATCTTTGATTATCTGGTCCACCGCTTCTTGCTTGCTCATGGGTAGTGGTCTGTTTCCATTGTCAGTCTTGTCGTGCGCATACCCGCCTCCCAGCGAGTTCATGCTATCGCTTCAGTTGTGACCAGTCTCAAGCAGTACAGGGACCTGAGGTCCGGAGATCAAAAGGCACAACAGAGGGCAGCAGTGCAAGTTAGTGGCAGGAACGTCCAGAGTGAGTCCAGGGGCGCCTTTTTTTGACGAGTCCAGTATCAGCCAGGAATGTGCTTAGCAGACGCAACAAACACTTCCAGGCTTACGCCCGTTGTAGGAGAGTCGAAGATGTCGTGGTATGCTTTAAAGTCGCACCTCAGCCTCCACAATAATCTCACATGCCTACATGCACGCTGTCCGAGCGCACGGTCCACGGCCGGACTTGGGCGAGAGTTCGCCGGCAGCGTTTGATCAGTACAGCCGAGGTCCATAGCCAGAATGCTGCTACCGAGATCCTAGCACACTCCGTCGCCATGACGGCCTTCTTGCTGCGATGTAGTGCAATACTGTAGGTTTCTATCCAAAGCATTGGTAGGGCAGATAACATTGTCATGAGGATTTGAGGGAACCACAGCGCGTTCTACTCACATAACAGAGCTCCCGACGCCGCGGGTCCATCTACAAGCTCCAGGCCCTCGGGTACAGTAACGATAAAGATATCCTCGATCGCCGAAGACAGGTAGTCACATACCTTCGCCATGGCCGCCCTCTCCAAAACCGAAGTCCCACCCTGGGGCCTCGCCGTCGCCGGCGCAACCGGCGCCGTCTTTGCCAACGCCCTCGTCTACCCTCTCGACATCGTCAAAACCCGCCTCCAAGTCCAGGTCAAGCACAAGCACCTCGAAGCCGACAAGGTCGACCCGCAGACCGGTGCCCCCCAAAAACACTACACGGGAACATGGCACGCGATACTCTCCATCATGGAAGACGAAGGAATCGGCGGTCTATACTCCGGCATGGCAGGTGGTCTGCTGGGAGTCGCCAGCACAAACTTCGCATACTTCTACTGGTATTCGACGGTCAGGACGCTGTATTTGACGAAGATTAGTCAGGGTAAGGCGCCCGGGACTGCGGCGGAATTGAGCTTGGGTGCGGTCGCGGGTGCGTTGGCGCAGTTATTTACGATTCCGATTTCTGTGGTCACGACGAGGCAGCAGACGCAGCCGAAGGGTGGGAAGAAGAGCATGCTTGCGACGGCGAGGGAAGTCACGGATGGACCAGATGGTGTCGCAGGCTTGTGGAGAGGTTTGAAGGCGAGTTTGGTGCTTGTGGTGAACCCGGCCATCACGTACGGAGCTTATGAGCGATTGAGGGACGTGATGTACCCAGGCAAGACGGCGTTGGCGGCGCATGAGGCTTTCCGTAAGAAACTCCTCCTAGTAGTCTCACACTGTAACAGGTACACCAATACTGACATCTGCTAGTCCTCGGCGCCCTCAGCAAAGCCCTCGCGACAATCGCAACCCAACCCCTCATCGTCGCCAAAGTCGGCCTGCAATCGCGGCCCCCGCCCGAGCGCAACGGCAAGCCCTTCCACTCCTTCATCGAGGTAATGCAGTACATCATCAAGCATGAAGGCCCTCTCGGCCTTTACAAGGGTGTCGCACCACAGATCCTCAAGGGTCTGCTGGTACAGGGTATCTTGATGATGACGAAGGAGAGGGTAGAAGTGTTGTTCATTCTGCTCTTCAGGTATTTCAGGAAAGTCAGGGCGGAGAAGTTGGAGAAGCTGGCAGAGATTGCTGCGAGGAAGGTGGATGAGGCCAAGGGCCAGGCGACGCAGGTGATGAAGGCATGAGGTGTGGGATTATAGAAAGGGGTGGCTGCATGATGTGGATTACTGGACACGGCAGGGTCATTTGCGTGATTCGATATCTTGTATAGCGAGCGGGCGTTTCGTGATGGTTATTGAATGGCCATTCGTGGTAGGACTTGCTGCCGCTGATGCTTTGATCTGAGGGGTATATACATTGTACATGATCGACTTGCTTTGAGATGAAGAAGAAAGGGGCAGCGTGTCCGCTCTGCCAGGTGTATGCTGTTGGGGACGTACGCCTTTGGTATCCGCATCTGTGTCGCTGTTCGAGGCCGGCCAATTGTCTCATTTACCTCCCGTCTTGACCTTCTCCTCCAGCCCCTTGACGTAGCCTTCTAATCTCTGGACTGCAGATTGTAGCGCCTGTAGCCCAAGAATCAGCATAAAGTTCGCACAAGCCTACGTATGAGCCTGGGCGACCAAGGACGTACGTAAATATCCTCCGTCAGCAACTCATTCGACACCTTGTACTCATCAATCACATAGTAGTACAGGCCTCCGCCCGCCAGCGCCGTGCCGAGGAGGAAACCAAATAGCCTAGACCACCAAACCCAATGTATTAGCATATCTCCTTCCCTTCTCCCCTTCCCTGTGCAATGTGGTGTGACTTACGTCCCCCTGAAAGCCCCCACCGGCCTCTTCGTCGTCGCGACCGGCGCCACAGGCTCGGCGCATCGCCTCGAGCTCGTTTGGAAGGATCGCTGCAGTATGCTAGAAGAGCGGATTGGGATGGCCGAAGCGGGTCGCGCGAAGGCGGTCGTGAGGAGCCGGGAGGCCATGTTCAATGGCCCAATGGTACTAGAGAGGAGGGAAATGGATTTCTTCTGTCGTTTGCGGTGTTATCTGGTGGTGCTGCTAGTCGTGTAGAGAACGTGATGTGTCAGCGACGATTGTATGGGCTTGGAGTGGTCAGGTGGATTGACGTGTGAGCTCCAGCTCGCGAGACGGAGCTCGGACGCTATTTGGTTTCCCCGGCTTTTGCTGGCTATGTCACGCAACGACGACAGCTGCTATAGAAGAGGTACATTGATTACGATGACGCGTATCATGATAGTAACACAATGTCCATCATGGTGACTTGCGAATAATCTATACCCATAATCAACATAAGCTTACAGGCCCATCTCTTTCTTCCTCCTCCCTTGCGGGACTTCTTTTACAAACACATGGTACTGCTTTGCATTAGCTGCCCATCCCAGCGCCCAGAATGCCGGCCCAGCCATCCTATAGGTATCACAACGCCCACTCATCCAGCGCCTCGTATTCCCAGCCATCCCTGATTCATCCTGGTCGCCTGAAAAAATGCGCCTCAGTATTTAGGACCCAATCATCCAAACTCCACGTATCCTTATCATCAAACAACAGATAGAAATACTTCAACGTCTCCGCAATCCAGAAACTCTCCATACTGTCCTTCAGATCCGGCGCCGCCTTGGTCACATCATCAATCGCCGCATTCCCATACAATGCCCTAGTATAGCTATCAATCGCCTCAAACATCTCCCATCCAGCATCCCGCCAATGCTGCTCACCCGTGATGCGATACATATAGAACACAGACTCAATGGCTTCGGGCCGAAGAATGTAATTGTGTGCGTTGACTCTCAGGAAACCAGGAGGCAGGCGATCGTCGGCGATTTTGGCCTTCACGAACTCTTCGTGGCTGAGGGGCGCTTTGGGTTGGTAAATTTGGTTGGTGGTGCTGTGGGTTTCGGTGTAGTGCAACTGCTCGAGGTCTGAAGAAGTGCGTGATGGTGCATTGGCAACGGGTTGATGTGTCGTGGTGGACGGCTTGGCGTACGGACGCGCGTGGTAGTCACTTGCGACATAGCCATCCTTTCGGATTCCGTCCGCCTCTGCTTCGTTCAACAGCGTCGCAGCGTCGCGATCGAGGTCGTCAATCATGTTGCTCCGTTTCTCATACTTGTTTTCTGTAGCGACCGTTGACTTAGCTGCGACTGCATTTGTCTTCGGACGGGCGGCAACTGCAGCGGTGTCCGCACTGACAGACAGAGGAATCTTTGTCCTCGAGTCGGCCAATGGATCAAGCTCTTTCCAATATGCTTTTTCATCCCACTGGCACTCCTTAGCAGTCAATCCTTTACATGCCATGGCCGTGAAAATTTCCGGCATGATACCGGTCGTCGTCGAATTGTAGCCCCATACACAGCCGTCAGTCAGCTTCCTGCCAATCTCTACATCGTCCGGCCTGTCAAAGATCTTTCCGCCCATGGCGAACATGCCGCCAGCAAAGCAGGTCAGGTGCTCGCTTTTTGCTTCGAATTTATGTCTGTATTCCCCTGTCGTCTGGTTGACAAGGACTTTGAGTTCTCCTGCGATCAGTATGTCCAAATTCTCGGGCGTCATGGGACGTGCCATGAGATGCTCAATTGCAGTGTTCGCAGAGTACTCGTACATGGTCCGGTATTGTTCAACCAGTCCACCGAGTAAGAGGTATTCTTTTGGCAGATACTCGTACGTAGAGTCACTCTGTCCACCGAGTGTGAAAGTTTCCATGCCAAACTCTGAGGTTGACGCAAGGCCCTGCGGTATGCACACATCCTGTCCGGTTCTTGTGTCCTCGCGCAGTTCCTGCTTGTGCTGCGTCGAGTTTGTAGGTGCAAGGAATTGCTTTTCATTACTCGAGAGGTGGTCGAGTTGTCGCTTAGCTTTGACTTTCGTTGAGCCAAGACCATGGTCAACAACATCCACATCCGATTTGTGGTCGACACTGCCATCATTCGGAGGATTGTGATTTCCAATAAACTTGCTAGCGCTTGGCGTTTCACTGCTGTCGAGCCTCCCCGCCGCCGCCATGTTTCCCTTGGGTCGTGTCCAATGCTCGGATGTGTCTGCAGGCCCCGGAACCTTCTCTTGATCATTCTGTCTCACAGGCTCTGCGGCCTCCATCACGCCATTGCCACCCGGCACGAGTTGCTGTGTCCTACTACTGCCAATAGGTCTGTCATATGCCATCTGCGCTGGTTTCTGGCACCCGCTGGCATCGAGCGCAATTGGCCACATCCCCGGAACGCGAGTATTGTTTTGCCACACTTCGAAGGCGTCCGTGATCCGTGCAATAGCATCATAATATTTCGGCTCGCCAGTCAGCTGTGCTAGACGAGTGAATTCGACGCTCAGGCTGCCAAGCTCTGCCAGTACTACTCTACTGCCAGCACGATGCGGTTGTGACGAAAATGTCGACTTCCAGCGGTAAAACGTTTGTGGCATGCGGTTAGGCGTGTCGAACGCGGCGTACAATATCTCTGCAAGCTGGACAGCCTGATCAAGCAGGACCTGATACTTACTCTGCTTGCCTGAGATGTCGTACGCAGCCACCAAACCTCCCAGATACCGGATTACGGTCTCAAATAGGGGAATGTCTGATCGCGGGGAAGTAGTGAAGTCGATCTTTCGCACAGCTTCAACAGCCTCGTCAAAATCTTCAATCATGCCCATTATCCACAGCGTGTCCAATGAGTCCACTAGCGTTGCACCCCAACCATTGAACGGGTTGTGCTGCCCGCCAGATATTGGCTTCACTTCATCCGCACCGAACGCAGCGTCTCTGTACCCATTCCAGGCATGACTGGTGGCAGCTCTGATGATGGCCAGCCTTTCATTGTCTGCCTTGCCTGCGTCTGTACCCTGATACTGAATCTTGGGAATGGCCTTGGGAGAGCCAGTCGGAAGTGGGATGGTCGAAGAGATGGGAAAGTGTTCTGGCTCTTTAGTCCAATGTATCTGGCCGTGAGTAGTGCTGAACGTTGGGAAGAGCTTGCGTGCATCTTCAGCCTCTGTTGGCAGAACCTGCTGCGGCCTCTTGTCGTCCAGTAATGCTGGGACTACTGGGCGGCCAGTGGTGGCAGGCACAAAGGCAGGGCTTGAGCTCGACGTGCCTTCTACCTCAGCTTCCAACACCGGAGCAATTCTTGTGGGCGCATGTGTAGGCTTGGGGATCGCTTGATCAGCAGCTACGGCTGCAGGTGGACTTGTGGTAGGTGCGGCCTGGGGCTTCTGCTGCTCTTGCGGCTTCCTCAACACCGCGCCGCCGCCAACCACCTGCTCTGCTACAACACTTCCATACTCTTCTACCTGCGCTCTTTTGAAGTACACGAACGCGACGATAACGAATACGAACAGGAGGGCAATATAGCGGACCCGCCGACGTCCCGGCATCATGGTCTGCTCACGGCCTCCCGTGAAGTCGTGCCAAATAGAGAATGACGACGAATAGCGATACTGAAGGAGCGACAGCTCATCGTGAGAGCAACGAGCCTTGGAGCGGCTTGACACGAAGGAGACTCTTGGCGGCCTCGGCCCAGTACTTGGCATAAGAGTCGCGTGTGCCCGGCTTTTGCTTAATGAAGATTGATGGACTTGATCGGCGGTTAATTTCTGCAGGGTCTACGCCTGCGGACGGAGCGCGCCATCCTTGTGGAGGCGGGGCATGGGTTTTCCGTTTTGCGGATATAGCTCCGTACCTGTGCTATATCTGGTCGTGAATGATCAAAGTCGTGATTGTGATAGCCGTAGTCTGTAGAGCACCCAATCCACATGATGGAACAGTGTCTACGGTCTCGAGCTCGTAGTCGCAACGCCTTCTCTGATCCGAGAGCTTCACTGATCCTAGAGCTTCAAAACTGCTTCCTGGGTTGTCATAAGCTACTCACGAGCTCTACAGTCCGTGACTTCAACTCGACCTACAGGTTATCTTGATTTCAGCGACTCAAGTCATGTCAAAGTACGAGAGCGTGTCGGTGCGTTGCTCCATGACTTGCGGTGTGAGGATGCGAACGGGCGAAGCCGCGAACATCAAAATGACACACGCCAAGATGACAAGAATAGGATTGTTTAGCTATAACGCTATCTGCCTTGTCATATCGCGCGGCGCCTGGCGGTTTCGGAACCACCCACACAAGCCTCTACTAGTCCCACCAGAAATACGACCACATCGACCATCGCTCGAGTACCCATGCAGCAGCCAAGACACGCAGACCACAACTTTCTCTCGAAGTAGTAGTCTACTGCTCGCTTGCAGGATGGCGAGGTGGGACCCATCAACGCAAGGCACGTGAAATGACCTGTACACCTAAACATAGCAAGATCGATATAGTTGAAAGCATAACGATGTAGTCCCGAACCTGATACTGACCTCGTGAGGCAGAAAAGTGGTCCTCTTCGTGAAACGATGTCACGGCAGCGTGACATTCATGCTATGTATACCGAGTTTGGAACCTTCAGGCGGAGCCCAAATATGACTTCACGCTCTAGCACAGACCCAAAGAAAAAAATATAAAAGGACTACTTGAAGCCACCGACTTCGATTTCTCATCCAACAGAAGACTACCGACAGAAGCAACCTCCAGTCCAACAGCCACAGTACTCCAGCTCCTACAGCAAACAACCAGGACCCAGCTACTTTTCCATCAACCAAAATGAAGTTCACCACAGCAGCCCTCACCACCATCCTCTTCGGCGCCTCTGCCCTCGCCGCCCCATCCACGCCAGCCAAACGCCAAGACAGCGTAGAGTACGACATCGTTGGCTTCGGCGAGCGCAAATACGACGGCGTCAACATCAATACCGTCTACTTCAACATCACCGCCACCAACGGCGCTCCCTCAACTTCGAATGCTCTAACTACGACCCGGCCACTGATGCCGCGTCCGAGAACTTCGAGGCCGGCCACGTCTACCAGTGCGGCAAGAACAGCTTGTTCTCCTTCTCGTTCACTCCGGGGAATGGCACGACTGACACGAATGCCGACTTGAACTTGTGGCAGGAGGTCTCCGAGAACAAGACTTATGTCGGGGAGGTGAAGTTTGAGGAGCCGGTTTGTCATGCTGGGGGGTCGTCGGCGAGTGATGAGGTTTGTTCGGCGCTTGACACTTATGAGATCTGTATGACTGTTGCTGGGTCTTCGGGCTATTAGGGGGATAGTGTGTGAGAGGAGTAAAGAGGACGGTGGTTGATGCCTGAGATGAGAGGCATTGGGGTGCTGCATGTCTGCGGCTGAGACTTATTCTTTCGTTGAGATATTGAACACGATCGTTACAATGGGCGGATGCTCCTTACCTTGTATCATAGAGTAGCAGCCTTCTTGCAAAATGACGACAGGATTAGCATCTCTTTTGTCCTGTGGATTGCGGTCTATGCTTCGACAACCTTCGCTTCTTGAGCATCACTAGCATTTTCAGGGACAGCGGCCTCAACAGCCTCGACCTCGCCACTCCCACTTCCCGCAGTCTCAGGAACTTCTACTCCATCAGCAGCTTGCTCACCATCCTCGACATCCTCATCTTTCGCATCAGTCTCATCTTCCTCACCTCTAAGCTTGCCACCTTTCCTCTTTGGAATCACCTTGATGAACGCCTCACCCCATTCGCCGCACTCCAGCCACCTGACCATAATCTCGTTCACATGATTCGTTGCCAACACCTTTCGACTGCTCATCTCCAGGTAATCTCCAATAGGCAAACGCGCAGTTTTGACACCGTTCTGTCGTGCGCGCTTATAGCAAATACCTTTTTCTCGATTCTTGTCGACCAGTCCACCAATGATGTAAGTGCTATATGGTTTGAGCTCTGTAAGTGTGTTGTTGGATTCTGAAGAAAGGTAGACGACTTCTGCTTCGTCTTTCAGCTTGGCGAGTGAAGTCTCGTCTAGGTCTGCATACTTGGCGAAAGGGCCACAGAGCTTTCCACCGGTTGCCTCGTTGGCCATCCATTCCTTCGCTTGCTCGGATGCTTCGACAAAGTCACCATCCAGGAACCTCATCCCTCTCCAGTGTTTATAGTGGCTCAAGATGTTGTCGAACCGTTCTCGCAGCTTACCCAGAAAGGAGCAGACAGTCAGATGGGCTCTGAAAGGTGCTCCCTTGTTGTCGGAGTAGCATCTGGTGATCTGGCTCGCCAACGATATTCGTTCGTTGTCACGCATCAAGTCATCGAAATCACAGTCGATAAGAAAGGTGATCGGCAATTGCACGCCTTGTCTTGGCGGCTTCTTTGGTTGCTCTTGATCGCCATTTTCAGCAATTTCTTGCTGCCTTGCTGCTCGTTTTCGTTCACGCTTGGCTATCGTCTTTTCTTTGCGGATAATCTTGCGTTCGTCGCGTTTTGACTCCCATTCTTGCTTCTTGCGGAGCTTCTTGAGTTGGTTTTTGGACATTGGCGGACCGTCCGTGACGACTTCTCCAGAGTTGGCAATGGGTGCTGTCTCTCCGGGTGGTGGAAGGGCATCATCGGTCGAACATACATCTTCATGCTGGTCCCTTTGAATTTTGGGTTCTGCCACAGTCGCAACATCTTCATCCAAACCTTGCTGCTCAAATGTGGCCTGCTGATCTTCGGTACCGCCGCTCAGGGACGCTCGGGATGAGTCTTCTGGTTTTGCTCCTGTCTCCAAAGGTGCGACTGCCTCTTCGGACCGAAACTCGCCATCATGGCTCAGCTTGCGCATTTTGGCAGGCCTTTCGTCCTGCTCCATTTTCGATCTCTACCGCGCAGGACATGGATCGACCAAAAGTTCAGAGCACATGCCAAAATTTAAAGGCCGATATCATGACTCAGTGACGGGACCACCCGCTTACCTCTGGCTGTCGGCATTGGCTCAAGCACCGCGACCTCACTGCCAAAGCTCCATCGCCCATTGCGACACCACGATCTGACCTGTCATCTCCGCTTCTCTCGATCTCAACAACACCGCGAAGATGCCTCAGGACATGCCGCCCACGGGCGGCTACGAAGCCGTCCAATATCGACGAAACCTGCCAGTCCGTGGCTTCAGACCTGCATACTACCTCCTCGCTGTTGGCGCGATCTGCACATACGGCTTCTACAGAGCTGGTCAAGGCATCAGGGAACAGAAGTATGGCAATAGATATACCAATCAGGAAGGAGCGAAGTGCTGACACATCGGGACAGCGAGTTGGCGCGAGAGAAGATGTGGTCGAGGATACACTTGATCCCGTTATTGCAGGCTGAGGAGGACCGCGACATGGTGAGGAAGACTTTGGCGCAAGGTGCGATGGAGAAGGAGTTGATGGGGCAAGAGACCAAGATCTACAACTCAGATCGGTGGGCGGATATCTGGGAAGCTGTAGATCGTAAGGAAGTTGCTGACACAGTACAGGTTTGTTCGGCCGACGTATGCTGTTACACCTTCAACCACCACGAAGTAAAGGATGTTATGGCCAGGGTTTCAAGATCATGCTCCTTGTATATACCTTCTATGGCGTTGTGGCGCACCGCGGACTGCCAAACAATGCTAACATTCACACATCTAACTCGTTCCCTGACTGCTGGTCTGGCACACAGCTGTCGACTCCATGCTCGCATACGGATGTTATGTTGAGTTGAGCACTGCTGCTGACTTGAATCTCAGTCTCGGTCGGATGCTCATGACTAGATCGTACCAGTCTGTCCTTCTCACCAAGCAGCATTGACAAGAGATCTACCACAAAGTTCTGGATCCTGCTCTGCACCTCATTGAAGGCGCTGCCTTTGTGTGGATTGGCATGGCAACTTCTATTATATTCCATCGTTATCATCGAACTGACGACAGCATGCTGGTCTCAGTGCTTCCTTGATGGACGCTTTCACTACGCCATACAAAAGGGCCCGCCGATACGACGCAAGTGGTCTCGTTTCGCAGCAACCACTAAATGAGTCAAAACAACGACAGTCAGACCAATTAACGTCAGCCATCTCGACTACCGGAACATGCCAATTCCAAGGGCATGCACGACTTCAAGCATATCCAAGATGTCAAGAAGAGAACCCTGATCCAACGTAAGGATTGCGCCGATTTCATCATGACGCGTCTTCAGTGTAATGATGCGCTGGACATCCTACCAGACCACATCAAGAACAAGGAGGAGGTAGTGAAGAAAATATTCACCGACAACAGCACGAACATGTGCCAACATTTAGCAGACCTGGCTAGAGTGCCCTGCATGTCTCTGGAACGAGCTCACCAATTCATCAATATGGCAACATTCAATCGCAACTTTGCTGGCACTGATGCATACTTTTGCGAAATGGATGCGAAGAGAGCTGTCGAATTGGCTTGGGAAGAGCATGGCTATGCTAAGGCGGTCGGTTGGGAACTTGGCAAAAAGGGGGGTCCGGCGCAAGCAGCCGAGCGTCGACTATCCGGCATGGGACAAGGAAGGAGCAGCCACGGTGATGGTGCCTCTGGCCATGCGACTAGTGCCACTAGCAGACGTGGAACGCAGCGCCATAATAGCGGAGAAGTGCCACTGCAAAGCACGGCAAAATGAAATGTTGCAATGGAAGGAAGAACAAAAGCTCTTACCTGTGCTTCGATTCATAAGGTCCCGGTCAATTTGAACATTAATGTCAAGCTTGCAGGCGTTTCTTGTTGCTGGCCTAACACTCTGTGGAGGATCAACAGGTGAAAAGTGTAAAGACAGTCGGTGCATGTGTGCCCGAATGTCAAAATGCAATGCAGGACTTTGCTAACCTGCTGACAATACGTGGCATGTCTCGTGGTCTCACATGCATTGCGGTCTCGATGTTCAAGTCAGCATGATCTTCAATGTCTCGGTTCAGGTACGTTTTGGTAGCCCGCCATCGCCAAAACAGTCTCGACTCATCGAATACGGTCAACACCTGACTTAGCATCAGGATGTCTTGCCGACCAAAACCGTCTCAAGAGCGGGCGCATACACTCAAAATAGGTCGAACCGACTCAGTATGCCTATTCAAAAGGCCGGCCAATTGCCCTGTGTCCCTCCTTGCGTCAACATTATCGAATTACAAACTCAGATCAAGCATCAAAAATTGGCACGAATACGGACATTACACCAAAATCCCCAGCGCTGCAACTCATCTCATTTGCGGTTCGACCCTGCAATACAACAAAACACAACATGAGTGATAGACCCGATTCTTCCCGCAAGCGCCCTGCTTCTGAGCAAGCCCAGCCGGGCCCATCTCTTCGCTCACGCCGCGAGTCTGATGATCCTACGCTCAGATCTCCAGGTAAGCCGATATCCATCCACAACGGCAATGGTGACGAGGTCGACTCCCAAGCTTTAACGGACCTGATCTCACGCCTGAGAAGCAAGAGCGACGTGAGCGTCTCGTGAATAGTATCAGCCGATACTGGCCTGGAGAATCAGAGCATAACTGGTTGCTACTCAGGTTGCGAAACGTGGCTACGCCCAAGAATCCGCTGGATTGGGATACTCGAATGCTGAACTATCTCAATAAGCTGGCGGAGGCGACTCGCGGCGACATGTTGCGGGCGCATGGTCTTATGGAGCGAGCGGTGAGAGACAGTCGTGGATCCTTCATCGTAACGGGGGATCTAAAGAAAGCCGCGGACTGGGCTGCTGAAGAGAATGAATCTCGACGGTCGTCCGAAATTAGTGGAGTCGTTTCAGCAGATGAGCAGCAAAATCAGCAGCAAGCACAGAACCCAGAGGCGTCACCAGGTGATGACGAAAATGTGGCCCAGTTGGACGCGCAGCCTGGCTCCTCAGCGCCAATGCAGTCGCCAGCTCTTGCACAACAAGCGCAAAGCATGCTATCTGCACCTGATATCGATAGAGTCGCCATTACGCCCGACGACGCGGCCTCGACTGCGCAGGAAAGCAGGGCTGACCAGTCCGAGGCGACCGCTGATCGTCACAGTGGGAATGTGCTGCGTATGACGGGGAGACTAGAGTACCAGGCGGTAGCGTCGCAGCCTCTGCGGACTGTTGGCATTGGCTCGACGGATATAGTATCCGACGGCCAGCAGCCACGAGAAGCCGGACAAACAGTAGCACAAGTTGCGTGGGAGCTAACCTCCGATGCTCGTGGTGTCCTGATCGTTGTCGGCTTGCCCAACGAAGCTTTGGCACAGTTGTGTGCAGCCACCAGGCGTCAGCCAAGCGAAGGCGAAGCGCAGGGTCGGAACGGACAACCGATCACTGTTTTGTTTGGGAAGAAGGAGTGATGCATGCGGCAGGGTGACTGGCTCAGGGAGATATTTAAGGTAGCAAAGGGTAGGCAAGGAGCATGAGCGGATGCCATTTTACGCGTTGTGCTTAGGTTGAGATTTGGCGTTCATATCTCATATGCACGAGTATGCTCGAAATTTCGCCCAGACTGGCCTGGACACATACGTATATTAACATAGCTCGATCAACTGCTGGTTCTTTCTTTCTAGAAGTACAATACAGGCTCATGGACATGACTATCAGAGACATCATGAAAGCATACAACGACGACGAGACAATGAAGCAGCGTATTTGACAGCCAGCACATTCGAGATGCCCACACGCCTGAACCGACACAAACAAGACAGACCAAAACGAAGCCTATATCAGGAGTCCCGCATCAGTACGAGAATGACACTTTCTTTCCAACCCATCGTGCCAGACCACTGCGCTATCCCAGAGTCAATGAGCAGCCTTTCACAACGGAGGGATCAAGAGACAAGGCATTCAGCAACCGGTGATGGCGACAATGGAGGAGAGTTTCGGGCTACGTCCGATGCATTGGATGCAGGAAGACCGTTGAATAAGACGAGAGCCTCTATATCCACAAGTGTGGTATCTCATAATGTTAAGGTACCTAGACCCATCACGATAGAAGATGATACGGAAAGCAGGAGAGACGCAAACTCGTCTGAAGTATACGCTGCAGCAGTGGACAAAGAACAGGTCCAAATTAGCGGAGAACACTGCTCCTCGGATCAGCCTCCTGCCGCGAAGGCAATGCCTGGAGACACCGCCGCATCGCGTGCAGTCAAGAAAGAAAATGAATGCCGTGATGAGACGCAACGGCCAGCGGCGCCCGCGCCAACGGCAAGGCAAGTACCAGGTGTCACGTCTACACCGAGAAATGGTTCCACGCCGCATGCTGTCGCGGCTGTCACAATGTATGATCCTGTGCCAGCCCCATCACAGGCTGAAAGGCATCACGACCAGGGACAAGCGCCAGCTGTGCGTCCGAATGAGCGACCGCACACTGGCAGATCCGCCCAGAATATTCGCTTGGTGCAACAGCCACTTGTTCAGGACGGAGCAGCAATTGCGCACAAACTCGCAGGCATTGGCTTTGACCCGCGTCGCGCGGCTTTGGTCAATAGATTGAACATGGCTCGTCATGCTCAGCTGAAGTTCGAAGCCGGTTGGGCACATCAGACGTTGGCAGCATATGATGCGATGAGAGCCTCCGGTCAGGCTGTCAGTTCTGCTAGGCGCGTCGTGAGTCAAGGCCAGGAGGACTGGAGGCAATCGATCAAACAGTGAGGAGGAGTGGTTCAGCCGCATGGCCGGAAATTGGATGTCGTTGAGAGCTGATCAATGTGTCCAGTCAATGTAATGTAGTGTAGGTAGGCCTTTAGCCTGCTAAATAATGTGACCTGATTCATGATGGCATGCTTCATGCTTCGTCAACAGAGTGTCCCGGGCGCGCATCAAGTTGACGTACCTCACTAGGAGCTCCCATCAGTCTCTATCAGGAGCCTGTCAAGTACAAGCTGACAAAGTCTGCTAGGACATTATCGGGACAACCTGAAGCGAATTATGCTAATTTTGTGTTACTCTAGCCACTTACGATGGAGCGGCGGTCTCGACTATATTGCCGACTCGCAGGTCAGCATCCTGGGAACCTGAGAGATCTATTGCTGCAATGTCTGCCAGGCTAGGTGATGGCATGCTACATGAAGCTGGTGTGTATCGTGCGATTGTGGTCCCCCATGTCCCTCGCATTGGAAGCATAGAGACCGCAGATGGTGGGCGAGCTGCAATCTGTCTGAGAGTGGGAATCTTAGATTTTAGGTGTTGAAAAGAGTATGCATCTGTCCCCAGCAGGCGGTACTGCAACAAAGTTTTGGTCCTGCAATATCGCTTCGCTGCCATGTACGGACTTGGATGAAGGATTGTGCTGTCCGAGAGTCTCCGGCTAATACGGAAGGATGCTGTTCTGACGATGAAGCGGGTGGCATGGCACCACCTCGATGAGAACGGTAAGACATATGCCGGAGTAGAGTATGATCGTGACCTTTACCTTTCGAGCCCTTACAAGAAAACAAGGTGGATTTGCGCAACACGCAGTGGTGCCGTAGAAGGTAGGAGTTCTGACATGATGGCGCTGCTGTGACCCTGTCATGAGCTTCTCGATCTTACAGGTCGCGCAATGCACAATTTTCTGCTGTATGTATACCCCTATAAGCATGAGATGCCGATAATGGTCGGCGTCATGATCCACTGCGAGATGCGCCTGCCGTTTGTGGGCGTCACTCTAATGCGAGTCAACGGATTCGGAAGGCGGCCACGACTTTTCGAAACGTCCGATGCATGGCACGCCAAGGTATCTCGCGATCTAGATGAATTGCGATAGCCGAATCGACGCTAAGATGTGAACGATCGTGGGACAAACATCCCTGCACAATTTTCGTCCCGGCTGCACAGCTCGAATCCGTGATCAAATCTGGCAGTTTTTCATTTCGCGCATATCGTGCATGCTCGGGAGTTTTATAGATCTTGGTTGCCAGCTTTGAGTTGCGGGCGGGTATCGTCTCAACGCTAGGGCGGCCTAGCCAGACTCTATTTCTTCTCTTCTCTCGCCGAGGGTGCATACATCATCCTGATTCTGGCCCGAGGCGTGTGCACGCTCTGTTATACCCTTGCACCCTCTGATCGCGGGCTATCAGGCCTGCATTCGGGACACCATGCCTCAAGAGAACAAGAAGCGCGGGCGGCGCATGAAGCGCAAGCACGGCGAAAGTGAAGACGATCCTGCGATTGGAGATGCCGGCGCCAGCAAGCGACAGAAATCTGCAGATGGCGAGCAAGACCCCAAGAACGCGAATTTCATACCGATCAACGGCGATGGCGAGAATATGGATGGAGCATATCCGCCGGTGGAGAGGGCCTTCTTTGGTATGCTGGACGAGGAGGAGCAGGAATACTTCAAGCGTGCCGATGACGTTCTTGAGGCGAACGCTTTTGGCGATAACGAGGAGCGCAATCTCTTCCTGGCCAATGTGTATCGAGAAGCAGAGGACAAGGAGCTCAAGATCGCACAGAGTCAATCATGCTCGAGATTGATGGAGAAGTTGATTCAGTTGGCAAATGCAAAGCAACTAAAGCAGCTATTTCAAGCTTTTAGTGGGAAGTGAGTATGCCTGACCTGAGGCAGGAAATACGCACGGAACTGACAGGTCGCAGCTTCATACATCTCTTCTCGCATCGATTCGCTTCACACTGCTGCGAAGCACTGTTCCTGCGAGCTGCGCCCTTGGTCAGTCAGGAACTCTTAGCACCGGCTCAGAATGGCTCGAGCTCAGCGGACGAGATATACGTCTCGTTGGAGAACCTTTTCTTGCATACACTCGCCGAGCTAGAGGGCAGTGTAGGCTATTTGATGACCGACCAGTACGCTTCACACGTACTTCGGGTCCTGCTTCTTGTACTGTCTGGGGAGCCACTGGACGAGTCCACGCAGAAGCACATCCTCCAAAGCAAGCGGAAAGAAGCCATCACGGTCGAGGGCAGCAATTCACAGGGTCTGGAAAAGTCAAGAGTCGTGCCAAAATCATTCATGGGCGCATTGGAGAAGCTCATCGCGGATAGCATTGCTGGGCTAGATACAGAGAAGCTACGCGCACTGGCAACACACCCAAACGGCAGTCCGACGCTTCAGCTACTACTGAAGATAGAGCTTACACACTTCGGCAAGCAACGCGCGAAAGACCAGACATCAATCCTGCGCAAATTACTGCCAGATGACCCCATAACGAGCGATAGTGGTAGCGCCGCATTCATCAGTGGTCTAGTCTACGACACCGTGGGCTCACACTTGGTTGAGCAGATCATCACTTACGCTCCCGGCAAGACATTCAAGAATTTGATGAAGGAGTTCTTCAAGGAGAGGCTGGCATCGTTTGCCCGCAACGAGATTGCTGCCTACGTGGTATGTCGCATCTTGGAGAGAATGAGCAAGGACGATCTGTACGAAGCGCACGAAATATTGATACCTGTCGCACCGAGCCTGCTGGAGCGCAACAGGACTGTGGTGCTGCGCACGCTGATTGAACGTTGCGTGATCCGCGACGTTGACACTCAGGTCATTGCAGCTACAATTGACAGCACTGTGCAAGATGCAAGTGGCTTCGACGTCAAGAAGCTGCTGAAGTATGAGCAGGCCCAGGCCGACGTCAACGGACATACACCACACAACAGCGTCCAGAGCAGCGCCGCAGAGGCCGGAATATCGCCGCAGGACCGGTCTTCGGGCACTGCGCAAGTCCACTTCAACAAACTCGCACAAGCTATGCTTCTCGTACCCGGAGCATTGAGCAGCCTCATCCTGGACTCGCTCGTCAAGCTCGATCCCCAGACTCTGCTAAACATGGCCAAGAATCCTATCATCTGTCGCACCATTCAAGCCACGCTCACGACCAAGAATGCTTCGATCATTACTCGTCGCAAGCTGATTCAACATTATTATGGCCACATTGGCGAGCTTGCTCTAGACAGGAACGGTTCGCATGTCGTCGACTGTATTTGGGAAGGTACGCACGGTCTAGCATTCATACGCGAGCGCATCGCCGAGGAGCTTGCAGAGAATGAAGGCCAGCTGCGAGAAAGCAGCTGCGGTCGTGCTGTGTGGAAGAATTGGAAAATGGATCTGTACAAGAGGAGGCGACAGGACTGGGTCAGACAGAGTAGGGTCAAAGCCAGCAACGACGGGTTCCAAAGCTTTTCTGAGATTGACAAAGGCAAGAAGCTTGATGGGCAAGCCGCCAAGGAGCCTGCTAATGGAGATGCTGCCGTTGCGAATGGGGCGAAGAAGACGCCGCTTGAGCTCGCTCGGGAGAGGCACGCGAGAAGAAAAGCTGAAAAGGCCGACCAGGAGAAGAAGTCAGCGAACAAGTCCAGCGTGGCCAAACGCTCCACATCTGATGCTGGCGCTGGCGCTGGAGCTTCCGCGACTGCGGCTGCATCAGGGTAAGGTGGAGGATTCACAAGGCGTGCAACGGGCTTCTCGGCGAACGAGAATACCACCGCGCACTTCGCACCGACGCAACCTGGTTGGTAGACGCCAGAATGCAAGATTGTAAATCATACTGTACAGACAGCATAGCGCACACACCATGTATCATTAGGCTGACGGAGGGAAGCGGAGATACCCCAGACTGTTTCTGTAAGACGTCACTTCAAGATACATAATTTTCTTTCAATCCGGCTTCGGTGGCTTAGATGACCTGCACATTTGGTCTCAGGGCTGTAGTGCATTATTAAGGTTGGTGCTTGTCATGTCTCACCTCTGTATCATCATCCAAATGCTTAGCTAGCTTGATCTGTCATTCTCGTTACTGGCTTGTATCGAGTTTCTCGTCACTGGCTTGTACCAAGACTAACTATCATCATGAACGGCCATCAGACAAACAACCGGCACACAGAATCATTGCAAAGGGCCAAAGAGGCCGATGATGTGAGGCATCTCGGATCAGTCAAGCAATAACATAATGCTAACCACGACCAGCTTCTGTCCGCGGTGAAGGAGTCTGTCATCAGATTCATTCAGTCTGCCGACGAAGATGCACTCACCAAGTCCTCTGGACATGGGCTGCAGCAGTCTGGACACGGGCCGAGAGCTAACATATTGGAGCATCACCCACCCAAGAAATTGCAGCAATTGCTGAACGTGTCATTACCGGATCAGCCACAAGGCAGGGAAGGTTTCCTGGACATCGTCGAGAAAGTCCATCAGTACAGTGTGAACACATGGGATCAAGGATTTCTGGACAAATTATATGCATCGATCACTCCAGTGGGACTTGCAGCGGATCTACTATTGTCAAGCCTGAACACAAACGTGCATGTGTACCAGGTCTCGCCTGTCCTTACCGTGATCGAAAAGCAAACGGCTAAGGCTTTGGCTAGCCTCTTCGGCTTCAAGGGCTCGTATGCTGGTGGTGTGAGCCAACCGGGTGGTAGTGCGGCAAATCAAAGCTCAATGGTAATAGCACGAAACAACCTCTTTCCAGAGACCAAGAACGAAGGTTACGGGAGCAAAAAGTTCGTCCTATTCACGAGTGCGCACGGTCATTACAGCGTCGAGAAAGCTGCACAGATGTTCGGATTCGGCAGCAAAGCCGTGAGGAGTGTACCCGTTGATGAGCAAGCGCGGCTGAAGCCAGTTGAGCTGGACCGCATGATCGTGGAGAGCAAGCAGGCGGGCGAGACGCCTTTCTATATCAACGCTACAGCCGGCACTACTGTCCTCGGATCATACGACCCTCTAGACGAGATCTCTGCTGTGGCGAAGAAACACGGTCTTTGGCTCCACGTCGACGGCTCGTGGGGTGGTCCAGTCATCTTCTCCGAGAAGCAACGGCATAAGCTGAAAGGCTCTGAGCTCGCGGACTCGATCACGCTGTGCCCGCACAAGATGATGAATATCCCGCTCACCTGCACTTTCTTGCTTGCCAAGGATCTGAGGGAGTTCCACAAGGGCATGACCCTGCCAGCTGGGTACCTGTTTCATGACAATGACGATGACAGTGCTGTGAATACTAATACGCCTGATGCTCATCCGAACCAGGAGGCTGAGGTGAAGGAGGTGTGGGATCTGGCTGATCTGACACCGCAGTGTGGACGCCGGGGCGACGCGCTGAAGCTCGCGCTCTCTTGGGTATACTATGGGACTTCTGGCCTTGCGGCTTATATTGACAATGCGTTCGATATTGCCGCTTACTTCGCGTCGGCTGTTGCTGCGAATGCGAAGTTCAGCTTGGTGTCAGAAAATCCGCCACCGTGCTTGCAGGTTGCATTCTACTTTGGAAAAGAGACGGAAGGTAGTGGGTCGGGATGGCGGAATAGAAATACCAAGAAGACGGCAGAAATCACAAAAGCGTTGATTCCGAGAGGTTTCATGGTGGATTATGCGCCTGGTGAGGATGGAAGTTTTTTCAGAGTGGTGGTGAATGGACAAACTACTAAAGGAACAATTGACGGCCTGCTGAAGGCCATTGAGGAGCTTGGTGAAGGTTCGAGGCTTTGAATGACAGGAGACGATAGACCACTTTAGGGAGCACAGATTGATCTTCTGGCAAACTTGACCTAAGACCCTAGCTGCTTGTCGAGCGACCTGGTTGCTCATCAAGCGTTTGTCGTTTCCTGTCCTGTTACCTGCGGGAGCGGCTGATCGAGCATCTGGCCGGGGCCTCGTACTGCCTAGAACTGACTCGTTTGAGGCACATCCAGTTCGACCACGGACGTTGAGGCTGCATGAGGCAAGTCACGGTATGTGTGCTCTGCGAAGCGTGCGGTATCGCTTGAGCGATGCCGTGCTCTGCGAACGCATATGTTCCGTCGAAATAAGATTTCCTTTCCTCTCACACGTCAAGAAGGCCAGGGGTAAGCAGACGAGAGTCCCTCTGCCCTTCCATTTCCCGTCTAATTCAGCTATCGAGCATAAGCGCCGGCAGACATGGATAATAGGAAGGGGTGTTTCAGTTTGGTGAAGAAAAGAGAAGGGTGAAGCCCGCGGCGAAGTTGGGCTGCAGACCTCTTGGCATTTGCTGACTAAGGAGCAGAAGTGGGGGAGCAATTGGCAAATCAGAGCGGGGCAATTGAGCGTTTGTTCACGCGAGACGGCGTGACGAAGGGCAGTAGTGACTCGATCAGGTTGCGAAGACTAAATCTGCTTTCACCAAGACAATCTGAACGTCCGATAGAGCCTTGCATTTTTTCTTGGTTCTTTACACTCACACAATACACCATCATATCCATAGATCGTGACAGACAGCACTTACATACTACCCCTGCTGGAGAGACAAACGTCGCATAGACACAAGTACCCGCTTCGGTCACTGCAAACATGTCGAGCTCAACTAGGGGCCGTGCCGGCAAATACCAGAAGGCGAAGCGTGGTGGTAAGATTTGACTACATCGATTTGCATGAACGAGGTCTGACATATCGCAGGTGGTCGTCAATTCAGCAAGAACCTTAGACCGCTCGACGCAGATGGTGTGGAACGAAGCATGTGGGCTGAGCCTGCCCAGGAGGACTCAAGTGAGGAGGACTCGGATGATAGCGAGGAGGAGTCTAGCGAGGACGACGAGGCGCCAAAGCAACCACAGCAAGAGATGACACGTGAAGAGCGTAGAGCGGCGGCGAAGGCGAAGAAGGAAGCTGCGATCAAGAAGAAGCAGGGCCCAGTGAACCCAGGTGATCTCCCACCGAGCGACAGCGAAGAAGAGGACGATATGCCCGCGAATCCGAACCACTCAAGCGCCGCACAGAAGCAAGTTGCGAAGGCCGCGGCTGCTCCGGAGGAACCCAAGAAGGTCAAGAAGGATGTGGACCCTTCTCAACTCTCCCGCCGCGAGCGCGAGGCTCTACAGGCGCAGCAAGCCAAGGAGCGGTATCAGAAGCTCCATGCTGAAGGCAAGACCGAGGAAGCGCGCTCAGATCTGGAGAGGCTAAAGCTGGTGAGGCAGCAGAGAGAGGAGGCTGCGGCACGCAAGGAGGCTGAGAAGCAAGAAAAGGAGTTGCTTGACAAGGAGAAGAAGGAGCAGATGGCGAGGTTGGAGAGGCAGCAGGCGCTGAAGGCTGCGAGAGGTGGGCGCGGTGCCAAGAAGGGCGGCAAGTCTTGAGGTCGTCATTGGGTATGCATTGCATAGCGAGTGCCCGGCTATGATCATTATTGGAATGAGATGCTCAGGCTTACGTGAACAGACATGCATGGCGTGGCAGCGGTTTAGCGGTAGATACGAAACATGCCTTTGGTCGACCGTGAAATTGGTGACCATATTGGGCATCGTTCCAAGGACGAATTTTCAACTGCCCGCTGGTGATAAAAAGCTTCTGGTCGGTCATTTTTGTTCGAATGACCCCGCCATGTCCGCGTGGGAGTGAGTTGACTTTCACATGCGGTCTGTCTCACGGCAGGCCCCGCCCATGATTCTGTCTCCCGTCACCATCCGTTCCTCCCAATGCTTGCCATGTAACAGGCGTCTACCTGTAGCTTGTCGCCAGTGCTTACAGAACGTGCTTTCCATCTCGCGTTTTGAGGGGTCCTCTCCGAGACAACAGAAACGTCATTCGCGTCAGCCACAGCAGCACCTGCAGATCCTCGACTTCTGGATCTTCCCCACCATTGCACCGAAGACAGTTCACCGCGATAATTTCCGCCCCTAGCTACACCGTCTCTATATTCAAAACGCGCGACATCAGCTTGACAGCTGTCTCCTGTCGAACACCTCAGACCTATCGGACAGATCTTCACGCGTACCAGCCGGCATTGAGCGGCCATACAGGACAACATGGCCTCCAATCCTCACATGGAACTCGACCCCAAGTACGACCATTACGACTTCCCTACCACCTCTCCCAACAACCAATCAGGCCATCCGGGCCACACGACCAAGGAGCAAGATGCAGCGGTTCACCAGCTGCGAATGCTGCTCGAGCAGGAGGGTTACACCGAGAGGCTTGACACCCTGACTATGCTTCGTTTCCTGAGAGCAAGGAAGTTTGACGTCCAGGCGGCCAAGAAGATGTAGGCCCAGACCATCAAGGTACATGTTAGTCTATCATGTGATACTGATGGTGAATGCTCTTAGGTTCGAGGACACCGAGAAATGGCGCAAGGAGTTCGGCGGCGGTGTCGACAATCTGACCAAGACATTCGATTACAAGGAGAAGCCGCAAGTCTTCCAATACTACCCACAGTATTACCACAAGACGGACAAGGAAGGCCGGCCTGTGTACATTGAGCACTATGGCAAGATCGATCTGGCAGCCATGAGGAAGATCACAACGGACGAGCGTATGCTTCAAAACCTGGTGACAGAGTACGAGAAGCTGGCTGATCCGCGCCTGCCCGCTTGCTCGCGTAAGGCTGGTTCCCTGCTGGAGACGTGCTGCACAATCATGGACTTGAAGGGTGTCGGTGTCACACGTATCCCGTCAGTCTACGAGTACGTGAAGAAGGCCTCGGCGATCTCGCAGAACTACTATCCGGAGAGGTTGGGTAAGCTCTACCTCATCAACGCGCCTTGGGGCTTCAGCAGTGTCTTCAGCGTTGTCAAGGGATTTTTGGACCCGGTCACGGTCGCGAAGATCCATGTCCTTGGCAGTGGATATAAGAGCGAGCTGCTGGCACAAGTGCCCGAAGAGAACCTGCCCAAGAGCGTGGGCGGTAAATGCGAGTGCAAAGGTGGCTGTGAGCTGAGCGACGAGGGACCATGTAAGTCCTCCTGATCGCGCACGAGAGGATCTGATTGCTGACAAGTACTTCTAGGGAGAGACCCGCAATGGTACAAGCCAGCCAAATGGGAGCAGGAGAAGAACGGCATCCCGACCACCGAAAGTCACGTTGGAGAGGGTCACCCAGGCGCTGCAGGTCAAGCAGGTGGCGTGCAGCAGCCAATTGGTGCGACTGCGCCTGCAGCTCAGTAGGCACTGATAATCTGGGCAATGACTTTGCATTGAAGGCGTGTGGAGAGTACATGTGATTCTGAAAGCGAGAGCAAAGGCATACCTGAGGGGCAGATGTGCTATGGTCGTCTAGCAAACTTGATATACCCTACAGTAGGTTCCAAATGCATGTTGAGAGTTGACCAAGCCCGTAGGCTTCAGGGCTGTGGTCGCTGCGATCATCAGCAGCCAAACCACCAACATTATCAATGTTACGAAAAGCGTTGAGGTGTACTGATAGGCTCCTTCCTCGTGTACGCCTGTGCGCTTCGCACGTGGTCGCTAGATCTGTGGAAAGAACGAGCAGCGCGCGTCAAGCCTTCAGGTTCTCCAGTGGTGCCATCCTTCCATCCGAACCATCTTCGACTTCTTTCTTTGGTCTCTCAACGTAAGCTACGCCCTTGAGCACCATCGGATCACAGTTGCGACTCGCCAATAGCTCGTGGCACCTTCGCAGCGACAGCATTACATGGCAGGCCTAGCCTTCCGTCAACATAACCAGCTGTGCTGCTTGCTTTGCCTTCTGTCTACTGGCACATTCTCCAACAACCATCAGCATCCATCTCTTCTTCTGCTTCAGAGCTCGTCGCGCAACATTTCCTTGTTCTTGGGTCTTTTGGATAACCCATCTTGGACTCGACACTCTTTTGGTACACGCTTCGAAAGGCGGCACAATGCCCTTCACCGATCCAGTCTCGAGCATTAGTGGGCGCAACAGCAGGGCCAGCAATGTGTCCGGTATGACCGGTGCCTCACATTCAGTCAGGTCAGGGCTGCCGCCACTGAAAGGCAATGACATGCTTTCCAACGCCGGCGTGCTCAGCATGCTCAAGACCACTACTGATACCGGCGACATTGGAGCCTTGTCGATCAACCAGACACGTCTGCCGACTCTACCTCGTCCTGCTCACCCGCGCAGAGCTCACGCCCCACGGCCATCTATGGGTTCATCTCACCATTATCCAACAGGCACTAGTTCGCACCACTACGCTCCTTCACAAACATCACGCATTAGCGACAGCACATCCTATGCCCGCCGCGGCTCATTCACGAGCTTGCAGAGTATGCCACCTTCGCTACCTCCGTCGACGTTTGGCAAAGCGCCGTTGCAGGTGCCGCCGCCAACGCTGGACAGATCAGGAAGAGACAGTCGCTCATACTCGATGACATCGGCTCCGACTGGTCAGTTGCCTCGTCATCGCTCAGCGACCAGCCTCAAGAGCGCAGGTCATGAGCCACATAACGGTGCACATCTCCGTCCTGGTCCGCCACCGATGCCAGAAAATCGTCCGCCGTACGTTTACCCGACACGGCTCAAGCGGCCAGGTTACCGATCTCCATCACCGGCCTTGAGCGACCTGTCTTCCCAAGGTCCGCCACTGGGTCCCCCACACCATGCTCACAGGAAGCTCTCGGGACCAAGTCACCGCCCGCCTCCATTGACGCACCACAGCGACTACGGCCACGGCTATGGCCTCGATGGTAACATGCATCTACCTCCGAGAACAATGAGCACTTCACCTCCTGTCGCGTACGAGCAGCCTCACTTTGCATATCATCCAAGTGCAATGAGATCTGCTCCTGCACTGGCTGGCCAGCAACCTGTGCCACCGTATTCAGGCCCCCAGTATGGAGTATACCGCAGCGGGCCTCCAAGAGCCTATCATGCAGCTGCTCCGTATGGACCGCCAAGATCAGGGTATGGTCCACATCCTCCAATGCAGTACGCCAACTATGGCTACCATGGCCACCGCGGTCCACCACCTGCCAACGCTGCACCGATGGCTCACCATATGTTCCACAATGCTGCACGGCTGGCGCGTAACTTGCCTCACCGCACGGATACACCATTGACTGATCTGAGCCCACCATCTTCGGACCCGCCATCCTCAGGCACGGGAGCCACGGTTCCGACCTCTTCCAGCCCTCCAACTCCAAGAGACCATAGCACAATTCAGGTCGCTGTCGATCCGTTGTTCATTGATCCCGCCTTGACTGATCTGCCTGACTCATCGAGTGAGCCTGTCTTACCTGTCAAATACTTGGAGTATGCGGAAGGCCTCGACAAGTCCACCGACGAGCCAGAAATGCCAATGCATCACGCGTCAGTGCCGCCCACCGGCTTCGTTCAGCGCGTCAAAGCCATGTTGGAATCCAAGGCTGCTATCGAGGCTGCCGCCCAGCGAGAAGCAGAGCACGAAAAGGCTGTTGCAGTCCACCGCGTACAGCAACTCAAGATTGATCATGAAAGCACAGATTTTGATATTTCCGAGTATCACGAGATGGCCGCCAACGAAACTCCACGCTTCACCATCATCGAAGAGTTTGAGGCGCCCGTAGAGCTACCGGCATCTCCTGTGAAGATTCCAGAGCTGTCAGCGTCGCCACCCAGAGCAGTGAATCGTCTCACCAGAGCGATGGTCAAAGCCGAGCTCTCGCCTACCAGCACTGAAGATCAGACAACGACAGGGTTGCAAATTGGTGACAGCTCGACTGAAATGGCCATTCAGGTGGAGCTCCAACGTGAGCACAGTAAGAGCATTGGCAAATCACCAAATGAAAGGGCGGAGACCTCGACCACTGGATCCAATGCCAACACCGGAATCCCAGAGAGACAGAACTCATCTACCAGATCTGCGCAGACTGAAGGGAGTGTCAGTGCTGCTGCTTCTCCCAACGGTGTTTCGGACTATGCACTTCGCTTCTCCGTGCCTCCCGATTCCACCACGCAAACCAATGAGACGCAGTCAAGAGACCCTTTCATTCTTGATGCTGACACCATCACGCTTCAGCATCAGCGGTCCAAGGAGAAGGCGGCCCAACCAGAGACAGCTGCCACGGCCGTCGAGGAAATCGCACGGCCTGTCAGCCCGTTACGATCCGACGAGGTCGTGAACAGAAGCTCTGCCGTCAGCCCACTCCAAACCCAAACGCTCGGCATTGAGGAAACCCTTCGTCTGGACAGTAACAACAGACGGGGAGACACCACCACCGAGCTCGACCGTTCAACATTGGATGTGACCTTGTCTACGGAGGAGTCATTGCCACCCCCTACGCCGCGCACGCCGAGAACATACTCCAAGTCGGTGCAGTTGCCGAATAGCGTTTCCACCACTTCTGGCACGCCAACCAACAATCGATATTCGTTGCCGCCTGACTTGAGTACTGTCGCCGAGTTTTCGACTTGCAACACCAACTCGGAGCTTGTTACGGATGTTGCGGTCCGCTTCTCCTTGCCGAACACGACCATCACGATTGGCAAACCACAGATTGTCACGATACCTCCAAGCAGTTCTCCCGACAAGCCAGAGTCGCCACCGCCAAAGTCAAAGGCTAGGAGCTTGGGTCCCGATCGCGCGCGACGCAGCTCGGTAACCTTTGCAGACCAGGTTGCGCCTCTGCATATCAGAAAGGCTGAACCTCGTCGCGAGCCTGCCCCTTTTGCAGAGAGCACCGGGAGCAAAGGCAATTCCATCATTCGTAGGCCATCGCCTGTCGATATCAGCTCCTCTTCCGGTCGATCGCAGGAAAGCACGACAGACCTACGTTTCCCTGGTGGTAATGCGATTGCTACGAGGTTTGCGAGCGGCCATTTGCCTGGGCTCAAGGAAGAATCGGTGGAGGACATGAGCATCACTGACCATAAGCGCTCCGGCTTGCGAAACGAGAACAACCAGCCGTATCTGCCTGCGCGCATCGCAGCTGTCAAGGCCATGCAAGAGCGTCGCATGCAAGAGTCAGCCGAGAAAGCAAAAGCACGTCGAGCTGCTCGCCACGGCAACCGTCCGATTGCTGAAATCAGAGATCTGCCATCGCTCAATTTCTCTCGCATGGATCTGATTGACAAGCTTAATGAGGCCTTGGAAATCCGTCCGGCGCAATCAATGGAAATGGTGCGGCGGCGTGATTTCACCGGCATTTACGCACCTTCGCCACAGCGTCCCCAAAGCACAGAGCCATTGCGAGATCGATACACCAGCTTCTTTAGCAAGCCTGAGGATTTCAGTAGCTTCTTTCAGGATCATGACAGCGATGATGGAGAGGGTGATGAGGGTCTAGAGCAGACTCCAGAAATACCGATCGTCGAGGTGCAAGAGTCTACCAAGATTGAGGAACTTGAGGAGGCCGGCAGCCGCCCGCTATCGCCTGAGGACTTCCTGAACGTCGCGACGCAGGTCAACAGACTGTCAATTCCTTCTATGAGTGGTTTGTCGGACAAGCTGACAAGTCTACTGCCATGCCTGCGCAACCTGCACTTGGACAGCGTCTTGTCCTCTGATGAAGAGATCGCCCATACGATCGATGACATCCAGCACCTTGGCAATGGTGGCAGACCAGATACGGTCTTGTCGACCCGCACCTCTGCTGGCTTCCGGACGCTTGCTGAGCGAGCCGAAGAGATCGTTGTGAATAGCACTCATGACTCCGTCGTACCAGTATCTAGGCGGCTTTTGATGGACAAGGAGCTCCCACCACTGCCCGAGTCAGCCTCTGCAGACAAAGTCTCGGCTGTCAACACCATCGAAGGCAAGCAGTCTTACCTGTCTGGCTCAATCTCAGCACCCTCCGAGCTTGGCAAGGAACTGCCCGCCCGCCCTTCATCCGCTCTCGTACGCAACAAATCACCGCTGTCCGAGGAAGATGTTCTCTCGATGCTGCCACCTGAGATGAATCCTATCACACGAGGCAAGCGCTCTATGATTATCTCCAGTGCGAGCAGGCCATGGAACCAGGACGAGAACTACCCATGGGCAGGGTCCAATGTGCCAGTTGACCTGACCATTCCATCAGAGGTGCACACGACCAACACATCAGGGCTGGTACGTCTGGGCGCATCTGAGGTCAATGGCTCTGGCGAGCCGAACGACACCAGCAAAGGTATTGATATCGGCTCTATTATGACTTCCCAAGACTGTTCGGCGTCCATCACTACAGAACAGGCTACCGGCATCAAATCTGCCCACAACCGTAATAAGTCCAAGCGCTCGATCATTGGCTCCATTTCGAGGAAGATCGGTTTGACTGCCAATGCGAACGCTCACTTGACCGCGACCGCCGACAGCCAGGAACGGAGTCCGTCCACCATCTCAGACGTTGTGCCGCACAAGCCTGGTGAACGATACCCCACCAGCGGCTTGACAGCACCCGTGAATATGCAGCTGGATGAGGTGCGCTCTTTCTTCTCAGATAACAGCTCAGACAGGCAGCGTAATTCTGCCTTCCCGAAGCGTCTCACGAAACTGCGTAAGAACAGGGCTGTGCGTCTGGACGCCACGCGTGCCGCCTCGTCTCTGGACATGGACGGTAATACCACATACGATGCTGGAGCTCTGGGTGCCGAAGAACGCCTTGGCGTCACAGAATCGCCTCACACATTCGATGGTGTGGTAGGTATGGGCAAGACCGAATTCCGCATTAAGCGCTTCGGCGAGAGGCTTCGGCACTTGTTTGTCAAGGGTGGCGAGTTGATCAGGTCGTTGAGCAAGAGCTCCAGGGCACCACGGGCGCGAAGAGTAAAGGATGACTGGTTGGCCGATTCGCTCTACTCTGGTGTCTGATCAGGAGTTGGCGTTGTGTGATGGAGCGCTGAGGGCGCTGCGGGCGCTGCAAGAGGGTGGACATGGGTGTTCGAGTGTGATTGCGGATTCGGAATATATTATGACTTGCATCTGACTTCATGTTAGTATATGTACAATGGACGATCGGCTGATCTTGGACGAGGATCATGCACATGTAAGTATCTTAGATAGCATCTGATGACTCGACGTAGCTGTACCAAATGCGATGAGGAGCTGCGCAGCCTCTTCCGTGTCCTGGACTTGTTTGCAGGACTGTTACTGGGTCATGCCTGTCACCAAACAGGAAAATGAGCCTGTTCGTGAGGTTGATACTAAAAGCATTCAATGGTACGGCGAGCTTTTTTGCTTCATGAACGCCCATCGCTATGCTTCGTTGCCTACCACAGTGCACTGATAGCCCAGCCCTGTCATCACAACGCCAAGGTAATGCCATGCGCCTCCAAAGAAAAGCAAGAAAAGTAGATGCTACATCATAACCTGCGAAAGTCGTTAGCCTTCTATCATTTGCACGATCTAACTTATGGCAGAAGCTTACACATTCGCCTTCCTTCTGCTGCTTCGGCACGCCCATCTCATCGAACGTCTTTGGTCCTTTTGCAGGTGGAGGCGCTGCACTCGCTGGCTTCGGCGTCGTCGAAGCTGCCGGCGGTGGCGTAGGAGCAGCTACTTGTTGCTGTGGTCGCGGTGTCGCTCCACTTGGCACTCTGTCACTCCCAGGCGGAGGAGGTCTCGAGCCCGGTCGTGTAGGGGGAGCGCTACTCCGTCCTGAGGCGGCTCCAGCGGCAGCCGGATGAGGCGGGGAGTCGAAGTTCGGCATGCTGCCGCTGTTGGTGAGGGCTGGAGATCCAGCTGGTCGTGGTGTGCCTTGGCCTGGTTGAGGGCCATAGTTGCGTCGGCGGTCGTCGAGAGGTGCTGCGAAGCCTATGTCGACTGGTTGGCCGCGACCGCCGCCCGGAGCAGGGCTTTGGCGCGCTGGCAGCATGCCTTGCTGTGGTCTTGGTCCGCCGGGACCATTCTGGAATTGTTGCGCGCCGGCTGGGCCACTAGCTATCCGTTGGACAGGACCTGGACGTGGGGCAGGACCACCATACGGCGCATTGGGTTGTGCTGTCAGTGGTCGACTTGGCGGCCCAGGATTAGGTTGGTAGCCGCCGTACGGGGGACGCGGAGGCGGTCCACCTTGTGATGGTAGTTGTGGTACTGTCTGGGTAGAAGCGGAACGTCCTTGTTCTGGATAAATCTGAAATGCTGAGCCGGGTCTCATCTCGGGCCCTACTGTGGTGGCTGGACGCTGCAGTGGCTGTGGTCCTGGTGTGCTGAAGAAGCCACCGGTTGGGCCAGCCCGTGGGCCTGGATTTGTTGGTGGTGGGCCATCTTGAAGTGGATATGGCGCTGCAGATCCTGGCCTGTTGCTTGGAGGTACTGGTGGTGGTCTGTCGTCAACTGGGTACGGTGTTGTCCCTCGTGGTGGCTGTGATGTGCTACCATCAAGCATGCTTCCATTCAATCTCCCCTTCGGCCCGCCATTACTGAAGTTCTCTTCTGCTATCCCGCTCACACTAGGCTGCTGCGCCTGTCTGAACCGCTCGGGCCTTTGACCACGCATCGAACCATGTTGGCTCCTGATGCGACTGATGGCCACACTCTCGTGGTCTCGCCTGTTGAGTACTTGTCTCCGATTCAGACCTTCTATTCGCCCTGTTGCGTCCTCGTTGCCGTGCTGTGACGCCTTCTGATACCATTCCATCGCCGTGTCTAGGTTGGTGGGCACATACATGCCAATCTCGTTGAAGTAGCCCATCGCAAATTCTGCTGTAGGCAGACTGGCCTGGGCCGCTCTTTCGGCATAAGTGTACGCCAACTCCTCGTTTTTGGGAAACAAGCCCTCTGATCCCACCAAAAACCACTTGCTTAATGCCATATCTGCCTCTGCCTCGCCCTGCTTGGAAGCCAGAGCGTTATAGTGTATGCTCAGATCAGGTTTGAACTCGCAACCGAGCGATCCCAGCTCATACGCTGAACCCATCTTGAGCTGTGCTTTTGCAAACTTGAGGTACGCTGCCTTCTCGATGTTGATCCTCGCAAGTCGTTCGTCGTATGGCAGCAGCGCATCTGGTACCTCGATCTGAGGCAGTTGACGTGTCAATAGCATCCCATACACGTACGCGCCTTGAGCCGCGTTCTCATCCGCAGCCTCAGCGCTTCTCTTGATCAAGTCGATGCCCTTTGCAAAGTCCTGCTGCTGCCCGTGCTGCCCTCTCAAGGTCATCATGCCCAGCCGGTAGCAGCTCGCTGCATCGTTCGCATCAACGCCGCGGTGATAGTGTCGCAAAGCTTTGACTGGATCATTGTAGCTCTCATAAAGCATACCGATCCTGTATTCTGCTCTTGCGTACCCTCTGTCCGCTGCCCTCGAATAGCACCTGAACGCCTCCTTCTTGTCTTCTCTCTGCCCAAACCTGCCCCACTCCAGCCACATGCCCTTCAAGAACTCTGCCTTCGGATGATGCTGATCGGCAAGGAACGAGACGATGTTCATAGCGTCGACTTTGAGCTGGTGTTCTATCCTCGGCGTAGACGCTCTTGCGGCTTGCGGCTTCGCTGTAGCGATTCTCTCTTCGTTGTCCGCACACACTCCACAGTACACCAACGCGTCCGCGGCCCATGCCAGCTGCATCTCCGGGTCATTCGAATTGAGTACTGTCGTGCGCGCATTCTCCAACGTCGCCTCGAGCTCTTCGTCTGACGGCGGCACATTGGGCGGAGGATTGACGAGCTTGGGAAAGGGCGAGAAGTGCGGTGCATCGTTTCCGTTGGTCGTCGATCCTGTGTAGTTTTGCGCGTTGAGATTCATGTTCTGGATCCCATCTTGCAGCTGGTTGCCCATCTCTGGATTGATCCTGACAGACAAAACCGTCAGTATGCGTGGTGAGGCGTGTGCCCAGTATTGCGGGCATCAACTCCAGCTTCCTCGACTTGGCTGACGGGGTGAGGAATGTCATACCTTTGCGGCTCAGGCGCAACCAGCTCTGGTCTCGGCGGCGGGTCGTAGTACCCATCATCGTAAGCGCCCCCGGGAATATACGTCGCGCTCATGTGGTGACTGTAGGCCATGTCCGCGGTATAGCCTCAAGGTTTCCAAGCAACGGTGATCCAGGCTCTGCTTATTCTATGCTTGTTCCATGTAATGGCCTGAAGTCCGGTCCTAAAAGCTTCGCAAATTGGTCAACCATGATCTTGCTGCACCCACCGCAAACGAGCTGCAGCTGATTGTTCTCGGAGATCGTTGCAACGTTCTATACAAAGCATTGCTGTGAGATATTTGGTGGTAGTTCACCTCGCACATGAGACTTAACTCCGCACTTGTTGTGGTCCAAGCTTACTCGTTTGTTTCTATTTTCGCAACTATCTTTTGCCTTTTTGTGATGCACGACGACGACTTCTATGCATTGCCCCTTTTCTAGCATTCGAAACTGTCTGGATCGAGTGCTCGCACTGTACCAACGTTCTTGGAGGCTCTATATTTCTGGGCATTGGCCACAGCTACACGAAATGGAATGCGATAGCGGACACCACGAACAAGTCACCAGGACAGAAGGCTCTAATCCTATTGCCCTGCAGAGATGCCTAAAGGAGGATGATATCAGCGCTCCTAACGGAGTCCGCGCCGTAATTGAAAGTGCAGATGCGCGCCTGTACTAGCGCTCTCATAATGGTACAGTGTTATCACAAAGCGAACCGCAGTCCTACGACCTGATAGTCGAAGCTGCAAATGCATCGCAATACATTTGCGTTGCTCTCAAGGCAGCATTGCAGGTGTTTATACTAGCAATCAGGTAATATCCCCGCGCCGCACTTCACTATACCGTGGCAACTCATCAGCATTTCCAGTAGACTGGGACTTCACTTTGCCGCTTTGGTCCCGACAACTGGGCAAGATTTGCTTTCGATCCCCAATCGCATTCAACGCTCGCTGAATCGCCTCCCGCGAGTCTGGGCTTTCACCCTCCTGTCTCACAGCCGCCTTCATGTCACTCTCCTCGGCACTAAGCAGTCGCCATCTCATGATTTCTTCCTCCATGAAGAACAATAGCATCACCAGCTCACGCTGCTTTCGCTGGCTCATGATTGCTATCTTGTTGCTCAAATTGGAGTTGATCTTGCTAGTATCCGGGTGACCATTCACTGCATCGATGATGCCAATCCCGTGGCAGGACTTAATGACCCTCTCTGCCAAGTGCTTTCGCGCGCAGACATCCGCTCGTAGTAATGTGTCGGCATCTATGCACGAGAAATCCTTGCTGTCGACCTGCCACCTGAAGACGTCGTCCTTGATGCGCATTTGAAGATCATCGCGCCAAGGGGTGACCTGGCCAAACCCGAGGTAAGTACTGGCGAAGTTGCCTGCCATCGATCTGAAAGCCATCTTGATGTCGTCCCAGGCGTTCTATGAGATCCAAGCGAGCTGAATGCGAGAAACGGGCGGCGGAAGATCTAGCTTGCTATTAAAGGTAGTCCTGTGCCCCCACTTGTACACGTGCTCATCTTGAACGGGCGGAGAGTTTGATTCTTCTGTGGCTATGCTGCCCTGCAGGTCAAGCCCGATAACAGATGGACGCGTGCCCAATGTTGCCTATCATGCCGAGCTAGAGTAGACTTCCCAAGACTAATAAAGACACAAATAGGTTCTTCTTATTCTAACTTGCATCGTAGTTGCTTGATTGCTTTTGACCAAGGCAGACCGCACGTCATCGAAGTTGTGGCTTAGTGGTCCATGGGGTGCACCTCATGTGAGAAGCGTGGCCGAGCACGTAGTAGCAGGAGACCAGCTCATGTTGCCAATGTGACAGTCGCATTCTCAGATATTCTTAGTTGGAGCGTACTTCTCGCTCATGACCTGGCTGGTTTCTGCGATCAGAATAAAAACCAAGATCTGGAAAAGTAGTCGAAGTCGACGAAGCATGTCGTATCTCCAGTCCGTCTCTTGCCACGACAAACGTATGAGGATGGAGACGCAAGCTACTCCGCCGGCAAAATGACTTGATATTGTCGCAATGAGTAGCTGTACTTGTACGTGGCGGTGCTGAGTGAAATTGCTTGTTCAGTCAATAAAGAAAAGTGCCAGTAGGTACAGAGCGGAAGCGATCGGCACCCGACGTCTTCCCGTCGCAATCCAGACCTGGGCAGGCGCGACAAAGCGTCTGTCTTCGATACCTTAACCACGACACACAACTCACACATATTCCGCCAATATTCCCCCGAGTCATTCGGCAGTCATTCGTTATTCTTTACTGGCATTTCTTTGGACCGAGGCGGGTCAAGCGGACAATAAGGCGAACATTGAATACGAGCTCAGGTGATACAGGGCAGCTCAGCGGAAGGGGTTCGATTGAGGTCGCATGGTCGCCGGAGAAGCAAAAGTGCGAAGACGTCGAGTATACAAGGAAGGGTCCGACTGAGTGGCATTAGGTGGCCCTGAGGTGTGCAGAGCCGCTTCAGAGACGCCGCGACAATGCCCATCTCACAAGAAGGCTTCCCGGCACGAGGTCAGTCGCATGGACGCAGCCTGCATTCGAGCGGCTCTAACATGGCAGCAGCTGTCGAGCATACCCTCAAAACGATATTCAAGCGATGTGTACAATGCCCCGATGGCACCCCGTCCTGCCCGAGTTGTGGGAAGAATGAGATCTGCTCCCTGGTTCCGCAGACTTGCGACACTTGCTCATATAACGTCTGTATCAAGAATCCGACCGGGTCAACATCACCGCCAGGACCGAACGTTGGCGCCATCGCTGGTGGTGTCGTGGGCGGTGTGCTAGCGGTGGGGATCATAGTCTTCTTTGTCTGGCGATTCTACATCAAAAAGAAGAGGGAGCAGCAGGAACTTGAGGCTGAGGCTTGGGAGGAAGATGACATCGCTCAGCAAAAGCGAAACCAGGAGTTCAGAGCCATGCACGCGGACAACGCAAGCACACGATCGAGAGGCTCACTGGCGAACAGCATTCTCAGCCGCGCCAGCAACATCATCCAGATAGCATACATCCCGGGCGTCACGAACAGGAACGGCTCCGGACATACTAGCCTGCATAACGCATCTCCGGTACCTCCGATCCCAGCAGCTCTCCGTGGCAGCCAGCCGCCCAAGAGCCCGCTGAGCAACGAAGACGATGCAATTTTCTTCCGGCCAGGTGACATTAGAGATAGTACATGGTCAGCGACGTCTTCCCAGCGGTCCGGAAAACGAGATACACAATATACCCGACAATCCATCACCCCTTCTTTGGCACGCTCGTCCGTGGCGTCCGAAATTTATCACGACAATGTTACGCCAATGCCAGCCCAGACTGTACAACGATTGGCGCCTCGAATGGTGTCCGTCAAATCCGTGAGCTCCGGCACATCGCCAACAGAGACAGGAAGCGCAAAGTCGCCCGTCTCACAGGTTGATAGTGCAACGTTCGCGGCCAACACACCGACAGGAAAGAGCGAGGGGCTCAAGGTCATGATGCCAGGCGCGGGCAGCTCACCCTCCAGCTCTGTCCGTGCGAAGGCCAAGCAAGTCACCGTCGGCGGTCAGAAAAGCCGCCCTCCCGTACGAAACCCGAGCGACGCATCCACCGCGCCAAGTACTATCAGCAAGCACGCCCCAACGGTTCCCTCCCCGCTAGCAGAAATCGAGGTCGAGTCCGATGACGACGACGGCGACGAGCATGCACGTGCACGACGAAGTCTACTGAACGCCATCAACGTATCATCCAGCGACACACCTCTGGTCCAGCCAGTTGAAAGTCCATTCTTCGATGCGTCGGAGACTCCACCCCCTTCTTCTGCAGCAAACAAGCCAAACCCATACAAGTCGATGGGATCATCCATCGGTGCCGGCATGATCGATCGACCGCGCCGTGGGCCTGCGCTCTCAGATATCATTGAGGAGGCGACGAAACGCGCGAGCAAAGACACGAGTGGTGGGCGGCCAGATCCTAGTCCCTTTAGCGATGCTCACGCGACTGACTGAGAGTCTTCACGACTAGGGCATACGAATGGTCCTTAGCAAGTCTTGCAGCAATTCTGGGTTGATTGAGCGCTGGGCGTTTTGAGGAGCAAAAGTGAAAGTGAATTGGTTTGAGCTGGCTCTCGTCATTCCCTCTCGTGGACTCGAGTGAATGAGATTTATGATGAAGACTGGCTCCGAACTGCGCGCCAGGTGCGACATACCTTTTATGAAGATAACGGCTTGATCAGCTATGGATTTGAATTTCGTTGTTTTCTTGAAAGATGGGATGTAGAATGGGATCTCTGAGGATAGCTAATAGGCACATGGGTATACAATGGAGTCGGCTCACGACGCATCCTCATTTCGGTCGTCCTCGAGCACTAGTCCTTCCTTCCTGATCTTAAAGCTGAAGCCAGCGCCGGCGCGCTGGAGTCTCTGCAGCAGGCGTTCGTCTATGCCCCATTCATTGACAGCACACTCGAACTTGCCTTCGTCCACGGCTCTCTGTCGGTTCTCGGCTTCATGCTTGGCTTCTTCTATGCTAATGCCGATAGGAAATTTGCGCACTGGGACTCGTTGTACAACAAGACGTAGCGTTGGCAGCTGCGAGAGAGGTACTGGCAGGCTGGGTCGCAGCGATCGCTGGCCATCTCCTCCCGGACCGTGCTGTTGCATGGAAATAGGTTGATTTAGATTCCAGGATGTGAATACTATTGGGCATGAGAAGGTCATCGATGCCGTCCTGAGTGAAGTGCTAAGTCGGGCCCAGGTGGACGGTGCTTTGAGCTTAGAGGCACCTGGGGTCGTGCTTGCGAGTAGGGAAGCCTCTTCTTCTTCCGCGCGTGTCTGCCAATAGAATGCTGAAGCCGAATCCAGAGCTATGAACGCAACAGGACGATCGAATGAGTGATGTTGACTCTTGTCGAAGAGATAGCTTGGTAGTGAATCCAGCGTTGCAATGGTCGAGCTAAGAGACTGCGGGCGGAAGACATGAACGTGTTTGAGCGCAGAATGTACAACGTCGTCCCCAGCTTTTGCCTTATGGCTGTTGCGCGAACAGAGTAGCTGCAGTTGCTGGGCGAGACGCGGCACACTAAAGTGACCATCTGTATCGAGTACTGCGACGCAGGCTTGCCTGCCAGCGAGACTCGTCGGCAGTACAGCCTTGGCGATCAGATGATATAGAAGGTGTGTCTTCCCGCCACCGGAGCCACTCGACATGAGCTCGATCACTGGCTGGGTAGACCTCGTTTTCATGGTTGGCAGCTTGCTTTCTAGCGCGATTGAGACCAGTTCGTCAATCTGTGGCAGACCAAAGCATTTTTTCTCGTTATCATCCTGTGCTCTGAGCAGTTGGAAGATCTGCGAATATTGTTAAGATCACATCACTGGTAGGTATACTTGGTTTTGCACACTCACCTCATCCAAGCCCACTTCCTCTACCTCCGCCAGCAGCCTCTTCCCCAGATCCTCTGCCATCTTCACTCTTGACAATGCACATCACTTTCATCATATTGCAAACATTCTGCCATCAATGCTTGATGCAACTTAATAGTGCCTTGTCTTGTCAAAGAGCCTTGGACGCGTCGTGTACCACGCGCCTCTGGGAGACTGTGGTGGCGCAATGGCACCTCTACTTGAGACCGTCCCACTCTACCAGCTTGAAAAGCGCATCCAATATCAGCTCGACGGCAAGCGGCGGAAAGAGCCCATCAGCTTGAAAGATTGCGCCCTGAAGGAGCTGATTCAGTATGATTGCGAGATCAATGGACCCAAGCACGATCCACGCAGTAAAATTGTATGCCAGCCTATTCTGCGGCTGTTCAGGCAGTAAGTCTGATCACTCCGTCGTGCGAGAAAGCTGTCGAGTACTGATGCTGACAATGTTACAGATGTGCAAATGGACTGGTTGTAGAGACGACGAGTACGGAGGAAGGGTGAAGTGGGCACAGACAGTGCATGAATCATGCAGAATTTCAAATGAGGAAGGAGCAGACATGACGCCTAAGCTATCAACCACGTTTTTCTGACGCCTGGATCTAATAAATTCAATCGGCCTTGTCGTGCTGGCATGCCTAGACTGAAAGCTCGAGCGACTAGCCTGGACTGAGAGCCCCGACTACTTGCAACGAATTGAGGGATACGGTCAGCATGGAAACGCAGCACATGTCGAAGTGCTTCCGACTCCAGATAGCTTTGAGATATCGTGATCAATAGCAATGACTAAGTCCAGTCTGAACACCACCAACGCCTCGCTAAACAACCAAGATCTGGGCTCTCGCTCTCACAACTGCAAAGCTCGCCTGTGCCCATTGTGCCGCCAATGGCCCATGCCATAATTCACCACCACTCCCTCCGGCATGCCCACATCAATACCGTCCGCCGCAGCCTCTTCCGCAGCCTCCATATTCACATCTTCCGAGCCATCGTTCCCGCCGATCTCCTTCAGCACTTCCCCAAACGCCACCATTTCATCATCTCGCCTCTTCTGCAAGCCCTCTCTGACCTTGCCCGGTCCTCGTAAAGCCGAGCTTCGCTTCTTCTCCGCCTTCATTGCGCCATTCTTCGCCGCAGTAGCAAGACTTCTCAGCGCCTGCTCCGCCAGCATTCCCTCTTGTGTAGCCTTCTCCCTCATCTTGCGCGCATCCGTCTCGCGTTCGGGATACACTGGCGTCGCAGTCCAAGCATGCTTGGGTGGCAGCGCGGGGAAGTGGCTAGGGACGTAGCTTGGTGTCTGCCCTGGGGTAAGTGGTTGTAGCAGACCCGAGAAGTCTGGGACTGTGAAGTCGCTTGGCACATATGACACGGGCGGTGGTATGGCTGGACATGACAGCTCTTCAGGCAATGGTGCGCACAGCTGCGGCTTCAGATTCGATGCAGTTGCAGTATTGCCTATGAGCGAGAGCGCCATGCTAAAGTCTGGCGCTATCGGTTGTGTCCTCCTGTTCGACTGCATCGACGTCCGCGCATATGATAGGAATTTGAGCATGTACTCTTCCGCATGCGCTCTGAAGCTCTCCAGTGCTGACGCCTCCACACCATCGAAGCCGACTTCCTTCAATGCCACAGTAATGCCGCGCATAAGCTGCCCTTGGACGAAAGCCGGGCTCTGTATCGCGAGTTCAATGCCGTCCGGCTTTTTCTGTACATGATGTAGAGTATGATACACTCGTCGTTTCTTATGCGCGTGGTCCGCAGAGGAGGAAGAATGTGGCCGCTTCATGCCGGCGTGTGGTAGAGGTTCGGTCATGGCTACTGCAGCCGCAGAAGGATCTTTGTGCAAGATGCAATCATGCCAGTATCCGCGCGTGCTATTGAATATGGTGCTTCACCGGTTTGGCGCCTCATTCAAAGGATATATAAGGTAGTTAATGTAATGTGAAAGGGTTGGCAAGAGTGAGTGTTAGAGGTGAAGCTCAAAGCGCTAAGCCAATTTCGTCTTTCCCGTGAGAGAGTCTAACATGTGAATGGATCAGGCACGCTCTACTGATATATTACGGAAGCACATTATACGCATATATCTACTCCTTCTTATTAATAGCCTTCAGATGAAGCACATTGCTCCCCTTCCCATAGACAGCGTTCCAATCAATACTGCTCGCGGCATTCTCTGCCCCAAACGCTTTCACCAATGTCGCACTCTCCTCGGCATTGCCATTAATGACCGTTTGGGCATCGGTCCTCGTCTTGCCGAGCGCACCTTGCCCCCAGATCACCTGTTCATACTTGTCCAGGAACGTGGCAATGTGGCGGAAGGTCAAACTGATGCGCTGTCCCCCAAATGCCGTCTCAACGTCGCTCTTCTCTTGATGGAGACGCTTGTCTGGCTTGATGCCATGGAGGTATTCAGCATTTGTCTCCAGCGACATTTTGATCATTGAGTTGTGAGGCATCGTCACGGTGTACCCTTTTCGTTCGGGACGTGTAGAAGAATCACCTGGAGAGTCCGACACAGGCTGCACGCCGCGCTTTGTGCGCAGCTTCATCTTTCGCTGTGCTCCAAACGAGACATTAACGATGTTGCTGCCTTTAGCGATGTCCAGAGTCTTGTCAGAGTGCTCAGATATGAAGTCTGTGCCGCCTCGGTACAGCTGGATCAAGGCGTGGTTCAGTGGGTGACCAGCAAGCTCCTCCGCCGCTTTGCGAACCGTGTTGACATTGCGCGTCCAGGGCTGTACGGGCATGGTCTGATCTGATGGATGCCGATACACAGGTCTGTCGCCCAAATCATTGATTGCAGCCTGGCAACAGACCAAGCGTGGCACTTCCCCGGTCTGGTGATGCATGCGCTGCCATGGTACCTCTTCGTTCAGCTGCTCAAACATCTGTTCGGCCAGCGCGGCAGGAAGGAGGTCGTAGTATATGCGTGAGCCAGCGCTGTCCGCCTCATTCTCCTCACCAAAAAGCGGAGTGCTTCTTTCATGGTTGGTACGAGCTGCTGCCTCGAAGTTCGCCTGCTTCATCATCTGCTCATACTCGTCGACTGTACTCTGTGGAAGGTTGCATGCTGACGACATTGCTGCTAGACCGCGATGGCTTGATCGGCCTGGTGACGGGTCAGACTGCATGCTAGATGATGTCTTGAATAACGGGAGCTGCAGCCAGGGCAACTCACTCGTCTGCCTTTCTCTGTTCGATGATTCGTGGGCAAACCTTGAGAGCGCCTCGTCAATTTGTGGTCCCTTCACCACTTCGGCAGGCGCCTTTGCAGTGGCCACTATGCTGCTGTCACCGGCGTCGCGATCGATCGTGGGCTCGACATCTGGCTGTCCACGTCTAGCATGTTCAGCGAGCCCGTTGCTTGGCGAGCCGCCGCTGACAGCACCAAGCCTGGTGCCTGAAAGTCGAGAGTTCGCAGGTTTTGCATGCTCAGCGGCAGTCTTGTTCTGCTGGGAAGCTGCTGCATCTTGTGAGCGCAAGGTCCGATATCGAAGCGACAGCGTATGGTTTGGCAAGCGAGTGAGACGTACTCGAGGCATGTCAAGGTCCTCTCCGTCCTCGTCATCTTCGCTATCGACAGTGATGAGGCCGTCCTCGTCTGGAAAGGCACCGTGCTCACCCTCTTCACTTTCGTCCTCGTCACTGTGCTCTTCTCCCTCTTCCTCCTCCTCCTCCTCCTCCTCCTCCTCTTCTTCTTCTTCTTCTTCTTCTTCTTCCTCTTTGTCAGCCGGATTGCGAAGAAGATCTATGGCCTTCACAGTCGAGACCACATTTGCGCCCATCACCTTGACAAGCTGCCTGATGGCCTCGTCGTGTCTCTCCTTCTTTCTGTACCCTAAGCAGTCCTCGACCAGTGTGATCTTGATTCCATACCGAGCAGCGTCCATAGCTGTCGCGAAGACCGAAAGGTTCGTGTTACAGCCACAGATGAATAACTCGGTGATTAACCTTGACCGCAGAGTCAAGAGCAGTGATGTCGAGCCGAAAGCAGAGTAGTAGGTCTTTATAACCTGCATGTCCTTCGACTTGTCTATCAATGCCTTGACGCTGTCAGGGTAGTCAGCACCCCATGAATCACGGACGCAGCACGGCTCTCGCGTGGCTGTTCTTCTGAGAAAGAGCTCCTCGTCGTCGATCTCGGCCTGGCTGGCCTTTGATCGTTTTGAGGAGGCTTTGACGTCCCGGCTGGCTTTGCGCTTTAATCCTTGATCATCGGCGCCTGGCGAACGTGGTCCAGCAACAATGGTGTCGCCACTATCGCCAGCGACATTGATCTCTCGATCTGCCTCGTACTCCGTGCGCACCCAGATGACATCGCCACCTAGATCTCGGAAGGTCGGGACAAGTTCCTGAAGTCGGCTGGCGAACGAGGCCAGGGAATTGTTGCTGCCTTCGCATGAGAATAGCTTGCCTTCCGGAGACACGAAGTCGTTTTGAACTCCAGTCACAATCAGTCCTTTTCTCGTCTGGAGGTTGGGCGTTTGCTGCGATAATAGGGCCAGCAAGGACGCCATGCTTGAGCTTCAATGTCGATAGTCCTCACTCTAAGGCTGACCTGTTGCGACAATCAGCATTCTGTGCTGCGTGGAATCATTGAGTTTACGGACATACAGAGTGAGACAGGGCAGCGACGGTCTAGAAGGCATAGACCAGCAGACGGAAGGTGCAGGCGGGCTGCGAGGAGCTGTATAAGAGTAGTGTGCGGCGCGCACAAGGTCTGCAGCAGCCATTACATTTCGCAGCAAAGTCGGATCCAAGGCACCGGGTCGCCTCTAAGGTCGCAACGGAACTAGCCACGCAGTGCATGCATGCTCTTGGCCATGAGAAGGATGAAGGATGGCAGTGAATTTGCTGTTGGTAACGTCCTTGCCCGATGCGAGCTTTACTGGCAGACCAAATTCATTATGAGCGTCTTGCTGTTCACAAGAAAAGATTCAGAGTCGAGGGTGGAAGTCAAAAGGCGCCTCACCGGGAGAGACATCCGCAAAGCCAGGCTTTTTAGAACTGCCTTCCGGTCGCTCCCCGGGGCCTTCCATCCTTCTCTCATTCTTCTAGTCCCACTCTAGACTCCTAGGCTCAATCATGTCATTCAAAAACGCGGACTGGAGCAAGCACATGACAAGCTTCTCAAACAAGTAAACGCAATGCCAAGTACCACAGCAGGCAGCTAAAACGCCTACTGAAGCTTGCCCATCCACTCGAGCCACTTCATTAGGCAGCCGGACAATTCTCAACAAGCATACATGGTCCAAGCATCGCACCTCAGCCACACCTCTGCTGGCTCCTCGCAATCTCTTGCGGCGCTTACCCCCGGCACATCACTTAGCAGCCGCGACATGAGCCGCTCGTCCGCGTAAAGAGATCGCTTCCGCTGCCGCCTTTGGCAGCTATGCCGCTCTCTTCACATGCGAATTGTGCTGATGTGCAGCCCGTAAAGTATGGTTGCGGCGCAGCACAATCAAATGACTACGTGCGTATGAAAGCATGAAAGCCGGATGAACAGGAGTTCGGCTAGGTCATCACGCCATAGTTGCTACCTACCGCATTTGTAGCTTGCACGGCACAAAGTACAAAGTATGACTGATCCGAGCGATATAGCCTGTACTTAGTAAAGCGCCGCAAGTGCTAATGAAATCTGAGGCGATAGGTCACGATCACCATTGCTTTCGGAGTTGTCCATCTCGCGTGGAGGACGTTGCTATTTGGTCCAATCGCCGACGCCGCCTCTATTGATCTATCTGCAGGTCATTCTTAGCCTACGTGTCCAGGGAACCAACAGGAGTTAGACCCGTAGCGAAGGCCCTACGTGCACGGGAGCTTTGCGCTCACAGGCATCTTCATATGTAAGTGCCGGTGTCCATGTCCACAGTGTGAATCTCATTGAAGGGTTGTCTGGTGGTCAGCTGTAAGCTGCAGCTATGCAAAGCTGCCCAACCTAGCATATTCGACACAACAATGATCTTGTGCCGGATGATCTGGTGCTGTTTCACGGAGGGAGAGCCGACACACCGGGACAGAGCTGTACGAAGGATGGGTCGCCCATGCAGGCAGCGACTCTGCCTTAGCCACGTCGACTACTAGTCTCCACCATCTCGGTCGTGTAGTACATATAGCAAGTATGTGCGACCAGTCCGAGGATGTCCGGCGTCAAACAGCGACCGTAGCTCTGGAAGCGTAGAACAGGCGACTGGTTCCACGGCTTTCGTGCAAATGTTTCATATAGGTGACTTGTGCTGCGGTCTTCCAGAATGATGGGTCCCAGGCATCGGGCACGGCGAAAATGCGACAGTTTTCAGTCGAGAGTGGAGATATTGTTTTCAGCATTGCGATGGCGCCAGATGCCTTCCAACCAGCCTTGCTTAGCCCAGTGAGCGCAACCGTTCCTCACTCATCTCAACACCCTCCCGAAACCCGATAGCTTTTGACAGACTGGACGCCTCCCTGTACTTCCGCCTCGCACCCTCCACGTCATGCAACATCTCGGCAAATTCGCCCAAATTATGCGTCGCGACTGCACACCCAACGTCACATTCCTCGTCTCTCCCCGGCGGCTTGATGCCAGCGGCGACATCCAAAGCTTTTTGCGCCCACATCTGCGCATTCTGGATCATGCTCTCCCTCGAGACAGGAGACGTATTGGAGTTTATTGATGCATTGTTCGTGATTGAGTGCGAAGATGCGTATTGCTGCGCTATTGCCGCCGCACGAGGAGACTGCTGCGCCAGTGCCGAAGCCAGATTGCTCATCAGAACCACGGAATGACAGTCCTGTGTCGGATACAGGCTCAGTGCTTGCAGGAACAGCGGCGCCGCGAGGTAGTGCTGGTCCTTCTCCTCATAGTTATGCGCCAAAGACTCCAGCGCCGCACCAATCTCTGAGCTCGTCATCCATTGCCCATAGACCTCGGTCATTTGCTCGTCACTCAACTTCTCGGACGCCTGCACATTATTGCGTCTCTGTTGCTCCTTCAACGTTGTCTCCACAGCCCAGACCAATCTTTCCTCAGCTGTCTCACGGTCATAGATCTCCGGTCTCGAGTACAACTCGCCCAGCTTATTCGTAATGGCCACAATCTTCCCTAGCACTCGAGTCCGCTTGGCTTTGTTGTGATCCAGGTCGCCAAATTGCTTCAAGAACTCCAGACTGTCATTCCGCAAGATCTCCAGTACTTGTATAGCCTTGGGAAATGCCCTGACATCCTCACATAATTTCGCGATCTGAATCTTCACGCCCATGATTTCGTCGCTGAACGGGTCCATCTCCAGCTCCTCCGCGACTTGCAATGCCTGCTTGTAGAAATTCATGGCTTCCTGAGGCTGCAGATCGGTGTTGGTGTAGTACAATGCTTTGCGCAGCTTCTTTGCGACTGGCTCGGGAAATTTATGGAAGGACTTGATTATGTAGTTCTGGTAGAGGACGTTGGCGTAGAATATCATGCCGGCGCCAGCGAGAATGGCCAGTACTGCGATGGTCGACGTGACGGGACTATCTTGGAAGACTCTGCGCGCATTACTGGCGAAAGATTCGTTCCTTCGTTGTTGGTGGAGGCATTGTGGTGGTCGTGGGTTAGGTCGGCGAGAGATGGTATGGAGACTTTGTTTTCGAGACTGACGAGGTATTTGACGGGTAAATTGCCGCAGCGGCAGGCGCAGTACTGGTCTGACAGACATGGTGTGTTATGATTGTCAAGAGTGGAATACGAGCGTGCAACAATCTATGTAAGCTTCCCCAGGTGCGCGATATCTTATGACGTCGGCGAGTCCAAAAGCGTCTTCCATTGCTCTTACCACTTCATGTTGTCACCACTCATGTATCAGTATCACCAGCATGTGTGGTCGGTATGCGCTCAGTCTACCGCCGTCGCGTGTCAGACAGCGTTTGGAATCACAAGAAATGCCCGTCGCCGACGGGCCCGAGGACGATGACCAGCACATCAGACAGACATACAACTTCGCGCCCGGCTACCATGGACTGATATACCGAGCAGATACTTCTGATCGAGGCAATGCTTCTGGCAGCAGTCAGGATGATAGTGGCGAGCCATCGCCAAAGAAGGCCAAGCTATCTCACAATGGGAAGGGCAGCACAGTCGACGGCAGCATGACCAAGGAGACAAACTACAAATTGCAAGCCATGAAATGGGGCCTGATTCCCTTCTGGACAAAACGACCTCCCGACTACGGCTCGCAAATGCGGACCATCAATTGCCGCGACGATAGCTTGATCGAAAATCGAGGGATGTGGAATACCATGAAACAACGCAAACGCTGCATCGTTGTCGCCGAAGGCTTCTACGAATGGCTCAAGAAAAACGGAGGGAAAGAGAAGATCCCACATTTCACGAAACGGAAAGATGGACAGCTGATGTGCTTTGCTGGGTTGTGGGATATGGTGCAGTATGAGGGCAGTGAGGAGAAGTTGTATACATATACTATCATCACAACGGATTCAAACAAGCAGTTGAGTTTCCTGCATGATCGCATGCCGGTCATTCTAGAGCCAGGCTCCGAGGAGATGAAAGCTTGGTTGGACCCAAATAGGATCGGGTGGGACAAGGAGTTGCAGGGAATGCTGAGACCATACCAGGGTGAGCTCGACTGCTTTCCTGTCGACAAGGGCGTTGGGAAGGTGGGGAACAACAGTCCTCAATTCGTGGTGCCAGTGGACAGCAAAGAGAACAAAAAGAACATTGCCAACTTCTTTGGCAAACAGAAGGAGACGGCAAAAGATGTTGCGGCGAAGACTGAGGCTGCCATGAAAGAGGAGCAAGCGAAGCAGGAGGATAATGTTGAGGTAAAGAAGGAAAAAGACGAAGAGAGGGCAACCTCCAAGGTTGAGGATCCAGAAACCAATGCACCACTGCCTAAACCGAAGGATGAGCCAGACGAAGATTTGGAGAAAGCCATACAAGCATCACTTGAGGATGTCGATGACAGTGCTATGAATGCTGCTGCGGATCAGAACGTGGAAAAAGACATCAAGCGTGAGCTGGATGATATAAAGGATGAGGACATGATGAAGGCTACGAGCAGTCCGAACAATTCCAAGAAGAGGGCGGCCGCTGAGAGTCCTGTGAAGGAGATGCCAGCGAAGAAGACGAGGAGTGCGACGAGTAACAACACCGTGGCGAAGAGTCCAGCGAAAGGGGCAAATGCCAAGATTACGAACTTCTTTGGGAAGTAGTTCGTGGGAGGTCATGGGATGCAGGATGATGATGCTTGATGCTTGATGACTGTAAATGTAAATGTGAATCGTAAATGTTAATACTGTACAATATGACTCCGTCTAATGAATCGCCCTCTCTGTCGAAATAAACGGCTCAGTCGTTTCCATCGTTGCCGTCGTGTCAAGCATCGTCATGTAGCACGCCACCTGTCGTGGCTATATCATCTGCAGCCACTCTAAGCTGCAACGGCCGCTCCTCTATCGCAGACCAGTGTTGTCTCACGCATCTGGCCCAGAGCCTGGGGTGACGATACCTGCTCCTGAGCTTTTGTCGCAATGCCTTCTGCTCGGTACTCGCCGAGTTGTCTCGCGATCCTGTTCAATCATAATATCGTAACCTCATGGCAATGTCTCGTTCGCTCAACACCTCCTCACGTCTCCTTCTTCGCGTCTTCCTTCACCTGCGCCCGACTCCTCGGCTTCTCGCCTGTGACGATGGATTTGAAGGCCTCGCCAATTGTAATCACTAGAATTGCGATCAGGTACTGGACCATCTGCACCACCCATTTCGCGGGGCCCCAAAGGCGCTTGTCCTGGACTTCGCCGGCACCACGAATGAAGTTGCCAGAGATGGATTGTTGCGATTGTGATCCTGACATGTTCGACGAGGTAGTATGCTCCGATTGGGGTGATACTATATTCTGATGTGTTGCAACCTAGTCTTTGGCAACGGTCTACTCGGTGGGCGTAATGTGGGTGGCGGGGGGTTGATCGCGTGATGGCTTCGTTGATAATGGATGTATGCGCTTTGTTAAAATTGTAGGCTGTAGCGAAATGTCCTGCTACTGACAGACCTAGTGTTTGTGCAGTTATGTCAGGAGAACAAAGTCAACTGGAATACACATGTATTGATCTTTGAACTCCAAGCTCCGGAGGGAGTCGCATTTGAGGCCTGTGAGGTCATTCACATTTGGTGACAATGTCTATGCACGGACGTTTTTTCATGTATGCGGGCAGAATTCTCACTTCTTCGCCACTCTCTCAGACTCTTGCGACAATGTCTGCGAGATCAGAAATATCGACATGCTGTTTCGCGCTCAACATCTGTGCTCTGGTGGAAATACTTTCGGTGTGGCAGGCTTGAAACTACCTTCCTCAGTAGGAGGTATGCTGGCCGACTTCGGGGTCGCAGCTGCCCCTCGGCTACCTTACGCGCCTTCCGCATTGGATGGCGGCGGAAACGTAATGACAATAGGCATGTCACAGTCACAAGCCTAGTAAGTGAACATCGAGGCAGGCTATCGTCCACTCACTTCTCCTATCGCATCGTCTCACCCTGGTCAAGAGCGCGGCCAACGGCAGCTGCGTCCCATACATTAGTCGGCCAGCAGCTCTACTGCATGTGCTACTTACTTCTTACTACAGATCCCTACGCCTTACAGCTAGAGCACGATTCCAACGAAGCTCGCCTGCTACAGCCTTAGGCGTACCAGGATTGCCCAACATGCCTCTCAACACATCAGCCATCTACCCTTCGGCCGATCCAGAGTTCGCAGCGTTTCCCTCCCGGCGCAGTGTGGTCCACAGCACGAAGGGCATAGTCAGCTCAACACAGCCTTTGGCCTCACAATGTGGTCTGGAGATTCTCAGGAAAGGCGGCAATGCTGCCGATGCCGCAGTCGCAGTTGCAGCAGGCCTGAATCTCACCGAGCCAGGGTCCACTGGCATCGGCGGTGATATGTTCTGCTTGTTCTACAATGCCAAAACAAAAAAGGTGCGCAGCCTGAACGGCTCGGGCAGGAGCGGGAAGTACTGTACGCTTGAGACAATCAGAAAGAGTCTAGGGATCAAGGATGGGGAGACAGGAGCCATTCCGATGGACAGCGTGCATTCGGTCACTGTTCCTGGAGCTGCAGCGGGTTGGGTAGACACAGTGGAGAAGTTCGGCAGTGGAAAGCTGAGTCTGGCGGAGATCCTTGAGCCAGCGGCGAGGTTAGCTGAGGAAGGTTATCCCGTCAGCGAGTCGATAGCGTACTATGTGAGACTTCCGAGCGATTCTCCCTGTGCGTGAACCTTTACTAACCATGAACAGTGGGGAAGCTCGGAAGCATTGATCAAGCGAGCGTCGCCAAATGGTGCCGAGATGCTGAAAAAAGACCCAAATGCAAAGGATGGCTGTCGTGCGCCTAAGCCTGGCGAGATTTTCAAGAACCCAACTTTGGGGAATACCTTCCGTCTATTGGGCAAGCACGGTAAGAAAGGCTTCTACGAAGGCTCGGTCGCAGAGGCGTACGTCAAAGTTGTGTCAGATCTTGGTGGACACATCACTCTCGATGACTTGAAGCATCATGCAGACACAGGAAGCGAGGAGACTGAGCCCATCAGCCTGAAGTTCCACGCTCAAGACGCAGCCAAGAAGCACGGCAAGCACATGCATGACTCGAGCTCGGAGGGAGTAGAAATCTGGGAGCACCCGCCCAATGGCCAAGGCATTGTTGCACTGATGGCCCTTGGCATCATCCAGGAGCTCGAGAAGACTGGCCAGATCCCCAAATTCGGACCCGAGGACCATAACAGCGCAACTTACCTGCACGCCGTCGTCGAAGCACTTCGCATTGGCTTCGCAGATGCCAACTGGTGGGTCACGGACCCTAATGTCGAAAAGGTGCCCACGAAAGGCATGATCAGCCCCGAATACCTCGCCGAGCGCGCCAAGCTCTTCAGTCCAGACAAGGCATCGGCGCCGATCAGTCATGGTAGCCCAGCGCACAACCACTCAGATACAGTCTACTTCGCTGTGACAGACAGTGAGGGCAACGGTATCTCCTTCATCAACAGCAACTACGGCGGTTTCGGCACATGCATCATACCCAAGGGCTGTGGCTTCACGCTTCAGAACCGTGGAGCAAATTTTGTACTGCAGCCGAACGACCATCCGAACATCTATGCTCCAAGAAAACGGCCATACCACACCATAATTCCAGCTCTCGTTACGAATGCGGCGGATCAGAGTCTGCATTCCGTATACGGAGTCATGGGTGGCTTCATGCAGCCTCAGGGACATGTGCAGGTGCTGCTCAATCAGCTCATCTTTGAACTTACCCCGCAGGCTGCGCTGGATGCTCCGAGATTGTGCATCGGCGCTGGTATGCCCGAGGCGGGAGATGTCATGGATCGGACTGTGTATCTTGAGGAGGGTATGCCGGAGAAGACTGTCGAAGGCCTCAGAAAGCTGGGCCACAAGGTCGAGGTCGTCAAGGGCTGGCAACGTGGACTGTTCGGGCGTGGTCAGGTCATCCGGTGGCATGTTGACCCAGTCGAGAAGGAGGGCGTATGGAGCGCGGGGAGCGATCCAAGAGGTGATGGTGCTGCTGTCCCGCAGTGATTTCAATGCTGGCGTCGCCATATTCGTGCGGACTGCGCCATCATCTGAGCCTGTGACTCTCTCGATGTGTTCTGCCATGCATGAGAGAGCAAGTCTTCGGCAAAAGCAACATTTCTATTGCCAAGCCTGGATGTGATCCAAAGCATTCCCCTCTCTAGCAATGTTCTAGCGATACTCGTAGAATCGGTCTAGCGCGTCCGGGCAATTGGAGTGGATGAATACCTAAGCGTTCATCTCTGTTCAAGACGGTGAGTGCAGACGCTTGGCGATGCCGTGAGATTCGATGTCTCTTAGCTTCGCAATGATGGGACATAGTTCTTTCGTGGCGGAGATGGTTTCGATTATGTCAGCACAAAAGTCAAAGGGATCAACAGAAGCTGAGAACTCACCTTGATGGCAGGTCAGGAGAGTAGATACGGACCTGAGGGTTCATATCTTCGACGATGCCCTCGAAAGATGCGTAAACGATTATTACCGCTTGCTGGGAAGAATATGTTGATCGGAAGAGAACGAAAAGAGACTGTGCAGAAAGATGAAGTGAGGCTGGGAGGCATAGAAGGGAGATCGCGATCTACGTAGCGGCAATAGCCGACGAATACAATATGGAAGCACTCGTTTATCTCCAAACTCCACCTGAAGAAGCGCTCGCCCTTGTACCTGTGGAGAACCAGCGCGTTCTCGTCCTTCGGCTGTGGCCAGGAAATTGGCCTAGTTGTCTCATCACTTAGTCAAAGTCAGCTTCACCGATTGACACATGACCGGTTGAGTGCCATATCAAAGGCTGATTCTGCCGTCAGTCATGTTAATTAGGCACTACCAATGGCACTGGCGTGTTAACAGTAAGATCAAACTTGACTGGTGATGAGAGTCAAACCAAGATTGACTTCGGACATTCATAAGCTCCATGCATGCTTGCCTTCTGCAAGGGTTTCGAGAGATCGTTGACGTGCTGCTGGGCACCAGTGACTGCCTGCTGAGTCGGCGTCACATCATCTGAGCATTCGACACGGTTGTGATGACCAGAACGATGGAATGGTAGCAAACATCGTGATATTTTGATCGAAGGCTGTCCGTGCACCTCTCAGCATCAAGCGGTCGTTACTGGCGTCACGAGATCAAGTCGCTGTTCTCGAGTGTGCCACCGCTCCCCGATCATGTCGTCTGGACAACTCACGCCGTTGAAGCTGAGCGATATGGTGACCGTGATAACCTGGTTGTCCGTCAACATCGAGTCACCATCGCGAGTCGCTCTGGCACCAACAGAGTTGACAGTTGAGTGTCAGCTCCCGCTCGTTGACACCGCTTGGTGGATGCCAGTGGCGAGCTGGTGCTCCGCCATGTTGCTCTGCTGCTCGCGATCCATGTTGTTCGAGTGCCCGTTATGATTCTTCTTGCTCTGCTGCGTCGGCGCACACTCGTCGAGCGAGTGCACCTCTCACGCGGCTGCTCTTCCGTCGAGCTCAACTCCGACATGTGACAGGCAGCCCGTGCACCTGCGCACAATGCATTTTCGCTTTTTTCTGCGCGCTGTCAACACTCTCATCTTTTCACTCCTCTTCCAACAATCTTTTGTTTGGCAAACTTCGCAGCGACATATGTCGCCAGCTCCGCACACATCCATTTCTCACCTCATTACTTTTCGATTCACAGCATCCAAGATGCAAGCAGCTAGTAAGTACGATCCTTTTTCCGTGCTCGCGGGAAACACCATGGACGAGTATGTCCAGACACACCCTACCTTTCGTGCGTGGCTGCAGAGTGAGGAGGGCTTGGGAACATGCATTGGCACGGAGAAAGATGTCGTCATGAGGACTTTCGGCGAGCCGTGTGAAGGCTTTAGCGGTAAGCATACTCGCCCTGTACCTCTGGCATGACGGGCGAGATTGACATGAATTAGTAGGCAAGCAGCATCAGGCAGTACATGCGCTCATGCAAGAGCGCTTCATTGCCCGCCTACGTCTCGCCGTATGCTTCAGCAAGCCGGATGGATACGATTTTGTGCATCGCGTATTGCATTACGAGCCTCAGGTCGTGCGGCTGGTGTCTCCGCCGGGAATGATCGTTGCCACCCTCGAAGATGGCACAGTCGTCCGCCGGGACCGTGATGATCAAGTTGATGGCGAGCCCTGGATGGATGACGAGCAGTGGCAGAGCTACTTGGAGACCCATCGGCTGCCTGCGTGGTTCCTCAGCGCCGACCACAAGAAGATACTGTCTGATCGCGAGGATGGGGGAGAAGCGGAGGCGCAGGTCCTGGGGATCAACTTCAAGGAGGTCTGGCGTAGTCTGAACGCGGAAGCTGGCGCTCAGGCTCAGGCTCTCATTACCCAAGCTGAAAGTGGTGATGAAGAGGACGAGGAGAATGCGAGCGATGAGCAGGGTGTTGAAGGCCACAGCATCAACCAGATCGACAAGAGCTCAGGACTTCGGCACGATCCTACTAACCAAGGCAGGAACAACCAGACAGGCATCCACGGCAGGGCGTTTTACCAGACGCGCAGCCTGGGTCCGAAAGGTGCGATCAGCGCAGCCAAAGTCTGTACCGTTGATCGTTCTCGCGCCCACGTTGGCCAGAAGGAGGACCACAAGGTATTTCGACCAGGGGTATTCTTCAAAGCTCTCAATATCAGTTCTGACTTTATGAAATAGGCGTTCATATGTTCCAAGTACGGAGAATTCCGCAAATACAAGAATTGGGACAAGATCGATTGGGACTCTTCAGCATCCGTTGAGCCGCTCAATAAGTGGAGGGCGCAAGAATTCGAGCGCGCCGGCTGGCCGAAGTTGCGCGACGAGAAGAGAGAGCCATACACCGGTGAGCAGAGGGATTGGCTGGAAGCAAAAGTGATGGCGAAGCCGGGCCACAGGTTCACTCAGAGAGAAGCGAGTGTGCTCGCGGCGGAGTTCAACACGGAGTTCCAAGACAGCAGGGGCAAGAATGGCATATGGAAGTTCGTTCATGGCGTGCGCCAACGGCTGGAGCAAGAGCATAACGAGGAGAGTGAGGAGGAAGGTGTTTGAGAACACATATTGGAGAAGCAGGAGGACCGCGCGATGGATGATGGATGAAGAGTGAGGTATTTGGTGTGGAGGCTCGGCGAAGAGCGGAGCCCGGGCGAGAGCGGAGATAAGGAGTGGAGTCGCCTAGGTACCTTATGCTCCCTCCTCTTCACAGAACGACCTTACACTGGTACATGTGACGTGGGCAGACACCGTGATAGCTTGTATACTACAGTATGCCTCAGACTCTCAAACTAGCTGTGTCACAGTCCCGCACCCTGCCGACCCTCTCTCAGACTCTAGATGCACTGGCCGCTACTACCAGACAAGCTGCTGCCCAGAATGTAGACCTTATACTCTTTCCCGAAGCATTTCTGGGAGGTTACCCCAGGACTTGCGCGTTCGGCGCCACTGTGGGCTCGAGGACAGACGAAGGTAGAGAGCAATTCTTACATTACTTCAAAGGATGCGTGGATCTGGGAGATACGCCCATGGGAGCAGGTGATGACTGGGTGGACCGAAAGCTGCCAGTAGCGAAGGGCGAAGAATATCGAGGCGATGGCACGAGAGAGTTTCTTGAGAGAGTAGCAAGAGACACTGGGGTGTTCGTAGTGACTGGTCTTGTGGAGAAATCTGGAGGCAGCCTCTATTGTGCTGTGGTCTACGTAGACCCACAGAGGGGCGTGCTTGGCAAGAGACGCAAGGTCATGCCGACAGGCTCTGAACGCTTGGTCTGGGCACAGGGCTCACCGTCAACGCTGAGGGCTGTTACCACCAAGATCAAGGGCGTCAAGCTCACTTTGGCGGCTGCGATCTGTTGGGAGAATATGATGCCTTTACTCCGTCAGAGCCTGTACAGCCAGAATGTGAATCTCTGGCTTGCACCCACTGCTGATGCTAGAGATACTTGGCTGCCACTCATGCGCACGATTGGCAATGAAGGCAGGTGTTTCGTGCTGAGCGCCATTTCTTGTGTCAAGAGGAAGAATCTCCCGGCTTGGGTAAGCAAAGCGCCTCCGAGAGATACGGCGCCTTCATCTGCGCAGCCAGCTATCAATGGCACTTCAGTAGGCCAGAGGCGAAGGTCCACAATCACGGTCCAAGAAGAACGCCATCAGCTTGTACTGCCTGCTGGAGAGGACTCATCAACGTCAGCAATAGCTGAAGATGCAGAACTAGCCACACGGCCCAGGCAGATCAAAGCAGCTGCGACAGGAGCTCCAGCTACAGCAAACGGCGATGCTTCAGGTGAAGAGTTCGTCTGCAGAGGAGGCTCTTGCATCGTTGGACCGATGGGCAACGTGATCGCTGAGCCTTTGTGGGAGGTCGAGGATGGCGGCCTCATCGTCTGCGAAGCAGACTTTGATGATTGCGAACGCGGTAGACTCGATTTGGACGTCGCTGGAAGCTATGCTAGAAATGATGCATTCAAGCTCACGGTTGAGGGGCTCGACATCAATCCGCCTCCATAAGTGAATGACAAGGTCGAAAAGGATGAACAGCACTTTCATGAATACAGTGTCTCCCAGTGCTATCGATGACATAAAGACGCCGAAACTGCGGCACTTCTCTGTGGTGCCGAGCTTTATGCTCGCCGCAAAGGCCTCAAAAGTCAGGAACGGCAACATAGCACTCAATAGCAGCCTCAACCAACGCACAATCTCAAGGTTCATCCTGAAGCATCATGGCAAAATCGCCACCCATTTCTCACTCCAGTGTTAACGCAGCACATAACGCAAGACCAAAGAGCAACCAAATGACTATCAATGAAAATTTCTCAGCCTCCGACTTGGCCAAACCCGCCACTCTGCGGCTTCCTATAGCTCCTCGACATCCTCATACTGCTCGCCGCCCTCATCCTCGGAGTCGACGGTGGCCCACCCGCTCTCCTCCCGGTCGGCAATAAAATGATGCAGCACAGTCTGGACTGTATCATTCGATGCGCGCCTGCGAGAAATTGGACCGCGTAGCGTGACATTGCTGCGCTCTAGCTGGGTTTGGTCGAGGACGGCTAATGAGATGTCGCTCTCCTCGGTAGCAAGAGCATGGTGCAAGACTGTACCTGTAGAGCTCGGGAAGCTAGTCTCGGTCGCGAGGCCAGCTGAGGCCGTGATGGGGAGACTGCCGTTGCTGGCGTGGTATGGCAAAGCTTCGTCATGGCCGTATGCGTGTTCTGGTGTTTGTTGGACCGAAGGGCCGCTGTACTTGTACTGGTTAGGGGTCGGGAGGGTGGCGGACGTGCTGCTTCGCTCGAAGTGGAAACGAAAGTCCAGGAGACTGGGCTTGTGCGGCAATGGATGCGACCTGGAAGGCGTCGGAGTCAGCATCTTGGCTTGAATATTTCCTGGTGAGGAGTGGCTTACGTCTCTACATCGTGTGGTGTGCTCGGCTCAGCCATCGCGGTCTCACCCGCTATGACCATTGCTGCTTGGCGATTGGCTGCGCTGGCGTACAGCATAGATGCAAAGCTCGCGGCACTATCCTCTTGGATCGCGTTGCCTTCGTCACCATCCTGCTTTCTAAACATCGTCCTCTTCGCCTTGCTCAGAATCGTAGAGATACTCGACTTTCTCGGTCTGCTACCCGGTCTAGCGGCCATCTCACGACTCTCAGACGATGGATTCCGCTCTGAAGGAAAGGCCGAAGACTCATTTGGCTTCGGTCGCTCTGTGTTCAGACCCGTAAAGGCCTGCTTACGGCGGAGCTGGTGTAGGCCAGACGACCTGGATGACGAGGACGTGTTGCGGGTGTGCGCAGAAGCGTGCGACTCCTCGCTCCCGCTGCGGTTGTGGCGGCTGAAGATGCTGGAAGCGCCTATGGACCTGGTCGTAGCGGTACCATCGCTGCCGCCACGGTTGTGCTGCTGAGCGGATGATGAGGTGGTGCTGTATCCGAACAGGTTGGCACTGCTTCCCTTGCTGCCTTTGCGCTTATGCTCGAACGCGCTGAATGTTGCACTCGGTCTGCGGGTCGAAAAGTGTCCATCTTCGTGCTGTCTGTCGTCCTCGAAATGACTTTGCTGGCGCTTGTCTACTTGCAGAATCTGCTGTGGTGGGACAGACGCATAGGTCGATTGGAGAGTGCTCACACTATGACCGCGCTGCGCTCGTTGTAGCGCCGGCAGTGAGGCATAGCTGTTGTCAACCTCCAGACTCGGCCTCGAATCTACGCGGTAGCGTGAAGGCTGTACTGGCGACTCGGACTCGTCGCGGCTGCAACTGTGGGTCCCAAAAATCTTGCTGCAAGACATCGACCTTGGCAGCATCGGCGGTAGCATTGCGCATGAGACGCTCATCTTATTCCCGATGATGGTCTTGGTCGTACGTTAGATCAAGATCGAAAGTGAAGGCGATACACTGCTGGATAACGATGTCGCCATTGGAAGCCCCAGTCCTCGAGGTCCTCGAAATCGATATCGAGTTAGCGATGTTGTGTCGAATACAAAGGTGCTTGGTGATCCAGGCAAGTCACTCAGGTAGATGTTGTTTTTGTTCTGGCGAAAAGGGAGGCAGCACGAAGTTCGTGAACGGGATGAATGCTCGCGCTAAGAGCGTGTTGCCCAGCAACAGAACAGAATCGGATAGAAATGCGTCACTTTCACATGATCAAGTCTGTGTTACAGGTCGCACTGGTGCGTGAGCGCTCTAGTGGTCGAGGGCAGCAGAGGCTGCCTTTGTGAGATAGGCGCAGGGCATCACATGTTCCCAATCAATTTACAGCCATCACCCACTCAGTCTCTGATGCATCAGGTCAATCAACTTGATCAGTCGACGGCGTCACACAATCATTGAACTGCCCTGAGAAGTCATCCTATCAGCCTTCATCGGCATTGGCAAGACAATCGATCACTTGACTGATGGAATTGCTGCTGCCATCAAGCAGACCCAGGCAGGTCCGGAGCGAAGACAATTTCTGATTCTTGGACAATGCCATATCTTACAATTTGACAACCCCAGCATAAATAACATGAACAGCTCAATCAGTGGCACACGATCGCCAAGGGTGTCCCAAACTCAGTCCAGCTGCAGTCGCACGCCCTTCCTGTTCCTCTCCACAAAACAACCGATGATTCAACGCCACGCCATCCATTCATGCCTCATACCCGTTGTCATGTCCCATTGAGTCATCCAAAAATAGTGCTCTACCATCAATCCACACGAAACTCGATCACATCTCCATCGAGTCATCCAGACCATCTCTACCTTGGTTGGCCTTGGCGCCGGCCAACCTGCTGCTCATACGGCTGCCTTTGCACGGAGTCGAGCTCTTCTGTGGCTTCATGCCCTCAGTACCAGTCATGGCCGTATCATCGTTGAGAGAGCCCATCTGATGGGCGCCCTGGGGCGCGTTCCTCCTCATCTCAGCTCGAGGAATGGAAGGGGCTGTCGACGGACGCTTGTAACGCTCCTCATGCTCCTCATCAACAGTAGCCGGGTCTACAGGTCGGTCATCTGTGCGTCTTGAGCGGTGGACCTGTCCTCAGGAACCGCGCCCGTCATTTCCGCATCTGCGGCTTGCGTACCCGGCTCTTGCGGCATCCTCTTTCGGCCATTTTCGTCCAGCTCCGCCACGTGCAGTACTTCAAGCGCGTGATCGTGCACGACCTGACCATCCTCCTCGTGCAGAATGCCGTTGACGACAACACACCTGTCGCAAAAGTCCAGCGGGTCCATCTCGTTCCACTCCTCGTTGATCTTGGGAGCACAGCTCAAGCAGCGGTAGAAGACGCCATACATGAATCCGCCGCACCCATCACAGACCATGTTGCCCCTATTTGTGACATCAACATCAGTGGCCGCTCGAATGGAGTACATCTTGTCGATCTCCTCGCTGGTGTTGATGCGCATCGAAGCAAGAGTGCCTGGGCCAAAATTGCGACCTGTTTCATCCGGGCGCTTGAGCCTGTAGGAGATCTTCTTGGCCTTCTTCGGCTGCACTTGAATCACCTCGCCAACATTCAGGTCCTCGACGTCTTGAAGAAACTCTTCATGCTTCCTCTTGCTCTTGAAGCTCTTGGCTTCGTCAAGGAGCTGCCTCCGGCCTCTCATCTCGACTCTACCAGTTTGCTGAATCGTGCGTAAAGCACTGCCCTTCTCAACTCTGCGACTGCTTCTGCCACGAGCCATGCCGTCGCAGTCAGCGCAGATGAAAGCAAGACCCTGCTTGCTGTACAGCTTCTCATCACGAGCGTGCTGGATGTAGCCGCCCTCCGACTGATACGTGTCAGCGGCGAAGCTACCCTTTCCCACACAACCTGGATGGTAGATGGTGCCACATTCGTCGCAGGCGCGCATGAACCTGTCACCGATGCTCCCACATACGCAGAACGTCTCTGCTTGCTCAGTCGTACGGACAGTATCTTGCTCTTGGTCCATATCAGCAGTCTCATCGACTTCGGTAGCATCAGACTCGCCGACCAACGCTCGCAACCCGCTAGGGACCTTGTCTCTTTCGATTATGACCCCATCCTCAGCCTGTATAATGCGCTCCAGATCTTGCTCGGGAATGGAGTCGAAGGTGGCAAGCTTCTTACGCACACCTTGTTTATTGAACGAGTGCGGAACGAGGTCGCTGTCTTTCTCTTGAGGTACAGGCAACAACGCTGGGTTCCTTGATCCAGGCTGTGAGCGTCCTCCAAGAGGAGTCACATTTCTTGTCTTAGCCCCAGGAAGACGCTTCAACTTCTTGACAAGGTTTTGGTTCATGAGCGGAGCCGCACCTTGCCGCAGCTTCTCTGCGCCGTCAACTTGAAGGCATGCAAGCTCCCTCGAGAACTTAGCCCCGATGAGGTGCTCTACTTGGGGCCGGTTCTTCATACCGGCGTTGAGGGCGATCAAAGCTTCCTCCTCCGAGCCGCTGGGCAAGCATTCTTCGATATCATTGTCGATTGTGCCTGGCTGATGGGATCCAGACTTGCTGACTGCGGCGTGGCTTTGGTCGGGCTTAAAGTCGCCCGTCGATACACCCATCGTGTCCATGCCTGCAAGCACGTCTTCCTCCTCCTGAGCTAGCTTCGACCTATCAGCATCCGGGTCTGCGCCCTCAACGTGGGAGAGCTTGCACGTACGGTGTACGTTTGACTGGATCATAGGCATAAACACACTTTTTGTCGCACTCCTCCTCTTCTCATCCTCCGCAGCGATACATCTTTTGTGCGGACAGCGGAATTTAATGCCGTCGGGCCATTGACCAGTGCCAGCCTTTTTGCAGTTGCTGGCGCACTTCTGAATGTAATCGGTAACAATAGTGTGTCCGCAGCTCAGGATATGGTGGTACGGGTGTGATGCGAACCGGTATGTGAAGCACGCAGTCTTTGGAGGCCTGGTTCCTCTTCCAAGAGAACGTTTGGAATAGTCGACAGGCTCCAGAAACAAAGACTCACCATCGAGTGCGGTGCCTTGATTGGTGAAAGTGGACTGGCGGTCTGATGGCTTGTCATGCCTGGTGCTCTGTTGCATAGTGCTCTGTTGCATGGTACTATGCTGCGTGACAGAGGCGACGGCGGTGGTGGCCGGCCTCAACGGCAGCCCCAGCCCCAGGCCAGGCAGAGAATACGTGGCAGCTGGTTGCTGGTCTGTCTCCGGATCCCAGACCTCGATCGGCTCCATCCTTCCACCAGGAATGTAGTCGCTCTCCTTCGTTCCATCTTCATAGACTTCCTCCGCTTCTTCTTCCTCGCTGGTAACTCCAGCCAAGGCCGGATACGCCTCCTCAAATGGGACTTGCTCATCATTCAATCCAGGCTCATCTTTGATGACGGTTGGCTCGGACTGGTATACATGCTCGTCGAAGTACGCCTCGTCGTTCTCGTCGACAGGCTCCTGTTTGATGTAGAAATTTTCGCTCGTCTGAGCACCGGGGCCTGACACCGGTTGCGGGCGATAATCTTGTTCATCTTCTGCACGGTCCTGCTTGATACGAGGGCTCTGCTCCACCTCCATCATGTCTGGAAGGTTGCCGGACATCGTGAAGTCTACTGTCGCGGAGTTGTCTAGAGACTATAGCGTTGAAGTTCGCCGCTATCGACAGAAGTTTTAAAGCTTGACGGGAGCAATAATGCGTGCACTACAACCGCTTGGTGATGCAGGAAGGTGTAAAGTCCAAGACTTAGCGCGCGGAGCATCAATATTTATGAGAGGTGCGCGCAACTAGGCTCCAACTTGAAGTGTTTCCCAGACGCGTCGCAAGTCACGTCCACATTCACAGCAAATGACTTCGACTTCGAAAGCGGATGGGGAGATCCGACACTAGCGCGGACAACGCGTTTTTCACATGAAGGACCGAAGCCGACTCGCCGAAGTCTTTGTCGCCTGGACAATTTGTTTGTACCGCCCAGTGATGAGTCGACAGGCTGGCAGCGTTCAAGATGAGGAAGATGAGTGGCAGTGTCGCAGTGTCCTCTCGAATATAATGATGTCGTATGGCATAGAACACCGTCCGCTAATCCTGTCGATGATAAGGATGCCGAAAGCAATACGATGCTCGATACATATTCTTCTTCATGTGTCGTCGCGCATCGCGGAGATTCTCCGGCAGAAAAGTTCAGCATGTCCTCGTGATGCAGATGGAACGTGCGCAATTACCAAGGCTGAGTGTTGTAAACAACCAGACTGCGCGTTACGTCATCTGTAAAGCGTTCCGAAAACGGAAGGAGCGCCATGCTGCTGCCTGGGCTTCACATATGCCTTGCGCGACAGGTCGACGCCTCACGTCATGGACAAAAGATAGTGAAATAAGTCAAGGCTGCTTGAGGTTTCATCTTGTTGTCAGGAGCTGTAGGGTGGGTTCGGAACAGTGGATAATTGGCGCCAGTGGACGCTCGACTTCGCGGATCTGGTACTGCATAATTCTGCTCAGTGGTGAAGCTCGCAGGCCGAAGATGAATCGTGGTTTGGATTGCCCTTGTTTGTTCAAAAATATACAGTCGCAAAGTGCAGCAAAGCCAGCTGAAACTTGTGTGCACTCAGGCATGGCAGTCTTAGACAGCCAAGTCAGTCTCCTCAATTTGCTATCCATCACTTCGAGCGTCCGCATGTGCTTTCATATTCTTGCAAGAGCAAAGTAGCGTCAGCAATCAGCAAAGTCACAGGCCGACACAATGTCTACTCAATCACGGAGGAGCAACGTACCATCGATGCTTCCACTTCACAAAAGCAAAATCGGGCCACCCTCAACCCCTTCGCCTCGTCCTCAGAAGACGCCGCTGACGCCATTCCATCCCACACGACTTACAACCATATACGAAGAAACTCCTAGCAAGCTGCCGAAGCCAAGATCAGCCAGGTCTTCGTCGCCACCCCTGAGCAAGCCGCACAGGGCCAAAACTACGATGTATAGCAGCAGGCTGCCACAACCGTCATCACCAATGCCAGGATCGAAGCTCATACTTGGGCACAGTCGACTGCACCGACCAATATCTTTGTCAACACGAAGATCGGCCGTGCCAGAGCCAGTGAAACCTTCTCGCTACGCAGCGGCTCATCTGGACGAACCGTGCACTGCTGGCGGCCTCATGCACGTGCTAGAGCCTTGCGGTCATCGTCTCCTGACAATTCAGCCAGAGCTTTGTGCTGCAAATTGTCGGCAACCACATCCTGCTGACCAGTTCCATCCAAACGGTCAGTTTCAGAACCCGAAGGACATCACTGCACCGTTTGTATGCCCTGCCTGCGTGGACCAAGAGGTCAAGACTGAAGTTCTGCAGCTCTTCGAATCATGGACGTCATCTGGCGTTGAACACCTTCGTATTAAGAAAGACCCGGGCTCTGGTGTCGTCACAGAAGTTGACTCCACCACCAAGGTCTTGTGCGAGAAAATTGCTGCTATACGTGCGGGCCACGAAGTCAATGGCAGGAAGTGCTATGCTTATGAAGACGAACGAATGCTGTACCATCCAGACACGTCGCCCGCACCGAGCAGTCCCGACCTGGCCATGCTGGCGTACGGAGTACGAATATATACGGCGGTCATTTCTCAGTCATTGGAGATGCAGAGATGGGAGACTGGTCAACATAGCATTGATCCCAAGCAGTCGACGCCATTGCAACGCCTGACCCTGCGTCCAATCATGGCGCCCAGGGTAGAACTTTTGCAGAATGAGGTTGGCCGGCTGAAGAGAAGGACTGCGAAACCACGGTCCAGGCCTGAATTGTCAAGTCCAGGTAGGGCGTCTATGAAGGAAGCTCCATCTTGATTAGTATGTTCTCCCCAATCATCTGCATTAAGGCAAGCAACAAGCTCCGGGTCATCATACGCGTCCAGGATGTGAAAGTCGAAGAGTGCTAGCCATTCGTCGATGAGTTAAGATATGCCTTAGATGGGACGGAAGAGACTTCGGTGCAGCAGACCTTGTAGGTACTGTGTTTCGTCTCGATTGTGGCTGCTTCCAAGTAGCTTCGCGGTAGATTGTGCTTCATCCAACCTGCAGTTCGAAGACGTATCCGAAGTGACTCCTAATCGGTTCCGATGCGATATCGACAACAGCCTCATCCGCTCAGAGTCATTCAATCGATCACATCCTGAAACAATGATGCAGGTACCCGCAACAATTGATGAGTTTTACGGGTGGAGTGGCGACACTGATGAAGCAAGATCGGCGTTTGCATGTGGCTCTGACGTCGCAATGATGTTGCACGTCATAGGGAAGTGGGATGTATATGATTTTCGAGCTGAAGCACACGAGCACTTCATTCTCACATACATTGCTCTACACAAGCTACAGCAAGACCACACACAAGACGCAAAACTTTCAAACAACACAAACAGCTCAACAAGACAACAACAATCATGTCTGACACATCCGCCGCAAAGAACGTCGATGCTTTGGCCAACCAACAGCCAACTGGCGGCAGCGGCGAGTTCCATGCCTCCAAGGGTCGTGATGAGCCATTGACAACTTCCGTACGTCGGTTCGTACCTCCATGAAGTCTGGCAATATACTTACAGCTCCAATAGGGTCACCAGCCGGGCAAGCTCGTCGGCAACGAAGCCGCACCAGAATTCAACGCCAAGACACTCCCGCCAGGCTCAGCACCAGCGGACCGCACATTCAAGCCTAACAACATCTCCGAAGTCCCACCAGTCACCCAGACCACCAACGACATCGATCCAGAGGCACCGCAGCCGCCACCAAACGACTTCCCGGGCGCCACATCGGGCACCGTCAACACTGGTCTCGGCAAGCCGATCCAGGGCCAGACCTCGTCTGAGCTGAGGCATGACGGGCAGCACCATCGCAAGAACCCAGGTACCAGCCTTGATGGTCTGCAGAGCGGTGCTACGGGCAAGACAGTCGATGCCCACGACCCGCAATTCGCGAACCAGAGGGCTTTGGACAAGGATGAGGCTACCATTGGTCGTGGCAACGTAGGTGGTCCGCCAGCGGAGGAGAGGGAGCCTGTGAGTGCTGAGCAGGTGGCTTCTTCGCGATCTTAGGTCGTGGAAGTAGACGGTCTCAAAGTGATGGATGTAAATAAAGAAGCGAGGCCAATCAAGTCAGCCATGACGAGCATGTTGCACGCGTAGCATAGCATAATGACTCTTATGAGCCAGCATTAGATTGCGGCGTATGAATGTACAACAGTGACACGAAACGTGACTCACCGGAGATCTGCAATTCCCAACAGGTTCATGATGTGCCTGCTTTCACAAGACCTCAAGTTTTGACGGATTAGCATAGAGTACCAGGCTAATCATCACCAAAGCCATTCCACTCCTCATCTGATCCTTCGTCCTCCTCTCCATCCACAGCACCTCCAAGCTTGTCCAGAGTCCCGCTGTCGGCATCACCATCCCGCACGAAGCCAGCAACGAAGAAACCCATGGTCCCATCCTCACTGCCCTTTGCACACCGAATACACGCGTCCGCGACCTCCTCAAGGTCAATCTCATCTCCACAGCCATCAACTCTACACGCGTCCTTCCATCCTCTACGATGCCACCTCTTCATCCCATCTACCTGCTCAGCCCTCCTCATGATCCGCCAGCCTCTCTCCTTCGCCACATCTGACAACAGGGCCTTGACGACCACCTGCTCGTTCTCCTCCGCGTGGACCGAACACGTCGAATATGTGATCCGTCTAGCTGCCGGAAAAGCCATGGCTCGCTCGAGCATCCTCAATTGGAACGAAGATAGGTTCTCGAGACGTTGCTGTAGCTTCGCTTTGTCATCTATGACTTGATCTGGAACTTCTTCTTCTGCTGTTGTGACTTCGTTCGCAGGCTCTGCTTGTTGCTGAGGAGCAGGCTGTTGGCCACGCTTACGCTTCTTGCCCATCGAAGCTGATGCTGGTGCTTCTACGCTAGGCAGATGCACAGTAATGCCACCTTCGTCACGACCAACTATGCCGCTGCCTGAGCAACTTGGGTCAAGAAGCAGTGCCGTCACGTTTGCAAATTCCTTCGAATATGGGTTGAGCTTCATAAAATCTTGCTTGGCTTTGACAGTAATGATGTCTCCGGCACCAGCGATCCTGACCATCTTCTGCAGCGTCTGGCTTCTGAGCTCATTCTTTTCGCAAGCCGTCACCTTCACGATTAGCCTGTCCTTGCATGCTTTGTGCAGTATAGCCGCAAGATGTGTTGTCTTATTGCCAGGAGCCGCTGTGGCATCAATCAGGTCTCCGTCGTCCGCGGTCGGATTGAGAAGGTAAGCTGGAAAGCATGATGCCTTGTCCTGGAGAATTAAGCAGCCAGTCTTATATGCTTTGGTCGACGTCACATCAAGATGAGCAGGCACCACGAGCAGGTTGGGTATATGTTGATCCAAATAAAGTGGCTTTTGCTCTGGTCCGGGGTTCAGCACTTGCGCGATATTATCAACTCGAACATAGTCAGAGAACGTCGACTTCAGCTGCTCCTCCAGAGTAGTCTTCAAAGCATTGACTCGTATCCATCTCGGATGCCTGGGACCAGCTGATGGATCCTGGCCACTAGACTGCTCGCTTGCTTGACGATTGATGCGTTCACGCAGCGCATCTAGCGTCGCGCACCCTCGTCTGAGTCTGGCTTTGGTGAGCTCCGCAGATAGCCTGACCTTATGTCGAGCCACAGCAACATGTAAGCCATGGCTCGCTGGCAGTGCGATGCCCTTCTTTGCTAAGAAAAGGTCATGTACAAGCACAACTGCTAAAGTTGGCGAGAGCTTCCATACCCGTTAGCTCAGATCGACCACGCTGTCAGTGCAAATACATACCGCCTTCTCAACCGTCAAGACACCGCTCTTCTCGACCACTTCTGACAGAACCTCGCTCCATTTTGCAGCCTCAGTGCTCAGAGCGAACAAGGTCTTCGAGTCATTCTTCCATGTTTTCTTGCCAAAGACAAGAGTCTTGATTGAGCTGCCAGACTTTCTGGCGCTGTCGAGAACGCCTGCAGCCTCGTGGTAGAGCGACATAGGAAACGAAAGAGGAAGGTACTGGACGCGAGAATTTCCAGCCGAAGATGCGATCATTGGGTAGATTTCAGCGGAAGCTAGCGGCTGCCTGCGGCGTCGCCCTGCCACAAGCCGCCAGGACCACGCTAGTACAGAGATGGAAGGCACGTCGTCCACAATGATGTAGCAGCGTTGCAGGTAGAGCGTGGCAGATATAGCAGTAGCTACGATACGTTGAGGGTGTGAACGAAGCAAGCATTCTCGAAGGCATCTTGCCAATTTTGGCCATAAATATGTCTCAGAGACTTTAGCCTCGAGCATTAAACTGACCCTGAGATCTCAGCCTTGGCACTTGGCTGACCCTATGTGGCTGCAGTAGGTCCGCTGTAGCACAGCTTGCTTGCATTGGTTGGCACAAGAGGAGATGGGTCGAAGGAATCAGGAGGGTGAATCCGAGTCGAATCGCTGAATCCGTCCTGAATCGGAATAATCCTCCGCAACAGCCGAGCTTAGCCGAGCGGCCAAATTGCTGCTGACATAGCATCGGGTGCAGGTGTCGCCCGCGAGAAGGAAGGTCGGCAGATATCTCGCTGTCTTTGTAATGATATATTGGGGTTGATCTGTTCTTGTACAGCGCCGTATTGACATTGGGTTGCGATGGAGAAGTTCATACTTGCAAGATAAGACTACGCCTTGATTATGGCCATGAGCACAGGCTTTCGAACGATCACAAGGACAATATCGCGGAAGAGATGGCCGACGCTCACCATTCGATGCGCGAGTACAGCTGCTGCTGTGGACACGAACGAATCGCTGCCGTATGTAGGCGATTCTACGCCTCCTTTTGATCATGCACAGTCGAGCAGAAGACAAGCGATTCGCGAAGCAAAGCCCTTCTCGGAATTCTTGACGGACAACTTCAATCGACAGCATGATTATCTGCGCATATCAGTCACCGAACGCTGCAACCTACGATGTCTGTACTGCATGCCGGAAGAGGGTGTCCAGCTCTCGCCCAGCAGAGAACTCTTGACCAGCGCTGAAATCTACTATCTGAGTGCACTCTTTGTGAATCAGGGCGTTAACAAGATTCGCTTGACCGGTGGCGAACCGACTGTCAGGAAGGACATTGTCCCACTTATGCAGCAGATTGGGAGCCTGAGGCGGAACGGACTGAAAGAGCTAGCCTTAACGACAAATGGCATATCACTGCATCGAAAGCTGGACGCGATGGTTGAGGCTGGTTTGACGGGTGTCAATATCAGCCTGGATACGCTTGATTCACACCAATTCCAGATTTTGACAAGGCGGCAAGGTTTTGATGCGGTCATGAAGAGTATCACTCGCGTGCAAGAGATGAATAAGCTGGGTGCAGGTGTCAAGCTCAAGATCAACTGCGTGGTAATGCGCGGTCTGAATGACCACCAAATTCTGCCGTTCGTGGACATGACTAGAGATCAGGATGTCGAGGTGCGCTTCATCGAGTACATGCCATTTGGCGGTAACAAGTGGAGCCAGAAAAAGATGCTGTCGTATGAGGAAATGCTGGATCTCATTCGCGCCAAATATCCCACAGTCAGCCGACTGCAGGATGCGAAGAACGATACATCAAAGACTTGGCAGGTCCCAGGTCATAAGGGACGCGTTGGCTTCATCACCAGCATGACTCACAATTTCTGTGGTACTTGCAATCGACTGCGCATCACGGGTGACGGCAACCTGAAGGTGTGCCTGCATGGTAATGCCGAAGTCTCTCTGCGCGACCTATTGCGGACAGAACGCAACGGCGAGCCTATGGATGAAGCAGCATTTGACGCGATACGGCAAATTGAGCTTGACCGACGAAAACAGGACAGCACAGAAGGCTGGATTACCAAAGAGCGACAGCTGCTCAATGTCATTGGCACAGCTGTCAAGCGAAAGGCAGCACGTCACGCCGGCATGGAGAACCTGGAGAATATGGAAAACAGGCCAATGATTTTGATCGGTGGGTAGGTTTTGGTTTCTCCGCACGCATTTGGGAAGATGAAGAAGAGCATTTGCATTCTGTCCATCCGGACAGTCATGGCTTGATGAATGACGAAGTAACGACTTGGCACATGTACAGCATGTACAAAGCATATTTACGCCTTCCCTCCTTCAATCACTATTTCGTATATTCGTTCCCAGTCACTAAGTTTCGTAACTGATTCATTGAGGTAGGTGAGCCAGGACATCGGCATCTTTCCCACCGCTCAAAGCATTCTCCAATATTCTCCAGCCTGACACCACCGTGGGCAAGGATACCGACCCATCTGCTGAACCCGGCGAGCAGTATACCCGGCGGAGTACGCTGCTACTCGTCCGACTCACAAGACGACTCAGACAGAGACAAGGAGCCGAATGAGAAAGAGCGACGGCCAAGTTTCGTCTCGTCGCTTGGGTTTCAAAGTCTCTCGACTCTATTCTCTGCGCCACCACAAAGTCGTTACAGTCGACCACCGGCGGAGAGCGATGTGAGATCGCCGACACTTGCCGTCAAGCAGGACGATGTTCCTGCTGAGCCGAGAGACACGGCAAATGAGGAGAAGGAAAACAAGATTGATCTGAGTCTCTTCAACACGCAGCTGTTCAAGCCTGCAGGTGAGGCAATAAAAAAGACGCGCCAGGCGAAGAAGACGAGTGCCGCGACTGAGATACCGTCAAGTGGTCCAGATACCAAGGTTCGTCATAGCACTGATGAGTTCAATGAGCCCCTAAGCACGGCCGAGCGCAATCCTATCCAGATGAAGAAGCACAAATTGCGGCCATCAGTACGAGATCAGAGTACTCAAATGGGACCTCCAGCACAAGAGAAGCTTGAGAAGCAATCGCAAGAGGTAGAAAATCCTTTCATCCCAAAAGCGGCAGACCAGAAACCATCTAAAGAGATCGGAAATCGTCGAGTGAGTGCTCGGAGACAGAGGACGGCTGGCATGGTAAAGATGGTCCCCGCTCGTGCTGGAGCGGTGACAAGAAGGACTTCGGGCTTTGATCCTGGCGTTGTGTTGACTCGAGATCGAGTACGACTGTCGCCATCGCGTTCTCCAGCGGCTGCACCTCATGCACCAAACCCATTCGCTGGCGATGATTTGCTCTATCGCAGCGTCTTCAGACCAGAAACAGGCGCGGTCCAAGGGCAGAAACCCTGGGGACTGGACAACGAGGAGCTGAAACCAGCGGAAATGCCGGTCAACAAGGCGTCCACCAAAACAGAGCCGGTAGCGCCACAGGGTCCGAAGCAGCTTCGTGTTGCAGCTAAGTCGGACGACAAAGCGAAGCGCCAATCTAGAGCGTCGCAGCAGCCGAAGGCTGAGTCGAGTCACGGTATCGAGAAAGCATCAAAGCTTACACATCTCACGTCAAGCGGTGAAGCGCACATGGTGGATGTTGGGGAGAAGGCAGCCACAAAACGAATCGCGATTGCCTATTCATGCGTCCGCTTTTCGAGCCAGGAGACTCTTGAACAGATACAGCAGAACAACAACAAGAAGGGTGACGTTCTGAGCGTGGCACGCATCGCAGCCATTATGGCTGCCAAGAGGACTGCAGATCTTGTGCCACTATGTCACCCAATCGCGATTAGCAAAGTGAAAGTCGAATGCATTACGAGAGAACCCGGCCAAACGTGTAGCCTCGGTAAAAATCCCCAAGCCGGCGCCGTCGAGATTATCGCGCAGGTCGAATGTACTGGACCCACAGGAGTAGAGATGGAGGCCTTGACCGCCGCGATGACGGGTTCGTTGACTGTGTATGATATGTGCAAGGCTGTAGATAAGGCGATGCGGATATCAGAGACTAGGCTGGTCTATAAAAGCGGAGGGCGGAGTGGGCTGTTAGTGGACAAGCGGTGGCTTCTCCAAATGGGTGAGAACAGGACGGAATTTTTCGAGGAAAGAGGATTGCAGATTCCTGGATCCAAGGGCTTGACTAGGCAAAGTCACGTTTACCTTGAAGCAGGAGAGGCTGGAGGGAGTGCGGAGGAGGAGGGTGCCGAGTCGTGATAGCGCCTCGGACGGCATTGCTCAGCGGATGCTACGCTTGCACGTATGGCATCCGCTGAGAAGTGTCAGGCTGTTGCGTGACACATATCTACACGATCAGGACCTCCATGAGTAGCTTGCTGTAGAGTAGACCACTTCGCTTACCTGACAACAGGATCGACCACCTGCTACTGGTATCGCAAATAATCCTTACGACCTTGCCATTTCCATTGCCCCTCAAGTCTAAGTTGATCAAATACGTATCCGTGGCATTTCTCCGCCAGTGTCGAGTGCTGGCAGTCTCACATACTTGCTTTCAAATAATCGGGTGACCGTCGATGGGCGACTTCACTGACACTCACTTGCGATGACAGCTATTGAACATGAGTATTAGTACTGACTGTGAGTAGCCACGGTGTCGGTCGAGCATCAGGCCGCGAGTCACTACGCGTCATTGGTCTTCCCTCATGCAGAACAGACGGATTCGCCGCCATTGGCTGCAGTCCAGCTTGAGTAACGCGGCATGCTTGACGTCTCTGCTGGCTGATCAAAGATCTCCAGTGCGTTCCATCATCGCCAAACTGCGCTTTGCGGTCTGCAGCGTAGCATCTGTGAAGCTGCTGCATTGGTCGTCACCCAGACTGGAATAGTCGACGTGACTGTGCGAGGTTCGGGGAGCTCCAGGAGATGGTCACCATCTTGCACGTATCGGTGCCATATGGACTGATGGTGGGCAAGAATATAATGCTTTGACCATCCGCCAGAGCCTGATCCTCCTCGTCAACACCAACATCCTCCCATTCCACCAATCCAGCAATAAACATCTTACCAAACACGGAACCAATCAGACAATCAATCGACAGACAACTCTATCAACCATGAGCAACCCATGTAGGCTCTTGAAAACTCCCAATCACACTAGACCATGCTGACCTAGCCTCGCAGATGGATACTACGGCGGCGGCTTCCAGCCCAGAGGGCTTGGATACAGCCTTGCCGGCCTCCCAGGCGGCTCCTATGTGAGGCAAGGCGGCTTCCAATCAGGAGGCGACTGGAGCAGCGTGATGGGCTCGGGTCCGTCCAGACAACCTAGCCTGGGATATAGCAGCCGCTTTGGCGTTGGAAATCAGTCCGCGCTGTGGGACAGCCAGAGGAGGCAGGCAGACAGCTGGCTGGGAAGTCAGAGGGAGAGGTATGATTATAATGATCAGTACTATTAGGCGGCAATGCCTGCTAAGGATGCTGAACTAGCGATAGTCAGGAGAAGAGCAAGAGACTAGGTGTAGCCACCCATATCGTGGCTTGGCGTTTGCTGTCTGGGAAGTGATGTATTAGGCATTCCATTTCGATGTCCGGGGTCTCCAGCTCCTTGTAACCGCGTGACTCGCGCGGCTTCCTGATCTGCCTTGCTCGTCGTGCCCTCCTTGTTTGTGTCGGCTCCCTTGCCTCTCTGTTTGGATTTCGAAGCTTAGCTGATGGCACTTGGTTCACAAGGTCATATCGTGGTTTTGCAAAGCATTTTAGCGAGGGAGATTCCGGAGCACACTGTCTTGTTCGAGTGTATGAGCAATATAGCAACGAGTGGGTCAGACAAACTGGTCCTAGCGTCTTGCTGCCTGCCTGCCTGAGTCTTACCACAAAGGCTCTTTTTCCAATTCTCGCCACGCACAGACACTCGCACATGCAGTCCCATTCGTTGCTCACCTACGGAGCCAATTGGAGGATGGACTCCGATCTCGACGGCACCAAACGCAAGGCATGCGACTCTCCGACTCAAACGAAGCAAAGGCCATACCTCACTCGCATGATCAACCTAGGTGCCGCTACGCCACCATACACGCTTGCGCCTTACTACCATCAAGAATCAGCGCTCCGTAGTACACAGTCATCATCTCCGTACACTCTTGCTCCTCCTGGGGGCCAGCGTCAACCGCTCAAGGAGCAGCTCAACGCGCTATGGTCTCAGTCCCAGACTGCTGCTCCGGTACAAGAAAGTGTTCACCCGACATGCATAGAAAACTACGACACTCAATCAGCAGCGCCGCAGACAAACGAGCTTGATAATGAGACTCTCGCCGAGGCCGACCAGGACGAAGACAGAGACGACTGGGAGTGGGGAGTCGATACAGAGGATGGCGCTGACCTCATGTACATGACCAATTGCAAGGGTGATGGCAGTTCTTGGACCAGACCTCTGGACAATGACCAGCCTGACGATTTGCCGCTTCAGACACAATTGGTCCTCGACAAGCTACACCGCGCCCAGCAAGCTGCGGAGGAAGAGCGTAAACTCGCCAACGAGAGTCTGGTCTTTCAAGCACAGATTGCACTCGAGCGAGTGGAGCGGGCAAGGTCGGAGATGGAGGAAGCGACCACCAAGCGACAGACGGACATTCTGCTTCGTGCCATGATCAACGCCGTGAAGAAGAAATTACAGTCTGCCGGCAAGATCGTCGTAGAGAGTTTGGGCTCAGCCGACCTCAACGTCAAATGCACTCACCCGCTCTGTTCGTCATCAGATCGGAATATCTCGCCTGGAGCATACTACATTATCCTTGGCCACCAGCGACAGCTCGAATGCACACAGAGTTAGTGTCTTCTGTGCTTTGAAGAGCTGTGGGATGGTCAGGGTGTGCTGGCACCGCTTCCAGATCCAGACATCCATGCTGAATTCTCCCTGTCGGCTTCTTCAGAGCAGGGACTATCTCTAGACGGCGCCATGGATGCTCTGCGCCTGTCTGAGTGCGCTAGCAGTCCTCACGCTGTTTACTCGCCAGTAGAATTCTCATTGCCATCTTCTCCTATCACGGAACCCACATCGCCGCCACCACAAACAGGACGCCTGGACCAAGATGCGCAGATGACTAGTTGTGACAGTACTGCTGACTCGATGAGCCACGCGAGAGTCGCGAAGAAGCGCGGGGCCCATCAACAGTTAGCACAAGTTCCGTATGACCAGAGCAATATCTCTTCACCAACGGCGACACCAGAAAAGACTGCAAAGATAGCCAAGGTTTCTAGGGAGCTGCAAGGTCTCTTCACAGGCTTCGGAGAGGCATTTATCGACGCCAACGTGAGGTAATACACGGGGGCCGGCGCTCGCAGCGCTTCAAAACCGCTTCTACAGACGAAAAGGCGGACGACCTTGTGGCTCATGGAGAAACCAAGCCGAAGGCGCAGACTTCGAAGCTCAGCACCGTACGTCCAGCCGCAAGCACTAAGCATGACCTGGAGGAGACGGTCAGAGCGGAAAGGAGACTCGCAGATCTGTATCACCAACGTGAAGTAGCTTTGGGGATTCTGCAGCCCGAAGAGACAATGACGCTTCGCCCTTCAAGAGCATCGAAGGCCAAGGCCATATACAGGACCAGATTGGACTCCTTTGGCATCCCGTATACTGACCTGCTGGCCGATTCGGCAAAGTACAGCCTCAGCGCACCAGTTCCGGACACGAGTAAGACACAACGAGTCCTTCCTTCTGGCATTATAGGTCCGAAACCAGACAAGTTGCTGTCATCTTCGGCAGTTCAAGCCTGGTACAACGGACAGGAGGACCGGTATTGCTTTTGCCACGGAGTTGAAGGCGATGCAGAGATGGTGCAATGTTCCAACGAGCATTGTGCCGTCGGTTGGTATCATGTTGATTGTGCTGGTGAGGAGAACGTTACGGCAGGTGGGTACAGCTCTGTTCTACATCTGGAAATTTGTAGCTGACAGCTCGACAGAGAGTTGGACTTGCCGGCCATGCTCCGAGATCTCTCCCGTCTACGAGGGCACGATGCCAAAGTACGTCCTCTCAAGCAGCGACAAATACACGTTGTTCGCTCCCGGTTATGCGTGGGGAGTCGCGCAGCGCGGCAGCAGGATGTATGGTATCGATCATTTGCCCCATGCAGAGTCCAGCAAGATTGAGGATGAGCAATGGTATTCTAGCCAACAAGGCATACCGCAATTGGACGGTCTGCCGGATGTCTCGACGGCACTTACAGTTCCACAGCCCTTGTCGTCGATTAAGGACGCCCGGAATGAGCCAGAACACGAAATATGGGCGCAGTGGCACGGAGCTTCAACCATCAGTCAAGAGCTACCAGAGACCCCAGGCACAAGTCGGTCGCTGGAATCTAATAACAGTGAGGGTCTTTGGAGTTCTCCGACCGCTAGGCTTCAATATCTCGCAGCATACTTCGTTGCAGGTGGAAGTCTCGACGAGCATGAGAAAGCAGCTCTGAGGTTGTGGCAGGCTGCTAGCGCTGAGCAGGTACACTGGGAGCAGCACCTCGATCGAGCAGAGGCCCTACGTCAGGAGCGTGCCAGCGGTGATAGGTCTTCAGCGGGCGGTGGGAGCCATGGCCAGTCGTCCGAGGGTCCATTCAATGAGTGGCTGACTGATGCTGAAGAGGAGATCGTGAAGCAGCTCGAAGTGACTACCGCTATGTCGAAGAAGGATTGTCGCGGCAAGGAGCTCTCGACCGTGTTCGGAGAGCTAAGGTCTCGTGGCGCATTGTAGACTGCTGCGTAGGAGCATATGGCGAAGGTACTAATTGGAACATTGAGGGCACATTACGAGCCCCCGATCGCGAGGCGCGATCGAAATATGTAATGCTAAGGATCGAGTCGCTTCACCATGTTTCCCGCTGCCTTCTGTCGCACATCCTCCAGATCTTGCCCACCGAACTGATTCGGCGCCAATCTGGTGTTTCATGACGTTGATGGCCCGTTTGACATTGAAATGAATCAGGCACAGGAAGAGTGCAGAACGACAGCAGGGCTCGGCGTTACTGGTAAACGCACCTTCCTGATTGGTCGTGGACGCCGAGAGAATGGGACTGTATTCTGTGGGGAAGCTGGGTTCTCAAGACCTCGGTCCAGCGGATTGCCGACGAGAAACGGGAGACGCGATGGTGTTCAGATGACAGCTCGTGATGGGCGTCTCCCTCCCAGTCCATTCGCAGCAGTGTCAGGACCGACCTGCAGCTGGATAGTCAAGCGTGTCAATCAGCGACCAAGATGTCAGACCCGGCAGCTGAGCCTGGAGCGCCCACGGGCGGCGCGACCAACGTCCCTTCGGCATCTGAGAAATCAGTCGCGCACGAGGCAAAGAAGAGAGCGCCAAAGCTCGCAGACCTATTGGCGACGCCTGACAAGGTCATTTTGCGCGTGAACAAGTACGACTACTGTGTTGAGCAGGCATAAAAGTGAACGGCGGCTGATAACGAATGCAACCAGGCTTCTCGCATCTCCAGGCGGTCTAAGCTCGTTCCTATCTACCTTCAACTACGCCCTCTACCTCCTCGCCTACCTCGAGACGAAGTCTACACCGCTCAAGACCAAGCTCTACCAGCTCCTCAACAAGACCGATGCCGTGCCTGCCGCAAATGGCCCAAGCAATATTGGTGCCCTCGCGTCTATGCTCTCGACTACCCGCACGACGCTCCGCCTCTTCGGCCTCTTCCCAATGTACGCCTGGCTACGCCAGCTGATGCAAGGCCCAAAGCCGGGACAAGACCAAGTGCTCTACGCGACTTCAGTCACGCAGTGCTTGCTTTACATCACCTACCAATTCCTTGAGAACGTAGGCGTCCTCACAGACGGCAAGGTCCTGCCAGCATCGTACACGGCACGTTGGACCGCATCAGCGGGTGGCAAGACGTCGAGGATCTACCTGTGGAGTTATAGGGCGTGGCTGGGAGGTGTGCTGTGCGATTTTGTAAGATTGTTCCGGGAGGCACAGCTGGAGAGGGAGAAGAGGAATCAGAGATCCGTGGCTGATGTTGCCTGGAAGGAGGAGGCGAGGGAGATTGATGAGAAGTGGTGGAGGCAGCTGGTTGTGCCGCTGTTCTGGACGCCAGTCGCGCTGCAATTCGCGAGAGAAGGAGGTATTCCTGGCTTCAATTTGGGCTGGATGGGTGCCCTGGGTGGTATTGCTGGTTTGGGGCGCACTGCGGACCTATGGGCTGCGACTGCCTAAACTCGCAGCAGTATTCAACGAAAGCATGTGCTCAAAGGTCTTAGTGGACGGGCATTGATTGGACGCAGTCTTTACAAATTGTCTGTCTGCTCCGTTTCTTTGGCGAGGTGTTACTTGAAATCCGTATAGGCGCGTCTGACACGGGACATCGTTGTTCGCTTCAGGACGTACATATCATTGGGAGGTATTGCTCCATTCTTCCGCGGTGACCTGCTCGTCCTATTTTCATTTGTTGACAATGGTGAAATCTTGTGCTTAATAGATTCGTCCTCAGCACATGCGTCAGGTTGTCATGCAAACCACAGATGTGAAGCATCTTATCTTGTCTGGCTCCAGGTCGAGAATTCCAAGGTCGATCTTGTATCACTCGGAGCTAGAGCCGGCTTGGTATGCTAAGGTCCTGAAACGTGCACCGTTCCTGCATACAACCAATCAAATCACCCGGCCAAGCATGATCTTCTGCCTTGTTTTGACCTCTTGTGCCATTACTTTCACAGTGAGCAATAGACGGAGATTGCCCGCGGCAGACCGTGCCCGCGGTCCAGGACATGGATGCTCCTTGCGATCACCAAGGGAAGTCCCGCATCACGTTCGTCGTCCGTTGGGTTGGTTAGGAGTTTATGAAATTGACGAGGGCCCGGTCCTGCCTGCAGTCCACGGAAAGTCAGACCCTGATGAGGAGAGCCCGCGCAGCAAGAGCGACACAGCCTTTCGGGAGTCTCCAGGTGTAACAGGTACGTGTTGCATGAACTCTGAGTTCTCGCCAGAAGAGAATATCTCCGATGGTAGCGCAGCATACATGAACACCTAAGCGACGCTGCGCGAAAACAGAGGATGACCCAAGGGATGAAGTCTGCGCGACGCGCTCGGAACCTCACGATAATCTGCCATCCAATAGACTGGCGTTGTGAAGTCTGACTGGCTGCGCGGTAGCGCGTATCTTCCTGCCTCTTTGAGGATATCAGGGCCAGCCGTTACCTGTTGTATCTAGCCGAGCAGCGGGTGCTGCAACAACCGGACGATACTTGCCAAGCCATCATGCCGAATTGACCCTGCCGCTATGATGCTCTATCAGGATTATCACACCAACTTTCTTGTTGTTGCGCGCTGTCTTGATGCAACGAGGCGTCATACGGGAGAAATGCCCGCGGCACCACCACCAGCTATACCTGCTAGCCACTTCGGCATTCCATAGTGGTGGCGCTGGTATAGGCTGAGGGCATTGTCGCGCTGAAGCGAACTGGAGCTACCGTACGGTCCGCCACCGCCGTTCAGCAGGGATCTCGAGGATCTTGATCTTCCGGCACTGCAGCTTGTTGCAACAACTTTATTTGTGTTACTCGAGCATCCTTGTCTTCGCCATCACGATTGCAACGCACGACCATTATTGGAGCGCACGAGCGCCTGCGTCAGGCTGTGTTTTGATATGTAGTTCGCCATGCGCTCGTGACATCGGTAGACCATGTTTCGGGTGCACCGTTTTCTAATCTGCAACGACCCGTCTCGCATTGAACTCTATGCGTGTTCCCAACCACATTGCTCCACACGCGCCTGGAACTACAAGTCCCTCGCTACGGCCAGCAAACACTTATGCCGATTGACGAGCGGCTTTGATTAAGACATCTACAATTGAGAAGGACTGGAACAATGCATGCAATATATATGATCTGAGACTAATATATCGATCTGGCTGAACGCGATCCGGGAAGGTACCGCTGCATCGTTGCTCCTTCCGATCAATACGGTGACACGCAGCGGTGGCCTTCGAGGCCAGAACCAGCCTGGGTCGATGGATCCTACAACGTTGATAACTTTTCTTTTCAGAGCGCCGCCTGGCATTCGAGCCGTTGAACTACTTGGATCATGGGACAACTTCAGGCAGCCTTACATTATGCACAACGACCGGCGTCGTGGCCACGGTGCTTGGTCCGGATGTTTTAAGTTCGAGAACATCATGTTCGACGGCGACAGCAATGGAGATCTCGTATTCAACACCAAGCCCCGTCGAGGTGGACTCAAGCAGGGTGGCACGTACTGGTACTACTATCGCTTGGACTACGACGTAGACGCGTTCGACGACCGCAAGGAGTACACCACTGCATGTCCGCTGTTACCAGGCCAACCGGTCAATGTAATTGAGGTTCCAATGGAAATCGTGCCCCGGCCCAGTCGGCGCCAAAGCGCATGCATGGAGCTTGAGAACGTCGAAGGCACACTGGCAAGCTTAAAGTCAATGCCACGTTATGCGCTGAACAAGCCTGTACAGACTCTTGATCCGGCCGCAAAGTTTGCTGCTCTCGCGCCGCCGCCTGTAAGCAAAGTGCACGGCAGATGCGTTTCGGATCTGGCTCTGAGTGGAAGGCTCGAAGGGACGGTGCCATCGCCAGCAGAAGCGCATCTCTCGGCTGCTGAGGAGTCGGTGAAGAAGAATGTGCAAGTGGGTATAAGGACAAGGTCCGAGGATGCATCGGCGTACCACTCGACCTATTTGGGTGGCCGGCGTTCGCGTGCCTCCAGTGCGCAGTCCAGCGTTCACAAAGGCTATCGGGAGGATGCCTCAAAGGCGACCTGTGACCATCCGAATCCTCTTCGATCATTTCCGATGCCAGCTAATGGTAGTCTCTCCCCAACGGCGCCCACTTTCGACAATTTCAGCTTTAGTGGCAGAACGGCGTCCTCGCCTTGTGACGAAGCGCCGAGCCCACTTGCTGAAGACATCCAAGACGAAGATGACAATGATTCTGAATATGGACCTCGTTCAATACAGGATGTCCAGATGTACGGCTCCCGACCAACGACATCCTACAGCAATATGTCTCAGGGTTTCTGGCGCCCATGTGTCCACAGCATCGTCTCAGGAGAACATCAGCACGGCCGCGCGAAAGCACCATGGAGTGTCGCCGGTTCGCAAAGCCCGGCTATGAGCGATGCAGGCCATTCGACAGGCGAAGATGTGTGGTCTCCCACCTTCAGTGCCGCTACCGTCAGCTCTAGTGGAGGTGGTCTGAACACACCATTTCGTCTGAGCGCAGGTTACAACCACAACGATGTACAAGCAACGCAAGATGACCATCGAGACAACCAGCATGTTCCCGGGCACGTCGCAAATAGATTCAACGCAGTCAAGATCTCGAGCACCGACTCCTCACCTTCCCTGGAGCCACCCGACTCCGAATTCGACAGGAGTCACACGCCGACCTTCGGCGCGTACGCGCTGCCAATGTCAGCTCTGGAGAGCGTGCAGAGTCTCGGCAAGGTGTCCACCAATACCGGCAGCCTGCATCATACCATCTCGCCTCTGCAGTCGTTCCTGCCCGAGATCAGCACGGGTTCGATGGCTGACGACATCTTCAGCGAGCTGGGCTACCTGAGTGAAAGCATCAGCTGAGCTTATAATCACCAAACACACCTATATTTACGAGTAATATTTACTGCGGACTGCAATGTTGGACTGGCGTTCGAGCGTTCGAGCAATGATGACTTTAAGAGCGATTTGCAAGCGATCTTGGCAGATTATTGACCGTAACATTCTGCATATTATTAGCAATGATACCCAGGGAGACACACATTTGTACATAAGACACAGCGCACAAGATTATGCGACAATGAACACAGGAAGGGAAGGGGGATTGAAGGCTGGCGTGGCCGCCTGTTAGAATACAATATACAAGACCAAACATCACACACTTTCTTCTGAGCAGGCGCCTGAGAACTCGTGAGCCTGGCAAGCCTGCACGACTCTGTGCTCAAAGACCAACCCACCTTTTCGTGAACGCCACCATATCATGCGTCTAATGCGTGAGCCCCGTCCCAAAAGTCGTCCAGATGGTGAACCTCTCCTCTCCATACTCGTCAGAAATACGAGCCTTTTCCCGTCGTAGCGCCAGACACCTTTTGAACGCCCTGTACATGACCGAAACCCAGCTCATATCATTCACATTCACTATTTGACAGTCCAGCTCCGTGGCTATCGCTTGCTTTTGTCGAAGCTCTTCCCATGACTGGCACCCACACTCTGCGTCTTGGCTTTCTTTTGAGGTGCGAACGAGCTGCCCTCCCCATTCATTACTGTCCGACGGCCATTGACATCCTCAAAGCTGGTACGTTTTCGGCCAGACTCGTGGCTATCGTCCTCGGAGTCTTCTGCTAGCTCGTCGAGGCCGCCTGCCTCCATATCGTAGCTGTGCATCAAGTGCTGGGCATCGTTGTCCTTGAAGAATCCTCGTGATGTGGCCCCCGGGGACCGCAGATTCCAGCTTGCGCTCCGTCTATGTCGTTCCCGCTCTTCTTCACCGCTTCGTCGCGCCTGCATACTCAGGCGTGTTCCTATTGCGCCAAGTCCGTCGACTGGTATACCGTCCACTTCGTGATACTGTCCTCTTGAGTCTTTGATGCCTAGTCCCTCGCCATTTGGATCTTCGCGTGATAGATTGAGGAGGTAGACCCCGGTGAAGATCGTCAGGAAGCCGCACAGGAGGGAAATCGTGTTGACAGCGTCGGTCGTATTGAAGCCGCCGAATAAGATGAAAGAAGCCACTAGCGTGAAGGTGGTGAAGGTCACATAGTACAGCGGGTTGACACTGCACACCATTAGTATCGATTGGCTTCTCAACAATTAGTGCCCACTCACATGTTGGTGTTGAACTGGCTCAATGCCTTGTTGAAGTAGTTCATCTGTGTTAAAATGCATACCACCACCATAATCCCGAAAACATATGTGGAAGCGTGCTTGAATTGATTGTCGCCGCGGAATGTCATCTTGATCGCGAGACCAATGCCCTTGATCGCCATAATGGACAAGGAGCCCACGGTTGAACATATGCTGAGATAGATCATTGGGTTCTTCTTGCCATGCTTTGGCGCAACCCAGTAAATCATGAAGACTGCAAAGATCGTGACGAGCGCGGCGTATATTAGGAAGCCTGCAAGCAGTATTCGTCAGTCTCGCTACTCCGGCGTGTGCTCACCTGCTTCGCATTTTCTTGTCGGGCTCGTGCACTTACCAGGCATCATGGCATAATGCAACAATTCATCAATGTTCTCCAGCTCCTTATCCGGCGGCGCATGCAGCACAATGACCACACTGCCAATCAAACATATCGCGCAGCCCACGCGCCCTAATATGCCGAGCTTTTCACCCAGAAAATAACTGCCCAGTACCGCTCCGATTAAGACTGACAGCGCTCCTAACGGTGTGACGAGAATCGCAGGCGCGAATGCATATGCCGAGAAGTTGCAGATCTCGCCCACCGCCATAGACACTATGCCTCCCCACCAGATGGGGTTCTTGAGGTATGCGAAGCCATCACCTTCGAAGCCGTGCCTCTCGGCAGCGGCATTCAGGCCCTTCTTGGTGATGACAAACGATGCGCCAATGCCGATGGTGGACGTAACGGCCAATGCCAAGCCGATGTACTTGTCCTCTATCATCGTGGTCGAGTCCCAGATATGCGCTAGGCGCGTGGTGAATCCGTAGGACTGAACAAGCGAAGGTGATCCTCTAGAGCCGTAGTACTATTGCGCGATCATCGTCAAATGGGTCATAGGTATGGTCGCAGAGTCGTAGATGGTGTTCTCATCAAACGAGTGTTGGGAAAGGATGTCGTGTGCTCGTGTGTTCGGTCTGGGCTCCGTGGTTGTGGTGGTTTTACTAAGGTACGCAGCCAGGAAATCAGGGATACGCCCACGAACCGCGGTCCCGAAAAGGTGGATAACGGACTCGTGTCAACTGTGTGGCTTTATCGCAATATTTCCACCTCAATGCCTATGGCGATGTGACGCTCATAGGATTAATCGAACACATCCGTTGCGCTGGTGCTGACAGATGACAGTATTGGCGATTCTCTGGTTGAAGTCGTCAGCTCGTGTCCTCACGGTCCCTATAGCGCCCTTGGAAGTGGGACAGGAATAGTTAAGCTTTGGGGCCTGGCCGTTGGCGCTCTGGCCAAGGTACCCGCCGAATCACATGCGAGAATATATGGATGCCAGCAAGGATCTCAAGAACCCTTCGTGAGACCAAAGAGCCAGCGCTCGAGCAGAGCAACTTGCCATCCTGCAGGATCTTGGAAGCTTAAGCGCTTCTCAATTGAGGCTACATCTACAATTGGCTTTCTGCTTGCCAGGCTATTCTTACTACAAGATTACCCATTCTTGGGACTCGCTACTAACTTCTGGAAGCGTCTCAAGGGAGATATATACTTGTAGCGTGCGCTGGAGGTGCAGTTGGGAGGGAGAAGAGCAACATGAAGGTAGCAACATCCACGGATGGGTAGCGGCACTGTCCAGGCATAAAAGGTACATGGGTCTGGAGGGCAGCCTCGTGCTTCTAGTCTGAAGGGAAAATTGCAAAAAGAGAGAGTACCTCACCTAAGAAGGTTGTCCTTTGCTAGTGAGCAGCCACCGCAGCAAAGCTTCACCTTGCTTCGCCTGGCCAGCCAGACATTGGAGTAAGCCAGAATATGGTAGCGACCCTCTGACGAGACGAGCAAAAAGAGATCCGACATACTCGGAGCCGGACTTGAACCGGCGACCTTCAGTGTGTTAGACTGACGTGATAACCAACTACACCATCCGAGCTTTGGACCGTGGTGGCGGTGGAGTGGATAGCGAGCCGAATACAATATCAATGTGCGTGCGCGACGGCCGAGACCAGGCGGAGCAGTGGGTCCAGCGAAGAAAAAAAGTTGTACCGGAAGCATCTCGGGCGAATAGGTTGGATTCAAGTCATCGTGGCGCAGAGACATTGTTCCAGATCATTTGGTAGACCGAGCGAAGTGGAAGCCATGAGGCAGAAAAGTCTCGTTGGATCTGGTAACACCGAAGGTGTCAACACGGCCGTCGCCCAACACATAGCAACCCTGTACAACCGCCGTAACGCCTTGCTAAGCGACAGACATCTCATACTATCCAATAAATCCGTCTCCTCACGGCGCACCTTGAGCATCATCCTTACTATCTCCCTTTCGAATCTTGCAGCTTCTTCCTGTCTCGCCTGTCACCCTCCGCTAACCACTGGCTCGCCTTGACGAGTTGCTCCACATTGATGTATTGTTTCAACAGCATTACAGGCGCTGATGCCAGCGTCAAGATCCACGGCACCGTGCTGTCCATCTTATTTGCTCTTGCCATCTCCATTGCCGCGGCACTGAATGGGCTTGGGAAGAGGAGGCTCGGCGCCGGCTGATGCGGGGCGACAGGTGTCGTTGCGTTTGTGGATAGACCAGCTGCTGGGAGCAGGGCTGGCGTGATAATGGGCGAGCTGAAGCAGAGGAGGTAGAGCGCGATGAAGAAGAGCTCATTCAAGGCGCAGCAGGTAAACAGCATAGTCTGTCCACTGGTCAGCTTTAGAACAGAGAAACGTCGGTCCGGTGCGGTCGTACCTTATTAGTATAGTATTTGTTCATGATCCAGCTTCTGTTCGCGCTGACATTCTTGTGGCTCTGTCCTTGGCCTCCCATTGCTAGAGTCGCATACATGTGCATATAATGACTCGCCAGGTCCAGACTGATCAAGCCCTGGAATATCATTGAATACGCAGGCTTCGCAGTGGCCAAGAACACGAGCAAGCAGGTCGTTGTACACCGGTCAGTGACCATATCCAGCACGGCGCCGAATCGCGTGGATTGTTGGAACTTGCGCGCTGCGACTCCGTCCAACGCGTCGAGGAGGCACGAGACGGAGTACAGGAAGCTACATCTTCGTGGATGTAAAGGCATGAAGTACAAGGAGGCCACGGCGAGGACAATGCGCACATAGCCTGGCCAGGCTGTCAGCCATGCTGCGTGCTTCCTCAAATAGGATACCGCATACCGATCAAATTGGGGTAGAACAAGAAGATGTTCTCGTTCGTCTCGTCTGCTGGTCTGCTATCCCTGCTCGGTGCTGCTGGGTGTCCGTTTGCAGGGCTCCCATTCTGCTCCACCACTTGCGCTGCCTGCTGCTTCTGTGCCCGTTTACTCATCCTGCTTGTTTTTGTGGTCGGTTGCTGCTGCCTGTCTTGCTCCTGCGCCTTCAGGCGGCTATCTGTGGACTAGGATGGTGCAAGCGCGATGTCTGTGATCCAGAGTTGACCCAGTCGGTCGCGTGATATAAAGCAGTGCTGCCAGGATCACGTCTCTTATCCCGTATCTGACGGACGCGCCTAGATTGACCCTAGGCTGGCTGCAGTTCGTCTTCTTTTTGATAACGCTTTCTTGCTGATAAGGCTGTACAAAGTCACGCGTTAGTGAGCGGTCAAAAGTCACCTGGTATGACAAGCAGTCTCGTGCCTTAAGCTGTCCAGAAATTGATGGAGAAGGAGACTGCACAACGGAGATTGCACGTGGGCGAGCACAATAAATGTTCAATGCTCCGCACAGGCCGGGATGATGGCATCCCAAAGTAGTTGACTTCGCCTGACGCAGCATAGCGGCCGTTGCTTCCACGAGGCACGATTACAACGATCTTGCAGCAACATTTTCAGCTGACATTCCTGCACCAAACTTCACAAAGGCAACAAAACGTCCCAAGGAAAACAATGCGACTTCATATCAAGCATAGCTGTACTGGTGACAAGCATTCGAGGTTAGAGTTACGCGGCTCGCTTCGCCCCCAGCTGTTTCAGAACATCTCCTGAACCGGAGGATTTGGCACCACGACCAGGATGTTCTCTACACCTCCGTCCGCGGCAAGCCCGTCTCAAAATGCAATATCGACCTGGTGAGAATGACGTCGGCCAGACCACGAGGGGATGTATGGCGGTCAGCGAGAAGATGGACGTTGCTGAACCACTACGAGTACTGCCTCTGCCCGGAAGATCACCTGCAACAAAGCATTGTTCAGGCATTGAAGATGTTGCAGACCACCGCTACATCAATATTCAGAATGTCGAGACCGGACGTTCAACTCAAGCCGGAGACTCGACCGATCTGGCGGTCTTGTTCCAACCGCGACTCAGATCTTAGCGCCAGCCTATGTCAACTTCAAACGCTCATCACCTGCTTGATATATTGCTGAGGCATAGTCTGCCGCTATTCTACCTCGCAACACTGGCGCTCAATATACTGCAGGCGCATACCCGTATTGCCAATGAAGATCATGAGGACGGCTCGAAAGGCGTACCGTCAGTAGTAAGTATATAGTCTTTCTCCATCCACTGCTTGCTGCTTCTCTTTCTGCTATTATCGATTTCATCTTCTTCGTCGTGCATAGTCACCAACTGCCTCTTCAGGCCTTACTCCAAAGCGTGCCACTCTTTTCACGCTTCTTCTGAACCGGTCAAGATGAAGACCTCGACTATCGCCTCTGTGGCTGCGGCAGCTGGTTCTGCCCAGGCTCAGCAATCCGCCTACGGACAGTGTGAGTACAGCCGCCGGGCAAGAAATGATTTGAGACCAAATTCTAACATTATCAGGCGGCGGCATCAACTGGACAGGCGAGACGACCTGCATCCAGGGTTGGACCTGCAACACCTACAACCCATATTACGCACAATGTGAGCCCAGTACGATCTGACTACGGTGCTGATGGTATAATATGCTAATTTTGATTCAAGGCGTCCACGCCACCGGTACTGCTCCTTTGGCTGCAGGTACTGCTCCATTGGCTACAGGCACTGCTCCTCTTGTGACGGGCACCGCGCCAGCTTCCTACAACACAAGCACCTACATTTGGCCGACTGGCACTGCTCCGGTAAGTAGCTCGAAGTGTACTACAAAGGTACGTCCCAAGTGCGGATGTGAGTTGCGACGAGCGAGAACATGCCTATACAATAGATGTTCTTGAACCAATGACAATGAATCACTCGACAGCCCAAGAAGCCGTCTTCCACTGTAGCAATAAGCTAATCGCAATCTCAACAGGTCACAGTGAGCAGCAAGAGCAGCGCTGCTCCTGTATCGCTCTTCGAGACGCCTGCGACGCCTTCGGCCTACTCGACGACCCAGAGCTCCACCACACCCGCTGCAGTATACTCCACTGCCGCGAGTTCCTCGACTACGTCGTCGGTGTCAACCTACTCCGTGCCCGCTACTACTACGAGCTCCACAGCTTCCTCCAGCGCGGCATCTTCAGCCGCCACTGGCAAGGTCAGCTTTGCTGGTATCAACATTAGCGGCTTTGACTTCGGCTGCAGCACTGATGGCACTTGCACCGTCTCCGGCGTCGTGGACCCTGGTACCAACGGCATTGACCAGATCAAGCACTTCATCACCGACGACGGTCTCAATGCCTTCCGCCTCCCGGTGGGCTGGCAGTACTTGGTCAACTCCGAGCTCGGTGGTGATCTCGACGCGACCAATTTCGCTGCTTACAACACGCTGGTCCAAGGCTGCTTGGACGCCGGCGCTGAGATGTGCATCATCGACATCCACAACTACGCCCGTTGGAACGGAGCAATCATCGGACAAGGCGGACCTACCAACGCAGAGTTCTCTGACCTTTGGTCTCAGCTTGCTACAAAGTACGCAAACTCGACCAAGGTCGCCTTCGGCCTGATGAACGAGCCTCACGACCTGACCAGCATCGGTGAGTGGTCTACTACCGTCCAGGCGGCCGTTACCGCCATTCGCCAAGCTGGCGCGACCTCCAACATCATCCTCATCCCTGGCAACGACTGGACCCACGCCAAGGAGTTCCCAACCAACTCTGGACTATCCCTCCTCAATGTCACCAACTTGGACGGCTCGACCGACAACCTCATCTTCGACGTCCACCAGTACCTCGACAGCGACGGCTCCGGCACCTCGACTAGCTGTGCCACTAACAACGTCGACATCTTCTCCACCCTGGGTGACTGGCTCCGCACCAACAAGCGTCAAGCTATGCTTACCGAAACCGGTGGCGGTGCAAGCGACTCTTCCTGCTTGACCGCCGTGTGCCAGGAGCTGGCTGAGGTTAGCAAATACAGTGACGTTTTCCTCGGATGGACCGGGTGGGCCGCTGGTGCCTTTGCGACTAGCTACGCTTTGTCCGAGACACCTACTGAGAGTGGCTCAACCTGGACTGATCAAGAGCTGGTCACCCAGTGCATCGTCGGCATGTTCAAGGGCAACAGCACTTCGTAGATCGCCCTTTGAGGCCGTGGATGTGATAAGCTCTCCTGCATGGATGAGAAATGAGATGTGGAGCATTTGTGGCGATATTTTGGTCTTCTTCCTGTATATATTACCTGCCGTCAAAGCCAGCCGCAAGGGCATTCGCGTTCATGCCCAGCTTTGCTGCGAGATTACTGTCTTGCTTGCTGCCGAGGAATCGCAATGATCCATTACAGCGATGTTCCTGCAGCCTGTACGCCTGAGAGCGTGTGCCCCATAGGGCACTGACTGTAGGCATTCATCAGCAGAATTCGACGCAACGCTGCAGTAACAAACCTCCGGTAGGCCTATATCAAGGCAGAGTCGGCTCGCACGTCACTCTTGCACCACCGGGGCACGTAGCATATCCTCCGCACTGGCAGTTGAGCACAAAACCCTGTGGCGAGTAATTAGCATCTGCAGCGGCGAAACATCGAGTGAAGAGCGTAGCGCTGCGAAGAATACAGCGATCGCGCTTCAGCTGTGCAGGTGGCAACATACGCCGTTGGGACATCTGCCTTGGCAGTGCTCGATGATTGGTGTCGCTGAGACGGCGAGAGTAGAGACCAAGAGGGCAAGGAGCGTTGTCGTCTTCATCTTGGAAGGATGCGGAGATGTGAACCGTGTCTGTATCGCAGCTCGTTTGGGCTTGGTCGATAGGAGCCTGGTTGCTTGATCAATGGATTGATGACGCTCTGAGAGGCTATGACAGGAGGGTGAAGAAGAAAAGGGCGTTTATTCGACATCAATGCTCCCGCGGGTGCCTTACGATGATTTGGTCAGTCTCAACGGTAAAGCCGACGTGGAACAGCCGAAAGCACGATGTCTTGGAGAGCACGGCGAAACATAGGCTCTTCAATTGGTTGGCAGGTTCTCATCAAGCATCGAGACCATTCATTATGATGAAGCCATGGATCGGGGATATGTTGCGATTAGGCTCCAGTTGACCGGGGGCTTGATCACATCGAATATCGCGAGTGCACATTCTGCTTGCAGGCACACATCATGATGCCTGGCCGAAGCAGGGAAACGGGCTGGAGTCTCTAAGGACCTGCCACAACAGATGCTCACACGACACTTTTCCTGTCCTGGCATTTGGTAACTGCTCTCCTGGGAGGCGATCCAGCTTTTCAATCAGTGCAATCTGCCTGGCGTCGAATTGGCGTATAGAGCATCATTGTTCGACACGTTCTGCGCCTTGCGTCCTGCAATCCCACACTGCGTACTTCGACTTTGTTTTTCTTTCTGAACACGATCCACTCGTCCTTGGCAGTCGCCTCAACTGCCAGTCTCGCCAAAGTCCATGCTGCTGACTCCACAGCTCTGGCTTTTGTATTGCCCCGCTCCAGTGCCGCTCTCCCCGCTCTCTTCTGCAAAGGCCAACCACCTTCACCTCCGCCTCCACGTGTTTCCCACGTCCCAACATCCCAAACCGATGCACACTACCATCTCGCATCTTTCATGCAGCATGACCCGCTTATGCCATGCTGCCAAGTGTTGCCAAGTCGGACTTCAGCATGCTAAGCATCAAAGACGTGAGAAATGCCATCGCTCTCATTCGTGCTCGGCAGCGAGCTGCATGGCGACCTTAGCGACTTGCTGAGCCATTGACGAAATCCAGATTCGACTTTTCGGGCGATGCTGCCAGGAACAGGCTGGTCCGCCTGCTTGGAGCTGGATAGTAGCGAGCACAGCGGCAGTGGACGGCCTAGACAAGGTTGTCAAGGCAGAATCGTGGACGCAGTCTCTCGTTAAAGGTGTCTGCGGCCCCTGCATGGCCATCTGTTGTGTTTCAGATCTTTCCTGGATAGCAGTCTCATATTTCACCTCCTACCATTCGTTCGAGAGGAGGTCAGAATGAAGGTCTCAATCATTAACGCGCTTACCTGCGCGGCCGTTGCATCGGCTAGCTGGACGAAGAACCTAAACTACAGGTCGCCGTCTGAGCACCACCCAGGCATGGGAATCTCACTTCACAAGGTCAACAAGAGAAACACCCCAGAGAAGGCATTCTCGGCATCCCAGATCAATTTCACCCATGGAGTCGCCTCTGGTGATCCGTATCCGAACTCCGTCATTCTTTGGACGAGAGCCTCGCCAATGTTGGCCGACGTGGACAGCAACAGCACAGTCTCAGGATTCGTGCCACTTTACAACCCAGTCCCCATCGCCAACGTTGCTGGTTCAGATGGAAGCAACAAAACCATCTCTACAGCTCCCGTCTGCCTCGAATTCAAGGTGTCGAAGAGTAAAATTTTTAGCGATTGCGTTTCCAGCGGAACCGTCTACACCTCGTCTGACGTTGACTACACAGTAAAGGTAGAAGCTCAGAATTTGGCGCCCTTTACTCAATACTACTATCAATTCAACGTTTGTGGCTCAAACAAAACCTCTCCAATAGGAAGAACAAAGACAACTCCAAGACCAAATGACTATGTCACCAAGGTTGGCCTTGCAATCTACTCGTGCAGCAACTTCCCGTTTGGCTTTTTCAACGCTTTCGGCAATCCGGCTAGGAAGGACTCAGTAGACTATGTGCTTCACGTTGGGTAAGTATAATGTCTGTGAGAGCCATGGATATTCGGGTCCATCACTGACCATCGGTGTTGCTTTGCAGAGACTACATCTACGAATATGCTGGCAACGGCGATTACGGCTACGGGTACTCAATTGGTCGAATTCCCAAGCCAGAATCGGTTATCTTCACTCTGGATGACTACCGTACGAGGTACGCCACTTACCGTACTGACTTGGATTTGCTCTTGTCACACCAGCAATTTCCCTGGATCCCCGTCTGGGACGACCATGAGGTAGCCGACAACACATACCGCGATGGTGAGGCTGACCTGAACAACACCGAGGCTTCATTCGTCAGCGACGGCGGTGTTGCCGTCGATCAACGCAAGATGAACGCCGTTCGTGCCTACTTCGAATGGATGCCAATCCGTCAGGTGGAAATGGACGACAACCTTCGTATCTGGCGTTCATTCCAAATTGGCTCTCTATTTGATCTGATCATGCTTGACACCCGCCAGTACGACAGGTCAATCACCGACTTGTACTGGAACACGGACTACGTCCATCAGATCTCGAACGACGCTGGCAGATCCATGATGGGTTCTAGACAGGAGAACTGGTTCTACAGCCAGCTCAGCAAGTCTGCGGAGCGTGGTGCAAGGTGGAGGGTCATCGGCTCTCAGACCGTCTTCTCTCGTGTCAACGAGTCAGTCGCATACGGCAACGTCGACCCACTCGACTACGATGCGTGGGATGGTTACCAATCTAACCGTAATCGCACCTTGAACCATTTGTTCGAGAACAACATCGGCAACAACATTGTCGTCTCTGGTGACTCGCACGCCTCGTGGGTCTCTGACCTGCCATGGCTCGACCACTCCAACTACTCGTCTGACACTGGCGCCGGAAGTGTCGGCGTGGAGTTCGCTGGCTCTGCGGTTTCCTCGCCGTGCCCATACGGGCAGAACATAACACTCGCAAATGCGAACAATTACTCTGACTGGCTTGAGATGGCCAACAGCGAGTTGCACTGGAATGATCTGTACTACCGGGGATACTTCGAGCTCCAGATTTCTTACGACGAGGTCAACGCTAGCTTCTTCGGTTTGCCCACTGTAAGTTCAGTCTGAATCCAAATCCCAATGAGCGACTACTGACATGACCTCCTAGATCGTCACCCGCAACCCGTACGAGATCTCTCTAGCAAACTTCACTGTCAAGTCTGGCGCCAACCGTCTGCAGCGTCCGATTGCCGGTGGTATTGCGGAGAGTGGTAGCTTGAAGGGCGGCAAGATCATGCAGACCAACATCACCAACAACACTGAGACCGGGCAGTACTTCATCTCCATGTACAACGAGGAGGATATCTAGATGTCAAATCTATTCATGATGGGTAAACAAGTCCTCAAACGGCAGATGAACAACAGTTTGTACATAGAACGAGAAATGATGATGACTCTCTTTCTATTATATGAAAGTGACATATGGGCATCACGATCAATCATATCGCAGTTCTCTAGATAATAGACTCTCAATCGGAAGCTACTCCCAGTCTACTGAGGCCTTCATCAATTTAGTAAGGCTACTATCAATGGGTTGAGACCGCCATCAACGCGATAATGCTAGTCTCAGTCCGCTGCGGCTACTATCGATCTACTGAGGATAACATCAATGTACTGAGGGCCCCATCAACCTATCAGGGATTCCATTAATCTGCTGAGGCCAGTATGCAAATCTCAAGCTGGCCTTCCGAAGCGAAGTATGATAATTAGAGGATGAGATATAATATATCGTAGAAGTGACATGTGAGGCGCGTCAGTTTCGCGTCACCGAAGCTCCAACACGCGTAAGGTAACTTTCGTCTTCGTATGGCTTCACTTTCTTTTGACTCAAAAAGCTTGAAAACTATGCCGCCTCGAAAAGAGCCAAAAGAGACGGTGACGTACCCAGCGTCCAAACGTAAAGGTCCTGCGTTCAAACCTCAGCGGCCTGGGAAAGTCCCACGTGTGGCGACCACAGACTCGGAGAGCTCAAGGCCCAGCGCAGTAGGGAAGCCTGTCGCCCGATTGAGCAAAGTTTCATCAAGACCACAGGGCATTGAAGACGAAGATCAGAATGGCAAGAATGCGGCTACTGCAGCAAGAATGCACAAAGCCTTCGCTCCAATCATGAGCTCCGACTCTTCTGACGACGATGACGATGAAGAACTTACCAGAGACCCCCTGGTCAAGCTCAAGAAAGCGCCAGCACCAAGGAAAGCAGCGCCATCGAAGCAACATGCTTTGTCAGAAGAGGCGCGCCACGATTCGGACGCGACTGCTGTGGGCTCTTCGCCACCACCTTTTCCACCACAGGCGGATGGCGTGCCTCAGATCCCACAAGCACTACTTGTCAGGATCTTGCACGAGCACTTCAAAGACAAGGCGAACAAGATCGACAAGCATGCGATTGTAGTATTTCAGAAGTACATCGAAATCTTCGTCAGGGAGGCGATCGCCAGGGCGAAGCTGGGAAAGGCGGAGCAGGAAGGCATAGATGCGGACGAAAAGAAGTGGCTTGATGTAGATGATTTGGAGAAAGTGGCAGGCCATATGATGCTTGAGTTCGGTTGAGCGGGAACGGTGCAAGGAAGGGAGATTGGATGGACTGATCACTGCGAAACGACACGGCAATTACTTAGATTCCTGCCATCTTCACCATTACATTCGGTACACATTGTATCTGAGTAACTCGCTGGCTGTGCAAAGACTCATGTTCGCTGGACATGGCGCTTAGTACTCTCGATCGGCAAACCTCGCACCGCCTCTCGACCTTTACGACGGCATGTCATTCTTCTGCTGGTCCAAATAACTATTGAACCTCAGACGATACGCCGCCAGCGCCCAAAGCACACCCAGTGCAGCTCCAAAATACACATCGCGCACGTGATGTACATGATCTCTAATGAGGCTTTCTCCAATGAGCAAGGCACCAAGCATTGGCAGCAAAGCCAACACCAGTCTCCAGTCATGGCCGTGGCCTGAGAATGGCTTGAGATGTGAAAGCAGGTAAAGCGTGAGGAACAGCATACTAGCATATGCGGCTGTCGTATGGCCTGACGGGAAGCTCATCATTGCATCCTTGAGCAGCTGCGGATCTGCTGTACAGATCGTGTGGTCGTATGTCAAGCCTCGCCAGCCGAATCTGGATGAAGGTCAACAATGGCATCGGAATGTCGTTAGCTTTGTGCACAGGCTTACCCAGTATGCGCGGCGGCAGGAAAGACGACATCAGGCTGGCAGACATCGAAGAAGTGCGGTCGCAGTCCACCGATCACAATCTTGACAATGATCTGAAAAGTGCAAGCTCCCAAGACAGCGAGCAGAAGGCCCATGACGCCGTTGGAGAAGTCGGTCCAGCTTCTGTACCTGTAGCTCTACGTTAACACCGTGTACGGATCAAGATATCTTGCCACAAACCAGTACTGGGCGATCAATATCACTGGTATCGGCGCCAGACCAGCAGTGAGTCCGTTGGCCCATGTTGGCATCGTGGGTTCTCTGTAGGCATAGGCGTATTGCGGCGAGACTAGGTCTCCATATGGCCCGAAGATTGTGAAATGTAATTCTGAAGTCGGAGGAGCCAGGAAGGTGCCGAAGCTTACGGCGGCCAGGACGAGCAGCGTCAAGATGTTGAGTGCTTCGCTGCGCAGCCATCGGGCCGCTGGGCGGATGTGTTTGGCTGTCATGGCTGTCATAGCTGATCAGGAGGAATGTGTCAGCGCAGAGCGTCGAGATCCAAATGCATTACAAGGAGATTTCAGGTGGCAAGAGCTGTCCGGGCTAGGATGCAATTGCGCCTCAAGGGCTGCGCCAGCTCTGACACTAGCCGGCAAAAATATTGCAATAACGACCGCTCTTGCAATGATAAGAGTCTTGCACCCGTAGTCACTCCCGTACATACTACGGGGTTTGCAATAAAATTGGGACGTGCTGTCGAAGGTCTTCGCATATTGACACACATCCATTATTTTACGTCGGCGTAGCTTGGTCCGCAATGCAACAACTCAAGCAATAACGCATCATCGCCGCATCAACCAAGCGACAATCTCTGTCACAATTCGCTCCGGCTGATCAATCATTACCAGGTGACCAGCATTGGGCACGGTTACAAAGCTCTTCAATCGATCGCCCAGCAGCTTTGCCAGCTTTTCCATCTTTTCGCCAGGAATCCACTGATCTTGCTCACCCCATATGATCTTGACCTCACACCGCACCTTTTCGTACATGTTCTGATCGAGCATCTCGGCGACATCAGCATCATTCGCTTGGGCAATCTGCCGCACGAAGCTATGCTGCGCATCCTCAGACCCGATCCACGGCCCAGCCATTGCGTCCTCCCAGACTGTCCCAATCTGCTGAAATCTGTGAATCGCACTTCGGGTCATGGCGCGGACAACAGCTTCGAATATTGGTAAGGGCAATTGAGTGAAGACCTGTGGTTCCGAGCGGATGAGCTTATACATCCCGTCACCCCATGGAAGGACGGTGTTAGTATCAAGCAACACGAGACTGCTGAATTCGCAACCATGAATCAGGTGGGCACGCAGAGCAATGGTGCCAGCAATGTCGTGGGCAATCACTACGGGCTTCTCACCGCCTGGTGCTTTGCCGTCCAGATTGAGGTGCTCAAGTAGCTTTGACAGTGCCTCTGCTTGCGCCTTCACAGAAGTGTCCCCCAGAAATCCATTCTTGTCGGGTTGCGACGACAGCGTGGGCTCGAATGTCTGGGACTGTCCGTAGCCTGGAAGGTCGTACAGCAAAAGCCGGCATTGATAGGTCGCTGCTATGGCTTCGGCCATCGGTACGAAGACTTTGGATGACCACGGCGTGCCATGGACGAATACTATTGTCCTTTGAGTCGGATCGAGACTGCTACTGGCCTGAGGGTTGGGCTCGTACAACTCGTATTTGATAGTCCAGCCGTTAAGAGGCAATGCCTGTCGAAGAGGCCGATCCATGGATACGACGTGTTGCTCGAGTGCAATTTCGTTGTCAGCCTATATGTGGAGGACTATTTGCTACAAGTACCTACCTTGTTGCTAGTTCATCCTGCTCGAAGCTGACCAGCGATAAGATGTGATGTCATGCTCGATTAGCTATCAGAAGGAGCCCGAGTTGCATATACTTTACTGTTGGAAGGTACATCAGTAAGGTTCGCTGTGAAGCTGGGCAGGCGCCGTATGTTATATACAGAGATTCACTATATTCACGTTGTGCGAGCGTCATATTCAGACTGCCACATAGTTGTGTCAGCCTCTTGAATGGCGCGGCATGGCAATCAGTGTTGAAGCTCATGTTCCTCATGAGGCGATCGAGTTCGCAGGTCTCTCTCGAATGAATCTACATGATACACGCGTGATGGCCCAATATAACTGCCATACAGACGATGCGTCTGGTTGTACAAGAGGAGACGAGGGCTATGCAAGGAACGACACCTCAATGGCGCGGAACAATTCCGTATAGCTCAATAGGCAATATGTAGGTAATGCTTTTAGGCATGTCAACTTGCAAGATTGAGTTCAACAGACTTCTCGAAACCATGGCCGCCGAACCAACTCTACCACCAGTTCCTCGAGAGCTTGAGCAAATTGAAGCCATCGACCAAGCCCTTGTCTTTCCCGGCTTCACCTCTCAAACAGCATGGAGATTAGGCTCAATGCTCAGGACCAAACTCCTAGCTTTCGCCAAACCAACAGTCATAGACATCAGTCTAGCCCATGGCAACCACTGTCTCTTCCATGCTGTCACGCCTGGGCACTCAGGCACAGGCACAGCGCCAGATCACGACGCTTGGATTGCGCGAAAGCGGAATACCGTCCTCAAGTTCGGTGCGTCGACGTGGTACATGCATAACAAGTTTACAGGTGATGAGCCGGCTTTTGCTGCGAAGTATGGGCTTGGAGCCGATGCGAGCAGTTATGCTATTCATGGTGGTGGGTGGCCACTGAGGGTGAGAGGGGTGGAGGGCGTTGTTGCGGTGGTAGTTGTGTCGGGCTTGAAGCAAGATCAGGATCATGGCATTATTGTGCAGACGGTTGGCGAGCTACTGGAGGAGCTTGGAGTGGAGCTTGGCGAGAAGAAGAAGGAGGATTGAACTGAGATCATACAAGCGGGAGTGGACGGGCAACCTCCAACCTCCTTCATGGATGAGAGATGCGACAAGGCACGCGAACACGTGAAACGTATAGGTGATTCGGTGGAAATCATATGCCGAAAACAGAAGAGAGTCCTCCAAGACATGGCTGGGTATACATTAATCCTAGACCTTGAGAACGCTATCATGACGCACCACCAGATGACGGCAATGTCAACGTATAGGTTTTGAGACCGCCTCTCGAATCCGTGCTGGAGTCCGGATTCGGTGAATCGTCTCGCCAAAATTATTGCATAAAAGTGGACAAGCCGCCGCCATGCGCGCATTATGCTGACGAGACGAGCAAAGACCCTCCCATTGAGATTATCACCTGTGCAAGTCTCTGCTCTTCTTGCGATCGAGCCTCCTGTTGACTGCACCAAGCACGACCTTTAGTATGCCATCACCAGTCAAATGCGTGCCTTCAGCGCCGATAAAGGGCACGGTGTCCACGATGTCACGCAGTTCCTCGTCGCCGGCGATTTCCGCAAGCTCATCGTCCAGCTGCTTCAAATGGCGCTTCGCCTCCTCGTCGCGACCAACTTGGAAGAACTGCACGCCCACCTGCCATGCCGGCGCGTCAAGCTTGTCGAGTTTCTTTGCTGCGGCAATCAGCGGGCTCTCGACGTCGTCGCTTGGCTCGCCGTCAGTGATGCAGATGATGTTGATAGGTTTTGTCGTGTCTGGAAAGGCCTGATAACGTTGAATGTACGGTCTCAGAATCTGGTTCAAGCGCTGTCCGGTAGGCGTGCCTCCCCTCGGCCTCACAGTTTGGAAGATTTCGCGGACAGTAGTGGAGCTGTTGACATTATGGTGGACTCGAGCATCTGGTGTGTTGAGGAAATATATGTCTATGCCGTCGGCGTCATGTGCAGTACAGATGGGCGCAATGGTCTCAAGGGCATCCGCTGTCTCTCTCCAGCGGCCTCCGGCCATTGAGCCGGAGTCATCGATCAAGAAAATCGTATCGAAGCTCTCAAGAAAAGCGTATGGATCATCGGCGCCGTTTGCTGGCCCCGTCACGGTCACTGATGGCGGTTGTACTGCAGGTGCGGCGTTTGGCGCTGGGGAGTATGCTGGCGGGGCATCTGCTGCGCCTCTGAAAGGGTTGCTCTTCATTTGTGCTGCATACTACGTTAGTGACAAAATAGTCGCGTTTAACGTGGAGACACTCATACTGGGCCGCCGCGTGACTGGAACGTTATTGAGCTGTGGATGAGTGTTGTCTTCCAGGCTCACTGAGGTTCGGTTGGACTTCTTGCTGAGCTGGCTTTTGAGTCGTCTAAGCATGGTGTCTCGATCTGACAGTATTGATGAGTTTGTCCGTCGTGATCGTATTGCGCCACGATGTGAGTCAAACGAGTCGAACAAGGGAACAATCACTTCGGCCGGCATGTCGCTGTGGTTTGCAGGCATTAAGTACGGGTAGGCACGTGGAGAAACTTCCGTGTGAGCCGTCTGCTGGGTAGTCGCTTCCTGTGTATAAGCTCGTGACAGGAAGTTGTGATGCGATGGACCAAAGAAGGAGCATTGGCATTGGAATACCTGACCTCTTATTTGGCGCGTAATGGGCTATGTCGTGGGGCGCAACACTCGCTTGCTCTCCCGCGGAGGCAGTGCCAAGGCTGTCATCAGCACATTGACACACATTGGCGGAGTATAATGCTGGGCGCAAATACTGATATTGTTGTGCCGCACGTAGGGATGAATATGGTACAGAAGTTGGATCGTCATGTGCCGGTGGGCCCAGCCATTTGTGGGCGCAGCTTGCGGCTGTGCTGACCAGCCAATCATTCGTGCGGAATATTGAGCTACAGCAGGACAGGCACAACTCTTCCGCAGAGCTGCAAGGCTGTGCATGCGACCGGTAGAGCAAGCATTTGAGTGAGATCCGCGGTATGGATTTCGGAAGGCGCGCTTACTGCCTCAGCCATCGGGGGCTGCAATGTCTGATGGATATTGATTCTACCGCATACGAGGAATCTCAGATCAGCAAGGTCCTCAGCCCTGTTTGATCTGGCGCAGATCCAGGAAAGGGCCATGGGCATCGCGAAGTCTTTCTTTTCGTGGAACGCGAAAACGGATGGCGCTGCGCTGCGCATCGACGACCGTAAGACTCCAGATCAAGCAAAGCAACTAATCTCTGGATAATGACAATAGAGCCGGTCGAAAGGTGCTTTCCACGGACATGAACGTCGAGAGCATCCTCAACCATTCATCGAAGCCGGTATTGCGGTAATGATGCGGCGCCCAGTCTGCTACAGCCGAAAGGCATGACTTTGCCAATGTACAAGCACGGGGGTCATACCTGCGCGTATTTTGGTGCGGTGGAAGGAAGCCAGGGTTTCTCGAATGGAATGACTCGCCAGATTGAAATCGAGCTCATATATTCGCTAGTTGCACAGTAGCTTTGAATCGTCATCGACCCCAATCTCGCTCTGTCGCAGTAAATACGTCCCTCAGCTCTACATGTCGGCTCTTATGACCCTGTATTATTGTCATTGACGCCGCCCTCTTCCACAGCAGCGGTTGCTTCGCCATCGTCCAAAGATACACCGCGCGATCTTCTTCCAGGCATACAGAACAAATACCAAGCTGGCCAATCAATCGCTGCAGTGTGTCCAGTATCGGTGTGATCCGCGTCCGAATCCCACAATGCGCATGATTCCGGTCAATTTGATATTCTGGAACCTGGCGCAAGGTGTCTAGCAGCTCATAGATGTCTCCGTCGTATGGCTCAGCTGGTTCTGATGTCTCCAAAATCGCACCCTGAAAACGCATGGTCCCAATTCGTGTAAAGAAGCGGACCATCTCGCCCAATTGAAAGGAGTCGCATTGCGCAGACGAGTCGTATCCTAGCTTGCATTGACGTTCTCGTGTGGTATACAGGCCGAAGAAATACGTCTGCAGGCTCTGAATGGTATCAAGTATGCATTCTCGCCGATATCCCAGCTCTTCTTCTATCCTCATAGGCAGATCCCACCACAACGGCGCGGAAATGTCCACCTCTTTCCCGACCCAGCCCTTCGTGATCAGGCGGAGCGAGTATCTCTCGAGCCACGGTGGGTAGTCTAGCATGATGGCAACGAGGAGCCGCTGCCGTACCTTCTCCTCCGACAATGTGCCGTCTGCCTTGGTCTTGCCATCTGCAGCCTGCAGCATTTTCTTGCGTTTCACATAGCTCTTCAGAACCTCGGTGGCATCGAAGAAATCTGCGACAATGGCCAGATTGGCTAGATTTGGCACTGGCGGGAATGTGATGGTGTTTTTGCCATGCAGAATGTATAGAAAGTCGGTAAACAGGGTCGCAATAGACTTGACATGTGAGATGCGGCCGATGTCCTTTACCTCAACAACTGGCAGCTCATTCGAGGGAACCTCGAGAGTACTGCTGTATCGTTGTCTCAATATCTTGAGCTGGTCCTCTACTCTCGTACCTTCGCCGAAACGCCCTGGCTCGAGCAAGCGTGCGAACACCTTGGAGTGCTGTTTCAGGCCTGGCTGACTTACTCGAAAACGAGCACTATCTTTCCCCTCCACTTCTACACACAGCACAATATCGCCATGCGCCGCTACGTTGATGATGCCGTGCTCATCGACTGGCGGTCCAGGATGAGTCTCGGGCGTGGCAGACTGGCCCGGGCCTGCTCTGCTGCTGCGCTTCACTGATCGCGGCGCGAACTCCATGTTGGGTTGCATGGTCATCTTTTCCACTGTTGGTGATGCTCTAGCCTTGAAGGCTGCCGCAACAGCTTCATGGGTATGGCCAGAACATCTTGGAAATCGATCACTTGCGTGGGCTGATTGCAATAATTACTGATGGAAGAGGGCAAAGTACGCAAGAAACAGCAACGACGACCGAGGCGACTTTCTAGGGCTTACCTAAGCGGGAGGACTACGGCCAATCACAGGACAGCAGAACGCCCGCTTGTTAAGCGATACACCGCGCAAAGTGGTTGATCGTAATCCGTGTAACGACTCGTCTTGATATGTACATGGGGCATGCCAAGCTTGGCTCATGTCACATGTGCCCCCTGGGCCCACCTCACTAGACACCAAATCGGCGCTACGCAAACCTGCTCAATCACGCTCGAAGCACGCCATATAACTATTCTCTGAGCTCCCGCACCGTCGTAGTGGGTGGCGCAGCCTCGTCGACCTTCTTCTCAGCATCAATCACGTCGCTGCCGCTGGAATCATCCTCGCTACTGCGCCGGACGTCCTCAGAGCTGGCGCTCTTCTTGGCCTTCATAAGCGGCCAGTGGCCTTTCTGCTCGTAATATCTCATGCTGACGAACCAGACGATGATCGCAAGCCAGTATAGGTTGTAAGAGATGACGGTGCCGTATGTTGCGGAGTTCTCCCAACCCAGGATAGCGTTGAAGATACCCCATCCGCCACCACCATTCAGCTCGGGGTTGCAGCAGTTGACATGCCACACGCTCTGCTTGATATTGTAGCTACCTGGACCGGAGCCAGTCTCACTGGCATCACCACCGGTAATGTCGCTCCATTGCTGGTTCTCAAAGTACCAGACGGCTTTCGAGAATAGGCCTGCCAAATGTCAGCAGGTATGACGCGATCACATTGAAGGGCGGACTTACCAGCAGCGACCAGGTACAGGAAACAGGTCGAGATGATGAGGAAAATCTGCAGCTTGGCTGTATTTCCACCTCTGAGGTACTTTATCAGCAAGGGATCTTTGCACAGATATCGACCGGACTGCTTACTTGTAGATCAGATAGCCCACCAAGATACCGGCCGCGAGTCCGCAGACGACAGCCAGTGGGAATGCAGTTGCCGGCAAGCTCAGACCAACACCGCCGATGAAAACCACGGCTTCCAGACCTTCTCGGAGTACTGTGATGAACGGGAGCAGGAACATCGAATACTTCTGGCTCCACAACTTCAGTCTCGTGCCAGCACTTTGATGGGCAGTCAGGTCCTTCTTCTCGAGCGCTTTCGCGAGCTTGACCCTCCATTTGTCCTGCAGCTTTGACACACGCAGCAGTGCAGCTCCAACTAATGTGATGATGATTGTGGCGATTAGGCCGAATGTGCCTTCCCAGATATCTTCAGTATTGGCGAAATGGTCTTTTCCGAAGCCATAGAAGGCACCAATCATGCCGGCGCCGATGACCAGGCATACGAGCAGACCGAGACCAACACCGAGCCACACTTGTTTGCGAAGCTTGTTGTAGACGACACGGTCACGCTCAGGGCCGATCGTCTGCTTCAAAAACGAGAAGAGAATCGAGACGATAATGACGACTTCGATGCATTCTCTGAAGCAGATGAAGAAGACTGTTCGCAATGTCAGCGAGGTCGCACGGCAGCGAGCAGCAGCGTGCGCTTACTGGGCACGGCGAAGACACTGGCAGTCATCTTGGGCTGCTTGTTCTGGCGCAGTCTTCCTGGGGTCTTCAATGATTGTCGAAGTGAAGAATGAGCACTGTGACCTGGTGATGATCTGATAAAATATTATTATCTGATGAGCAATCAAGAAAGGAAGGTGCGCGCTAAAAGGTCTCAGGCAGTAGTTGCACGGACATGGAAGGTTCGTGCTCCCACTAAGTCCCACTCACTTAGTCGCCGACTGCGGCAGCGATCGAGGCTTGTCTCACGACGAGCTTTTCTAGCTGTGGCATGATCCGTTCAACGCGCAGAAAGCTCTATCCTTGGTTGCGGCAGCCACTTTAACGGTCATCCAATGGACCTGCGGGAAGCGACAGCTTGACGTGGTCGGTCCCGTCACGTTCACAATCGCTTTTCTGGCAATTGAACAAGACCACCACTACGCTGCCTCTGAGCCGTCAGTCACAGATCTCGGCCAAATTCATGACTGTCAAAATGAATTGACTGCATGAAGGAAGGCCCAGACTTTAGCTGCGGTTGAAGCTTGAAAAGCCAGCCCCGCTTATCAGATCAAGGCTTAGCTCCAAGACAAACTCGGACCCAACGTGGAGGTAGAGCGCTGCCATTGGCCTGTGTCTCGCGGGTGGTCCATGCGTACCATGCATTTGAAAGACGGTTTTTGGCTCATCAGATCATCAGATAAGGCCGAGGCCGCAAACCACGCATTATCATCAACCACACCACCTCCCACGTCCTGCTGCAGCAAGAGAACGAGACCAAGCTGCAGTGTTCTCGATAGACACACACTGCTGATCTCGACGCCTCTGGTGGCTTTCACTGAAACGTGATTGGCTGGGCGGTTGACAAGCAAGGCAATATAACACCACAAGCGAAGGACGGCGCGCCGAACGAGGCAGTCATCGTGTTGAACGAGCCGCGCTTTGCGCTGAGAAACATCCCCATACAACTGATTGACGGAAGAGGTACTCCTCGACACCAAGGATCATCCCACAGACTTTCAGTTGTTCCAGACTTCGGGGACCAACACATCAACCACCACGATCCCAGCAATCCCACGCGAGATCTGTGCATTCGAACTCAACTGAGTGTTCTCGCGACCTATCGTGTCAAAGCTTCGCCTAGAACCTACTATATCCCTCCAGCGGAAAAATCTAGTTCTCGGCATCCTGCGGCATCCCCACCTCTGAGAGTCACCCGCGCACGCATATACACGCACGTGGCTTATCAGATCATTGCCGCTTTTTCTCTCCGTGCTCGGAAGGCACGACCTCTAGCTTCTCTGAAGTGGTGTGAAGCTGGGTTCTGGAATCTTATCAATCGCATCTGATTGATCTTTGCGACGCCGAGCTCTCACGGTCCTGGTCAACGTCGAGAAGTCAAGTCCAGCCTGAAGCCATCTGCTGGGCCAGCGCGACTCCATCACAGTCCGGCAACAATCATGGCACGCTCAGTAGGCAAGCCCTTGGTGGCAGCAATTGCATGCCTAGCAGCGACGAGCTCAGCAGCGACTGTCACATACGACTGGAACGTCACATGGGTAAGGGCAAACCCAGATGGTATGGCAGAGCGGCCGACCATCGGTGTCAATGGGCAATGGCCGTGGCCTCTGCTCAACATCACCAAAGGAGATCGAGTAATCGTCAACTTGAACAACCAGGTATGCAGTCATAGATCGGGTCAACAAGCACTGTTACTGACACGCAGCAGCTTGGCAACGAAAGCACCAGCCTTCACTTCCATGGCCTATTCCAAAATGGTACGAGTTATATGGATGGACCAGTAGGCGTTACTCAATGTGATGTGCCACCTGGTGAGACCATGGTCTACAATTTTACGGTATGATCTGCAGCTCTCCTCATACGACGACCCAGCTGATGTCCGACAGATCGATCAACCAGGCACGTATTGGTACCACAGCCATAGTAGAGGACAGTATCCAGACGGCTTCCGAGGTCAGAATATTATCCACGATCCCGACAATCCGTATTTGGGACAGTATGATGCGGAAATTCCGCTTACCGTGTCCGACTGGTATCATGACGAGATGCCTGGCCTGCTGAAATCATTCGTCAACTACAAGAACCCAACAGGCGCTGAGCCAGTGCCAAACTCCGCATTGCTCAATGACACACAAAATTTGACCATCCCCATCGAAGCGGGCAAGACATATTACTTCCGCATGACCAACATTGGTGCCTTTGCTGGCCAATATTTCTGGATCGAAGGACACACAATGAAGATCATTGAGGTGGACGGCGTTTACACTGAGCCAGCCGAGGCGGATATGATATACCTAACGGCTGCGCAGCGATATGGGTTTCTCGTGACCGCGAAGAACAGCAGCTCGACTAACTTTCCGATGATGGCGAGCATGGACACGGTATGTCTCATCCATATATCTACCAGCAAGCTTGGCGCGCTGACATCATTGCAGGACTTGTTCGATACCCTCCCGGATGGTCTGAACTGGAACGTCACGGGCTGGCTCGTCTACGACGAGAACGCTGCTAAGCCAGCCGCTGCTGAAGTCGACTCATTTACTCCTTTCGATGACTTCACGCTCGTATCACAAGACGGGTTGGAAGTCTATGGCGATGCTGATCTCACCATCACGCTCGATTTGACGATGAACAACCTCGGTGACGGTGCAAACTAGTGAGTGTGCGATGCTGGCCGATCCCCCGAGACTTCACTGACCATATGCAGCGCCTTCTTTAACAACATCACTTACGTTGCGCCAGTAGTACCAACATTATACTCAGCGCTGAGCACGGGCACATCGGCGACGAATCATCTCGTCTACGGCGATTATACTGACTCGTACGTTTTGGAAAAGGGTCAGATCGTCGACATCGTGCTCAACAACGACGACACTGGCAAGCACCCCTTCCATCTGCACGGCCACAACTTCCAGGCCATTGTCCGCACCGAAGAGAATGGCGGCCACTGGAATCCAAGTAACGAGACGTCCTACCCGGCTGTGCCAATGCGTCGCGACACCTTGATGGTACGACCATTGAGCAACTTCGTCGTCAGATTCGTCGCCGACAACCCTGGTGTCTGGTTCTTCCACTGCCACATTGACTGGCACTTGGCAACTGGCTTGGCAGCCACGATGATCGAAGCACCACTGGAGATGCAAAAGACATTGACCATCCCTCAGAATCACCTCGACGTGTGTAAGGCAGCTGGGACACAGACCAGCGGAAATGCAGCTGGCAATACGGTGGACGCGCTGGACCTGACGGGCCAGAACGAGAGTCCTGCGCCTTTGCCATCCGGATTCACTGCGCGAGGCATTGTTGCGCTTGTGTTCAGCTGCATCAGCGCCTTCCTCGGCATGGCTGCTATTGCATGGTGAGTCGCGTCGTTCTCTTATTAGCCGTCACGCGATGCGTCTCGTCGCTGCCTTTGAGCTTGATTCCGATCAGGGATACTGACAGCAGTGAAACAGGTACGGTGCTGCACCGCTAAGCTCTGCCGAGCTTGCATCTGCCAAGCGATTCGTTCAGAAGTACGACAACGATGGAAATGCCCAGTAATAGCCTAGCTCTATCTCCTGGAGGTTGATAGATATAGACCTGCGGCCGCAATCCACAGCTGCCATTGGCGGCAAACCCGTCAGTGGTCGGCCAAGAGAGATGGCATCGTCGGCTCTTGTAAAGGGAGACCGGGAGTCCTCCTGTGAGCGACATTCCCCTGGTACATTTGCACCACTTTGACGGATGGAGGAAAGGCAATTGACGCGGTCGCTTTGCAGCTGACGGCTATGTATCTGCGACGAGAAGTGTCACTACCGCGACAAATAGAGTACTTTGTAAGACCGTGACAGAAGATCACTTACATGGGCACATTCCAAACGTTCTCACCGCCTGCAAGGCCATCGACACACGTCTCGAAGCTGCAGTGACAGCTGCACAGAGATCGCATGTGTTTTCGAGCAACCGAGTCGTCGTCAACACATGTCCCAAAGCTGCGATGATAGCTGCACAGAGATCTTCAATGTGCATCCTAGCGGGTGTCTTTGCCGCCACTACGTCGAGTGTCATGCACTGCAGTCTCATCATATGTATCATACATGTAGACCTCTGGTGGGTGACACGGCGCCGGCCAGGCTTAGACGGCCACATTGCATATGCTAATCTCTATAGACTCTCTGCATCCAGCCAGACAGTGACATGATCGACTGTCATACCTTGGGATCATTACTCATGAAGGTTCTGTCGGATCGTAGACCAGGATTCGGGATAGCCGCCGGCGGCAGACAAGAGTGCGACGGCCTACGGAGTATGCGCCTCGCTGCAGCGGCCAAGTTCCCATACGCTAGGTCTTTGGACTCGGAGGCCGTCTTGCGCAATGCCGCGGCTCGGGTCTCAGATCAGAGAATCTTGTGCGATTCCCCGTCGACTCGTCCTTCGTAGCGAGGTCTGGTTTTGACGACGAGCAATTCGGAGGGGGCTGCAGATGTCTAGTTTCAAGGTCGACACTGCTCGTCTGCGGGTCTGCGGCACGCTGGCCGGCTAAAATATCTGCGCCTGCTACTACTGCAGGTTCGAGAGAGACTATGCATTAGCACGGCCGGGGCGGCTTTGAAGCCCGTCGCACCGGGAGTTAGAGGCGCATTGGCTTGGTGGGGTTGACTTCCAGGCAGAGACCTTGTTTGCAAATCTTTTGAATGGTTTGAATCGGAGCGAAGTCCTCGTCGCACGCCGGCGGTCTCGCGGACATGTGTGCAGTAGGACAATTGCCGCAGCGAATTCTGTTTTTGAAAATGTCTGCTGACGGGAGTCTGAGGATGAACGATTGAAGGTCGAGGCATTCAATGCATCGTCAGTGTTCTAGTTGGTAAGGGATTACATAGTTTCCAGGGCCCGCGCCGTATCAAAGCTCCTTCATATTCTGTACATCTGCAAACGCCGACCTTGGCGAGGTTCCCGAGGCACAAGTTCGCGTCCGTACCAGTTGACCCAGTGTGTTCTAGACAACCCTTGCCGCGCAACTGGTGATCCGCCGTTAGATTGTAACCCACAAAAAAAAGTGCCAGCAGCACCGGTGAAGACTGCCGGCTGCGTGCATACGGCACAGAGTCACCGAGCCCTTCCCAACACTTGCGCGAGCAATCAATACCAGATCTAGTCGCCTGCAACACTGCGAGCTCCACGACTGTGACCAGGCACAGCAACCCCGACCCGCGCCATCTACCGAGACAAACGAGAATCCCAGAGCTGCGCCGCTTCGCTTGACCTCATCGGCGTTGCAAGCGAAAGGAGACCGTCCACTACTGCGGGCATCCCAATGCGCCTTGAAAGGCCTCGTCTGCACTCCAGCATCGTGTTCTCTGCTGCCCAATTGCTCCGTCAATTAGCGACCCATTGCAACAAGAACTAGCACCATGCCTTCCGCTGCTCAGCGACATCACACGCTATTCCAGACGTACGGCGAACGGAGTGATCAGCCCGGTCTGACGCCATTGGGTGTGTATCTGCTGCGGCTGGTCCACTACAAGAGGACGAATCTGTGCGTGTCTGCAGACGTCAACACCACCACCGAGCTCTTGCGATTGGCGGAAGATGTCGGCGATCACATTTGCATATTGAAGACGCATGCGGACATCATAGACGATTTCAGTGACAAGACAATCAGAGGGTTGAATGAGATCTCCAAGCGCAAGAAGTTCCTGGTGTTCGAGGACAGGAAATTCGGCGACATTGGCAGTACGTTATCCGGGCGGATTTTTGCCAGATGAATCAAGGCGTTATGCTAAGTACAGCTATGCAGGCACGCTCCAACAGCAGTATACCCGAGGCCCATTGGCGATAGTACGTTGGGCACAGATCGTCAATGCCGCGCTCTTTCCAGGACCAGCGATCATCACGGCACTTGCCGAGGCGGCTCAGAAGGCGATAGTGGCGCACAACACCTCAGTACAGACGGACATATCAGCTTCGCCCGCCCCCTCAGTCGTGGATAGTACCCGTGACGACGAGTCGGTAGAGGATGATGACGAGGAGGATGGCCAGACACCAATCGCAGTGGATTCGGACATTGAGGAAGAAGATGAGGACAACGACGACGACCGGAAAGGTCGCAAGCAGTCTGTCGTCTCCGTGAGCACGACAATCAGCACGAAGACGGAGGCTATTAGCCCGCAACCGACGCTGAGACCGTCGTTGTCGCGGCGAACTAGCGGCGAAGAGTCCGATGATCTGGATGACGGCGAGGACCACGAGAAGGAATTGGCCGCACTCGGCCCACCGCCTTTCTACCGGTCGCTGCTGCTGCTCGCGCAGATGTCTTCAGCGGGCAACTTGTTCACCACCGAGTACACGCAGCAATGTGTGACGCACGCGCGAGAGAACCAGGATTTCGTGATGGGCTTCATCGCGCAGCAGACGCTGAATACGGAGCCGAAGGACAATTTCATCACCATGACTCCAGGCGTGCAGCTGTCAGCTGGTGGCGACGGACTGGGACAGCAGTACAACACGCCACGGAAAGTCATTGGCGAAGGTGGCAGCGACATTATCATCGTCGGACGCGGTATTCTGAAAGCTGATGATCGCAAGAAGGCGGCGCTGGAGTACAGGAAACAAGGCTGGATGGCGTATGAGGAGCGCGTGCGATCCGGCAGGAAGAAGCGGTAAACGAGAGGTTTCCTGCTCCTGAATCCGAATCTGAGCATTTCCTTCGTTTCATGGCACAAGCGATGCATTAGGCGGCGGCGTTGAGGTAGGGGCCCAAAATACAAGTGAATACGCGGCTGGCAAATTGTTTAGATGATGCAAAAGAGTGAGGGGGTATGGCTATCTTCGAGCATTGATGATACATATTGTGCATGGTTTAACAAAGAGTGATGCGATGGAAACGGTGTCGTCAAAGGAGAAGCAGGAAGAGAAGAAGCAGAAGCCAAGACGGCGTACAAAATTTCGGCAGTAAGGTAGCTGCTAGCTAGCTTGAATGACACAGCAAGCGCAAATATAGCACGAGCCATCGATTTCCTAAGCCAGCCAACGTCTCACTCCCTTCATCCACAATTGTCCTGAACCATCATCGTTCAAAGCACATAAACTTTCATCAGGTATTCGTTCCCAGACCATCCGTCTATCGTGTCGTCCTGTTTGTTATCCGTCACTGTTGTACTGCCGGCTACAACAGCCTTCCACCAACACGACGGAAGGCGCGCAGCGAGTCGCAACCATGAAGAAGAAAAGTTCCACGTCAAACCTCCTCCATCTCATCATCGGCTCCATATCCGGTCAAATCCGTCTCATTATCAGTAGCCGAAAAGGCAACACTCGGCGACCTTCCCTACTGATTCCTCTGCTGCTGGTTCAACGCATTCTGCATATTCGCAAAGTGCTGATCCAAATGATCATTTCTCTGCCCGCCCATGTTCCCCGCCATCTGCATCATAGGATCGTTATTCCCGCCCTGCTGGTTCTGTTGCTGCTGTTGCATCTGTGCTTGGAGCATAGCTATATCACACACATACCCGTCAGCCAATCTACGAAGATCTCTTTCTACTATTATGTGATGGACTACTTACCCTGATTATGCCTCAACTGCGCCATGTACTGCGGATTCGGTTGACCCGCCGGTACCGCATTCTCGCTCATATTCGCGTGCTGGCCCATGAGATTCGCGCGCTGCGCATGCTGCTGTAATTGCTGCTGCTGCTTTGCCTTTTGCTGCTGTAAGAGGATCTGCACCTGCTGCGGCAGGCTCGGCACCACCTGGTTCGGAATGTTTTGCCACCCGCCGTACTGCTGGCTAACTTGCTGCAGGTGTTGGACCGCAGCCTGCTGCTGCCGCAGGCGGGCCAGGTGCTGGGCGCGCTGTTGCGCTATTGCTTGTTGCTGGTCCGTGGGCATGTTAGGATTCATTCCCTGGTGTCCGCCAGGCGTTTGGGATGGATGATGTGGGGTGCCTGGGTGGCCGTGGTTCATTTGTGGTGTTTGATGCTGCTGCGGCATGGGCGAGCCTGCGTGACCGTTCATTTGCGCTTGGGCTGCCATCTGGCGCATCTGCTGGGCCCTGGCCATTTGCATCTGCTGCTGCTGTTGCTGCAAAGCCACTCGAGGGTCCTGTCCGGCTGCTATCCTCTGACGCATCTGCTGTTGACTCCTAATCATCTGAATCTGCTCAGGCGTCAAGTTTCCATTTGGCCCAGCACCCGGTTGCATGCCGTTGCGCTGCATAGCTTGCAACATGGCGTTTTGCGAATCGGACAGATGACTCATTTGGTTCATCTGCGGGGTTTGCATTTGACCCATCATTGCTGAGTTGGGCGTGTGCATGGCATTTGCTGGACTGCCTGGAGGCATGCGTGGAGTCTGGGTCATCTGTCTATTAGGCATAGCCTGCGCCATGCTAGGCGTGCCTTGTGGTATCTGAGGCGTATTTTGCTGACTTCCGTGTTGCTGGCTGGCTTGACGGGCCATGGACACGGCACGGTTCTGCATTGCCGCAGAGGTCGGACGTGGTGGGCTTCCAGCACCTTGACTCGACGTCGGCACCATCGGAAAGCCACCATTTTGGAGCATTGGCGAAGAGTTGTTGACCATAGGCGTCTGCTGTCTGGCGACCGGACTGCCTTGCGACATGGCATTTTGTTGCGCAAAGTTCTGTTGCATGTTCTGCATCATCTGGTTGTTTTGCGCGTTGGCCTGCTGAGCGGCAAGAGCTTGCGCTTGGGCTTGCGCGATCTGCGTCTGTCGCATGGCCTCCTGCTGCTGTCTCTGCTGCAACATGCGCTGCTGTTGTGCCTGTTGCTGCTGGAGAAGCTGCTGCTCGCGCTGTTGCTTGGCAGCAAGCGCCTTCTGTTGCGCGTCCTCGTTGGCCTTCTTCTCGCCAGCGGCACGTTCCTCATTCTCCTTCTTGATGCGCTCTTGCTCCTCGTGCTTCTGGCGCACCATCTCCAGCGTCTTGAACCGCATGAAGCCGAGCGCAGCAGCGGTACCTTGGTTCTCGGTCGCAGTATTCCGTGCTGTATCGAATATGAGCATGCGACGCTCGGCCTCGGCGGCTTGCGCATCGTCTGCTGCCATCTCCGCCGTAGTTCTCTTACGAGTCTTGGGCGACGGTGGCTTCTCGTTGTGCAGCGGGTCGCTCAGGTACTCGATCAGGCGGTGTGAGTCTTCTGCGCTGTTGACCGGGTCGAGAAATAGTGGTGGCTCAGAAGCTACCAGCATCTCACCCTGAAAGGCATGGTAATTCTCCTCCACCAAGGCCATCGTCTGCGACTGCGACAGGGGCCCTCGGGTTCCAACAATCGGCGTTGATGGAGTCGGAGTCTGGGCGTTTGAACCCGCACCAGCATCTCCGCTCTTCTTCTTGCTGCGCAATAGCTCCGCGGCAGGAGTCTGCGCCAGGTACAGCAGCTCGTGGTGCTTGGACAGTTCTGTTGGGTGTAGCACGATGGTGGTGATCTTCGGGCCTTCCTTCTCCTTCTCCTTGCCCTTGGCTGACTTGTCCTGACTGCCGCTTGCTTCTCCTTTCACCTGGTCTTCTCCTTTTGCCTTTGAGGGATACGGCGCCAAGCCTGAAGGGACAATGTGCTCGTTGTAGCGGTGCATGGAGAACTTGTCGTCGGCAGCATCGCGTTCCTGCCTCGACTTGTCCTTGCTCGCGGCTGTGCGGTGGTTGTGCACCTCGACGATCAAGCAGCCGTCATAGAATGGAACGTTGTTTGCGAGGAGCTCGGGAAGGAGATCGTGCGGGAGAGTTTGCGCGCGCAAATGCTCGATGATGTACTTCATGGGCGAGTCGTAGGCAAAGCTGCCATCTTGGTTTTCGAAGCGGAAGTGCGTGGGGTGCAGATGCACGATCATCGAGGGCGCCTTGCCTCTATGCTTGCGCAAGATGTAGTCGGTGGTGCGCACATATGGCTCCTCCAGCTTGCGCTTCTTGTTCGCGGCGGTGCTGTCGGCGCCGTCCATGGCCGTGTTGGTGCGCTTAGCAGGATTGGGCCGCGTTGGACGGTCGCCTCGTCGCAGCGCCTGGTTAGGACGCGCGACTGCCGCCGAGGACATTGTGTCTGCTCGTATGGTCGAGTATGCTCTAGCAGGTCATGCTTGTAGGCCAGCTCCCCACTGCGATGTGCTGTGACAATAATCCTGATAGCAGCCCTTCTCCTGATCTCCCGTCTTCTTCTTCCCTAGGCCTGCTGAGACCAAAAATACTCGGACTCCTACGGGCAGCGGTTCGTCGTACTTATAGTATAGGTATGTTCTGGTATACGCGCAGTTGCGTGAGTCGCGGCGTGACAGTGACGATCGCATGCGCTGCACGTTGCGGAGGAGCCAAGGCCGTCTCCGCATTTCGGTGCGATCCGTGGTGGCATCCAAGCACGAGTCTCGTGCAGCGGTGGCATCGAAGACGTATTACTAAAGATGCGTCATACGCCATACATTTCTCGAGCGCATAAGTTCAGACTTCTATGCATCGTTTCTACATCACACACAACCCCATTACTACTACACAACAATCCCCTACAATGCCTTCTGCACAGATCAATCAACCTTCCAACCAGATCCGCCTCACCAATGTCTCCCTGGTCCGCATGAAGAAAGGCAAGAAACGCTACGAAATCGCATGCTACAAAAATACTGTCACATCTTTCCGCGCTGGCAACGAAAAGGACCTAGATAATGTCCTGCAAATTCCGAATGTCTTCATAAATGTCTCAAAAGGTCAAGTTGCTCCCAACGAAGACCTGAAGAAGAGCTTCCCTGGCATGACTCGCGATGAAATCGTCCTAGAAATCCTGACGAAAGGCGAGATTCAGGTGGGCGAGAAGGAGAGAGGAGCGGAGCTGGAAAGGGTGCATAAGGAAGTAATTGAGATGGTGGCGGGAAGATTAGTGGACCCGAAAAGCAAAAGAGTATACACTAGTGGCATGATTGAGAAAGCTTTAGATCAGTTGAGCAGTCAAGGTGGGCATGCAGGACGCCAGGCGGGCAAGGGCGAGGCTGGAGCGCCGCAGGATCGAAGCAAGAGTCGAGAGCAGGGTCCGCAGGATTCCGGGAGCAGTACACCAGCGAAAGCAAATGGAGAAGGCAATGGTGATGCTCCTGTGGAGAAGGCGAAGCCGAAATGGACTGGTGTGACGACCAACAAATCCGCCAAGTCGCAGGCACTAGAAGCCATGAAGGCACTCATAGCGCACCAGCCCATCCCTGTTGCGCGAGCACGCATGCGGCTAAGGATTACCTGCCCAACGAGCATATTGAAGCAGAGCGTGAAATCGCAGCCCAAAGCGGAAGGCGAGGACGTAGAGAAGGGGACGGTAAAGGACAAGATTCTGGGGTATGTGGAGCAAGTGGAGAGTCAGGACGTGATGGGTGAGGAGTGGGAGGTAGTGGGATTCGTGGAGCCTGGTAGTTTCAAGACGTTGTCGGAATTTATCAGTACGCAGACGAAAGGGAGGGCGAGAGCGGAGGTGCTGGATATGGCTGTTACGCATGAGGGAGATTGATGAGAAAGCGTAGGCTGTTCTTGATTCTGATGAGCGTTCGAGCGAGCAATTATCATTTTTTCTGTCGGAGCAGGCGTTTCTACGACCCCATGAGAAAGAATGAGACCACTTCAGCGTCATACGACTCACAAATCGTTGGCAGAATTGAGCGCTCATTCGTGGCTTGTTCTGTCTAATATGCCATCACGTTGGTTTGAGCAATTTCAGCCACATAAGGACGGGTAGATGTCAGTACCACCGCTTACGCTACGACAGGTCTGCAGGGCTGAAGGCACGCCCCTCGTCAATTCTCGACTCAAAACCTACAGGATATCGCGTATGAAGCGCTTGCTTCTGCTCGCCATGCCTATGCTTGGGGAGCGAGCAAGAATTTGGATGAATGAGTGATTTGTGGCCTGTTTGTTGTTAGCAGTTTGATCGCGGCCAGGATGGTCAATCGCTTCCAGACATGTCCGAAGAGTGGTGCGAGGCGTAGGTGTAAAAGGTTGGGCAAAGGTGCTGCATAGCCTGTAGGAATAAGGCAAGTGCTGTCCTGGAACCCACTCCGGGCTACGAAAATGGAAATATATTGTCACAAGTTATGATGCGTACCTCCAGCCGGAGCCATGGCTTAGTGGCAATGATAGTGGTTGTTCAGCGGGAGCCACGGCATAGTTACAGTGACGGTTGGGTGCCCGACTAGAGTGACGGTCGGCAGGCAATGAGAGTTGGACGGCCGCAGGAGTCCGCGTTAGAAGGCGATGATGGTCGGGTATGCGACAGGAGACAGTTCATCAGTTTTGTCATTTTGGTTCTCATTCTTGACGTTTTGGTTCGGGGTTTGAATGGCAATTTTGCTGGTTGGCATGTGACAACTTGGTGGGGCTTGGGTTCGAGGTTGTGATTTGGGGAGGAGTGAGCATGTCGCTCGGCGAGGTTGATTAGTAGAATTTGCACTGTTGTCTCTATCAGAAGAGGAGTAACAGTTGGATAATGGTCAGACCAGGCTCTAAAGGTCACGAATCATGGAGGAATTGATAATGAAGCCCGAAGCGGAAGGAGCGATCCAGCAATGAAAAGCTTAATTTGGCGCCGATGCCTCCTTTTCACCCGATTACTTCCTTTTGTCACTTCACAATTGCTGTTGCCAGCGATATTGATAGATAGGCAATGCTCCAATCGTGGGTCTCACCCTTTGGCACATCCTCAGCTCGTGCAAGTTACCTCAACCGTTGCGCGCCGGTGGTGACGAAGCATCGTCGAAGTTTTGTATCAGCGTTCGTGATCGATCTGCGGGGAATGGCGGCTTAGAGATGGCAACGACATTAAGCTATCCAATCGCTGTTTTGTATGGTCTTGAGAGCTGGCTTTTTGTGGAAAGGAGTTTCAGGCATCATGTTCGTCAGTATAGAAACTACAGATGACTTAAGACTGAGAGATCGCCGTAGACAGCGACATTGAGTAGCCCTTCTTGCACTCAAAGCACATATGCTGTGTCGATGGCTCCCGAACTCACCAACCACAGCCGGTTTGTACAGGCCAAGCGTGGGACCGCACCGTACTCGCACCATGCGAGGAAACAGTCGAAGAGCTGGTAGGCGCCGTATCGTCCACAAGCGGCGTCGTCACATTGACGTTGCCTGTGCAGACGCATCCTTGGGACAAAGTCGCAATGGACGTGATTGGCGGCGCGGCGCAATGCGTGCTCGTAGTATACGCTGCGCTGGTGGTCGCTGGTCCAGAAGGCAAGAATTGAGCCTTGACCAGCACAGGGATGACGGCACCCGTCGACAAACTGAAAGTGCGATGGCCGAGAACCCTGAGGATACTCGCGATTTCGCCAGAATGGGACGTGATGGAGATCCAGGTATGGTCATCTGAGCCGAAGACTTCGTCCAGGATTTTCTTGCTCCTGATGTCCTGAGCGCGGCTCGTTTCAGCCGTGACACCGTTCCACAGCTCGTCGTACTCGGTGAGCCCAGGCTCGATCGTCCAGGTAGGAAAGAGGTCGTGGATGTATGTCCGGTTGCCTCTGTGGTCGCAGGTATGAATGCTGATGCCCTCACGGAAGAGCTCCTTGATGGTGGGGACGAATGGATAGTAGTGTGGGAGCGCCAGCCCACTGAATGTGATGTTCGCGGTCTTGAGGCAGCGAGTCAAAGGTGAAGTGTAGTATGATTGAGGATATGGGATGTGCTGGGTCGAGATTTCGTGCTGCCAGAAGTCATGGGCGACTTGAGCTTGAGCAATGCCGTTTGGTGTCAGATCAGCATCCTCCCAGGTGGTGGTCGAGTTGCCATTGAGCTCAGCCCAGTAGCACTGCATGAATTGTCAGCGAGGATGTTGCCCACCCCTGCATTGCCAGTATACTCACGTTCCAGGCAGGTGTACCGTAAAATGTTTCGGCAGCGTTGTGGTATCCTTCTCTGATCGAATGTCAGTGAATATCATGACCGCGCAACCGTCTCGATCAAAAGACCCACCCATGCCTTCCCATGAACAAGACTTTGAAGACTGTGTCGAGCGCCGCATTGGCGTTCAGGTAGTCGACTTGTGCCTTGAACTGCTGCCATTGTGTAAGGTTGGCGGTGCTGCCAGAAGTGGCCGGATATGTGCGGTTGATGAGGCCAAAGTTCTGGTTATACTACGAAAGGGTCAGCCTCGCCAAGATCTTCAAGATGCTGTGCACTCACGTATACAAAGCTGGTGGCATTTGTGGCCGCATCGTCCTGTAGGAAGTACCCTGTCACAGTGGTGTAGTTTATGTAGCCTGAGGTGCCATTGAGAGTGGCGGCCGAGGCCAAAGCAGCCGTTGTGGCTGTGAGAGCGAGTGACTTGGACATGTTTCTCACAATGTGCTGTAGAGGAGAGACGAAAAGAAACCGATGACCTACGAGCCTCAAGTCAATCTATCTATCTGCATGACGGCAGCGTACTTCCTTTTGCGTATGAGGCTACCGGATGCATCAGCCATCTGGGCTAGCTTCTCAGCGGATCTACAACGATCGTGCGTTCAGAGTGTGGTTCCTGCAGAGGTGAATGAAGTTGAGATGGAAAGTGGAGAGGACCTTATGATTGGTGAATCAAAGTCCGCGCTTGGGACACGTGGGAAGTGGGTCGTGTGGCACGGCTATCTCTTCTCCTGGACACTCTTGGCAGACAAATGTTACCTTCTTGTTTGTGTCATCGTGGCCATTTTCTCCGTATTGGTAGACGAAAGCTGTCGATATGGGGATAGTGAGTGGTCAGGCTCGCAGAATGATCAACATAAAATCCCCCGAAAAGTGGCCTGCTCACGGTGAGGGAAGACGTGTCAAAGCCGTCAAGCTCCATCACAGTCGACTGCACCAGCTGGCCATCACTGAACAACCAGCTACATCACCCAAGTCAATCTCACCAATCTCACCAATCAGCAAAGGAAGCATCAAAGTATGGAGTCACAGCAGCTATGAGATGTCCTGCCGCACGATATCTATCAGCCACTCAGTGATGGAGCCACCTTTGATGTGATGCTCAGCATCTTGCCTTGTCGAAACACAAGGCTACTGCAGCCAGCCAGCGCCGGTCAACAAGCGCCAATACGGCACAGATCAATTGGCTCTGGTCTCTCATGAGACGGTTGTGATGGTTACTGACAGTCAAGTCTGTAAGCACCCATTCATATGACTTGGGCTTGCGCCTGAAAGATGTAGAATACCCTTGACGTTATACACCCGCATTTCTTGACGTGCTCATGCTATCTTGCGGATGACAACATCCTGGAGGGTCTGCACAGCAGCTCGAATGTCTGCTGATCTCCTCAGTCGCCCTTCTCAAGCTCTGCCTGCAAGGCGCGCTCGAGGTCTTCGTCACTCGCGAAAATATTTTCCCCTCCAGCTGAAGCTCCTGGCAATTGACTCAATCCGGGTTCTGAGGACTGCAACCCGCCTATGGAGGGCTCGAGGCTGGACAGTAACTCATCAGACTCACTAGAGACCTCTTGCTCGGCCTGACCCGGTCCGCCGCTCTCTACCAGTGCAGCCGAGTCGAAGTCACGATCTTCGAGAGAGGTGTTTGCAGGAGTGGACTGCTTAAAGGCGTCGCGAGGGGCAATGGTCGAGTCCTGCTCAGGCTTATCGGTCCTAGCCGTCGGATTGCGAGCGACTGCTGCCGTGATGACAAAGTCCTGCGATGTTGACTCGGGTGTTAGGACTGCGCTCGATGATGCGGTTGAGGATGCGAAGCTCAGGGCGGGAACCTGAGCAGCGGACGCGTTCTCGAGAACAGGTGAGCTGGGCGGTGAGCACAAGTCGATGACTGCGTCCTGGGGCGCAAATTGGGGATCGAATTTGAGTTTCTTCTTCGGCGCTTCTGAGGTGTCTGGGCGCAACGAGCTCTGCGGTTCGAGCTTACGTTTTCTCGAACTTGACATCGTCGTCGGAGCCGGGCTCGTAGAGGCAGGTTTCGTGCCCGTGAGCCAGCCGTACTTCCTGGGCGCTACTGGCGGCCTTTTCGACAGCTCATCCTCTGTAAAGCTTGACCTGTGCTTCTTGACATACTGGCTTGGCCAGCAAGCTCCAAACTTCTTGCCGAACCTGCAGTCATTGAGCCAGCTTTCATTCTGTCAAATGGGTCGTTGATGGGAGATTACTGACGTATCAGCCTTCTCCTGATCGGTACTCGGTGTTGACACAGACCATCCAGCGACGATGTTTGGATCGCTCGGAGGCTCGCAGCCTTGGTCTCCATGACTCGACCAGGTTGAATCACTGGCAAATTTGCGACCACAGGCTTCGCATGTTCCGACAAACTTGGCTTTTTCCACGATGTTGTGGAAGTTCTGCATATGGCTTTGCAAAGCGGTGCCTGTCTTATAGATGCCTTTGCATCCATATCGGCAAAGGAAGACGTATTGGCTGCGGGACTTCTTGACAGCTGACGACTCTTCGATGCTCGGTGCGAGAGTGGCAGAGACTGATCTAACGTTCGCAGGTGCAGTTGCTACTGGGCTAGTAGCATATTGTGCAGGAAGACAAATCGTTGCACCCGTATTGACGGGTAATCGAGGAGACGATTCAGAGCAGCTCTGACCAGCAGGGACAGCAGGCTCACGAGGAAGTGCGGCCGAGAGAGGAGGAAGCGTGAGGCCACCGCTCCTGACCAGTTGTGGTGCAGCCCGTGGCTGAGAAACAGCAGGCATTTGACCGGCAGGTGCCTTCTGTCTGCTACTGGCACTGAATGGAGGAGAAGACGACATGTTGAAGTGAATCCGAGACGTACTTTTCACGATCTGTTGAGGTGAGCACGCAGGAAATGACGAACAGTTTGGTAGACCGAACAGAAGGTGTATGAGCTTGCGCACGGCAAGTAGCTTGCAAAGGAACACATTATGACAATAGCTACATTCTCAATACGAGAATCAACAATGATTTAGACTCACAATGCGTTGACACTTAGGCAGACAACAATAGCACAATAGAAATCGTGAAGGACACGGCTCAAGCCGAGAGAAGGCCGTGTGAAGTGAAGTGAAGTCAGTGATTCATCAGTCAACCAACCGATCAACCATTTGACCGGCCAGTCACCTAATCACGAGCAGTCAACAATAGCAACAAGCTATCACCGGTGTCAGCAAGCCATCACCTGTGTCAACAAGCTGTTAACCATATCAAATAGTTAATCGGTTGATTGACTGATGAAACCCTTGGGTGAAGAAAGCGCTGACTTTTGCATGTGATACTGCCCAGACCCGGAAGCTCGGGATCGCCCGCCAATACAAAGGGTTTGAAAGATGGCATTGATTTTGAGTGATGAACGAAGTACCGAGAGAAGCGTAGTATGATGGAGAGTCGCTGCTATGCACCGCCAACACAGCCAAGCTCAGCTGAGATGCGAACAAACATTCGAGACCTGAAGTTAACATTAGCCCCCTACCCGCCAGATGGTCTCGTTGGCAGGACTTGAGAGTTAGACACCGCTTATTCTGATGAGGATCCTGTGCCGTCCAGGGGCGGAAGAAGTGAGGTCTGGAGTTTGACGTAGTCAAGGCTCAGCGACATGGCGAAACGCTTTATCGTAACATGGTAGATGCTCAACCCAGAGCTCGATTTAGGACAGCTCATCATAGACCATGATTGAGCTCCGTCAGTTGGAATAGTGTTGAGTGGTTGCGCTCTGACGGAATGCTTTTTCAAGAGATTTGGAGTCAGCAATGACAATGCTACAGGGTATCACAGAATCATCTAGCACCATATAAGTAACCCAGGCCAGCCCAGGACTTCCCAAACATCTACGCATCCCATCTCTGCAATGGCCCACCATTTGCTAGAAGATCTGGCTGTCGTCAAGCGGGTCGATCTCGAGTGACCCCACAGTCGCTTTCCGCTTCCCTCTAAATGTGTCATCAAGCCCTGCACTTGTGTCGTCTTCGTCTTCTTCATCAACCTCCATATCTATTCGTCTCGTATAGGAGTCGTCTGGCAGTGATGGCAAAGGCTTGCGCCCAGACAGCATGTCCATCAGCGAATCTTCGCTGGCGCCTTCCTCGAATGATGCACCCGCATCAGCACGCCCTTGTCGTGCATCGTATGCCTCAAAGTCCTTGTCCTGGCCCTCGGGGTACAGGATACGGAATGCTGAGCGATTCGATGCGAGGATCGCGGGCTTAGCATCTGCGCTCAGAGGCAACCAGGATAGTGATACATTGCCCGGCAAGGAGACGTTGTGTGGCTGTGGGGGCTCTGATGCAGATACTTTGTGGATGTACACAATCCCCTCACCACAGTCAATCATGAGCACTTCCGGATCTGTTTTGTGCCAGTGCAGCTTGCGGACGCTGCTGTACTGTATTAGCACAGCTCGTGCAGATAGCGTGGCGACGTTCCAGATCCAGATTGTGCTTTGCATCCTCACGTCTCGAGTGACAAGGTAGGATCCGTCACAGCTGAATTTGGCTTCTGCGACTCCTTGATCGCTGACACCTTGCTTGTCCTTGACTTCTGATCGCGGAGGAGAAAACGGATGCGCAGCTCGGACATACGATCGCTCCCCAGATGCTGCCACTGTTTCCTCGAAGATGGGTGCTTGATCTTCAACAGCCAAGTCTGATTGGTCGATCGTCGTGAAGTGCTCGATATTGGCCAAAGGTCCGAACGTCCTGGTATTGAGAAGCAAGATGGTGCCATTGTATCTTGACAAGGCGAGGACTTGAGAATTTGGTGACCAAACTACCTCTTTGATGCCGACACTCTCAGATTGGTCCTCCAGCTTTCGCTTTATGCCTCGCTCAGAAGCACGTTCGTGACCATCAAATGCTTTGTAATGGTGGCCATCAGCTGTGTATATATGGAGGCACGGTGACGTGTACGGAGTGCCATTTAGAGCCAGCCAACGACCGTCTGGTGACCATGAGATGCTTCGTGTGTCGCCTGGGACTTTTGCTGAAGAAGTTGACGCAGTCTGACTGCCCACGAAATGCATTGACAGGTTGTCCTCTCCACTCTGCCGAGATAATATGGCGAGCATAGGCGGCAGTCCTTTGCCAGCATGTGGTCGCACTTGCCACGCTGGACTCGTCGTAAAGGTCTTAACATCTGGTAAATCTGCACATTTTCCAGTCTCAAGATTCCACAGCTTCGCATTGCCGAACTCCCAGACTGTCAGAAGCTGGTTGCCGCTAACAAAATCCGCTGACCTGAATGATCCAAGTCCGCCGCTACCATTGTCGAGTTTGATTCGTCGGCTGCCATCGTCGAGGTGGACCACCTCTATGACGCTGCTTGAGCAAACAGCCAGCCGTGAGCTATCTCCTGACCATTTGAGACTTGTGACGTCCTTGACTGGTATTCGAGCATTGTACTCAGCGAGGTGTTGAGGCGAGTGCGTGTGCGAAACTCTGACCTTGGCGCTCCCGGGCCGAATGTATGCAAATAGTCGTCCACATGGTGAAGCTGCCGCATGCAGTCCATCTATCCGTTCTGATTCCTCCATTTCGTGATTGAAGTCCTAGCAAAGAGTCGACGCGAAGGTAAACAGAAGTCAATACAAAGTCGCTTGCAGCAACCAGAGCAGATCGTGATTGGCTGCTGCGTCGGGCTCTAGCGGGGCGGCCGAGAAGCCGTCCTCCGAAGCAGCACAACTTGCCCGATGATGACTGCATGCCACCTTGTATGTCCCACAGTATACATTGTGCTTCCAGTCGTCGACATGTGCTTTAAGTCCGAGATGGACGTGTTGACCGACCCTGTCCCAGCAATGCCATCCTTGGCGCTGCTCCAGCATCCCGAACGTCGCCACCATTCTCGCATCTGGTCGCACGAAGACCACCGTCGGCCGAGCTGCCTATAGAGAAAGTAAGGATAACCTACTTTCTGAAATACTGACTAACCAATCAGAGCCTGCATGGCTGATGACTCGAACGATCTACGCGGCACAAGACCTATTTGCCACCCTATCTTGCAAATTGCGCGGCTTGGCTTTCGGGCCTACGTACACCTTGGCAGCCAATCAGACATCGAGCTGCCTACTTTTCACAAAGACGTGGCGCATGGCGGCCTATAACGATGTTCGACCCACTTCTGTACCTTTCATTCACTTTCCGTATCCTTCTAGTCGGCCACCTATAGTGCTCGTACGAGACCGACGACGCTGTGGCTGACGCGCACTCTGGGCCTACTTCTGGTTGCCTAAAGGTAGGTCGAGCAGGTATAAATCTCGAGCTACCGTACCTGTTGACACAGTTCGTTTCATCTTCACAACACAACATCAAACCAACAACAGCAATCATGCCTTCAAGACTATCATACTACAACAATACAGCTCCTTTCTGGGACTTCGTCGCCAGCATGGAGGAGCAAGGCTCTCAGCACCCATTCTTCGGCAACCGCGAGCAAGCCGGCGATTCCGACAACGAGCAACACCGCCCGAACCCATGGAACGAGGGTTGGGCTGGCTTTCCATTTGGCCCAAAGCCGCACCGCGGTGGGAGACACGGACCGCCGCACAGCCGTCACCACGGTCCACCCGGCTCAGGACCAAGGCGCCCTCCAGGAGCTCCAGAGCACGAAGACGGCTCCGGGGAAGAGGGACCGACAGAGAACAACACCGAAGGCTGGGCCGGCTTTCCATTTGGCCCAATGCCTCACCGTGGCAGGCACGGACCGCCACACGGACGTCACCATGGCCCTCGCGGTCCTCCGCCACCACCAGAGCAGGAAGAGGTCTCCGACGGCGAGGGTGCAGCAGAGATGGAGCACGATGCAGAGGAAGGCCCTTCTGAGCCTCGCGAGCCTGGTTCACCCCGCGGACCGCACGGCCGTCGCGGCCACAAGGGGCCTGGCCCACATCACGGCCCTGGTCCACGCTCTCAGTCTGGAGGTCGTCACGGCGGACGTGGCAAGGGTGGCTTTGGAGGCCGAGGCCGTGGAGGTCCATTTGGCGGCCGTGGAGGCCCATTCGGCGGCCATGGTCGCCACGGCTTCGGCGGTCCTATGGGCTTTGGACCATTGGCTGAGATGTTCCAAGCCCAGCTCTTCGGCGACAACACCAATGACAAGAACGAGGATTTCAAGCCCGAAGTCGACGTCTTTGATACCAACGAAAGCTTCATCGTCCACGTCGCTCTTCCGGGTGCCAAAAAGGAAGATGTTGGCGTCAACTGGGACGCTGAGAAGTCCGAGCTCAGCATTGCTGGTGTCGTCTACCGACCCGCTGACGAGGAGACCTTGAAAACGCTTGCATTGGATGAGCGTAAGGTTGGTCCATTCGACAGAAAAGTGCGCCTGGGCTCCCGTGCGAGTCCGGCCCAGATCGACATCGAGGCTATCACTGCAAGATTGGAGGACGGCATCCTGAGAATCGAGGTGCCAAAACTTGACAGCGGCTTTGTCGATGTTAAGAAGGTGGACATTGAGTAGGGAGGTAATGGTGCCGTCGCCTGCGGGCGAGGCTTGAGGAGAATGGGTGAGGAGGGTGATGACCAGGTAAGATAGAAAAACAGAAAAAACACTACAAACCACAACGACATATCTCAAGAATGTATCATGATACCCCACAATGTACACTACCGCCACCGCGCTCAATGCTCAATAGGCTTGAGTGTCACCTCTCTGCCTTTGACCTTTTTTTCCAAATTTGCTTCCGCTTTCAGAAAACTTCCATTGGCCTTTGGCAACGATTCGCTATTTCGCTCAAAGCACTACTTCCTCGATAATGCTTGATTTTTACGGGACCAGTCCTCTTTCCAGCTCGTCTGCAGGTGCTGATCACGACGCCACTGCAGATGATGATGCAGATGATGCAGATGATATAGAGAGCGGTGCGACGACAGTATCGCCGACTACTACTTCTGCTTCTGCTAGCAGTAGCAGCACAAGCACGCAAGGCTGGTGGACGACCCTGCCGAGGAGGCATAGCAGGAGGTTGGGAGGATTGGAACGAAGAGTGGGAGGACTAGACAGGACGGCCAAGAGGATTCCTGTGCCGATCTTTCAGCACTCGAGATGCCAGCTTAAACATTTTTCTCGCGTAGCATCCTAGCAATGATCCAGATGCAGTCGCAAACCGCGACATCCCAGCTCGGACTCAGTGTCTATCGATATATAATGCACAACTGCTCACCAACCATTCCCACCCGCCACATCTCCCTCCTCGACATGCAAGCATCTCAAACCACCTTATCAACAATAATCTGAATTCCCTGCTTCAACACCTTACTCTCGCTCTCCACTTCAAAATTCTCCAACCACACAGTCCCTACGGCGCCCTTATCTCTAACCTCCACACCCGGCACCAACAACCCCAGCTCATGCAACCTCGCCAACTCCGTCGCCTCCGCCTTCTCCTTCACCACCTGGTCCACCTCCGCGCCCTGCAGCTCCAGCGGCAGCCGAGGTATGGCGACCGGACTGAGCGCATCTTCGCCGAAGTGGGATTCTAATAGTACGAACAGGTGATCTAGGCGGGACGCAGTGCCGTACTGTTTCCGCCTCCTGATCTTGGCCTGTAAGTCCTTGTCACCACCGTCTTCTACTTTCACGTCGTCTCCATTCTCGTGGCTATGTGAATGCGAATGCGAATGGCTGTGCATCCGACTGCTCTGCCTCACTGCTGCCATGGAAGTCTCGATGCCCATGAGGATGCCCGCTACATTGTCGGCGATGCCGTCGTTCACCATGTTGCCTTCCCACTCGATGTCGACCTCGCCTGACGGCTGGATGCAGACGACATTGACGGCGCCGTTCATGACTTCGTACGTGATAATTTCCTGACGTGGCAGTTCTTCGTCTGCGTCTTCTGTTTTGCCGTTGAGGATACCGTTGGAATGGTCTTCTTCCTTCTTCGTGGACGGCTCAGAATCGCTGATGGTAGTGACGGGTCCAAACGATGATTCGAGAGCCCACTTTATGAGGTCGGGACCTGCGGCAGGCAAAGCGATACGTTGCCGGCAAAGAATTGTGGTGGTGGTCAATCCAGCGTATTCCTTCAAGTCCTCAGGAGCCATGAGCTGGAGCTTGAAGTCGTTTTGCACGAGCACTCCACTAATGACTCGTGCGTCTTCATGCTTCACCTTCTTCTCTTTCTTCTCGTCTCCGTCTTCATCGTCCTCTTCGTCGCTTGCTGGTGGAGAAGGTAGCAAAGACAGTGGCGAGAATTGGTTTGCTAGTCGTCCAACCACTCTCGCCACTTTGTCTTGCCGGAAAGGTATACTGATCTCCTCGCAATTGGCCGGATTGTACACTTTGAACTTGTGTGTCGTGCTACTTGCCAGTCGCGATTTCAGACGAGCCATGTTGTGCTTCTCCCCATGCACCAAGATGACGACAGGCGCATTTACCTCCTCGATGAACTCTCGATTTGCCGTACCGTCCACATGCGCCGCGAAAGTTTCTTCCTCGACGGTGCACCGTCTGCTAAGCATCGGCTCCTGGTCAGCTCCCAGCTTCTTCCCTAGCACACCACCTTGACCCAGGCGGTTTGTCATGATCTGCGGAATCTGATCTGCTCCATTGAGAAGCTTACGCGCCATGGTGCCTTCGACAGAGTAACCTGTCATCACTACTCCGTTCTTCTCACTCGTACCCCATCGCTCCAGAAGTGTCCGCGAGACGCCGTTCTGCAGCATACCTGGACTTGCCAGCATTACACAGGGACCGTTGTCCTCAAAGCGATCCAGACTTTTAAGCGCACGCACGTGCTCGAAGTCCCAAGGTCCACGCTTTGAGCCATCAGCACTCATCTGTCCGGCTTGGAATTTCGACTTTATGGAGTCATTCATCGAGTCAATGTAGGTCTGGTAGACGACCATACATTTCCGAGCAAGCGAAGAGGCAAAGTAGATTGGGTACTTCTGCATCTTCTCTCTGTTGCGCTCCCAGTAGTCCTCCAGAATGAGAAGCAACTCCTGGGCGCCTCCTAATGCGAAAACAGGCATCAGGACGCGGCCATCTCGGTCCAGGATTCGTGTGATGTACTTGAGCAGACGCACTTCTCGCTCATGTCTGGACTCGTAGGTGGAGATGCCGAAAGTGGATTCCGTGATCAAGCAGTCGACCTTCACGTTTCGTGGTACGGAAGCTGGGATCAAGTGGCGATTTGGCTCCCGGCTGTAGTCGCCAGTGAACATGATGTTTAGACCAGCAATCTCAATGACGTACATGCAGGCGCCCAGGACGTGCCCAGCTGGATAAGGGGTAAAGCGGATACCATTGTGGCTGTGAGTAGTGTTGAAGCTGATTGTCTGGATCTTAGAGAGGGTGCCTAGTACGTCCTGCTCATTGAAGAGCTCACTGACCACAACGTCTGAGCCCCCAGCTGAGGATGAGACGCGGGTGTTTTGCACTCGGACAGAGTCTTGCATGATATGCTTGTAAATGGCCTTCGTAGGGTGGGTCATAAAGACTGCGCCTTTGAAGTCTGTCTTGGACAGGACGTACGGCAGCGAGGCGGCATGGTCTAAGTGGAAGCTGTATCAACATTAGTGAGCTGTGCTGGAATGATCTTCACAAGAAGGCGGCGGTCACCACGTCTTGCACAAAGAAAAGGTAGAAGGGCTGAGTACGAAGATGGCATACGTGGACTATGTAGACTATGCTGGTGAGTGCCTAGAAAATAGAGAGCTTGAATCGGATAAGCAGTATGGGACAATAATATAACGTGTGCCTTCTGTTCGCCGTGGTGACCGCCTCCCCGCCATGCTCGCTCAACAGGAATGCACTTACTGTGTGATCAACAACAGATCTATCGTGCTGAGGTCGTAGGTGTCGTAGAAGGGCAGCGATTGAAAGCCGGTATGCGCGGGATGGGCGCCGGCATCCAACATGACCTTCTTTCCCTTGTACTCGATGATGTGGCAGGAGCGACCGACTTCGCTGCCACCACCCAGCGCGATGAACTTCAGCTCGTCTTCAGGCGCGACTGGGTCATCCTCTTCCACCTTGGCGTTCATCGCGCCGTGTGTCCGTTTGGTCGCCATGTTGTCGGGTAGTTGTAGGATGTCAGGTTGGTGGAAGAAAGGGATGCGCTCGAGGCGCAACGTTGAAGGAGTGGACCAGTGGCTGAGATAGCGCGTGGATCACCGTTCGTGTGCTACAAGAATTTCCATGAGACAGCACGTGAAATTGATACTATTTCATGAGTTGGTAAGTGAGCGAGTGAAGTAGTCGTGATAATGGATGGTGTCGCGTGTGGTGAACGTGAAGACGATCTAAACTCATGAGACGCGGGTTTAGCCGTCCGTTGCAGGGGAGCGTCATTTCGTGGTCAAGACTTCTACAACCACATCAGGACGGAGAGTCAAGGGCGGCCAGCGAATCATCCACCGCCCGGCACCAGCGGAAAGCAATCGGCGAACAGTACAGTTGTTCATCGATATTGAAGGAAGGTCGAGCTACGGATGCGACAGCGCTCGGGAAGCTAGAAGTGAGGAGTCGGCTCTCGCGTGAGCACGAGTAGGCAGCGACGACCCCTCGACGTGACCACGCACTTCTGAAGACCGCGCGCACCTTCTCGCCATGTCGTCCAACGCGTCCATGTCGCCGCCGATGAAGCAGCCTCCGCGGGCATTCTCGCCCAACGCATACAATCAGACCGGCGCTGGATCCCCGAACAGCATGTATGGCGCTCCGCCAGCTAAGAGACAGCGTTTGTCGCCAGATGCCCGGTCTCCGCCGCAACAGGGAGGAGGTGGTGGTCCGGTGATGCCGCCCTACGCTTCATCGCCGCATGGTCTGCCAGGTGTCTCATATCCTAGTAACCCTTATGAGCCGCAGTCGCCATATGCGAGCAGTCCGGCCGGATACGCAGGCAGCCCACAGAATGCCTTTAGCCCAGCCCAGCCGCATCAGCCATTCCAGCAGCCACAACAGCAGCAGCAGCAGCAGCAGTGGAACTCGCAGCCGCCGACCCCAGTCAGTCAACAGCAAACGAGTCCGCCGGCTGCGCAGAACAGCTCGCAGATGATGCCGCCTCCCCCGAGACCGAACAAGGATGAGAAAGATGAGCGAATCAACGCTGAAGACTTTGGTGATACTTTATTCGGCTCTGGGATTAATTTGAAGGACGAAGAGAACTACATGCACATGACATTTCAAAACCAGCACAGCAGCTTTGCCAGCACGCAGCCATCATCATTCGGTAGCAGCACTATGACACCGAACGGCAGCTTCAACCTTCTTACACAGTCGACCTCTTTCGGCAGTCAAAACGGCCCAAACGGCGCATACGCAGGCACGATGGGCCAGCCACAGAGTCAAGAGCAGATTGAGGCGGAGATGAAGAGGAAGCGAGAACAGGCAGCGAGACAGAGGGCAGAATCCCAGCAGCATCATATGAACAACCAGTTCCTCTTGACCAACGTGCTTAGGAAGCGCTATATGGCCAAGACAACGGACGAGGGTGTTCAGCCTCAGGTCCAGGGACTCTACAAGCGATTAGATGAACCGCGGACCCATGTGCTGACGAACGGCAATCAGGGAATCGCAGCTATTGATACGAGACCGGAGTACACTGCCGAGAGGGGCGCGCCATTCGAGCAGATTATCAGTCTCATCAGCCTGGCGGCACAGGAGCGCATGCGCGGGTTGATCGATGAATCATTCGCATTGGCGCGAGCAAGGAAGTATGGCGATCACGGAAGAGTGCCACCTGAGTTCGCGGACATTGCAGTAGGAGAGGGTGAGAGAAGAGAGGAGGACGTAGTACCAGAAAATGTGACTGGTTCACAGTGGGACAAGGTGCCTGGCGCAGATACCAATGGTGATTTGACAAATGGCGTGAGTGGCAGCCATACTGGTACTCCTCAGCCACAGCATACAATCTCCTTCACTGGCTCAGTAGCCACTGCTCTCCGCAGCCTTGCGAAGCGCGATAAGGCTGCAGAAGAGGAGCGCGTCAAGCGGCGTGAGGCACGGCGGAAGCGCGCTCAAGAGGCGGCCAACGCGGCAGAAGAAGCCGCAATAGAGAATCAAACGCCAGAAGCAGCACCAGAGGCCGCCAAGATGTCTAAGAAGGAAGCCAGCAAGCTCGCCAAGGACGCAAAGCAAGATGACGGTGCCAAGACTACCAACCAGACCGCTGCCATGATGGCGCTGGGCAGCAAGGGCAAGAAATACTCATGGATGACGGGAGGCGGTGGAGACCTGACGAACAAGTACGCCAAGAGTACCAAGACTTCCGGATCTGGTGCTGCGACCCCAGCAGCGATCAAGAGCGAAGGTGCGAGTCCAGGCGCGTCGGGCATGGCCAGAGGTGGCTCAAGCCAGGGTGCGGCACCGGTGGAGAAGGTGGTGCAGTGGGGCGATTGGCGCGAGGATGGAGAAGGCGGAAAGGGGATCCAGGCGAGGGATTGGGCGTACGTGCTTGAGAGGGATGGGAAGGAGAAGATTGCCATGGAGAGGGCGTTCTCGAGGTTGGCATGAAGGGGTGATGCTATTGATGATTTGGAAAGCACAGTGGTCGAGATAGGGCAGGCATGCCTATATCGCTCATGAAGCAGCAACAGCGCGTACCTACCTTATGATATGACACCTATATCACGTAACAAGCAGCAGCATATATCACCACAGGATTGAGATGTTTCAGGAAGGAGTGCATTGGCATTTATACATGGAAGACAAGTCCTTGCCTAAAAATGGATGTCTGTTGGAAACTGCAATCTGATGGAAGGAAGTGCACAGCGGCATGTGTTGCCTGCACAGTAAGATGACCTCTTCTGAACGCGCGACACTTCTTCCGCAGCCACAGCATGTTACCGCAAGATCAACTCGACCATTGATAGTCAGCTCAAAAGAAAAGTGTTACTGTCAACATGAATGGACAAGCTGGATGGCAGCAGCTAATGTTTGGCAATCCTTTCATTGTCGACAACAGCCCGCAACCGCAGGATCCTGGAGCTCAGTTCATCGAACAACTCAAAATTTGTTGCGGGTGCGGCTTCTATTTCTCCTTGGATTACTTCATTATCGCGGACGATGGAAGTAGCAATTTTTGTGTTTCTTGTCACCCTGAGGTTTTCGGGCCGCTGGCGTATATACAACCTGTTGTGCCTGATCCGGCCTTCGCACACAAAGGCAGCCATCAGATACCAGGAGATTGGCCACCTGAAGAGATTCGAGTTTGTGCTGGCTGCAATCAAGGTGTCTCATTGGCGCATTTCGAGGTCTGAAAAAATGGTGCCGTTGATGCGGTGTGCTTTGGGTGCCGTATGGGACAACTCCAGAACGCGCAAGTGGGACATCCGTCAGCAGTGTCGCATGCGCCATTGGAGGACGGCAATGCTGCGATTCGGAGGGAGACCCGAACGTTGAGAAAGAGACCAAAATGTCGTGCTTGTGGGAAATTTTATGCTCCTATCGTTCTGGACACCGGCGCTTTTGCCGAATACTGTGCTGGCTGTCTCGAGCGCAATAATCCGCCAATGCCAGCAGCGACAAAACCAGCGCACGCTTCGCAGATAGACTCACTTACGCAAGGCTCTGCTACCAATGCGAGTGTTGCTCCAGTGGATGATCCTGCACCAGACACTCGACAAATGCACGCTCCTCCGCTTGCGAGCACATCGTCGCGAGCGTCCACCAACGAAGCCAAATCCGCCCTAACACCTGCTCCTCGATATGATTCTCCCCGGCTGGCTGGCGCTAAGGCGAACGATGTTCAAGCGCAATCGCGTGGGCTGGTTCCCACTGCAGCATCGTCGCCTCAGACAATCCAGTATTGCAGCAGCTGCAGCAAAACGAAAGAACCGTCATTCTTCGACCACGAGCACGCCAGAACGTGTTTACCGTGTCGTGAGCGCATGCGTAGACTACTTGACATATGCGGTCACGAAAGAACCAGGATCTGGTGTCCGTCATGTCAGTGGGACAGCGGAATGGAAAAACGGCAGAAGGAGGGGCGAGTAAGGCGGGGAGCGGTTTTGTGCACGACTTGTGTGGACTATTACCTCTTGGGTTCGTTCCTGGTTGAACAGGATGGGCGCGAGGCATGGTCAGACAAATGCAGTGACTGTCGTTGGACGAAGTGGCAGATCAGCCAGCGGTCGCAGCAGCGCACGTCCTCTGCGACTGGAGGACTGTATGGCACCGAGGAATGCAAGGTTTGTCACAAGAAGAAATTGCTGGAGGCGTTCCTTCCCGACGACAACGGAGTATTTTCTGAGTCTGTTATCGGGAAGGATGAAGCGGAATTCGTCAAATTGTGCGAGGACTGTCGCGCTCAAAGGCGTATCGCAAATCAGGGTCTGCGCACAGAATCAGCGCTGCACTGTCCCAGCTGCGGTTGGAAACTCATGCCCTGGGAAGCCCGCCGCTTCAATCGCGACTACCCCTACAGCCAGCGCTGCGCAGCATGTCGTCAGGAGATTTACATGGACCACCGCGAGTCCAAAACTCGACAATGCAACCGGTGTGAGCAGACGCTCCCCGTGGAGTTTTTTGTTTCCTCCCAGGGATCAGCCATGGAACCGACCAAGGGATGCGCGGTGTGCCGACGCACACAAGTGGAATACGAAACGAACGAAGTCACTCTCGCTTTGCGTCGTGAAGGACGCGAGCAACTGAAGCTGAAGCATAGAAGACTCGGGCTGCAACCTTTCGATCCACCAGATGTCAAGCCAGCGCCTGTTGATGTTCCCGGCTCTTCCGATGGCTTGCCGACGCCATCAGATGTCGAGCAGGCTCGCAGGTCGTTGCCTCCCCACGAGAGTCGATGTCGCTCTGGTCAGAGGTAGACCGTGCTTCAGAGGGATCGATGAGTCTGAGTGCCCTTCGCGAGCAACCGTAGGGTACCTCGTCTTAAACGGCACCCACTGACCCGCCTTCAGCATGTTTTACAGACACGAGATTGTAAACGAACCTCGGACGAGCTCAATCATGAGCCAGCTTCATCACCTATCTTTTTGCTACAAATGCAAGGGAGAGGATCGCATGTCTTTGATCGCCATCATTGATCATAGAAGCAGAAAGAGAACATTGCGTTAGATCATGGCACTTCGCTATAGCGATGGCGTTTGAAGAGGCGGGTTTGGCTATTCTTTACGTGTGTAATATGCATGCTGTTCGAAGCATGTCATGGACAGCGGACTGGACCATGGCACACCGATGAGCAGGAGTGATGCTATTCGCAAGACGATCATGCATATTGTACATATGCTTGTTAATGAAGCTTGAACTGACTTCTTGTTACGCCCTCGCGCAGCCTCCTAAAACGAGATGCAATCGCGTAAGAGTGGTCGAAAGGCACGTGAAGCCTGAATGGTCAAGGACTGGAGGTATGACCGGCTTGGATATGAGCATGCCACATCGTGTCCGTCGATCAACTGGTACTATGTGGCCTCAATTCGACAAATCGCGGTCACTATGAACGACTCCAAGATAGGCAAGGCAGTCGACGCTTTCAGAAAGCTGACGCTAGTTGTGATGGGGCTATGCAGCTGAAGCTCAGCCTCACTGCTCATTTCTTCAAGCTCGCCACGATCCGCTGTCTGCAGCCCGCCAAGTTTACATCGAAAATTCTATCAGTCAATCACCTGGTTGATCAGTGAATAAACATCATCTTCTGAATCAGTCCATCATCACTGAGCGGCCAACAGCTTCAAAGTATAGTCATCCGCGTCATCAAGCAGTCAATCTCGTCCAGCAGCCAGCCAATTAATTGACTATTAACATTGCTGGTCACGTTTCACGCAATTTCCCGCGACTTAGGCATGGTCATCGCAGGCTTCGGGTGGTCGGCAGGCGACATCGCGACAGCTGCCAACCTGATCATCAAAGTCAGCAAAGCATTTAAGGCTGCAGATGGGGCAGCATCAAAGTATGCGAACGATGTGGACTTCTTGCAGAGCTTGAGAGTCAGCCTGGACCACTTGGCTCGCCTCGTTGGCACTAACAGCACGGATGGGTGTAGCAAAGACATCGCCGAGCAGCTGGATCGCATCACGCCACATTGGGGGAGGTTCGAGGCGTTCCTGCAGAAGTTTGATCGGTCGCTGAGCGAATCGTCGACAAGAAGCAAGCTTGCGAAAACGCCACGGACTATTCAGTACACACTGAAGGACTTATCTGGCGAGACTGATAGATTGAGGGTAGCGGTCACCCAGCCGCTGCAGGTCATAAATACGCTGCTGTCCATACAGGTCGTCGAGGCGACGAGGCTGGTACCGCAAAAGCTACTTACGCCGGACCAATGTCTTCAGTTAGTAGAGGCTATACGTCTTGCTCAGACCTTTCATCAGTCAACCGATCATAAAATCGGTGACCTTAGTGGTTGACTGATCGTTGTTAGCGCTACTAGTCAATCGTTGGTTAATCAATAGAGGTCTAAAAGCGTGGTTGATCAGTTGATCGAGTGGTTAATAGCTATCTAGTCTATTATAATAGCATCTAAGCGCTCGTCTAAGTAGCTCTAGATGTTAGTAATATCTTTATCGCTAGTTAAGTTAACCTTTATAAAGGTAGCTTGTCTATTAACGAGCTTCTACCTTAACTAACTCTTAAGACATTAGTCTACTTTAATAGTAGCTAGCTTAAGGCTATATCTCTTATCTATTACTATCTTACTACTATAACTAAAGACTTGCTTATACTTAGCGCTTATACTAGATATTATAAAGAGGTTATATACTATCTTAGCTAGTATTAGATATTGTAATTAACCTCCCTCTTACTACTAGCGTAACGGCTCGTTAAAGTATAATATCTTTAGTCGCTTACTACTCTTATTTATATAGTAGCTAGTATCTAATTTATCTTCTAAGTATCTATTAAGCTTTTACTTTTACCTTAACTAAATATCCTTAGCTATTAGAGCCTATACCTACGCTTACTTATTAAAGAAGTAAAGCTAATCCTTATTAATATCGTCGTTATTACTTAGAGTAGAGGTCTATTATAACTACGATTACGATTATAACTATAATTATAACTATAATAGCTAAGGTATATAATAGGCTTTATTAAGCTACGCTTTAGTAAGATACTTATACTATAAGGAGTACGTCTATACTTTAGCTTACTAAATCGACTCTAGTCTACCTTTAACATCTTACTAGTACTTATTAAAGTAGCTAAAGTAGTAGTAGAAGTAGAGAGTAACTATAGCTACTAGTAAGTAACTCTTAAAGACTAAGGTATAATACTCTCTTAGCTTTATAAAGCTATAATTAATATAGTAGTATAAGTAATTACTAAAGATATCTAGCTTCTTAGTAAGCTTAAGCGAGTACTTCTTTAGCTTAGTAAAGTAGTAGTCTATTACTAGTAACACCTCCTATAAGGCGCTATAGCTACTAGTAGTAGTATGTCCTTTAACTAACTTAGTTACCTTCTTAAATAGCGCTAGTAGCTCTATAAAGTAATTAAGGTCCTACTAGTCTTTATTATATAGTACGTCTTATAAGAGGTTATACTTCTTATTAGTATCTTTCTTCTAAGTCTTATAATATTAAGTAATAGTATAGTATAGCTTAAGTACTCGCTTAATTATATTATAGGTACTATTCTAGTATACGCTAGTGTCTTTAATAAGGTTAAGTCTAGTTATTACTAACTTACTAGCGTCGTTACTTTTCTAAGTATTAATAAAGGCCTCTATATACTATAGCGACCTTATAATATAGGTAATAATGTTATAAAGGTAGCTAATAGTACTATACTTATACTAGATCTTAAAGGTATCTTAATTACTAGTATCTTTAAGCTCTTTCTATAGCTATAAGCCGCCTTCGCTATATAGTATTACCTTTATAATAAGGTTTAAGATGTAGCTAAGATAATATAGTTATACCTTAGTAACGTTTAACTATAGGTATATCTTACTAAGAGCTATTAGGTAGATGTCGTTATTATCTATATTATCTACTTAAAATGTACTAAGCTTACTAGTAATGTTATACTCGTTAATAATAATACTAAGCGTTAGTATAAGATTAACTCCTTTATAGCTATAAACTAGCTTTAGTATAAGGAGTATAGTCTTAAGGTTCTTACTTTTATCGATCTAGTAGCTAATAACACTAAGTAGTAAGAGGTTATTCCTTAAGCTCTAGATATCGAATAATAGGTTAATCTTACTTATACTACTCTAAAGACTCTACTTTACCTCTAGCTTATATTCCTTAAAGGTGTTACTAATCTATATACTTACTACATTATTCTTTAGTAGAAGGTGTCTAATCTAAGGCTCTCTACTAAGTATTACTCGCTAGAGGTAAAGGCTAGCTACTTATAAGAAAGTAATATCGTTATATATAATCTAGTTAATAAAGTTAGTCTACTACTACTCTACTTAAAGTAGATGTTAGTCTTTAAGATAGGCTTTAATTACTCTAGTAGTACTCTAGCGCTTACTATCTAGAAACACTTTATAACTAACTTTAAGATAGCTAGTAGAAGATGTTATAGAGTAGTAAGCTTATAGCTTTATTATCTTATCCTTATTATAGTAGTACTTATAGAGGAAGTATCTATCTCTCTAATTACTTTACTTATACTACTCTAGCTTAATACTATAGCCCTATATCTATAAGATCTTATTCTTACTTATAGTCTTCTTATTATAGCTTCTTTTATAGTATTTACTAAGTAGCTTCTCCTAGTCTATATTAAAGTTAATATATTACTTAGCTATAATATACTAATCTATAATATACGCTAGAGGACTTTATTACTATTAGGGAACTAATTATACTTCTTATAATGCTTCTAATATAATAAGAGCTATATTTATAATTAACTTAAAACTATTCTAAGGTCTTAGAAGTATAGGACGTTATAGTTAAAGTAGTAGAAAGAATAGAGGTATAAGCGATAAATAGGCCTACTTTATTTAGGTATTTATTATATACTTCTTTAAAGGCATACCTACTTTAGACCTTTATAAATAGATAACTAGATACCTCTTATCTTAATACTATATCTCTATTATATGTTTCTAATAGATAAAGCTATTACTATAATAATCTAGTATTAGTAGCTATACTTATATCTATATGTTAATCTCTCTCTATAATTATAAAGGATATATAGATATCTTAGTAGACTTAGCTTTAAATTATATATATTTATAGTAGCCTTATAATTATACTAATTAGTAACGTTACTAATAAGGAGTCGTATCTAAGTACTACTAGTATAGTTATAGAGTTAGTGTTTAGGTTATAATTAAGATAATAATAATTACTAATTATAGTATTAATAATGTCTTAATTTATACTAATCAACTAATTAAAAGTCAGCTTATCTTATAGTTGATTAATCAACGAAGAAGTACAATAATCAGTTGATTACTAGCTATGTTATAACAATTAATCGATTAACTGCCAAGGAGTTGATTGACTGATGAAAGGACTGGTCTTGCTGGGGTGCCTGTGGCTCTTGAACATCGTTTGGAGCGGCTGGAGTCAACCCAAGCATCGAACTTTGACAGTGCGACCTTGAGCCTGGGCAAGAAGATTGACTGTATTACCGACGAACTGAAGGGCCTAAGACCACTCACGGCGCAACCATGTTCGTACCGTTCAAGCCGGCAGATCACAGATTCTCGTCTGCTCTCGGCCGAGCACAGCGATAATGCTGATCTCCGTTTACTTGTGGAGGATCAACACTGGGCAGTCATTCAACTCCTTCGATCGCTTTCGCAGCAGCTTGAAGAAGCGCGAAACGGCAATTTACTGCTGTGTGACGTCCACAGCCCGCACCCACGTAGATACGCAGCCAAGCCGACCTCAGCGGTCGCCAAAAGCGCTGCTGTACTGGGTACTGCAATGGCATCAAGCACTGTCACTGGCATAGTGGTCGGAAAGACCGTCGCCATGGCCGCTACAGCCGCTGGACATGCATCGCCGAGCGATGCTGCAAGCATTAGCGCTCTGTCAGACTCTGCAAGCAGAACAAGCCTGGAATCACTTAGTGCCAGAATGACAACCCGCTCAGTAGTGGACTCACCCGATAACGAGCTGTAGCAGCGCAGGATGACACTGTAACGCAAGCAATTGACGGTACTGGAGGTCAGGGTAGCGGCGCTCAACCTATGCCTGAACTGTCAGAGAGTAATTTCAAGGGATCAGTCCATCGAGCAGACTCCGTCATATCCCGGTCATCGTCCACTATTGCCAACAATGATGAACGCTGCACACTCAACGGAGAGCGTGACTCGGCGTGTCACGACTCGGGAGAGATCTCTGCTTCCCAAGATGCAGAAAAGAGTGCAAGACCAACAGGTGCGATGAGGCAAAACAGTCCAGTAGCGATGACACAAGATTTCCGACCAGACTTCTTCAGACCAGGCAGAGTCTTTGCGACGTTGTGGACTGCGGCAGCAGAAAGTGCATCGCAGACAAGCCGGCAAGTCCACGAACTGCCTTATATCGACACGAGCGTAGTAGATCGATCCGACACTGCAGACCTGCGCCGATTCGTGGTCCTCCGCGAGGAAGGCCGATACAGTCTCTGTGCGCCCATATATCAACTTGATGGTCCCGGCAGAATGGACCGACAGCACCGTCAACCGTACGAAATGCCTATCAGCATGGAAGCCGAGGCAGGTGATGACTGTGATGATGTCTTGGATCTTTCATTCAAGGTCAGCGGGGCGAGAGTAGGAGAGGGGGTGACCATACAGAAAAGCTCCGTCATCAAGCTCAGCGAGATCTATATGATCGAGCACAGTGTCAGACTAGTGGAAATAGGGTTGATCGATGATGAGGAGCTTCCACTGCTGGACCAGCTTTGGCGAGATGCAAACAGGAGTGCTTGTCGATCTTGGCTTCTAGAAGATGATGCGAATGACTCAGAGATCTGATTCGGCAATATAGCCATGGAGACACAATCTAATTGTTATCTGTGATTTGGCTGAAACACGATGGCTGACCATTTCATCGCTTGTTGGTGCAGCAATTTACGCCACCCTCTAGCGAAACATGGTCCTCAATGCCTCAAGCAAGACCGCCAAGCGCTCTAGAGGCTTCCTCAATGAACGACAGAGCAGCATGCAGGATCCCCGCAGCTACTTGATCATCATGCCACCATTGTACGTCGCCCTGCCTCGTCCAGAGTGCATTTGTTGACCGAATACGGCTTCGATTGCCTCCGTGCTTGTGTTGAACAGAGCCTTGATCGACTCTGTGATCTGCCTGTTCGGACCCTTCAAGAACACCTTCGAGATTGTTACATAAGCCAAGCTTAGACCAGACGGTCCCTCGGCTATTTAGCTTAGCAGCTGCCCTAGTAGATAACTTCTTGAATGAACACACAATAACCACAACAGAGATGCTGAGCCCGCGTTCACGGTAGGTAAGGGCGGCGTAGAAGTCCAGCGGTCCGACTGGTGCAGGAGTGACTGTGCCCAAGACGATCAAGAAGGCTTGGTTGTGCTGGTTGATAATGGGATAATCGTCATACTTTGCTTGGAAGGCAGCTTTTGCGTTCTCCAGAGCGAGCAGAATATGTCTGTCTGGAGAACCCTGCACTCGGAGATAATCGCATACCAATGATGAGCTCGCGGAGCGTGGTGCCCGTGATTGTTGGTACGTATCCAGAATTGTGTACCTGAGGACAAGACTTTACAAGGTGTATACTCGAAGCTCACTATGATTTTCTTGAGGCGAGTGGTCCAAGCCCATAGACGCGCGGAACCCGAACCAGGAAAAACCGCAGACAGTGGATATCCAGGGTAGATCATGGCTGCGCGACTGTCCGGTCTCTTAACTTTAATGATTTGCATTCTAGGACATCGCCAAATGGAGAATATGCTGGCCAATATGAGCAGTATCCGCCAGAATGCCGTGGGCAATTCGCTGACCTTTCAAGAATGCTCGTGCGAGACATACACCGCCATTTGACGATCGGCAGGACAAAGCCGAGTGTGATTTCAACAGACATGCAAATTGATGCTACTCATACATCTAACAAGCGCCTCAAACGAGACTGCCAGGCGCTAAACATGCGCCTCCGATAGCAACAGACCCAACATCATATCTCTGAACGCCATTGCTGTCTGCAGCCCAATGATGCCCATATACCCCTTCGAACGCCTCATAACGTAGCACTAGTCATGCAGGAGATCTGCCGAGCCTGAGGGCCTACCGCTTCCTAGCCCTCGCCTTCTTGGCGCCCCCAGAACTCGCAACGGTATCTTCGCTCTCCGCTCTCGAAGCGCCGTTTGTCTTGACACCATTGACAGCCTTATTCTGCAAAACCGCAAGTCAGTACCTATTCGCTCTCATTCATCGCTTGCGCGGACGACCCACCTTAGCAGTCCCAGTGCTCACTCTTCCCTTCTTGGGCGCCGGCTTCTCATCTTCCTCGTCCTCATCCTCGTCGACCTGGCGCTTGTTCTCCTTGTTGCTGGCACCGCCCTCCATCTCACGCGTGACAGTAGTGATCAGGGTCGCGCAGCGTCTGCTTAGCTCCTGTGGCGTCCTGCTGAGGAAAAACCAGTCGAACCTGAATAGTGGCGATTCACGAATCTCATCGCGGATCCTCTCGTACAGACCCTCGGAGTCTAGGCCGAAACGGTCAAGCATGACCAGAAGGAAGCGGTCCTCCTCCTCAGTATAGACCTTCTTGTTGGTGGTGGACACTGTATAAGAAAGCTTCATCTGCTGAAGCGGTACGCGGTACATCTTCAGCTTCTTCCTCAGCAGCTCGCGTTGCTCGACCACACGCGCACGGCGATCTTCACCTTCTTTGATGGCCGAGATATGCTTCTCCCAGTTGTTGATCTCCTTGTAGCGCTTCCAGAAGACCTTGGCGTACTCACGGATCTCCTTCTCGTCCTTGCCGTCGACTTCGTGCACAATTTCACTGTACGCGGTGCGACCGTACTTGGCTGCGCCATTGATGAATTGCTGGAAGTCACGCTTGTTCCAGTCGCCGAAACCTTCCTGGGCAAGACGCTCCTTTTCCGCTTGCTCCTCTTCGGTGAGCGGCTCAGCATCATCAATGGCCTTCTGCTCGAGCTCCTGGTCCTGAAGACGCTGCTCATATGTGTCTTCTTCACCATCGGCGAGCGGCGCCTTGAGACCATTTTCCTTCCTGAACCATGCAGTCTCCTTCTCCTGGAGGTCGTGAAGCTTCGGGTCAAAGAACTGGTAGTCGTGCATGGCCTGCTGCTTTGGTGCACGCGGGACTCTCGGCTTTGGATCAGGCTTCGGGCCACCTGTCATGAGAGCATTGCGATAGTACTTGTCCATGCTGTAGCTCTGTTCCTTGCGCTCACGCTTGGAAGGGTTGATCCAGTTGAGACCAATCTCCTTCTTCTTGTTGACAAAGGACTCGCCGTTCCACTCGTATGCGCTGGCCTGTTCACTCGAGAACTTCTGCAAATCATCAAGCCCAAGCTTCTCATACTTCGCGTTCATCTCCTTCGTCCTCTCCTCACCTTTGCGCAAGATCTCGTCAAGCTCGTCCTCAGTGATTTCGCTCTTCTTGCCGACGGTGCCGTAGCCTTCCTTCTCGTTGAAAATGTTTTCAGCACCATGCTGAATCATGCCAAGAAGCTCGTCTTTCGATGCCGCCTGCTTGGCTTGTTGCTGAGCACGACCTTGCTGAATGACCAGCTGATCAAGGCGGAGCTTCTGAGCAGCACGTTCAAGGACTTTTTCTTCGATGGCATTCTCAGTGATGAAGCGGAAGACGACGACCTGCTTGGTCTGACCAATACGGTGAGCACGGTCCATAGCTTGCAAGTCGGCCTGCGGGTTCCAGTCGGAATCGAAGAGGACTACAATGTCTGCAGAGGTGAGGTTGATGCCGAGACCTCCAGCACGGGTGGTGAGCAAGAACAAGAACTTCTCAGACTCTGGCTTGTTGTACTCATCGATAGCAGCAATACGGTCTTCGTGTGCGGTCGAACCATCGATACGGCAATATTGATAGCCGCGCATGACGCTGTAGTCTTCCAAAATGTCTAGCACACGACTCATCTGGGAGAAGATGAGGACACGCGAGCCTTGAGCCTTCATGCGCTTGAGCAGCTTGTCGAGCATGACCATCTTGGCAGCGTTGTCAACCAAATGCTCATCGGTGGTGTACGGCGGGCCAGGCTCAGCACCCTCAAAAAGATACGGGTGATTACAGCACTTCCTCAGCTGCATGACGATGTTGAGCAAACGCGTCTTGCTCTCCTTCTTGCCACCGGCACCATTGACGGCATCAATGTCCTTCTCAATGATCTTTCTGTACCAGTTGACCTGCATCTCACTCATGCCGACATACAGGTTGATCTCCTTCTTCGGCAATAGACTCTTCTCCACATCGGCCTTGACACGACGCAGCAAAAAGGGCCTTAAGACACGATGGAGCTGCTGTACGACCGTGTCCTGGTCTTCGGACTGGCTGTTGAACCACTGGTCAAAGGCTTCTGAGTCACCAAAGACATCCGGAAGCAAGAAGTTGAGCAGGGCCCACAGCTCGTGGAGGTTATTCTGCAAAGGTGTGCCAGTAATGAGCAATCGGTTGCGCGAGTTGAACACACGAATGATCTGAGCCAGGGATGACTCCTCGTTCTTGATGCGGTGGGCCTCATCGATGATGATGTACTCCCAAGCGAACTTCTTCAGATGGCTCTTCTCGCGCAAAATCATTTCGTAAGACGTGATGCAGATGTCAAACTTCTCGTCCACGAGACGCTCGTTGATGAGGTCATGACGCTCCTCCTTGGCACCTTGCAGCACCAAAACATTGATCTCCGGAATCCACTTGGCGAACTCACGCTTCCAGTTGTCCAGAGTCGACTTTGGCACAGCAACCAGGTGTGGACCAGTGATGCCTTGTACAAATCGCAAGTAGCCAATGAACGAGATAGTCTGCAGTGTCTTGCCAAGACCCATCTCATCTGCCAGGATACCGGAGATACCGTTCTCGTGCAGGCTGATCAGCCAGTTGAGACCGGCGACCTGGTAGTCTCTCATCTCTCCACCTGCGATATAGCTCGGCGACTCACGGAACACTGTCCGCTCTTCTTCGCCAACATGCTTGCCCTGGTGCAGCAACTCAGCATCCTCCTCTTTCTCCGTCCGTCTCCTGCGGTCGCCGCCGGCGCCACCTTTCCGTTTGTTGCCTTGGGCCGCCTTCACCTGCTCTTGATCCTGACGATCGATTTCCTCCATGATCTTGCGGATCTGCGGGTTCGGGTTGGTATCGATGAAATGCCTGAACAGGTCCGTCAAACCCAGCAGATACCGGAAACGCCTGATGCTGTCATCCTCCTTCGACTCTCCCAGACGGTCATGCTTCTTGCCGAACATGCTCTTCCGCAGCTGATTGCCCTCCCATCGCTTCTTGCGGCCGTCACCGGCATCGCCGGCCACACTGTTGGCGCCTGTGGGATTGGACTCGGAGTCCGTGTAATCAGGTGTGTCGAGCATACTGACGTCGGGTACTGAGCCGTCGCCAGCACCTAATGCGTTCGTTGCGCTCATAGCGGGCCGTGTGCAAAAGGTAGGGACTGTGAGTATTCTCCGCCGCGCCTAATGCGCCTTCACTCCGTGGTACCTGGCCGTATATGGCCGCCCTGCGCGTGTTTGCGCGCGTATGATCTCGCGTTTGATGTATCGTCTTCGATGGTGATGGTGCGGATCTGGTCGGCGATGCACAAAGACACGAGCAACGCGTCGTCCGGATGGTCAGTTGCAGGTGTGAAGCTTGTGGGGGTTTGCTCTCAAGAAAGGTAGAGAGCAAACATCCCGACTAAAGTGCAAGGCACGCTTGGCAAAACTTCGGCTAAGTGGCACATGCAAAGTCAAGCTTCCCTAGCAGCATTACCTGAGACTGTCATTATGTCTGCAACATCATGGATCTGTTCACGTTGTCTGCGCCATCTGGCCAAGTCATCGCCGTTGAGGCGACAGCTGGGTGTGCGCTGGCAGAGCACGGGTAGGTAGTCTGGTGACAAGCGCCAGTGAACATAGCTAAGTACGCTCCTTTTTCTTAGTCTCATCGAATGGTAGCATATCACCAGCGCTTCTATCAAGAGCGCGTGCTATTGCTTCTGAGCATGCGACTCTCAGCAAGAAGCTAGTCAATGACTACGACGCTGCAGCTGCGAAGCGACTGGGCGAGTTGTCGCATACCGCATCCGCCATCAAAGAGTACGACAAGGCGCACTCGGCATGGGACGAACTGCAAAAGCTCCTCGAGTCTTCCGACAAGGAGCTGCGAGAGCTTGCTGAAGATGACCTAGAGCCAGCGCAAGAGAAGATTTTGCAAGCGACCACTACGTTACAGTCAAGCTTAGTACCGGTCCATCCTTTTGCCCACCTCCCATGCCTCATTGAGATACGACCAGGCGCTGGCGGCGACGAGGCTGCTTTATTCGCCGGCGATTTGGTCCGCATGTACGAAGCCTACTGCGCCTCCAATGACCTCCGCTGTTCTCGCATCAAATACGAGACGGCTGAGGGCCAAGTCTCGGCGACTGGTTCCGGGGGCGTGCACGTTCAGGAAGCTGTCCTCGAAGTCGACAGTCCAGGCGCATACGGTGTGCTTCGATGTGAGGCAGGCGTCCATCGCGTCCAGCGTGTACCAGCGACTGAGTCGAAGGGACGAACGCATACCTCTGCTGCGAGTGTGCTGGTCCTGCCATCCATACCAGCGGAGGGGGGAGATGGGATGGACGAGAAAAGCTTCAATGACCCCAAGAGCGACTACTATATCAATCCCACAGACGTGAAGACAGACGTGATGCGCGCCTCGGGCGCAGGAGGGCAACATGTCAACCGGACCGAGTCTGCTGTCCGCCTTACGCACATCCCCACCAATACCGTGGTAGCAGTCCAAGAATCTCGATCCCAGCTCGCGAACAGAGAACAGGCATGGCGCATCTTGCGGTCCCGTATAGCACAACAGAGGCGAGAGGTGCGCGAGGAAGAGCTGGTGCGGTTGAGGAGAGGGGCTGGTGCTGGGAAGGTGGGCAGAGAGAACAAAGTGCGAACGTACAATTGGAGTCAGCAGAGGGTCAGTGATCATAGGAGTGGCTTCGATTCGAGGAATCTGGACGAAGTGATAGACGGTGGTGAGGCTTTGGAGAGGGTCATGGAAAGCGTGAGAGCGTGGCAGGCAGAGCAGGAGGTACTTGGCTTGGTCGCGGAAGAAGAGAGTAAGAGTGCCCAGAAGAAGTAAAGCTCAACAGAGCAGATGTACAGAGCCTCGGGTCTCGCGCCAGCAGTATGAATAGAAAGAGTCTGTTGTGACATGTACCAGGCCTCAAAAATCGTCTCCCTCTTCGTATAGAAGATATGTAAAGCAGCTCTGTACCGCTGTGTCGTGTAGGTAGCCATGCATGCCGTCGTCTCAGTCCAGATCGCCTCGCTATGCATCAAACAGCCCATCAGACGCCTCAAATCGCATAATCCATGGTCTCGTATGTAGCCATCGGCAAGTACTCCTGCCGTAGCGCAATCTTGAAAGTCTTGCCCTCCACCCGTGCCGCTCTTGTTCGCCGGGCATCCTAACCCTTCCTACTTCATGACCCGGTCAAAGCTCTCTCCCTTGACCTGCCCGCCCGCCATAGAACTCCTCACATTCCTCTTAAACCTATCCCGATCCGTCTGCAAGTCCTGGGCCGCCTCCTTGTTCAACGGATCGCTCGCGTTTGGCTCCAGGAACAAGAACTGCAAGCCGACAATCACCGCATTCAAATTCAATACCGGCTTCCAGTCCTCCCTCAAGATGTTCAAGCATATATTGCCCTCAAGGTCAATGTTGGGATGATAGATCTTCTGCTGGCACTTGACTTTCGGCGGCTCGTGCGGGAAGTTCTGGGAGATGGCGAAGGTAAAGGTGAAGATGCCGCCTTTGTAGAGGCCTTCGTCTGGTGTGAGTGTGAGGGTGAAGTTTAGGATGTCGTCGGGGTTGGGGAAGTGCGTTTTCATTGTGCCTGGGAGGGCGAGTTCTGAAAGGTCTGTGGGGGAGTCAGTCAGGCTCTCGACCACATTAGCCGATGTCGAGCGCATGTACCTTTCTGTACGCGCAGCTGAGCGGCGGTGACCTTCCTCTTCTTTGCTGGTCCTGCTGCTGCCTCGCTCTTCGCCTGCTGCTGCTTCATACTCCATATCTTCAACATCTTGCTGGTGGTGCGCGCAGTGTGCGCGAGACTGGGTTCCTGGCTGGTGCCCTTGTCTCAATAAGGGCGTAATGCAATCTGAGTCCAGAAGCGCCTCCAGCCGTCCGATCCGGATCGTATCTGTGGTATGTCGTGTGCGTGTCTATGTCTATGTAGAGATCTCGGCGGAGTGACTGACGATACAAACGGCGACGCTAGTGAGGCACCAAAGTGGGATGTCTGTGCTGCCTTAGGCACGATACATTTTCACATGCGATGACAAACACACTGTCGCTGTAAGACATAGCGGATATGCTGCTATAATGCGTCCACCCGATTCTGGATGTGACATTGTACATGTCTTATGAGACGTGCCTTGTGGTTATTGGTATAGAGCCAGTCGAAGTTAGGCCAGCTCGCAGCAGGCTCCTGACAAAGGCAGCGGCAGCCGAGGCTTGGGGCTGTGGACCTTGAATGTTAGGTAACGTGCTCATCGACCTTTGTCGTCATATCATCATCTTCCTGAACACTTATACATTGTTCCTGATCCGTGAGATTCGATGACAACCATTAGGGTATCCGTTCCACATCATGGCGCGGCTGGTCGATCTATCGCAGGACGAAGAGGAACCGGCCGAAGCTGAACAGGGTGGCAAACAACCTGAAGATCAGTATCAGGACGATAGACCCAACCCAAATGTAGGCCCATTCTCTGCTGCATTGGGATGTTATCCGTAAGTCTTGCTTGTGTATCCCATAGTGACGTTATGTGGACATCCACATCAATCGATCTCATCAGATCTCTGATTTGAGCAGGATCATATCTCAACTCGTCCGCTACTTGGATCTGAATACTCTCCACGACCTGTCACGGACATGTCGCCAGGTCAGAGTCAATCTACTACAACACCGCAAACTCTTGGTTTTGCAAACGTTGCGTTGCGACAACGAGAATGCCAATCCGGCAGAGCGTCTTGGAGCGGCGCTGCATGCCAGCCATCAGGTCTGGACGGCATATGGTCGAAACGGCACCAAAATTGGTCGCGTTACGTCGGGCAAGATTGGCGCGTGTGCAGCAGACCTCGTAGGAGAATGCCGTAGATGTGGCAATATTGTTTGCAGGGTATGCATCTGAGCTCGCATTGTGCTCGCGTCTTGCACATACTCATCGATCCTGCAGAACTGTGTCATCAAGGCACCTCCAGTATCAAATCTCAAGGGTCGGCACAGAAGGCTGTGTCGGACGTGCATGAAGTCACCAATGGAGCGATTGACTACGATTTCGATCCCTACACTGCATCCATCCCAGTAAGTATGTTCTTGAAACATTCGCCATGGCTTCACTAACACTGCACAGAGGGGACGGCGACGACAAGCAAGCAGTAGAAGGCACAATCGCGCGCGGTCCCTGTACCTGCGACAAAGACGGCGTCTGGATCTGCCAGCCCTGCGGACACTCTCTTCGCCCAGCAGACACGACCTACCTCCGCGGCTGGGCATGGCGAACCCGCTATCGCGCCTCTGGCGGTTTCGGTGCCGGCTTGGGCGAAGGAAACGAAGGGGTCGCATGTGGGCGTCACTCAGACTGTCTCGCCGCCGAAGAAGTCGAGCAGGAGGTAGAGTGCGATGCATCCGATATGGAAGCATTAGCCGCGGAAGTAGCCAAAGCAGAGGTAGATGGTCATGACTGGCGTGGCAGTAGCTACGAGAGTCAGGAGATCGTCGGCATTGGTGGTCAGGTGAAGCGGAAGCTGAAGAAGAGAGTGCTGGTAGGTGCTGTCGTCAAGGAGTATGAGCACGAGCAGTCAAAGGGAAACTTTTGCGGGCGAGAGCAGCGAGGTGAAAATCGAAGCTGGTGCAGCTGGTGTGAGAGAGTCGTTCCTGGTAGAAAGGATCTAGAAAGGGCCGGCATGAGTTCAGAGAGCGTCGCTTCTGAGAGCTCGAACGGGTCCGTGTAGCCTGCAGAGTGCCACTGATAGATGCATGGCGTGCGAGTGTTAGACCTTATCATGTTGCGACAACCAAGAGTGCTCAACAAGCTTTAGCAAGGAGACGAAACTGAGCTTGTGTAGGTGGCCTGTCGGGGTTCGCTGAAACATAGTGAGACCATGATCGTGTCTGTATCGAATCACAAAATTCCAGCCACGCGACTCTACTAAACCATAGACAACTGGACACATGCTTTGTTCCGCATGCCATGCTTCCTATTACTTCCTGGCTGCGGCCTGCGTGCTTTGCACGTTCACAAAATTCCATGCCAAACCCGACTGTAAGTCTGCAACAAGATGTCGAGACATCGTACATGTTATTCCAGCCAAAGATAAATCATGTCGTATTAGTCCTACATAGCGGAAGATGGGACGAGCGACATGGATGCGCATTCAGGGGAACCAGCTACATCTATAAACAGGTGCTGGTTCAGTCCCCAACACCTTCATCATACACAGTCGCATTCTCAAACCCAGTCCACAAGCAACAGCAACTCCCAAAAGGACTACACCGCGCCATCGACCATGCAATTTTCAACTCTTGCCTTACTTGCCAGCCTTCTGGCTTCCTCGGCGATGGCCAGCGGCACATATGATTGCACCAAATTGCCGGCCGTTCCTACTGCGAGAGGAACGAAGACGTAAGTCCTGTCTCCCTTGCGACGTTGGCCAAGCAGGCAGCCTATGGCCTTCCACTGCGACAGGTGCTGATATAGCATTATAGCAAAAACCACCTTGCCCCCCTGTGGGTTGCTATGGCCATACCGTCGTTGGCACGTGTCAGGGTGGGACTTGCGTTGGAGAATAAAGCGGACTAGGGCATCTTGGGAGCACTTACAGGAGGATAGCGTTGCCGTGGAAACGCATGGAGCCATCTGACAATACAAGAGCAAGGCATGCTGGGGCTGTACTCGCGCCTATAGCAGCGATTCCAATGGACGGCCGTGGCTTGATGTCCCGGCACTTTGTCGCTAGGTGTCTAGGAGTGGACCATAATGATAGTATCACAGGAAAGCCGCCTTCTGATGGCAAATCCTAGGGGATATTTGATAGAGCATCGTGTCTGGGAGCTAGGAGTAACCACGCACGCCGTAGCCAACTTAGCGTGCCAGTATGAGCCTCAAGATGGGTAGCGATGCTCCCTAATAGTATGATTCAGAGATCTTTTGAAAAGAGTGCGCACTGCAGAAAGGCGCACAAAGCTCACCAAGCTTTGACAACACGGCATCGGCTGCCGAGCTCATTGAGTCTACCCTTAAGAGTCAAGCACGTGGTGTGCCACGCGTTGATTCAAGTCAGATCCTTGACCCCACGCTGCAGCGATGCACCACCAGTTGCTGATGCACAAAAGGACGTGAATGCAGGCACATTCTTGCTGCTCCTCAGAGGTCCTCTCCGTTGACATCCCACGATAATGCTCATCATTGAGCAATCGAGGGCTACTCCGATGGATGAGCGCGACGCAGTATGTGCGCAAGGAAGAGGACGAACTCTCGGAGCGATCAGTACTGCGACCGAGCGGCATGCCCGATTCACCTCGATCAGAGCTTTAGTAGTGCAAGCGGAAAATCGACACGACACGCGCACGTTCGATGGCCGTGCGGCGATCTTCGTTGTGGAGGTCCAGATTCATGGTAACCGGGATGTCGCTTGAGCACTCCTGTGTCGGGCAGGAGTCTTGCCGTCTTACGCCAAATGCATTGGACGTGATTGATTCTCGAAATTCGTCTGCAATTCCCCCAAGATAAATGCCCGCAAAAGCGGCTGCGTCTCGTTCTCATGATCGAGGGTATCATCTCTTGTATGAACGAGTGGTAGCCCTACTGTAGCCGCCGGTTCATGATGGACCGGTCAAGACCCCGGTCCGTAGCTTAAGCTGACATGAGCAAGCGTTCATGCGATCGAGCAGTCAGCATATGGTATTCTCGTAAAGATAGATCTCCAGCATCCCATGCCATGATCACTGCAGCAGCACTTTCATTCCGGGTTGAGGCGCAGCTTGTCCAATACTTGTTTCATGGCGTCTTAGGGCAGATGCAAAAGCATAATGATGGCTGGGGAAGAAGAGGGAAATGCTGCACAGCGCCTCGTGCCAAAGTCTATTTGTAGCTCACATCCTTCCAATACCGGTAAGGCTCACGCGGGAAGGATCAACTTTGCGGCCGTTGGCCGCATCTTCGACGCAAGACTCCAACACGGCGCGGCGCTGCAAAAGTACACTGAATCCTTCCGTCCCTGATGTGTGACTGCTCGCTCATTGCCAGCCTGCATATCCCGTCCCGTGTGCCATGTGGGAAAGCTTACTCCGCCTCCGTCCTTCCTATTCTTCGAACCATGCGGACACCGTCATCATGCTATAGGAAAACATCGCCAACTAGCACGACCTGTGCCTGACAAGGGTGTCGCGGTACCCTTTTGCCTCTCAAGCCGTTCAGCTGGACGTCACCCGCGACTCTTGTGCTCCTCAGGCACTGCCTGCTTTTTCGGGCACTGATTGCCAAATTTAAGCGCAAGCTTGCATGGTCTCTGTACATATACTGCTCTGGTATTGGCTACTGGCTGGATGAGATCCATCTGGTCGGCTCGGCTGGCGTGTCCGTACGACGACGCAATTGCGAACAGGCTCTGGGTTCTTGTCACTGTCGGCAATCTCGATTGGACAGAGGCCAAGGCCGATTTTGCCTGCATCGAATCCTGGCAGGGGCTTTGAATCATATATGATCAACCACCATCTAAGATGCAGGAACTGCCTCCTCCCGAGCAATCGGGAACACGCACCCTCGAGTCTACCCAGTTGGATCCTGGACAGCCAGATGCCGGCACTGTAAACTTAGCCCCCGGACCAACAGCATCGTCGGGTAGACCAAGTCCCGTAGACCCATCGCCATCGCGGCCAGGCGACATGCAGAGATCTCCTTCTCCAATCGACGAAGCAAGTGCTGTAAAGTACACGCGCACAGGGAGAGTCAGTAAGGCCACGAAGGGACGACGGATACACAACTGCGATGAATGCGGTAAGGTACGTGGGCTCAGCAGGTATCTGTAGAGGCGCTTGATCAGCTCAAGGAACTTCAATGCGCCAAATCGTTACCGACTTGCGCGGCTTACGCTATGCTCCTGTTGCAAGTTCAACTGGATTGATCTTCGCGACGCCTGTATGATATTCGGTAGACTAACCCTTCGCAGACCTATACCCGCGCAGAACATCTCAGGTATGGCTGATCTGTTCCTACCTCAACAGATTTATGGTGACGGCCATGCTGATCATGCCTCCATCAGACGCCATCAACAGAATCATAAGCCAGGAGCATACCCTTGTGATGTGCCAGGATGCGGACGATCCTTCTTCCGAGAAGACCTTCTGGAGCGACACAAGGCTCGCCACAACGATGTACAGGAACTCTCTCGGCGTGCCTCCATTGGCAGCGACCGCTCCATGGCCGGAATTGAAAATTCTTTTGCCCCCAATACTCAGCAGGAGCCAGCAGTTCCCCCCGCCGTCGCTGGCGCAGACCTCAACACAGAAGCCGTATTGCACGACGTGCCGCGAGACATTCCAACTAGCACAACCCAACAATCGGCAGTACCCAGGTATGGTGGTTTAAGATTATTTCGTCAGCCTGAACCTTTAGCGAATTTCTTTCAGTCACTTTCTTTGTGAGTTTCCTAACGATCAGTCCGACTTCTTGTCTTATCAGGAAGTGTTTTATCACGTCTGTGCTGCTTCGCGCGTCGTTGGCAGCATCGGCAGTCTCATGGCATAAGTTATCTTTCGACGGGAGTGCTGACTGGTCCTCAACAGAGCACCTTCTCGCAAGCAAGGCTATATACCACTCACCGAGCTACCACTACAAGCACCCATCGCTCTCGGCACAAACCACACCCATTCTGGATACCAATTTGGCGGTCTCACAGCACCATACTCGCCGAGCAGGTACGAATCTCCTGACGAGGACAACCCGCTTATTGCTGGGCCTTACTATGATCAGCCTCACCTGGCTCGTCCTTGTACATATTTCCCGGTGGAGTACTCTAGCACTCATGTGCACCCGAGTCCTTCTCGATCGCCCGTGTCGATCGGATCATCGAGCGGCTACGTACAGCCACAGAGCCTTAGTGGTCAGCAGCCAGAAATTCCATACTATGCACACTCGTCCAGCTCCGACGACCTGTATGGCGACCGATCATGTGTGAACGCCTTCGACAATGAGCACGTACTCACGACGTGTCAAAATGGAGCATTCCGGGTGATGAGCGCTGAAGAGAGAGACGTCAATGAGCTGAACGAATTGAGTGTGCCTCTGGTATCAGCGCCCAGTGCTGGGGACGAGCTTCCATTCGCAACGGAACAGCGCTGTTTGAGGGCATACTGGCACTGGATACATCCTGAGTTTCCTATCTTGCACAAGCCCACCTTCGATCCGGGGACAGCTTCGCCGCTTCTAAAATCTGCCATGCTGGCGCTGGGAGCACACATGTCGCAGACTGCCACTGGTATTGAGAATGCGAGGAGCATTCACGAGCGATGCGTCAAGGTGCTGAAGAAGCGGACTGTCGCATCATTGCACACTCAAAGACTCTGTGACATGCAAGCCATCTTCCTCGTGGAGGTTTACTCGCAATTTATGTCGAGACGGCCACCTCTGCAACTCTCCAAGAGCTTTCAGGATATCTTTCGGAGCCTTGCAGCGGACAGTCAGAATTTTTGCTATGGCGACTCTTTCTCTCCACACGACTCTCAGGTCAGCGGCCTGTTCGACGATGTATCATCCTCAAACTTGCACGATGTCCACCGTAATTGTAAGCAACGGCTGTTGCTTTCGTCCTATTTGCTCGATCAGCAACAGGCTCAGCTATTTGGACGGCAACGGACTGCCTGCATCGATTCTAT